>OW121796.1:2851000-3562500 GCA_933228885.1 Leistus spinibarbis
GCTGCGCTTGCTCAGATCACGCAGCCGTTTAAACATCGGTTTGTCTCGTTCTCGTTTGAAAAGTCTTTCTCACCTCCGAACATGATATTTAATATTCCACAGTAATACATTGAAATTGTACCAATTATCTTATTATTTTACTATGTTAACAAATATTGTTTCATCAATATTTATTAATTATAAAAATATAATATTAGGAAATAATAATCCTACAGAAACAATATGAAAACCAAGCTTACCTTATATAAATGAATACCAATACCAATTTGTAATGGTTTTAAAGTACTATCAAAACTCTGAGTCTATTTTGTTTTCTTGTCGAAATATTGACAGGCGCAGGTGATCCGATTTATTAAGCTACATTCGAATCCATGACAACGTAAACAAGATACTTATGAGTTTTAGTAGCAATTTTCTCGTAACTGGTACATTTTCTAAAGAAACTTTTCAAATACAAGTTGTGCAAAATATTAATATCTTTCATTATGAACATAACTATTTTTGCCATAAGTGCAGCCGTTCTAGTGATATTGGAGATAGAACAAAAAATGCATAGAGCAAACTTCCGGTTTGAATATTCTTTTCAAAAATAGAAGGTGCACAACTAGACCATATACAAGTCTTAAGTTTGAAGTTTCACAATTTTACGTTTGACAGTTTTGGCTCACACAGATGTCACTCCGAAAATAGTCACAATCAATTCAAAACGTATATATCCGTTGAAATATCAAATTCGATTTTTTTGGTGATCCCTATACTTACTTATTACTTCGTAAAAGAAAGTAAAAAGGTCTATAATAGATAATTTTGTATTTTATTGTACAATATATTTATAAACAATAGTCTCAGTAAAAATTTTACGTGATCTTGATGAATATTTTGAAATGAAAACTAATGCAATGTTTTTAATATTAGATATTACGAAAAATTAAATTTGGACTTTCCGGATGTTGATCGGATCGTAGCAAAACAAATTTTGAACTGGTTTCATAAGCTTGAAAACAACCTAAATGCTTCTCCGAATTGGTTCGATGTTTCGGCAAAGGGTCATACGCATTATGTAGATTGCGAGGGTAATCTTACATTAAATTGGAAGGACAACGGATATCACACAATATTTAAAGTTTTAAATGTATGTTTTATGTATTTTTTATATATTTAAAAATTAACTTATAAACAAAATGTTTAGAAAGAGATACCAGACCCATCTAAAAAACTCAACATTGATGACAAAATTTTACTAAATAAAGAAGTCACAAATATCAATTGGTTTAATTTAGAGGATGACAAAAATACAGTAACTGTAAAATGCTCCGATGGATCAACTTATGAAGCAGATCATGTGATCACAACTGTATCACTTGCCGTGCTAAAAGATGCACATAGTAGTATGTTTGTACCCGAACTACCTGCATATAAGAAGACTGCAATTGAAGGATTGGCAATAGGAACAGTTGATAAAATATTTTTGAAATTTCCGAATAAATGGTGGCCTGAAAATTGCACAGGTTTTGATTTCATTTGGAATGAGGAAGATAGTCAAAAACTCGGGCTAGAGTACCCCGAAGGACCAAAAAAAGTTAGTAATTATTAAGGTTTCAGAACATATTCAGTGATTTACAATTGATATGGAAAACACACACATTCATCACATCATCACCTATTATCTCAAATTCTCCGAAGAAAACCATATATTGGTCGAAATATACCAATTTTTTTTTATAACTTTAATTGACTTCATCGTTCAAAAAATCACAATAATTAACAAAATACTCAAAAATAACCTTAAGCATATATGGATACTATATGCTTTTCTTACTTGCGTGTAAATTACACACCTAATGAATACAATCGGCCATTATTAAATTTTCTTGACTTTATTAGAATGGGAAATCGTGGTTAGAATGTATATTGGGTTTCCACCCAATTGATGATAATCCAAATGTTTTACTTGGTTGGATAAATGGTGAACTTGTCGAAGAGTCTGAATTATTATCCGATGATGTTGTAGTCAAGGGATGTATGTATCTATTGAAGCGATTTTTAGGAGAGCATTATGTGATAACTCAACCTGACTCAGTTTTACGGTAGCTTTTGTTGAAGTTTAATTGCCCGTAAGAGGCTAAGGCGTTTGCTATTTATAGATCGGGTTGGAGGACAAACAGTCATTTCCGAGGATCGTACTCGTACCGAAGTTTAGAAACGGAAAGATTAAACACTAGTGCTGCCGACTTATCGAAACCTTTGGGCAACAATTCTTTATTATTTGCTGGAGAAGCAACGCACACTTCGTTTTATTCAACAGTCCATGGCGCCATTGAAACCGGGTATCGAGAAGCGCATAGAATTATGAATCATTATAAGTGAGTTACAAATTATGATTAGTTCTGTTTTATATTCAGTTAATGCATGTTTATATAGATCGGAGACATAATAGTAATTCAGCATGCTTCTGAGTTGGTGTTATTACTAACGGTATGTATTTCTTAAGTTTAACACTTTAAAGTCTGGTGATGGAAGCTTCAAGTGTAGGGGTTCTGCTTTAGGCGTTACTTGCATCTAAGGTGCCTATAAAAATAGAAATAACAATTTACTAAACAAAATAACAATTTATAAAATTATTCGATTACAGGATTCATATTTTTTTATAATTTAACAATTACATAATAATTTAGCTCGTTTTATAAAAATATGTTATAATATACATGAGTTTATTAACTGCTTCTGATTTTCTGTAAAATAAATGTATAACTATCATTTCTGGTATTAATTTAAAATAATTAATTAAAAATTAAATCAGTTTAATTTTATCATCCGGCTTTATATTTAATGGCACACATATGGCATATCACTTCTTGTTCCTAGGCAAAGCATGCCGGGCAATCGAGCTTTTAGTGTACTGTCAAAATTCCATTTAAAAACATCGCTAATCTCGAAATAAATAATATTAAAAATTAACATTATGAAGTACATAAACTAAAAAAAGCAATTAATAAAAATTCACCTTGTAGAAGTTCAACTGTATAAATAGATTTAGCCACATACTTTATATTATTCAATAAGCTATATATTCGGATTATTTTAATTTTATTTTTACAGGTCTGGACTAAAATCCCGATTGTGATTAAATATTATTTCTACTTGAATATTATATATTTTATCATATATATTCAAATATATTTTATATCTAATGGTTTAAAATGCATGTTAAATATAAATCTATATAAATAAAACACATTTAAATAATATTCAAATGCGTTTTAATTAAAAATATATAAATAAACTGCATGCAAGAAATAATCAATGATCATTGGAACAATTTAATTTTAAGTTATAATATTCGATAAACAGCTTGGCAAATATAACTAAAATTGCAAATGGGCACCAAACAGGAAGACAAAAATAATAAATATCGTGTTTCCAAGACTACGGAGTTTAGTTACGCTTGCCAATGTGTATTTGTTGTTTAGTGAAGTGATAAGATGATGAACGCATTTCGAAAATCAACATACCATATTTTATTCCAGCAATCCACCATCAGCCCAAAAATGCAAAGTGGCTATTGTTGGCGCAGGAATGGCAGGCTTAGCTGCTGCCTTAACTCTAGCTCAGGCAGGTTGCAGGGACATTCTAATATTAGAGGCTCAAGAAAAACCAGGCGGTAGAATACAAACACTAGAAATAAATAATGGATACATTGATTTAGGCGCCCAATGGTTGCACGGAGACAAAAACCTATTGTGGAAAATCTCCCATTCAAATGATCTTATATCCAGTAAAACTATTTACGAAGGTCGGGGTGTTTTCTTACGGGAAGATGGATACAAATTTGATAAATCCCTAGTTGGAAAAGTTGATTTTATCATCGGACAGATATTAGAACAGTGCGAAGACTTTGTGGACTCCTTAGAGACGCCAGATTCAGTTGGAAAATTTTTAGAAGAAAAATTCGGAGAGTATCTGAAAACGCACGTATCTTCGGAAGAAATTAGGTTATATTTGGAGCTGTATGATTGGAATGTACGGTTCCAAGTAATCGATAATTGTTGTGATAATTTATATAATGTATCTGCGAAATTTTGGGGACGTTATTTTTGTCCTACTTCCGGCGGACAAGCACATATCAATTACAGCAAAGGACATGGTTCTGTTGTTGATATACTCTTAGATAAACTACCAAAAAATATATTAAAAACAAACTATCCAGTTACGAATATAAACTGGCATACTAACAAAGTGAAAATAACCAGTCAGAACTCGAATGTAGTAGAAGCGGATGCTGTGATAGTAACGTCATCTTTAGGTGTTTTAAAAACACATTGTTCAAAATTATTTTCGCCAAATTTACCTACCGAAATGACTGAAGTAATTGGTGCAATGGGATTCAATAGTATTTGTAAAATTTTCTTATTATTCGAAGAGCAGTGGTGGGGATCAGAAGAAGGGATCCAATTAGTTTGGAGCTATGATCATAAGTATGGGGATGATTGGACCAGATACCTGTCGGGATTTGATCCAGTTTTGGATCAACCGTGTATGCTTCTTGGGTGGATCGGCGGCCGTGGTGCTGAGTTGGTTGAGCGTGTTCCAGAAGAGGAAATCGGTGAAAAGTGTGCAGAAATGTTTAGAAATTTCATGCAAAATAAGAACATTTCTAAGCCGGTTAAAGTAGTCAGGTATGTTTTTGCATAATTTGTGTATATTTGAAATTTGGAGTAATACATTTTTCCTTCATGCATGATCATATCTTTAAGTTTACGATGAGGTAAGTTGGACTTAATATTATAAACTAAACTAGCAATTATTAAATAATCGAATATTTCATAATTTAAAACATAAAACCAGTAGTATATAAAACGGATATGATAATAACATTTATAAGAAATAAACTTAAACATTGCATGAGTAATCATTTGGATAAATGTAGCTTATATATATACAATGCTTGTTGTCCGTCTATCTCATGATACAATCATGCGTCTATCTTATATTATGTAAGCAGTTCATACTATTGCACGCTCATACACCTGAGCGATATCTCCAGCTTCGTACATGTCTGTGCAATTGGTATACTTTCAAGATAATGGAATATATAAAAAAATGACATTACGTTCAAAATTTGTTGATCGCTTTGTATGCTAAAGTAGATAAACTGTACTAATAAGACATATCATTAAAAAGAAACACCGTTGTTCCGCAAGTGCAAGATACACTTGAGGCAGTTGTGAAGTCACAACTAAACATTAATTTCTGCATTAAAATAGAACGAGCTGCGCAGTAACCAAGACTTAAAATACTGCACTGGAACATACCTTGTTTCTTTTTACTATTATCATCCATACCACATTATTTATCATTTATTCAGGTATAGTAACTCTCAAAAGAAGATTAAATATATCATACTTTTATTATAATGAATTTTGTGTATCACTATCATGTCATGAAACATAAAATTCACATTGAGTGTGCAGTATACACTCTTTTACTATTGTAAATTAGTGTTCTATCATAATAGAACAATAATTTTCTTATTATCGAATGAACTTATCGCTCACGGCGCTGTCAGCGATACCAATATGTGAGATTATTTTGACCCGAGAATATTGCAGACACACGAACAAACACTATAGCTGTCTGTACTATCGTATGGCGACCTAAAAATGTCTTACATCGATATTTTCCCCCTAAAGGATTCATTAGGCAAATTATATTACTTTTAATTTTTGTATAAGTGATTTATTAAGATACACTTCCTGTTTTTATTAAATAGTTATTTTTCGACACCAGACTCGAGTTGTCAATGTGATGTAAAATATATTCTCACAAATTGTCTAATGAAATTACATGCCGGGATAGTTAACAAAATCATATGCATGTATGTAAATTCCCACTGCGCTCTCAATGTGACCGTATCTGTACTCCTGTACACGGAATGATATTTCTAGAACAACGTGGTCCACAAATCCATGGATTCTCGGTGGATACAGTCACACAACTCCCAAATGCGACAACCGAGTTTTACTTCCAGAAACGCTACTAGAACCATTGCGAAATGAGCATGGTATTACAAGGATACTACTTGCCGGAGAACACACTCACCCGAAACATTTTTCTACAACGCACGGAGCTTACGAGTCCGGAGTGCGTCAAGCCAATCATTTACTCAATGAAGGTATTTTATCAGATGCCATATTGTCAGTACACTGTGATAAATAAGAACTTTTGATATTTCATGTTAATATTTTGAGATTTTTACAATTCCCAGGTAATTTTTTATGAATTTTATTTGTTTTACATTAGAAATTAATATGATGATGCACGATTTTTGCCTGTATTCTACTGTTAATATCAACTGATGTTGAAAATGATTGCAGTCTTGTTTTTAAATTATTTATTCAATCGTTTCGGCATCAATTACACATTCTCCAAAAGCTAGTATGTCAGATTTTAAAATTCATCTTAAAATTAACATGCATCAAGATAAGAAACTTATTTTACATTAAATTTGTTCAAAATAGTGACGATTAATATCTCGCCATTAAAAACTATTTTTATATATTAATCGAATTCTATTGTAATTTTTTTTTTTAATTATTCGTAATCCATCTAAGTTTAATTGGAACACCATGGGCAACTTGGAACATATTTTAAATTTTACTTCTAACTTACAACAAACTATCTGACAAATTTTATATATAGTTAATATAATAAATAGAAAATATGCTCCGAACCCTAAGTTTCATATAATGTGTGTAGTCTAGTCTTTTCAAATATGTGCCAATCATTTTTTAACAAATAAATCATGACATTAAAAGATATTAATCTCTGTTTCTTTTATTATTTCGTTATCACGAGTGTTTGAGAATTAAATATTAAAATTTAATATCCTTTCTTTATGTATATATACAATATTTTTAATTGAAGTGAATCATTCGAATAAAAATGAGTAAACCTTTTAATAACAAAAAAATATATAGAAAGAAACCGAAATTTAAGTTACGCAAAATGCTGAAACGAGAATCAGTAGAGTTTTGTGCGAATACTGCGTTGCATGGCTGTAAATATATTGTACAAACAGAAAACAATTATTTAACAAGGTTTATAAAATGGCTTTAATAGATATCCTGCTAAAAATGGTGCTCTATGTTTTATTTTCTACTGCTACTTTTACATAAAATTGATTTCGGGCTAAAAGAGTAGTGAAGCCTATTGTCGCCCGGCAAATTTTGGATCTCTCTTGAAGCATAATTGCTTATTCAATATTAGCGTAATAATTTGAATCTTAGGTAACATTCGATTTCTCAAATAATTCTTGTATTCATTTTTTGTATCTGTTTTACACATTTTTAGCAAGATGACTCCAAAATTAATTTAATTATATAATGTATATATATGTAATATTTTTTTAGATTCATATGGCTTTGTATTGTCATTGCATCATTTTCAATTGGACTTTATTTACTCTACTATAGTTGGAAATACAACGAGAATAATATCATAACAATCGCAGCCGATACGGTATATAATCCTATCTGGAATTATAGATTTCCGGCAGTAACTATTTGTAATCTAAATAAAGTATCATTGATAAAAGCAACTCATTTTATAAGTAATATGTATGCAACAATCAAAAAGTTTAAACCGAATTATATTGAGTTAAATTTAATTTTAGTAAGAAACCATTATATATGAATAACACTTATATGTTCTCTCTTCTAAGTCATCTGGTGCAAGTATTAAATTTACATTATGATTCTTCAAATTTAAAATATTACTTAGACCTACAATATCTTTTACGTGTTAACAATTTAACTGCGTATGACGTTATGAATAAAATTCGTCCAAAGTGTGACGAATTTTTAGAGAGTTGTATTTGGAAAGGACATAGTTGGAGATGTGATAGTTTATTCGAAGAAATTACGTGTGTAGAAGGGTTCTGTTGTTCAACGAATTATTATGCTTTAAGTAATCATCATTTTTCTGGGTACTCACATTTTTTAACGTTTATTTGAAAATAAATCTTAATTAAATATTATTTCAGTTATTCCCCTGATAGATATAAAACAAAACCGAGAAGAACCACTGCGTGTGGTCCTCAGAGTGGATACAAAGTTTTAATCAAAAATATACCTGAAGATTATCTTGTTAGCGAAATATCAACGCATGGTACAAAGGTAGTTAGAAATGCACTTTTTAGAATAACGGGTTTTAAGCCTAATTTTAAATATGTATACGGACGGATGTACGCTAATAAGTTAAATATGTCTGTCATATAAATCCATCAATGGAAGTGTTCGGATTCCAATACATAGTAAGAGTTGCGCACACAAAGTAACAAGTGTTTTTATTCAGGTTTTGATTCATGATTCTTATGATTATCCTGACTGGGGGGCTCGAACTGAAATTGTTCCAAACTTAGGGTATAATTTTATCAGTGTTATTCCTTCACAAACATACGCTACTGACGCAGTACAAGCTATGAGTATACCGGACAGATATTGTTTATTCAGATGGGAAAATACTTTAAAATATTTTTCAAATTATACTTACACTAACTGTTTGAATGAGTGTCGGCTTAATTTATTTGAAGAATTATGTAGTTGTATTCCATTTTTTTATTGGAATCTCCCAGGTATATATGCCGAAAAATATACTAATCAGACATATTAATAGAAATTATTTTAGCGTTAAATAATTCAGACATTAGAAGGTGTGATATTAAAGATTCCATTTGTGTTTCGATGAATAAAGGTAAATCAAATTCGTTTGTTTAGCATAATGGACAAACAAAAAACACTTTGTACTTAATATAATTTTAGAATTATTAGTAAACTCATTACCAGGATACGTGTACAAGGGAAATACAGAATTTAATTTTAATTCTGCACAGAAAGATAGTTTATGTAAATGTTTACCAAATTGTGAAGTTAATGAATACATGATTGAAACTTCACGTTCAAAACTATCACGTCGGAACGCACTAAATGGAATGAATTTTTTGTGAGAAATAGATTTTTTTTAAACATAAATTAATTATACCTACTAATAATATCATTTTTAAAGCCCTAAGAATTCCGAAAATTACAGTGTTGTAAATATTTATTTAAAAGATCTGCAAGCCATGCGATTTAAAAAGGATGTGACCATCACATGGTATTCTGAAATAGGTAAGTGAATAAACACAAATATATGTTTTGTTTACATTTTAACTATCTTGGCTTTTTTTTTCTTTTTAATTTTTCTTCATCTAAAATTGCTTATATTGTTGATATTTCTAAATTAGAATGTGATCATTTATGCTATATTTTAGCATGGTTTGGAGGTCTGTTGGGCCTTTGTGTTGGATTCAGTATGACTTCTGGTTTCGAAATATTGTATTATTTTACTGTAAGACTTGCCATAGACTACTATTACCGAACCGAAAATAAATCTTCAAAACAACAAGTTAATGTTGTTCATCCATTACAAAAACAAGTGGTACAAGTGCCAACTATATATACAGATGGTTTTGCTAGAGTTCCTCCGCTAGACAAACTCTACAATTTGAAGAAGACGAACAATCCATGGTTTATTGATTAAATAATAATAAAATGATTATAAAAATAAAACAATATAGCATATTTATTTTATATATTTATTCGTCATTTTATCAACAATACAAATATGTGATTTTATCATGATTTAATGTAACTATTTCTGAACAATTATTGCACATTTCTTTTCGCTGATACATATGGTGCACCCTAATAATGAATTATATTTGAAATAACTACAAATGAGGTGAATTTAAAACTAGGACTGAACGTCAAAATTCTTTATTAAGAATTGACACAATCCATTCCCAGTAATATAGTTTTTAATACTTGAGTATGTTCATTGTATGATTATATCTGTTTTTGAAACAGCATATTCTACAATACTAATGATAAAATTAAAACAATCAAACAAAATTATTTTATAATTTCATAATTAGAAATTAAATAAATGGACAGGATCAGTTTGATGTATAGTATAATAAATTTGTTGATTGATGTCAAGGATATTGGACAGAAACACGAATACACATAAAAGTGTTATATCTGTCACTCTCATGCTTGATATACGCACACGTCTATTTATTTCTGATAAAATGATGTTTTTAGCTCGCCGTACGAAGTACCGAAGAAGCTAAAGCATTCGATCGTGTGTCTGTAGCATTCTCGGATCAAAAAATGTCCTTAACAATTTTTTTTTGTCTCGTATATAACTTATATATTTGACGTTAGACTTAAAAAAATTCGTATTAAGGGCTCGTCTTTTAGGGCCCTATAACTTCGAAAGTATGAAAGCCATTGGATTTAAAAGGCAACGAGATCTTTTTGTGCACTCATATTATATCGTACGTATACCAAATTTGTTTCAAGTTGGAGTGCAAGTAACATAATCCAAAGAAGCAACCATATAAGTTATATACATTTTTGAAATTAAGAAGACACGTGAAACAATTTAGTTTTGCATCCGAGAATGTTACAGATACGCAACCAAACTCTATAGCTCATTTCTACTACCGTACGTAGAAATTAAACACAACATTCGTTTATAAATTCTGTTAACTTAATGATAAAGCATACATTAAAACAATATTCTAAATTGACAATTGGTTAGTGGGTCAAAACCGAATATATTCGTTTAGAGCACGAGTACATCGATTTTAAAAGTCATGTCCATTTATTTAACGTACCAGTAATGAACTACATATATGTGTTTATAATATTTTGACAGCTTTAAGCAGGCACCATTTGTGGTAATGAAATATCTATTCAAATAAAATTAATAACAATTAGGGCACATGTTGTTTGTTCTAAAACTACTTAGGAATACATATCATTCTTTTAAAACACCGTTACATCATTTTACATGTCTAAAAATGGCGCCTACCCACATGTGATAATTCACTACGTTTTTCTCTTACCACAACTTCATGATTCTATAAGTGCACTTTTTATTTATGTTTTCATATAAGAGCAAATTGAAAATCATCCAAAATTCTTATAATATCGCAGTTTATAACAACTCAATTAAAAGGTTAGATTGGAATTTACTCTTACATACATTAAAAATGAGTGACTATATGTATTATATATACTAGAATGTTTAGCAAATTAATGGCGACGACCAATCACGAACTAGAATCCTATTGTCCATCCTCTAGTTTCTAGTATATATAGTCACTAACATTAAACTAGCAAGTTAATAAATTTGTGCAATTATCTAGTATAATTTTCAACTATTTATCAACTATATAAAATAGTTTAGGAAACATTCTTGTTTAAATATAAAAATGGAATGTAAAAAATCTTAAAGCAACACAATATCAGGCAGTATTTCATTGGACGGAATGTTTATACTTTTAGAATAATTTATTTCAAATTTAAATATATTTAAAATTTGGTCAATACTAACGAAATTTGTTTATAATACATATTAATAAGACTATTCAGTACCGCAATCATAATAGACGAGCATTCAATTATTTATCGAACAGATAGAACACATATTTTTAATTACCTCATGAGATATAAATATTGCAAATTAGACAATTTGTATTAGAATTAATTGTTTAAACCTTTAAGGCTTAATATGTGGCAGTGTATATGAAGCACAATAGATTATCGTTTTTAAAGAAATGATTTCCTTAAACATTTAGCTAAACATAATCTGTATTTACATTCAATGAATAAAAATAGGAAGAAATTTGTATTTCCAGAAATTGCTATTATAAGTCAAATTAGAATACTGGAGATTATATAACGTTGTTTAATCTTAGTGAATAAATAAAAATAATTTTTAAAATTTATAAAAATACAAATGTTATAAAAAATACAATATTAAATTGTATTATCATATCTTCAAAAATATTTTAATAAATAATGAAAATATAAAGCATAACGGAAATTCCATAAATTATTTGTTAAAAATTACTAAAATTAAATTTCAAAAAATAATACTGTTTATTTAATAAGTTTTTTTCTATTTAATAAATTCACAATGAATAAAATATAATACGAACGTAAAGCATCGAATATAAATAAAAACTGGTATATTTAAAAAATAATCCTAAATCATTTAACCGTACTTTTATTTTGGTTGCGGGGTAGGTGATCTTAAGCTAAAATGTGGAGTAGTAGATCGACCTAGGGCGGGTGGTAGACTTACCGCACTGTGCGATAGCTGACTATCCAATTTTCGCGTTTCATGCTCAAGTAGGCCTGCATCCAGCGACGGATCTTGCGAGACCGTGCGTAGAGACTCGCCAAGTGCATGACGTAGCTGTTGCATCTCTTGACCAGCTCGAGTACTTCGCATTATATAAAGTTGACGACGTTTTACTTCTTCGTTTAACTGTTCACGTAACATGCGTACCTAAACAAACCAATAAAATTCGTTTTCATATAAATAAAATGCAATACAATCAGCCACAATCTCCAATTAATTTCACAAATTGCACATTTCACGCGTTATCAATCATATCAAAAAAGAAAACTATTATACCTGATTCTCTAATCGAAGCACTTGTTGTCTATGACTCTGTTCTCTGGCTTCTAATAACCGTTCGGCTTGGAGCTGAGCGGCACGGATTTGTTCTAACTCCGAGGTTTTATCGAAATGAACTTCAGGTCTTTGCGAACGTACCCTTAATAACTCGGCTTCCTTGGTGGCTACATCCGATTCTAAACGGCGTATTTTTAATCGAAGTTCCCGGTTTTCTTCCTCCAATTGTGTATCACGTTTGACATGCGTTATATTTGTATCCATTTCGTATGAATCCGATTTCTCGGGTCTTTCGTAACTCTTGCTTCGAATTGAAGAACTGGCTTTCGCTGCTTGGCGCTCCAGATGATGCTTTTCGTTCTCCAACGTTCGAATCTAAAAATATAATTAAAATGAACTAACTTCTATTAACATAAAACTAATACTCAAAGATATTTTATATATATATATATTAAAAAAAAGGTGAAATGCCGAAGATGGGTAGTGATATCGGGTAGTGATATGCCGGAGAATATAACAAGAATATAAATTCTATCGAAAGAAAAATGCCAAGAACTACGTTAACATGGAAGTTCAAATAACGGGAAAAACGTTGGGGATCCAATACTAAGAGTTAACTTAAATAAACAAAATCTAAAAGTGGGAACCAGACACCATTTTTAATTTAAAACAAACATGATTACATTCCTAAGAATTATTTTCATCATAAAAGGAGGAAATTCTGACTTACTTTGCCAGCAAGAGAATCCACTTTGCCTCTAAGTTCACTTCGTTCGCGTTGCGTGGTATGCAATTGTCGTATAAGGTCTTCATCTCGATGCGAACTGGTAGAACTCTCTTGCGGCCATTGCGATAATCGTAACTGCGATTCCAGCCCCGATCGTAACACTTCATTATTCGCCAATTCTGTGTTTAGTCGTGCTACTTGATCTTGCAGTTGTTGATTCGATCTTCTTAATTCTGCAATACCTTGTTGTGTTGTATCCAGTCTTTCGTTGCACACTCGCTTTTCGTTCTCGGTGTTAGCGAACATTTTTTGGAGCTAAATCAGATTTAAAAATAAATACATAAAATGAACAGTTAAAATGTAGTTTTGATTTACCTGTTTCAGTTTTTCATTACTAGAATGCGACGTAGCTGTGGTGTCTAATAATGACCGTTGAATACTTTGAATTTCTGATCGTAATTCAGTTTCGGTTAAAGAAGCTCGTTCAAGGGATGAATTTAGTTGGTCAATTGTTGATTTAAGGGATACGCAACGTTCTTCTAAACTTGCTATTGTTCGGCCTTGGGAGTCGCATTTTTCTTGACATTTCTGGAAGATTAATACAATACAAATACAACACTGTATATTGAAATCCGAACACGTAGTTAAAGTAATATTTAATTTTAGGATTCTTCATCTGAGTTACCTAATTCTTTGTATTATAAAATAGTATTATATTATTAATTATTGACTTACTTGAATACCAATATCTTTTTCTTGTAACATCATCTGCAAACGCTGTATGTCTCCTTCCATTGAAACACGTTGAAGTTCCAATTTAGTTGATCGGTTCTCGGATCGGTTTAGTCCTTCTTCTAGAGCGCGTTTCTCTGCTTCGGCACGAGCTAAATTGTTCTTCATTTTCTCTAGTTTTTCTTCATACTGTCCTTTCTCTTCAGACGTGTTGTGCAAATTAAGTTCCATTGATACAACTTTATCACGAATTTGTTGAGCTTCATTCGTCTTTTCTTGTAATGCTTCAGTCTGAAAACAATTTTTAAATCTATGATTTCGCTACTCTTTGTAAAGCATGTGTAAAATATATTTACCTGAGCTTGTAGTGCTGCATTTTTTTGTGCAAATTTCGCTTCAAGAGCTGTTTTTTCGTCCTGAAGTGCACGATAATTTTGTATAACTGAATTTAGTTTCGAATCACCCTTGGTTTGGGTCTCACTAACTTCATGCAATTGTTTTTTGACGCTGTGCATTTGTGTTTTGTAGTCATCCTAAAATAATTAACATTAGAAATAATTAATTAAAGAAGTTAATTTCTAAAATATTGTAATGTTTTTTTTTTATTATTATCATTCTATTAAATTTTAAACATAAATAGAGGTTCTTCTATCAGAAAATGTAACATTTCGACAGAACGCTTATCACCATTCTGGATACCCACAATTTCAGGAAAATTGCAACAAATTTTTACATAAATCTTAATATGAATAATGGATTAAAAATACCCTTTCTCGTTCAATTTGAGCGACTTGCTGCATTAAATTCCGAACTCCTTTTCGTACGACCTCTGGATCTATATCACTTATAATACCTCCTCTGCTTTCGGATAATTCTTGAGCTATTCAAACCAAAATAAAACCAATTGATTCTAACTATTAAACGTTATCTATCTTACATCGCACTGGACTATAACGTCTGGAAGGACTCAACAGACGGTACGGCAAATTAACAGAGCCATCTAGTTGAATTCCAGCGATTCTGCGCAACGTAGACACAACACTGCTCAACTTTTGCTCAATATCTCGTTTTTGAACTTCTAGTTGAGTCATCTGAGCATCAAGACCACGAACTCTACCCTCAGCACCTCCCAAACGAGCCTAAATTTAAAATTAAAATGCAATCTCTTCGAAGTAAATTTTTTGTTAATCATACTTTTAATTCTTGAATTTGTTGTGTGGCATCAGTTAAGCAAACTTCTAAATTATGCTTTTGATCTTCGAGCTTCTTTTCTTTATTGCGACTGTCTTCTAGACGTACCAAAAGTTCTTGTTCTCTTGCATGCCAGCGTTCTTCTTCTTCGGCACCATGAGCTCGGAGTCTACCCAAGTCTTGTCGGGTCATGTTTAGACTTCCTTCAAGCTCTGCCATCTTTAAAAATATTTAACTCGATTATAAATATGTGTCAGTCAACACAAATTTGTATATCACTTTATATAAAAATGCAATTTATTAGAAACATAACAATTGGGCTTTAAACCATACTTTTTTCTTTTGTTGGTGAAGTTCTTGTTGCAATCTCTCCCGCTCATCACTTTCATTGCTTAAACGAGCCGTAAGTTCTTTTTCTTCGGCTTGATGGCGCATGTTGGCTGCTTGCATACTCTGCAATTCTTGTTGAAGCGACTGAAGTTGATTATCGCCTTGCATCGCGTCTCGTTCTACATCTCGTAGTTGAGTTTGGAGACGAGTACGTTCATTTTCTAGAGTAAGTTTTACTTCTTCCATACCTTAGTAATATAAATCGGAAATATTTAATATTACAATATGTATATTCAAGTGGTTATAAAAAGAAATTTTAGGTTTTATAGACATTCTAAAACGATTAAGTCCAGTTTAACAATTTAACTTTATTGAGGAAGTGGGAATGAAAGAAGAAAATGCTGTTTAGCTAGTGTTTATAAGTAACCTGTAATGTTTCTATTGGAGAATAGAGAATAAATAAAATCACCAATAGATATAGACGTTAAAAATGTATTTATTTCTAATAAAAATAATTATAAAAAAATTATTATGTATATGATAATAATGAAACTAACTTTTTGGCAAATATACCTGATTTAACTAGTTAAATTTTATATATTGTTTTAATCCAATAAAATGGCAACTAACATATATATGTATTGTACAAACTCATGAATACGAGATACACATAACGAAAAAAACATAACGAACAATGTCTTCGAACTTTTTCGCAAATTGAGAATTGCCTACTATATTCCATGATATTCAATATCGGATATAGTTGTATGTTGCTACTTTATTATTTTTATGAACTATTGTTGCATGTGTTGGAATATTTTTTTTAAAGTTTTTAAGTGTTTGGTGGTTTTCTAAACAGTCATTTTTAATACAAAATTATAGAGTGCTAACAAAAAACAAAATTCCAATAACTGTGAAATAATTTTCAAATATATTATATTTCAAGTTAAACGTATTTTTTTATATTAAAACTTATAAATGGAATTTATTGATGTAGCAGCACCCGAAGAATGTCTAGAATCATTAGACGATAATATACAAATCGAAGATGTAACTCTACAAAAACTAGTCGAAAATTTGGATCAAATGACTAAAGACTCGAAGGAACGCCGTCAAAATATCGAAAGGGATTTCGAAGATATAAAAACGCGACTGGATACAAACAAACAAACTCTAGATAATGTTAAATCACAAATAGAAAAAGTGACAGGTATATTGCGAAGATTACAGAGCATGAGTACAGAAAATGATGATGATGAAGATTTGGAATGGGGCACGAAAGATAATATGGATATTAAGATAAATGATGCAAAAGTGGCAGATAAAACAAGTTTAGAGATACAGAATATGAATATTGTGCTGAAAGATACTGTAGCTGAATTGTTGAATGATTCGTAAATGTATTGAAATATTTATTAAATGTACTTATTTGTATTGATTAAATTTATACTAAAATTTGTTCTATGGTGCAAAATTGTGTTTCTAAAAAAGCAAGACTTACTTGAAATTTTCTGGAAAGCTTCTTCCAATTCTCGTCCAACTTCCCGTTTCTCGCTTTCTGTCCTCTTAACATGATCACGTAGTTCTTTATTGGAATTGTGATACTTATCTTTCTCATAATTCGAATCAGCTAATTGTCTTCGGACATCGGTTAAATCTTTTCGCAAAGCTTCAGAAATATTCTCAACTGAAAAGAAATAAATGTATGACGATATTGAAAAGAAAAACAAATGAAATAAACCGTACTTTCTTTCAGCTTGCGTTGTGTGTCTTGCAACTGGTTGTTCAGATCATCGACTTTGTCTTCATACAAGTGCAACTGTACACTCTTTTCTTGCACTTCTAGCTGAGC
Source organism: Leistus spinibarbis (assembly GCA_933228885.1). Classification (NCBI taxonomy): domain Eukaryota; kingdom Metazoa; phylum Arthropoda; class Insecta; order Coleoptera; family Carabidae; genus Leistus; species Leistus spinibarbis. Next base: position 2,868,364 of record OW121796.1, read on the forward strand.
ATGATCTCGTTCTTTCTGTGTTTCAGCAATACGAATCTCCATCGCGTTACGTTCATCTTCAGCGCGTTGTTTGAGCTCTTCTAATTTAGAACGTGTCCTTGCCAGCTCTTCTTTTAGCTGATTTATCATGATTCGATCTTGATCGATTCGCGTAGTTGTTTCACGTCGAAGACGTTCCATTGTTTCGCGTTCTGTTTCTAAGTCATGGCGTAGACTACCGTAGCGTTCTTGCAATGCTTGTTGATCGTGATGAGCTGCAACATAATTTAAACTAATATTTTCAAAATTAAAATGGAGATTTCTAAGAAACAGTGACACTACATATTCTATGTGTACAAAAAAGTGCACTGCAAATTTTTATCTCAATGCTTTCCTTGCATTCCTTTCCTGCAATTACACCAAAGAACTATTACTGATAGAGCTATATAAAAAATACGAGTATCCTCATTTCTAGCACAGATTCACATACAATAATTCAGCATGAAAGATAAGCCCTTACCTATAAGTAGAGCTTGTTGTTTGTCATTTTCCGCACGAAGCAACAATTCCTCATGTTGTTCACAAACATTCTCAATATGCTGCTGCAACGATTCAATCCTATCCAACAACTGTTGAACCTCCGAATCTTTTTCATTGGTCAACTGTTGCAACGACTGCTGCATTTGTTTTTCAAGAGTAGTCCGTACTAATTCCCGTTCCTCTGTCAATTTCAGCATCGTGTGTTCATTGTGTTTCTTCAGGTTTGTAACAGTCTGTTGAAATTCAACTTCCATGCTGCCTGATTGTTGCGTTAGGGATGATTTGATATCTTGTGCACGTTTTTCAGAAACTTCCAGCTCTTTTTGAAGTCGAGCGACGGTGCCTTTAAGGGATTCTTGTTTGACGAGAAGATCTTGTTGGTCTTTTTCGAGTTGATTACGCCGAATATCGGATGCTTCTAGATTTGTTTGAGTATCAAACAAAACAGCTTCCAATGATTCTTTTTCGCTGTGCAGCGAGGCGAGTTGTTCTTGTAAACGTTGTAGTTCTTTTCCGTTAGATTCTAAAAGAACCTAGAATTTTGTTGATTAGATTGTTGAAATAGATTATTAAATTTAAACTAAAATAATGTACTACCCAACTTTGGTAAAACTTTGTGGTTTATTATATTCTAAATTTAATATTAATACATTCGAAGAATATGAAATTGGCAAAATTACTTGTTTTTCTTCAGTTTCCTTGACTAGATCTTCAAGATTTCGGTTGATACGAGCATTGTTTTCGTTCGCTTGCTCAAGTCGCTGACGAAGTCGCATTAGCTCTTCATTCAAGACTTCTTTCTTGCGCGCTAATTGAGAAAGTTGATTGCTTAAATCACTTCGTTCTCGAGTGACTTGGTTTAAATCAACTTCTACCTAAATATACCATATTAAAATTAAAATCATTCGGCGTTAGCAAACAATTAAAACAAAATTCTTACTTTTTCTTTCTCAATATCCAAGAATTTTGCTTTTTCACCTAAGGTCACTTTATCCGACTCCAAATCCAAACGCATTTGTTCAGCATGGAGTAATTCTTTTCTTAAAGAAGCAATATCATTCAACTGGTCAGTACATTGATTTTGGAGAGCTTGCTTTTCTTCTTCAGTCTAGAAAAGAATATACATATTTTAATCCTCTACTGTATTTTGTTTCCATATGGAAACAGTGTTGAGACAAAAACTCGAGGCAAAATTGGGGAATGTTCCCATTCAGGAACAAACGTAGTTTCATACCTTCTTAAGATCAGTTTGCAATTTTTTCTTCTCCGATTCCAAATTAGAAATAAACGATTCTTGTTTAACAATAGAATCATTAGCATTCAACTGCTCAGACAGAGTTCGTTCCAGTTCTAATTTCACATCACCTGAAATTAAATCAATTTTAGAATAAAATTCAAACAACGGCGAAGGGTTTGATTACATCTAGTTCGCTCTAGTGCCGCAATTAACCCTTCTGATTCCATCTTTTGTTGCTCGAGCATATCTTGCGACAAATACATTTTGTTTAATTCTTCCCTCGCAGTTAACAATTCTTCATGTAGTCGACTACAACGTTCTTCTTCGGTTCGTAAATTGATTTCACGAATAGTTGCGTCTTGATTCATACGATCGACTTCCGTTTGTAAGAAAAGTTTCTCATCTGTTAATGAGTCGGTGAGTTTTTGTAATTTCGAGCTAGTTTTTTGTAGTTTTTCATTTTCTGAGTTTAATGTTTCAATCTATTTGATAGTAGAAGATATTAATAGGGGTTATTTTTCTAACAACTACAAATATTCTTGCTGCGTATCTGAAGCAAAGTAGTACAAATACACATCTATAAATATGTTTAAACAATCGAAAGTGGCCTTAGCTCAACCTTTTTGTCCTTCGTAATCCGTTCTTCGCTTATATAGCATAGACTTAAATACGAAATTTCGCTGTTCTGAGCTTAGAAATTATTAAGTAAAGAGATCCACACATACACAGACCGACAATAGTCAAATAGTACTCAGAGGACCTCGAATGCAGAGTATCAACGAAGTATATAAGTATTTGTAAATTCAAAGAATCCGTAATAATCCAATAAACCACTGTATATTTGTATAACATTGTTTCTGAGTTACGCAAAAGAGTTGTTAGATAACTACCATAGAATTTAATTCAACGCGATTTCGTTCCAAAGAATTTTTCTCAGCTCGCATTGCATCCAAAGATTTTTGCAGTAGATCTTTATCTTGTGCTAATTTAGCACAATGTGTTTTGCATGCGTCTAGTTGAGGCACTAGTTCACCAATGCGAGATTCAAGAACAGAATTTGCCTCGTCTGCGTTTTCGCATTGTCGTCGTACTAAGACTAATTGTTCTCTTGTACTTTGAAGTTTAACCTGAAGTTCATGTATCAAGGATTGATATTTGTGTAAAGCGGCATGAACAGCGGATATTGTACTTTCAGCAAATGCGGGTGATACAAGACTCGCGCCTCCTCGTTTTGGTGACCTAAATTTTACGAGTTTATTTAAAACCATTAGTCCAGATTTTTAAGAATAAAAAAAAAACTAGGTAAAGTAATTCAACACGGTTATGTTGAAGTATAAACATATACAATGTAACTTCACACTAATTATAACTCCTTAAACTACGAATTGCACAATAATCGTCGAATATGTATATACCTATTGGCAATTTTAGTTCTAAATAGGCGGCATCGCATTATTTATTTAACGAATGTTAAACATTAACATTTTGAATGAACTTACTTTTGCGGAACGGATGCCGATGGTGTCAAATGTAGATGAGAAGCTCTTTGTATTGCTTCAACATCCAAACTTTCAGAGTCTTGGATGACTGCATGTGCGATGTCACGGAGAGCAGAGTGTAATCCTTCCATTTCTTCTTGAATTCGTCCAAGTTGACCTACTCCCTGTTCAGCATCACCACATCTGTCCTCCTAAAATAAAATAAAAAAACACACAATTAATTATTATTATACAAATACTTAGACATTTGCAAAATAATGAGAAATGTTTTACCAAATTTTGCACTTCATGCAATAACTGCTGTACCCGATCTTCTTTCATATTAACTTCCAATTTCAAACTATCATATTTTGCTGTCATCATTTGAATTTGCTGTCGTAAATCTGAAGCTTCTTTTTCATATTGAGAACGTTGTTTAAACTAAAATCATATTTATAAGACGAATAATTCCATTGTAAACGAATCTGCTCACAAACAGTTTTATATATTTAACTTACTCCGAATGTGTCTGTTTTCGAAACAGTATCACCAATTTTGCTGCATGCGCTCGTCATATCTCGGCCTATATTCGTTAATTCTGATCGTAATTTGAGCAAATCTCGTTCGTTTGTTGATTGCATGTCAGAAAACATACGTTTTACCGATACTACATTTCGCCATAAACCCAAAAGTCTACTGTGCTCATTGCTGTAGTAATCATTGAATGCCTGTTCTTCATCTTTCCATTCGTCTTCTTTAATAATCATTTCCTCACGCATTTGTTCCCAGTCATTCGTCAATTTTTGCAAATCATTCGTAAGTGCTTCGTTCGTTGAATGTGATTCGTCTAGCTGATCTTTTAAGATCGTGTTTAATTGCACTAATTTTTCGCATCTAGTATTAGAAATTAATTTTTATTTTAGTATCTTAAACTGTAATAAAATCATTGATGAACAATATAAACTCAAATAATTTGATATTTCTCATTTGAAAATAAATATTGAAATTAATGTTGAAAACAGTACTTTGAATATTATATTATATTTGACTATATTGATAAAGTGAATATTATTATATATTGAAGAAACGGTATTTGATAAAGAATAAAATAATAAGCAAAATGGCATAATTTCAGTATTACTGTGGAGTATTGGTTGGCTAGACAGTTTGTTGGGATTTATATATATATATATATATATATATATATATATATATATATATATATATATATATATATATATATATATATATATATATATATATATATATATATGTATATTTCTTGTGAACACTACGTAAAAGAAAATCGAGTGCAGGCCATCCCACATCTTCTTGTCCGCAATAAATTTAACAATGAGTTAATGGACTTTTCGAAATATTTATTCTTGTTAGCCACAAATAAACGTTTTTTGTTAGTTAAAAACTCCAATAACACTTACTTTTTCTTTTCTTCTTCTAATCTACGTAGTGCAGTATCTAAATCTGAAATGCGTTCTTCGCGCATCTCTTGCAAATGCTTCTGTGCTTGAGCGTAAGCGGAATCAGGCGGCAAATCTACACGAGGTCTGTGTTTCACGGGACTTCCAATGGCTCCGACACTATCCAACATTTGTGATTCTAGTTCTGAGCATCGCTGTTTGTATTGCAGTACTTTAGCTTGTAGACGACTGACAAGGGTTGCTTGATTTTGTTGTGCTTGTCTGTAGGCATCGATACGACGTTTGTATGTGGCAGAATCTTCTTCAAGCCGATGGCGCAGCGCGTAGTTTTGTCGCACCAAAGTATCGGGATCACTGTCTTCGCTACTGACTGTTAATGCACTACTTACACCGTCAGCACGACTTCTTACCGTTGGGTCCATTCGAGATGGGCCGGGCTATTTTATTAAAATTAATGCTATTAAATAATATTTGTTATACATATAACAATTTGTGTACATTTGATTTTATATCATGGTTTCTAAGTAAATTATATCAATAAGTAGAGGGAAATTAGCAAAAACAAGACATGTGATGCAAACGGGAAGTTGGATTTTTTTGTGTTTATTTCTTTTTATATTGTTTTATATTGAGTTGAAAATCGAAAATATCAGTAAAACCGGACTAGTTTCCCGAGAAAAGTGCATTTCGAGTGGAATTGAAATATCTCCGGTTCAATTAGGCATAGAAAAAAACAAGATTCCAGCTAGCCTATAGGTGCGAGCAGCGGTTTTTAATTCTTATGGCCTTTTGGTTAACAATTTGAAAAAATATTGTAGATATAAAAAGTTTTACAATTTTTTGTAGATTTTGTTAAAAAAACGATTTAGTGCACATTTTAAAATACAATTATATTTAATAATTTTTTTCGAGCATTGGGTTAACGATATGAAAAAATCTTGTAGACATAAAATATCTTAGAATTTGTAGTAGAAATTTGGAGTGTTTTAATTATTTTTATAAGGGCAGTATTAAGAGGGGGGTCCAAATTTTGGGTTTTGTTGCATTAAAAATGCATGCAAATGTCTAATGGATCGAGTCAGACCCTAAACTTTAATTGGACAATAAAATGGCACTTAAGACTAGAGAGTCCATTTCATGTTTAAGAGAATTTAGTCATTTTATTGCTAAAATACAATCAATTTTATTGATCAATTTAATCAATGTCTATAGTAGAGACATTGATTAAATATATCAAATCATAATGGTTGCAACGGTTGACAGATTCTAGATTCCGATTTTGCTTACAATATGTAACTAGTAACAGTTGATTCAATTATTTTTTATGTTTAGTAAAATTGTTTAAAAAAACATTAAATTTTGTGTGCATTAAGATAAAGCTACAGCTTCATAGCGGTCATGAATGACCGCCATAGCGCCACTGTATAGTATTGATATATGACCGCCATGGCAAAGCATCTGTTAAAGACATGAGAATTATATTCGAAATATTTTATGCTTAATTCATTTTAAATATTTTTAAACTTAAGGTTACTTAATTTATTGATTAAATATAGAATTATGCCCGATAACCTAAGTTTAAAGACTGGCTTAAAATTACACCATAAATACAAACAATTCTTACATTATGCCTATACATTCTAATTTAGATTGTTTAAAATCTATATAACACCATAAAAATCTTAAGACATTTTGGTGTTGACATGATTTTGACAGTAAATAGATAAACAACAACAAAGCTGGTGGTGCTTGGGCGGATTTTATTAACACTACTTGCAGTAGCGTTGCTTACACCCGTCATTATAGAAACTAAAAACCGCGTTTTAATCGAAACCAGTTTTATATATTTAAGGAAACAATTCGCATTTATTTAAACTAAACTTGCATAGTCTAGTTCAGATCTTGCAGTACAAAGCTTATAAAGAACTTAGTTGATATATCTTACTAATAAAAGACTAATTACAATGTATACACTTTTATTAAGTATTGTATATTGCATTGTTTCTGTATAAATGAGTATTCAAATTATTCTCGTAACGTCGCTGTATCTTTTATACGCGGCAAATTTAAAATCGATACCATATTAAGTAACAAATATAATCGAATTATAACTTACGGGTTCAGATGTTCTCGGTCGGGTAAGTCTTGTAGGACGTCTGTGATCTGATACCCCTGGCAATCGGGGACTTTTGCTTGGTACCTGAAAAAAAAAAAATTCTAAGGAATCGTAAAACAAACGAACAAAATTTAGACTTAGAATAATCTTAAATAATTTTATAGAAAAGACACGCACTGGGTTCTGCCAGGTACCATTATTGTCGTGTATTCAACACTAATATTTTTAATCTTGCATAAACATGCATATAGACAGTGTTAAAAACCACACGTTCTAGTTTCAATTAGAAAATAAAAGTAGGGCAAAAAATGACATGTCTTCCTCAACCAGAAACCCAAAAACAATTTAAAACAAATTTACCAAACTAATATTGTGTGAGGACAAAAAGTTTTAACAAATAATAAACAACTTTTCATGCAATTTACATTGAGAATATATCGTTTAAGAAACAAATCATGTATTCATTTTTTTTAAACATACATCAAACAAATTTGAATTGTTTTTACACATTTAATATTAGTAAATTGAGTAATGTATTGTTTTCATAAATATTAGCGCACTAATTTAGATATAAAATAAAATGATATCCAACAAATTTTAAGTCTTTATTTATAAATTGATGTTCACATGCATTTATATTGTATATTTACATACGAAATAAAACACTATCATTTAAATTAATTGAGGAAATAAAACATTGTTTTCATGAACGATTTTTGCTATAGTTGAAATTCAAACCAAAACAATGCCCATCAATTTTAGGTCATTATATACAAAACTGAAAACCATTAGTTTCTTTTAAGACTTTTTCTGATTATCATACAAACATTATCTTACAATCAGGACATGATGCGTGCTTTGGGATTATCAATGAGCTCTCCCTATAATTTACTAATAATATCATGACATCATGATATTACTGCGAGATCAGAATCGGTGGAAAAAATCTGTGGGAATTGTGGGGGCTGCATGCATAGGTATACTATAGCTACTCTCTTTGAATATGAGCGAGCATCACACATATACGAACTATATAAACCCCCTATATATTGATTGTGCCAGGCTGTGTGCGGATCCGTTAGATCCTTGTGTCATTGACTGGCACACGCTAAAAAACTTTCTTACAAGTTTACAGAATGCTCAAGCCAGTCCATCGTGTTTTCGGAGGACATTAAAAGGGATCGAGTTCTATTTAATGACGTACGCATCAAATATGTTTCGACAACCACCGGAAATTGTTTTCATGTTTCCGTTTAAAAGTTATATAACATATAGGAATTTAGTAAGCTCACTTCATCACAACCAAACAAACATTGTTTTAAGCCATACAAAATTCGGTCGTGTGTCTGTAACTTTCCCTGAATTATTATTTTTAGCTCATCGTACGACTAAAGAACTTTAATGTTCGATTGTGGTAGAGGTTCCTATCTGACGCACTGATCCCAATTACTCCTGCTGAGGGCATCGGTGCCTGTACCTATGCTTGTTTTCAACAAATAACGGTGACAATATATTTCAATTCTGAGAATGTGATACATACAATGTGCCCCAGAGTCTTCCTGGTTTCCGAAAAAAATACATTTCACTTAATCGGCCATACCTGAATTGGTGGCTCTACCTCCTTTGGAGGTACCGGCCCGATTTTAACGAAATTTTGTGCCCAATTTCTTCAGTTTTTATACTTTATACTTCCGGAGTTATATGAATTTTCTAACTCAGCTCGCTGTAAGGTGAGCTGGAGGAATAGCTACTCCAGTGGTTTTTATTTAATCGTATTCTACATAAAATCATATTTATATTATTTAATTTAACAAATAAGTAATGATAAATAAAATAAATTTATTGTTCAATTAACAATAATATAATATCATGCAATATAACCACCCGGATATGAATGTTTTAATGAACTGATTTTTAGAAATAGTTGATCTTTGAAACACTTTCCTGGTAGCAGACAGAAAAATTATAAATGACCCATCAATTTTATGCAATTAAAATATTTTGTTGCATCATATAGAAATAAAGATATTTTATATTATAATTGCTGAAGGTTGTTTTGATTGGCGCCCCAAAAAAATACACTAAGAGCTCTAATTGGAATTTATTTTAATTATGGTACTTCTTATGAAATTAATTAATTAATCTTTATCATAAAATAACGCACACTCTTAAATTCTACTATTTGAAAACAAAATCCGTTTTCATTATCAAACATATTGGCAAAGTCAAATTTGCAAAATCAACATTTTTCCTGGTAGCTCACAGATAAATTACAAATGAATCATTAGTTTTATGTAATTAAAAAAAGAAATTATAATTGCTTGTGCATCATATCGAAATAAAGATATTTGATATTATAATTGCTGAATGTCGTTTTGATTGGCGCCCCAAAAGACCTCTCATTAGAATTTATATTAATTATGCTACTTCTTATGCAATAAATTCATTCTTGCTTACCATAACAAGTAAATGTACATGCAACAATGCCTTCAGCTCGTCGTATAATCTATGTAGTAGATTTTTTTAACTTATTTAGAATAGCATTTTCTTAACCATTGATGTTTAAATAAAAACAAACTTAGGTACAACGCACCTATGCGTCCAGATTGCCTTATAAGTAATATATACGATGAGAACAGCGGTTTTTAATTATTATGGCTTCTTAGTTAATATTTTGAAAAAAAAATTTACACATAATATGAGCACTTGATCTACCCTTAAACAAATTATTGTATTTTATCTAATGTACTCGGATAATTATAAGAACAATCTAATCAATTCAATGCATGTAATAAGTTCAAAGTACAGAATGACATGAAGGTATCGCTTTCATAATATGAACAGCACTTGTATATGCAAGCTATATTTACATATGTCTGAATCATTACTTTATCAACATATGAGTGTGAAATCGTCGGAAGTTAGACAAGTTGAGTTGAATTAAATTTATATATATATATATATATATATATATATATATATATATATATATATATATATATATATATACATATATATATATATATATATATATATATATATATATATATATATATATATATATATATATATATATATATATATATATATATATATGTCATTCTGAATCGTTTCAGGGATGGTCAAACGTGTATTTCCGTTATAATTTCAAGCTAAAGGCATTGGTACCTGCACTTATGCTTGTGTTTCTAACTATTCTCATTATCAAACAAATTGGCAAAGTCAAATTTTCAAAAACACATTTAACTGTAAACTTTAAAGATAATTAGTCTTAAAAATAATCGGTCAGCCAGTGTAGGTTATCGAAATCATACGTTTTATATTGTTTTTGGTAGTTTTTTTTTTTTTTTCACACGAATGATAATTTGTACTTATTTTTTCAAGTGCCCACTGTCCGAGTACATATGTCACAAAAACGAGATATGAATGAGTGTACCCTCATTGGTCAGATCGCATGTTCAAACCCCCCATAACTACAATGCAAACGTGATATGTGGGTAGATAACTTACAGTAAGTCAAGGTCAGTTTTGGGTAGGTACTATTCAACGAATAGCCATTATTACTTATCTGGTTTACTAGGAACAGTACTGAGTAAAATTATACCGTTCAATATGTACGTGCATATTAATTTGCGGTCAGTAATAAATAATATATATATATATATATATATATATATATATATATATATATATATATATATATATATATATATATATATATATATATATATATATATATATATATATATATATTATTTATTACTGTATTATGTTACTACATATAATAACATATATATATATATATATATATATATATATATATATATATATATATATATATATATATATATATATATATATATATGTTATTATATGTAGTAACGTAAATATTCTCCCCCAAATTTATTTGCTATACGAGTATATATCTATAAATATATATATATATATATATATATATATATATATATATATATATATATATATATATATATATCCCTTTAATAACTCTTATTTTATTTGAACTAAAAGCGAACTCTTTTTTATAACAAAGAATTTTTTAAAAATACGTGCGTTCTTCATGTTCCCCAATTGCCTCAATTCATAATATTTAAAATGAATTTATCAAATTCGACTTTGAACTGTTCAAAAATGTAGACAAAAAACAGACAAAATTTGTCGACTAAGTGACACCTAAGATACGATTAAAGTTTTAGATAACACTTTTCTGATTAGTTATATATCGAGCATTAAACTATAATTTAATTCTGAATTAATTTCAGCGATAATAAAATATAATTTGTAAATAGTTTGAACTACAACTAAAAATAAATTTCATTAACAAAATATAAGCAATATACCTTATTACAACGAATTTGCAATCACATTTTGCTTATAAACTTTACAAATGAAATTTGAAATGAATACATTTTGAAGTATAACTAGATTAAATAAGTAAACCACAATGGACTACAAAAGTGATGACGCGTAATTGTGCGGGAAATTAGGATGCGGTCGCCGCCATTTTCGTTTCTTATGGGATTTAACATAGAGGTGAAGTTTGCATGTTTGTACCGTTCTTATTGTAAAGCTGGTGGGTATGAGTTATTTTTTTTAAAATAGGCTCAAGCTTCAACTCCAGATTCATGTATTTAAAGTAGGGCGACCATAACTAATTAGTTTGTAATTAAAGAATAGCGACATTATGGGAAAATAGCATTTAGTGTTGCCGAAAAGTGCTTGCATATTCGCGATAGATGGCACGCGTGAAACCCTTATCCGGCCTTGTGATTGGCTGCCTCGAACTGTCAGTTCATTTTCATTTACAATATTAATTAAAACACAGTTTTTAGCCATATCTATCAACATTATTCAACATATATTTTAATATAATATAATACGTAAAGATCCAAAAGGTTATTTAAGATATTTTATTGAAATCAGGGAAATTATGTAAAAAATTATGTCAATAATCATAATTTTTGACATAATTTCCCTGATTTCAATAAAATATCTTAAATAACCTTTTGGATCTTTACGTATTATATTATATTAAAATATATGTTGAATAATGTTGATAGATATGGCTAAAAACTGTGTTTTAATTAATATTGTAAATGAAAATGAACTGACAGTTCGAGGCAGCCAATCACAAGGCCGGATAAGGGTTTCACGCGTGCCATCTATCGCGAATATGCAAGCACTTTTCGGCAACACTAAATGCTATTTTCCCATAATGTCGCTATTCTTTAATTACAAACTAATTAGTTATGGTCGCCCTACTTTAAATACATGAATCTGGAGTTGAAGCTTGAGCCTATTTTAAAAAAAATAACTCATACCCACCAGCTTTACAATAAGAACGGTACAAACATGCAAACTTCACCTCTATGTTAAATCCCATAAGAAACGAAAATGGCGGCGACCGCATCCTAATTTCCCGCACAATTACGCGTCATCACTTTTGTAGTCCATTTGCAATATAATACAGTTCGTAGATAGTTATGTAGGTAGATCACGTAAGAATTGGATTCATTGAATTTTCAATTACAACAGCAGAAGAAAATAGAACAAAAATGAAAACACGGAAACAATTGAAAATAAAGAAACAACAAACTTACGCGTGACATGACGTCAGTGTGGTATGTCGTGCTGACGGCAACTGATGACTGCGCGACGCCGATGCCCGCATCTAACAATGAGAATGGGGTAGAAGCGTCGCCGTCGTCGGGAATGCAGATCGGGCGTCGCGACCTAGCGGGGAGTTGTTGCCAGTCGCATGCGTTCGTCATCGTCCAATCGCGCTCCACATTCGCCCCCATCCTATCAGCAACATATTTTCAGTTTTCTGCACGCGAATGCACTACAAACTGTCAAAACTTTACCCCGAAATATTTACCAGACTCCTTGGGACAGTATATACCATAGTTAAGACCATTAAAATACGTTTAGAAAATTATGCCACAAACTTAACGAATTTATTTCATTTATTATTTACAAAGAGTCTTTTAAGATATTATTTAAGATGAAATTTCGTCTATTTTTAGCTCGTCGTACAGTATGTGCAAAACAGAGCTTGTGCTTGTTCTTCTTCTTCTTGTGTAATTGTGTAAATATTGAAAATTTTGCATGCGTTGTAAGGCAAATTATAGCAATAAATTATTTTTGATTATAATTAATCCATTAGATGAATATGGTGAACTTTTTAGATTTTTTTAATGTATGCAACATCTATATCAGACATTAAATAAATTTTATTGATTACGCATATATTAATTTAATTAGGCTAGTGATAGTTGAATAAGACAAATAAATAATAATTTCTTAGAAGATGATATCACTGTCCAAAGTGCAATACAAACGGAATTTCTTTCTGAAATTATCTTAATTTAAATAATAAAATTCATAATTTTCTGTGTACGTAAAATAAAATGGTATTATTACCTGATTTATAAGTAATAAAATGGCTCATATTCTTCAGTACTACGAAATACTTTACTGTTGTAATTTACTCACTAAACTGTCTTGGTTTTCATACATTTTGTCAGTATGAAGTACTGATTCGCACTGAAGGAATTTCACACCTTACAGATATAAATGATTTATTGAAATCAATTTGTAACCTGTCCACCTTGACAAAGGTGCCAAATACACCCTTGCTCTGATTTATACATTAAAATTATTGGAATATAACCCTTAATAGTTTATTAAATCAATTAAAGATATATTGATTATAAAATGGGAGATGAGATATACCAATAAAACTCTCTTATTATTGAAGACTAATTATTATAGTAAAACTCAAATCATTGGGTTACAACATGAGTGTATGTCTGTAAATAAATATCTACATATAAAAACGTATGAATCAATTTATAAAATAAAAACAAGTAAATAGTCAAATCTCAGCAATATAAACGATAATTAAAACTAATTTGATTGTGTAATTAATATTTAAGTTTACGCAGTTCATATCCAGTAATTGAGTGTCCAATGAACACAAATATCGTGAATAGGTCTGGGTACTTTTGCAGATTGTACTAATCACTTGACCCGGACCCAAACATAGGGTCCATGGGGTCAATCTGTGCGGGTCGGGTCACTGCACATTGATACCGTCGTATAGTCTCTAGTCGCCGAGAGCGCCAGACACGACTGAACACTGGTCCATCCAAGGACAAACAAATAATCGATAATGCAAATTTCATTCTTAATATCACATAATACAATAACGATGACTAATGAAATTAATTTAAAAAAATCTAAATCAAGTGCTTTAGGAATACAGTGATTGCCCTCATAAAAGATTTTTGTCCGGTAACCACTTGATAGAAAAGTTTTAGCATACATTTTTTCCAATAGGTGCCAGAAAAATGTCTGGGCTGTTTACTTAGAATAGGAATATAAATATTTTGAGGGATACGTCAATGCTAAAGCGTGGACGTGGATGCATGAGAATGAATATTAAAAATGGAAGACTGCAGAAGAATGTTTCATGATCCTCTATAATTTCTTTATAAGAAAACCAAAAGCGGAAATGAGATTTTTGCGAAATATTACTTTATGGATATGGGAAGTCGAAGCATAACTGGATGGTGGTAAAAATGAGACTTTTGAAAAGTATTTGTGAATATTTCTTATTGCTCAATTATTTATTATAAACATATAAGGATTTATCGACAGTAAAGTTGTATAAAGAAATTAAGAAAAAGGAATATTTTGAAGTAAAATGTTATCCAAATACGGTGAAATAAAAAATGTGTAAGTTCAAAGGTAACAATAAAATTAGAATATCAATGAAGCAATACCGATTTCGACATTCATATTTTGAACTAAATTGCACGAAAACAAGTTTAGAATTATACACTGAATATGCAATAACACTGATAAAATATTACATTTAATGCCCGAGGTATAAATATGGTTTTTGATTAATTTTTATGTGCCAAAATTTCAAATATGAGCATACTTATAACGCATTGTAAAATTCTTATGATGTTATTTTAACCCTTCGAGAACACACCTAGTTTTTGCATCATGAAGTACGAACTGGATCAATTTGATCCTGTTCAAACTTTCAGTATGCAAAACTCCAGATTTACTCAAGATTTTGACTTACCAATCTACAGGGGGATACATTCAAGTATACTAAATACATTTTTGTGGGTTAGGAGTATCTTTAAACCGTTTAAGATACATTAAAAAATCATTAAAAAAAATTGACCCAGAGTTAATTGCCGAAGGGTTAATATTATTCATTGTAGAAACTATGAAAAGATATGTTTAATATTATTAATTAAATAGTAAAACAAGATTTGGTTCGCGTAAAACGCACCAATGCGTAGAGCCTTTAGGTATCATATACGTTACGAGCAGTGGTTTTTAATTATTTTGAAAAAATGTTATAGATATAAAATCTTACAATTTTTTGTAGATTACATTGATAAGAAAAATTTTGTGTATATTTTAAAATTCAAAATTATAATATTTAATAATTTTGTTTCGGGCTTTGGGTTAATAATATGAAAAAATCTTGTACACATAAAATATCTTAGAATTTTTAGTAACATTTTTGAGTGTTTAAATTATTTTTATAAGGGCAGCATTAAGGCGGGCTCCAAATTTTGGATACCATGTTACATACAGTGAAATGACAATGTTTTACTTAGAGTAATATACACACAGGAAGTTGCATCAAATTTCAAGCAATGGTGTATGCAAAGCCTCGAGATAAATTTGTACACATGAATACATCAAATCGTAGCTTACACATTTAATGTGCTTCCACCAAATATATCAAACATTTCCTCACACTATTATGATAAACGTATTTCAATAGAAATACGTCTGTTATAATACTTCATTCAAAGCATCTACTGAAAAATACTTCTATTATAATAAATTAGACTAGAATAGCACTGCCACATGAATACCCCAATTATTATTTATTGTATAATGCGAACATAAAAATAACAATAATCTAATAATTTAAGATATAACAATAGAAAAATGCGAGCTTCACATTGATTATAAATTTATGTTACGATTTATAATAAGCATCCCTTTATTACATAAATAAATATATGTTAACCCAATTGAAAAGCGAAAGTCAGTCAGTCGTAGAGTATAGTAACCTGACTTCCTGCTCCATAGAAGGGGGGCCACAGAGACGGAGACGATGAACTGTTCCCTCCAATAAATTATCAAAAGACACGCAACCCCCACGGAGATATCTCAGAGAGGGATATTTCATCCACATTCCACTATATAGGTGCATTCATATACCACTACCCCAAGTAAGTAAATTGCAAATGGATTTGTTGGTATATTCGTTTCGAAATGTGTGTTCAACAAACCCGAATATTATTTCAAAGTAAATTGTTATTGATTGCAACCGATATTAAAACTACTGTTGTATATCAAATTTGACAGTTAAATTATTTCAAGATTGAGTATAGAAAAAAATAACGTTAAAACAAATTTATTATGGTAGTACATATTTAATGTTTTAACGTTCTGTGTTTACTGGGAAGGAAGTAAAGTTGTAATTATGAAAACTGAAGTATAGTGCTTGCGTTGTTACAATTATTTTCTTATAAGACAAGCTGAAAGCATAGGTACAAGCATCTGTTTGTTTTCGTAAATATTGGCAGATACATTTTTATAATATTTACGAATAATGGAAATAACAAAAATATAAAATATTTAATGGGAAATTATTTTTTAGTTGAGAACCAATAAGTTTTACCAAATCCCATCAAAAACAATATCAATTTCAAATAACCCACAAAAATACATTTGCTAATTTAAATTATAATCCTATCTTGAAATGATTATTCAGAAGAAAGTGGATTTGATGTAAAAAAGGAATTTCTTTCATATCTTGTAATCATTTTTATTAATTGCTGTATTTAAGAAAATAACAAATAATTTGATAAGTATTATCACATGTTTTTCTATTATTGCTGTTTATAATTTAATCTTTCGAGTATGTACACAAATTTTCACGTTTTGAAATGGCCCTGCCCAGCAATGAACTTTGATTCGTTGAAGTATATAAATATGTCTATAATCATCTGAAGATAAGAAAATTCATGTAGAAACAATACAAAACAATATTATATTTTTGTTTTTTTTTTTTAAAGTAAAATAAAACATAAATCCCAATAAATATTAATAATAATCACAAATAGTAATTTGTCATATAAGATCTACTACAAACAATATTCTATAACAAATAAATATATTATCAGTCTAAAACCATAGAGACTGGAACAAAGTTCCACATAAATTAAGTATTTACAGTAACAAATAATATCGAATTCAATTATGCAATTGCATTCGCAAACATTCTGATATCCACACATTTAACATTTTGTACTAAGTCGTATTTAGAAATACAAGAAATAAGTGCATAAGTATTTAAATAAACAAATATTGTTTAATGTACTGGGGCCGCTACAGCCCCATGGAACCTCCGTCTTTGGATGAGTCCTAAAATATTTTGAAATGGTAATTGCAAGTGGTAGTACGCGCAATACGGTAAAGGATCCCAGTAAACAAACAGTGCTTCCCGCTTGTCTAGAACTGTGCCAATCAGTCGTGTTAGCGATTCAACACTGGGTCGTTGTACAGTGTTTATCAATGCTTGATGCATCCAATATCTCCCTTTATTGGCGACTAATGGTCCAGAGTTTTGTCGGTTGAAATGTTTACACGGCTTCCATAAAATCCTTGGATGCACACTCGTATGGCAAATATACGGCAAAGACACTCCGACTTTACAACTTAGTGGTAACACTACTCTGCTGTTACCTTGCGGTATAATAAACCGAAATGTAATATGTCCTGTGATCGGCCTGTAGAGGTTGAGCTTCGCGAAAAAATTCTTCATCCACATTTCTATATCTTTTTGCTCAATTGGAACCAAACATTTATTTTCATCTAACCGACAAGTTACATTAGCAATAACTTGAGATTGTTTAACAGTAGTACAAGTAACAAAATGTTCTCCAGCCACATCTTGGACAACAACCCATGGTTTTGTATCGCTGATTTCTCCCGGAACTTTCAATTCGTTTAATGTCGGAGGTAATGGAATCTTAATCCTGTTTCGAGCTCCTTGCGGGCCACAACTGCTCATAATAAATTTACCAGCACGGAAAGTTCCGGAATCATACAACTGCGTAAGTTTGGACTTCGTTGTAATGGAATAGTAAGCTGGCGTTGGTATTCCTATGTCTACACAGCGACGTAACATTTCTAAATTATCATCAAGCACCAGAACTTCGCGGACTCCTGGACAAAAGCAACTACAACCTAACAGTTCTAGCATAGCTTTAGCGGACGCGTCATAATAAGCTGATGAAGCTGTATTGACTGGGATGTAATAGGCTGCGTTTTCTTTTTCTACGATATTGCATAAGGCTTGCACGTAATTCTGTACATTATCCATGCTCGGTTTGGGTAAAGTATAGAATTTATTTACAGCGGTTGAAAATCGTGCTAGCGCAAATAGACCCTCAACTTCACACACCACAACTCTGGCTCCTGCTGAGTAAAAATTTCTAGCGAGATGTAACGCTTGAATTGTACTACCACCGCTTATTAAAACAGTGCGTTTCTTACGCATATATTCCGCAGAAGGACTATACATCAATGTCAACAGCCATCGGAATACTGTTAATGGAAGATCGAATATTTTACATATCATCCAAAACCAGGCGGAAAACCACAGAGTGGGCAATGCAAGCAATGTTTGGAAACATGCGACTGGTAACAGGAAAGTCAAACCTGCCCGCAAGACTTGCAGTAAAAAGTACGGATACCAGCCAATAAATCGAACCAATGTTGATTTCTGCTCCTGGTGTTTAATGTTTCCATGCGACGACCTCCATTCGGATTTGATCACAAACGAATCTTGCCGGTTAAACAAGGTTGTTGCAGTTGCGGCAGAGCGAGTCCTCCGGAGGGTGGCAATGGGCGAAGTGATCGGTGGTGATGATGAATTTGGTGAAGATGGCTGTGAGCCACTGCTTTCTAGACTTGCTCGAACGGATTCACGCGGAAAGTCAGGTTGCCACAAGTTTGAAATGCTTTCACTTGTACACGCCGGCATTTTGGTTTAGCTGCACTACACGGTACTCACTGATGTCGAATGAAAACTAAACGTGACTGGGAGCAGACGCAAAGCCTCTCAGACTTGTTGTTAATTGAACTTTGTATTCGTGACGAGTAAATTGTCCTGGCACTAAGTGATAACGCGGTTTTATCTCGGCGCGACAAATACACTACATACACAAGAGGTGCTCGCGTGCCGTTGTATACAATACAAAGTGCATAAGAGCTTCTTAGATCGGCCTTCTCGGCACGTACTTTAAACAAAGTCTAGACGATACGCGTCATTTGAGGCCTAGATCTTGTGATTCAATATTTACTGGTAAATACAGCCGAAATATTTTTGAATCACACAACTTTAACACGTGACAGTCATAATTGAAGGTGGTAAACAACGCGTATATGGAAATATTCTATTTTTAAACGTCCAATACAAAAATAAGTCTGTAAAAATAGATCACCACTATTGTTATCAGATACAGACATTAGTTATTTAATTCAATAGCTTTGGCCTTTGAATGACAATTCATAATTATATAAAATATCTGAACGTAATCGTTATATTATTACATTCAAATAATCGGCATATATTCAAAATTATATTAAATAATGCAAATCACGCAATTTTTTATCAAAATGAAGTAGAACAACCTTTATTTAACCTTGAACGAAAATATGTTAGGACAGCTTACTACGCCAATCCTCAACCTAAATATTGCATCCTTAACCCACATAAATTTCAACACACTATTTCCACAGAATTGAAATAGTTTAAATATTACTTAGACAAGTGTGTCTCACCTCACATTAAAATAATAAAATATTTAGAAATATTGTACAATATATTTATTAAATAAAAAATTAATAACATTTTATTTTAACGTCGTTTATTTTTATTCTTATTTATCTTACTTCCATGAACTTTATTATTTGATTTCTTGTTGCCAGATTTTCTGTGTCCAGCATTTTTGTTCGCATATTTCGATTTTTTGCTATCGAATTTTGACTTTTTCTTATCAAATTTCGATTTTTTGTTATCGAACTTTGATGCCGGTGCGTCTTCACTTGTTATGGCATTTAAACCATATCTAGGATTACCTCCTCTACCCCCCGGCCATTTACCTCCCGAAGTAGAAGAATCTTGTTTCTTACCAAACTGTTTCTTTTTATCGAATTTGTTATCTCCTGATTGACTTTTTCCAGGTTTTCCCTCGAATTTCGGTTTTCCTTCGAATTTTGGTTTTTTATCCTTGAAATTATCCCGTTTTGGTTTGTCATCTAGACGAGGCTTCTTATTATCGAATTCTTTTGGTGGTAGAGTTCGTTTCCTGTTTGCGTATTTTGAAGAGAATAATTCTGAAAATAATAATTAAAAATACAGTGAAGTCGCGATTAAGTGAACTAATTTTGGCAATTCTTCACTATTTCAATTTCATTGAGTTTAGGAAATATTAGTATGACATATTATGATATTTAACGTTTATTTTAAAGTAATGTATCACAAATAATACCAATACAGCTCCAAATTCCAATTTAATTTTATTGTGGTTTATTTTTGATTGATGCTGTTTTGACGAAGAATGAAGATTATTATATGAATATTATTTGCTGCCTATAAAATACCTAGGTATCTGTTGCGATAACTTACCCATATCTGGTTCTTCGCCAACTTCTTGTCTGTAATATTCGACGTCGTCATCTTCTGGTAGATTCGTTTCTCTATTAGATTCCGCTGCCGCTTGTTTCATCAGACGATCACTCTCTGTTTTTCCTTTTTGCATTCCTTTAAGACTTTTCTGTTTATGTGCTTCTTTATCATCTACTTTTTTCTTTGTGTTTATTTCTTGTTGGTGTTTTCTGTTCTCTTTCAATTTTCTGTAAAGTAAAATTAACAACATGAATCAAACCCAATTGAATGCAAACATTTATAATTTTCTACCGTTTCTTGTCTCGTTTCTTCTTAATAACATTAACTTCCTCTTCCGTCTTATGTACCAGCTCATGGAAAAGTACTTCTCCATCCAGTAAACCATCTTCAACTTTCATCAATTGAAGTGTTAATCTAGGTCCTAATTCGCTAAGCCGAATCGCAGACTGATTATTTTCCATGTTACCTCTTGATATTAATTTTTGCGGTAATGTTACTTGATTAGTTACATCATCTTCAAATTCGCTTTCTGATAAATTTGCAGATCTAAAATGCACGATTTCAATGTACAAATATATTGCAAGAGTTTTGCGTAATGTGCAAACTAACTTTGTTAAAAAATCTGCAATATCGTTGCAGCGTGCCAAATTTGGCACTTTACCTTGGATAACTTTTTTTACTCCTTTTGAAATACCAACGGGGATAACTTTGATGGCGTAGTGGCGAAAATCGATTAATTTTGTGGTTGGGTTGTAATTTAGTAAGACACAACGACGTATCGAATTTAAATCAATCTAAAACGTATTTTAAAATAATATAAGTTGATTATATACGATTTTTTATAATCCTATTCGATGAATTCAATGATTATTATAATATTATTCTATTATTATAATTCTTATAAGACAAAACCTGAATGTGTAAAAAGCATACAAATTCATAAAAAAAATTGAATTGATATATTGAAGATGAAAATGGTTAAACTTACACTCGTTAAATTTATAGTTGGAAACATATTTTGAAAAGTAGAAGCCATTAATTTCATGTGCATGCCTTCGCCGCTAAAGCTATTCATCACTACTAGAGGTGAATGTTTGAATACTTCGTCGTAAACAAATTGTTTCTTTAAAGATGATACAACATCTTTAGCTAAACTAAAATTATGCACTTTAAATGTTAAAGTTGGTCCTCTTGGTATCTTAGCGATCTTTAAATACATCCCCAAATCTGTACGCGTAAATATACACATATGAGATACATGTAACACCCCAGCAATTTGTACAAAATCTTTGATGGTATTCCTTTTCCTTTCCTTCAAAGACATCCAAAATTAATATCACAAAGGGTAAATTAAGAGAAACCCCTACCCAGTTCGCTTTTCGCTATCAGTATAATTCTGTAGCACAAATATAACAATTCATAAAATACACAAAAACCAGATATTAAAATGACTGTACTGCAGTGTTTACAAATGTTACTGCTACAGGCATTAGCTACATTCGAAACTGTTTGCTTGAAAATGCTTTTACAATTTTTCGAAATATGACTATAAAATGTATTTTTAGTAGGTATTTCTGTTAAAATAAGTTAGAAGTTCAATCTAGGCATGTACAGCCGTAAATTGCGAAGATTGTTCTTCAATTCATAATAAACATCTTATAAAAAAACAACAACAATTTTTGGAAAATGTTTCATTTATTTTTATATGTAAAATACATAGATTTTGTAAAATTTCGGCTGTACACTTGTGCAATAGATTATACTTAAACATTTAATTTTTGGAACGAATATATTTTAATTTAGGATCAAAAAACGTCAAGAGCGGAACGATGATTTTTGTTTTCACGCTACTGGGTAAAAATTCCTCCCAAATTATTTTCTAAAAATTTAAAATTAACAAGCATAGGTACAGGCACCAATGTCGTCAACTCGCCGTTTAATATATTTGGTGCGATTTAATTATTCCTTTTTAATATACAAAGAATATATTTTTTACCACTGGTGTTTGTAAGTAAGAAAATATCTGGAGTGACCTGCACTCGACTTTCTTTTACGCATTTTTCACTAGATATATATAGATATTTCTGTAGAGTATTGGTTAGTCTAACAGTTTTGGTAATATATATATATATATATATATATATATATATATATATATGTATATATATATATATATAACCAAACTGTTAGACTAACCAATACTCTACAGAAATATCCTGAAATGTCATTTATCTAATTGAGTCTATTTTGTTTTCCTGTCAAAATAGCAGATGATCCGATTTAAAAGCTACATGTGAATCTATGGCAACGTAAACAACATATTTATAATGTTTCGTAGTATTTTTCTCGCAACTGGTACATTTTTTGAAGAAATGTTTCAAACAAAAGTTGTGCGAAATATTAATATCTTTCATTATGAACATAACTATATTTGCCGTAAGTGTAGCCGTTCTAGTGATATTGGAGATAGAACAAAAAATGTATAGAGTAAATATACACTTCCGGTTTGAATATTCTATTCAAAAATAGGAGGTGCACATCTAGCATATACAAGTCTTAAGTTTGAAGTTTCATAATTTTACGTTCGACAGTTTTGGCCCTAGAGCGTTCACAGACACACACACACACATACGTGATTCTGAAAATAGTCACATTCGATTCAGGGAAGGTCAAAACATGTATATCCGTTGATAACTCGAGTTCGAAATTTTTCATGATTACAAGACTTATTACTTCGTAAAAGAAAATTATAGCAATTGTTATTGATTGATTGATAAGCTTGGAGTCAAAACTGATTGTTGCAACAATGCGAACAATTTAACTATACGTTTCGTCACCATAATTTTATAAAACAAAAACATATTCTTACTCTCAATGTAGAGGCAGTAAAAGGTTCCATAACTTTACGGAAATCTCTTGTAATATCAACGATATTACCTCCGGGTAAACCTCGATGAATGATAAAGGAATGTGGCGCATTAACAAGTTCTTCGGACTCCTCTGTGGTTTGTGCATTTTTTCTTACGCTAAGTCCCTTCCTTCGTTTGCCCATTTTATTTATTATTTAAATTAACTAAAAGAAAATTGAATCTTCTAACATAAAGTAAACATAAATGTCAAATATTGACAGTTAAGTAAGGTTATGTTCACAAACACGTGCTATATATGACAAAAAGCAGTTTTAATAAATAAATATATTGTAGATAATTAGATATATTTTTATTAGTTAACTGGGTTATTTCATAATAAATATGATACATACCGATGTATAAGCACAAAACAAGTCTTGAACAGCACCACTCACTATGAAATTAATAAGAAAACTGAATTACCGACTGCGATAGTTTCAAAAGATCAAATGACGGGTTTAGTATATGCACGATTGCACGCCTGTGCCCTGTGTAGTGTGTATACACTGGTCTATGATGCGTTCATTTATAGGCAACCAACTCCACGGGAAACTATAACGTATTGCATGCAAAATAACTTTTGGTTGTAAGAAATGAAATAGCTGTTAATTTTAAAAGATTTTAAGCATAGTTTTTATTTTCAAATAAAACGGATACATAAGCAATTATAGATATTACAAAAATGAATTACGAGAATAACTGCAGAATATTATGTAACTTATAATTTATGTAAAATATTTGTTGTTGAAGTAGAAAACTTTTCATTAAAGATTGTGTTAATTATATGGATATATAACATGCATATTACAAAACGTTGTACTAGGTAATGAGCACCGTTATCACAATTTATTGAAACATAAAAAAAATAATTATAATTACTGTCAAGTTTCTTATTATTTTGTCTTAAGTTCTCAACATTAATTGTGAGAGACAAACACTTCAAGAAACTATTATTAGAGTTGATAGACATTTTTGTTTTTTTAATTCTAATGATGTAATGAACAGTATTTAGTACGGAAGAAATATTTTCTAAGACTATGTAAATGTTACATCCTTCTTCAACAGGAACAGGAACTTGTAAATAAGATGAAGACATTCTTCGAAAGATATGAGGTTAAATTGTAGTTTTATTTTAACGCAAATTAACATATTTCTTTAGGTACGATTTAAGTTCAGCAAAATTATAATTTATCAACTAAAAACAAAACATAAATTGCCATAAGTTAAAAAACAGGGACTTTGCAGAAAAACAATCATATTATTTTACTTTATGTAATGTACAATTTAATCGATCTCAAAATTTTATTGAAAATATTCGATTTTAAGGTCCTTGAATTCATTTTGAATATTTTCTAAATTTTCTAAAACGCCGTATAGTCTATTCTGTGACATAAATATAGGATGTTTTGAATTTAATATTTGTATATCCCGGGACAAAAAACCTCTTATTTTTGAAACCATATAAATATATTCAAATATAATTTGTAATTTTCAAAATATATTTCAATATTTATCTGCAAACACGTTCTCAGTCGACCTATTTGTGTTAACCGGCGGACAATAACATATCCACTATTTCTATTTTGTTCCTGTCAACATTTAAATTTGATCTTGACGAAGATAAAAATTAGTTTTGTTAAACAAAATTGGTTAATAGTTGTTTTAAATTTTAATAGTAAAACAAATCTGTGTTTTACTGCGTTATGTGACAGTAAACACTTTAATAAAATCATCAAACTATTTTATCTACACAAAAAATGAAGAAACCGTTGAAATATGCATTTAAAATATGCAAATTTAATTTTACGATACATTTGTAAAACCATTTACTAATAAAAACATCAAACATTTTTATCTTGATAATAAAGACCTAGGATTCAAACATTATATAGGTAAATAGGATTCCTTCTATTTTTGAAAAGAATATTCAAACCGGAAGTGCATGTTTACATTTCTTGTTCTATCTCCAATATCACACTAGAACGGCTACACTTACGGCAAATATAGTTATGTTTATAATGAAAGATATTAATATTTCGCACAACTTTTGTTTGAAACATTTCTTCAAAAAATGTACCAGTTGCGAGAAAAATGCTACGAAACATTATAAATATGTTGTTTACGTTGCCATGGATTCGCTTGTAGCTTATAAAATCGGATCATCTGTTATTTTGACAGGAAAACAAAATAGACTCAATTAGATAAATGACATTTCAGTATATTTCTGTAGAGTATTGGTTAGTTTGATGGCTGGTTTTGGTTACATATATATATATATATATATATATATATATATATATATATATATATATATATATATATATCTAGTAAAAACTACGTAAAAGAAAGTCGAGTGCTGGCCAGTCCAGATATTTTTTATAATAAATCAACTCCGAAAAGTGTGTGCGCGAAATGAATAACGCTAAAGTTGATAGTTTATAGACCCCGAAATCCGTGTAGGTTTGTGTTATGAATGAATTCGTTATAGATAACATTTTGATGCAATCTTGGGAGCATTGTTCATCTCGGCGAATCAAATGACAATAGATAGGTAAATAATGTAATTGTCCCCAACATGCAAGAAATACTGATGGTATAGTGGGGACCTGCATCCGCGGTCCAGCGGTCAAGGCCAGTCGC
This sequence comes from Leistus spinibarbis, assembly GCA_933228885.1. Classification (NCBI taxonomy): domain Eukaryota; kingdom Metazoa; phylum Arthropoda; class Insecta; order Coleoptera; family Carabidae; genus Leistus; species Leistus spinibarbis. The sequence goes on from OW121796.1 coordinate 2,894,464, forward strand.
ACCTGACATAGGTGTCTTCAGTTGTGCCGTTGACTCCACACCACACACATAAAAGATACTCTTCTTACACCAGCGAATACGAATACGAATACCTGGAGTTACTCACCGACCGCGCGTTTTTACCTGAAGGCCCCCGGTCAACGACGTATCGCCGCCGCATCACATCAGAAAATCATCGAGATAAATAAATATAATATATTTATTAATATATTGTTTCAGAACGGTAAGCAATACTATATTATAGAACTATAAGATATGTCAACAGTGTTTTTTACTTCAAACATTTTATTTTAACTTTTTAATGAACCATAAAAATAAATTGATTTATATATATTTTATATAAAATATTTTGTTCTTTAAATATTTAAACTAATTCAATCTGTGACAAGTTCACCTGTGATAATTTATAAATATTCGTTCATCGTGAGATATTGATGAATATATATTGTTTCTATTGATGATTTAAAATATTAAAATATATACAAAAAAATCGTGTACAGTAAATCCCCGACTGACGCGTATCATTAAAATTGAACTTACGTTTTTTCGAATTAAATTTTACAGTATAAAAGTTTTACTAGTTTGAAAAAAGCGCGCCGTGAAAGCGTTGCGTTATTTTTAAACGCGTGTTTTTTGGTGGTATCAGAACACAAGACATTCATAAATATTAATGTCTCTCCTCGCAAATATATCTTACGGTCAAAAAAGTAAGCAAACCACACACGGACACACATACACAAGTATACATCATTAAAAAAATAGTAATATATATATATCCATTAAAATCTAGCTCATGATTCCTATACGTCTTTTATAAGAAAGTAAAAGGCGAGAATGACATTCGAAAATATATACTTATATTATAAATATTATTATTTAGGCATAAAAATTTCGATTGTGGCCTACACAGAACTTTCCTTTGCGTTTTAGTAGTGCGCTTATTGTGTTTAGATGCGATAGAAAAATATAAATGTTTAAATTTGACAAAATTTCTCGACTAATATATACGGAATGTGTTTTCGTTCCATTATTCAAATCACGAAATTTCAATTTTTTTAAAGCTTGCCATTTCTTAACACGTATCTATACCAAGAATCAATAAAAATTTCAAATTGCTTAAACTATTTTTATCGATTTGCAAATAATTATTTAATAGCAATGAACTACGATACATAAATACTTATTAGTTATAGAAATAAGGATATAAAATAATATAAAATTAAATTTTTTTTTGACATTTATTTTGAGAGAAACAAATAAATGCCACTATGATTTAAAAAAATTAAAATAATGTAATTGCAATTATTTAGAGAATGGTACAGCTTAAAAGAACACTTTTGTAATAAAAGTTGTTTAAAATTAGAATATCTTGAGTTTTTATAACTATAAGTTTTTCTGTAAATGCAGCCATTGCAAAGATAGTTAAAAATGACACTAATAAACGAGCAATGCCGGTTGAAATATACTTTTCAAAATAAGTTTTCTATTCTGGGGTACACAAATCTTAAATTCATAACATCATATTTTACGTTGAATGATATGAACTGTAGAACGTTCACAGACCGAGAGACACAGGCACCAAGAAAATAGTCAAAATTTTATTTACATATTACTTTGTAAAAGAAAGAAAAAGGTAACAATAAAATAAATACACGCACAATAAGGCAAATCGTTAAACAAGAAAATGATGAACATTTAATAATAAGGCTATTCATTGTGTTGAGTTAATGTTATGAAAACAAAAACCGTTTTAACTGTAACATCTAAAATCATCAACCAACGTAACCGACTCATTGTCTGATCTTTGTTGTACCTGTTACCAAACGAAGAATCATGAATTTTGATCAAGATACGCATGAAAAGAATAGGACAGACACATAAAATGAAATGTATACAAATACAACGTAATGCATGTGCGAAAACTGTCAAAATAGTCCTACTTTAGATACTGGGGCTCTATGTGTTACTGTGTTAACGGTACCGTATGGTTTTAAGGTTAAATCCAAGTTCTCATGCGCCCCGACACCAGTTACAAAAGTCACGTTTTGACCGGCTAGCCACACACATAAACTTTGTTCATTGTTAATTGAATTCAATTTTTATCTAAATTATTTATGGTTTAAATAGCTAAACAGGCATTTAATTTACTTATTGATGGCGAAATTTAAACTATTAGATTTAATATTGCCAATTTGGTTAATAAGTACTTTGGAAAATAAATAGCAAATCATCCATTGGAATATTGCATAAATCTATATATCTTTTAAATCATTGAATTAGTACTGTATATAATAACGAGGTGTACATATTTTAGTAATTCTTTTTTTGTTGCACTCGTTCCCAGGCTAAATGTTTTTGTAATTTATGGTTGAGAATGAGTAGCGATGTTGCGAGAGTTGAAGCTTTCGCGGAAGCTTTTGAACGAACGAAACCAGAGAAGGTTGAATCGTTTGATGGGATTCTAAGAACCGCGCGAATTATTGGCATACGAATTATCCATTAGCCTGTGTATTAAATTTACTATTATACCCTAGATTTAAATTAAACTGTAGTAGTTATTATATACTAATGAAAAATTATATTAAGCTCATAAATGTAATGATTGCAAATTATTTATAAATATATACCGTTGATTTCAAACAGTAACAAACATATAAATCAAGATAAATGTCAATATTTTTTTGATTCAGAGCGCCGAGACAAGAACTTTTAATTTTTCATTCATAAAATTTCATGCAATACATGTTCGGAGTTGTAGTCTAACTCCGGATGGGCCCCCGGAATTAATTCTCGAAATCATTGACATTCATTTTACATTTGTGTTTTATGAGGTAATGATTCAAAATGAAAACAAACAATGAGAGTTGAAAAACTACCGAAATTAAAATACTACAATTTTACTTTTGCTTTCGCAGACATTCTAGCTTACTCATCAAGCGGTGATAAAATTATATGAGTTGGGGAAAAAATCACATAAATTAATATATATATATATATATATATATATATATATATATATATATATATATATATATATATATATATATATATATCACAAATAAACATTAAAGAAAATTTGGGCAAAAAATATTCAACCTTGCATTTAGGGTTCGTTGAACGAGATCACACTGTACTCTTAAAGAGATTCTAGTTCCATAGAGACCATATTATCATTCTTTCAAAAATAAAAAGAAGAAGCGATCGTAAAAATCAGTTTATAATTTATTATTATTAGATAGGTTACTGACGCGATACTGAGTAAATCTATAAATTTGTGTAATGTAATTCGGTATGGTCTATGAAGGCCTATAAAATAAATTTTATATCCTATAGAATAGATTATAATAGTTGATCCATCAGTTAATTTTATACGACGTACATTAATAATCTCGAGAAATGAATAAGATATCTATTCATTTAATGAATCAATACTAATAAATATTTACAATCAAATAAAATAATGAAAAATTAGCATTTCTGCATATTTCAGCGCGTCACACAATAAGTAGAACATTTTCAGAACATACAATTTAAAGTCTTAATATTGTTTATTTTGATTCAAACTATTTTTACTTTCATAAATAAGTAAATCTGGTAATCACGAAAACTTACAACACGTTTTGACCCTCCCTGAACCGAATTTTCGGAATAATGTCTGTGAACGCTCTAGAGCTAAAACAATCGAATTTAAAATTGAGAAACATGCCTGACAAGGAAACAAAATAGACTTAAATAATTAAATGTGTCATTTGACGTCTGTTATCACAAATAGATCGACGTGTTTCGAGCATATTGTTTATTGAAAATAACAACGCAAAACAAACGACAAAATCAACAAATTTGTGATTGATACCTAACGTACAAAAAATTTTTGTGCTGGCCACAACCGATTTTTTTTTATAGATATAGCCATTAGGGAGATACTGAAAAGAAAACATTCAACTGTGTGAATGTGCCCAAAATCAAATCAGCTCCTCGCAAATATATATTGGGCTCACTGGGCAGTTTTTAGGTAATGTGACACACACACATACAGAGTTAAATTGCACTCAAGGGACCTTTCATGAAAGCTTATAAAGTAAAATTAATAATCAGGAAATTCAAAACATTCAATAAAGTTGGGTCGTCAATTGTTTACATGTTTGAATAAAATATCACAATTCTATTTTTTAAATTCTTAGAAGGAACGATTTTAAAATGAATAAGTATTAAAAAGGTTCATTTCTCACCGCGATTGATTACAAGCTTGCCGTAAGGTGAGCTGTGGAGGCATTGGTGCCTGCATCAATGATTGACATGAAAACTGGAGGATAATATTCTGTGGGAAGATTTTTTACGGTGTAATCTTATAGACAAATGTTTGACAGGAACCGATTAGTAATATCATGACGTTACAAATTTACAAATCAACTTAAAATTGTACTATTTATGTTGACTACCGTTAACCTGTCTCATAAAGAAATGAATCTAATAATTATAAATTATAACATAATATATGGAGAAATAATTGAAATTTGTGACGTTTTTAAAACGGTAACACAACGACTGTTGTGTTAAACGTGTTTGTTGTCGTGTTGTACCTATTACATCAGGTAGAACACGAAATGTTGAACAAAGGAGAGGAGGTGTGTGCAATTTCTATTCTAACCACATTCTGTCTTTTTCTGCGTGTTTCTAGATCAGCAAACACAGCACCGAGCGACTGGCGCTGCGCGATCAACCAGCACACCAAATACCGCCATGCTTTGGGGGGTATTACTACTCGCAGTATGCCTTTTTGTACCCTGTGCCCAACCGGCTCCAAGTTTCGACAATGAAGAAACGGATGGCCAGTCATCCAGAAAAATTCTGGGTTCAAGGTACTTATTACATTTTTATTTTTTAAATTAATTAATTTTGCCAAGCTCTTATTATCAAAAGAGATGAAAAACATTTGTTTAATGTTGTCTCACAGTAAGAATGTCAGAAATGTTTCCTATGTCATGGGAAATTAAATATTATGTACATCCTGTAGAAATAAACTGATTACAAAGTATGTGTGGTGTTTCAAAAAGCGATAGAATTGAGATTGCTTTTATTTGCAAAGGTTAAGATTTACTTCAAGTATAGAAATGAAGTTGCAGCAAAGTATTTGTGGTACAGGGAAGGATATAACGTGTATATCCGTTGAAATATCTAGTTCGAATTTTTTATTACAGTACTTACTTAATAATTCGTAAAAGAAATTAAAAAATTTGTTCTAGTTGTAACCATTGGTACACAAAGGGTTAATTTAAAAAAATTTAAAGTATCCCTAATAATTTTGTATATTTATATTTAATTAAGAAATAATAGATCTCACAATATTTTAAATTAAAGAAAACAGATTATAATGTATACTAAAACTATAAAATTAAAACTATATATATACCAAAGAATCTGTAAATAACTACAATAACATCCTCCGGTGCGTAATTTTTGCAGACAATATCCCGTTTTATCGATGATTGTATATTATTAGCAGGAAATACGATGTAAAAAAAAAACCAAGCATATATTCATTGATATTCAAGTTAAAAATGAGACGACCACAACACACAACCAGTAGACCTGGTTTAAATCACGCTAAACGCATGCATACATAATTTATAACATGGTGTTTGTTAACAATAATAATAGTAGCAAACTAGATCTGAATAATAATACGTAGGTATAAGAAGATAGGTTTGGAATAAATAGCAATTATAGTTGACACTGTTGGAATAATTAAACATAATAAAAGACATCATTCACTTGTGTTCATTCCGTGGTCAAAATATATTAACATTTATAGCTATCACAAATCAAAGGACCGGTTTTACTATTTTTACGCTTATTTCTAAATCATGAACGAGATAATAATTAAATAAAAATGTTTCATGCGCGGACATGAAAATTAAGTTATTTTTTATTGATGCTGCTTATTGTTTAATTGAAATTTGTAACTCATTTTTATGTACTCTTGTAGACATAAAGTATGTTTTAATTATTTTTCTAAGGATAGTACTAAGGGACTTCATATTCATAGATTAATTATGACATTAGAAAATTGAATATAAATGTTCGTTTAAACTAAACAAAAAACAAGAAAGGCATCTATAATTGAAATCTACAAGCATATAATTAAATTATGAATTAATCTTGTAACAATTATGTAACTAATTAGTGAGATTATAATTCTGCAGCGTCTGTCAGGTGTTGAAAATAAGATATAACATCGCATATTTTGCGCGCGGTCTCGCGTCTGTTTGGAATTCCGTTAGAAATGGCTATATATGTGTCTCCGGGGTTCCATTGATAGGTTAACGGGACACATAAATGGCCAATACGTAGTTATATCAACACGTGAGAGTACTAGAAGCCCGTTACAGAGAGAAGATAGGAGTTGGTTGTATTTTGCACGGTTAGACCAGACGTCGACGGTCAGAGATCTATGGCTATCGCATACACCTATTCATTATGATTAAGTATGCCGAAAGAACACTTCATGATGCTTATTTTTATAAAATTTATTGACAATCCATAAACCAAAAAAACCGTTCGAAAGGAATATATAAATATTTATGTATACTTAAGATATTTACATTCTTAAACTAGGTTAACCCGTGGGTACCATGTGCCCATATCATATAGAGAATACAGTTCACTCCTCACCGATCCATCTGTTTAATTTAACGGGTAGCGAATTTTCTTATAATTTTATTCTAAATGCTTACACTATATAAATAAGGAATTTATATATACACATATTTATAACTTCTTCAATTCGTGTCGTTTTCAAGATAATTAAAAAAAACCTAGCGTTAACCACTACTGCCGGTTTAAAATTTGTTTACAAAAATAGATACATACTATATATACAAATCTAAAAATTAAATATTCCCCTAGTTTCATCCCGAAAATAGTGAATATCTATTTAGGGAAACTAAAACACATATTTTCGTCTGAAAATCTAAAGTTCAAAATATTTTCTTTGCCTGTCTATGAAAAAAAAAAGGTATATGTCCACTATATAATATAATAGCACCTAATCCCATTAGCATTCAAATTTCTTGTTTAATTTATTAATTTCTTAATCATTATTCACCAAAACTGAATTATAAGATTGTTATGTTGCGATATTCGAGGACGTTGAGCGACAATTGGTTAAAGTTCTTTTTGTTCTTATGGTTATGAAGTTAATCATTTGTGATCACGTTTGTATGAAATAATGCTATCGTTATTTATGTGCCTGTAAAAGTCTCGTTAGAAAAAGAAATTTATGAAATCAGCCGTAAACAAGGAATACGATACAAAAATGATGATTTGATAATTATTCTTATTGGAAATATAATCATAAGTAACTTTGAGAGACGGAAAGAGTATGATGAAGGGAAAGGTTTCTGTCACAGTAAAACACTTAGACAACGGAACATTGGTCCACTTGTTGAAATTGAAAAATTATATCATTTTCAATTTTTTACCCTACTTTAAAAGCACTTACGCAACTTTTACTTTATCACTCAATAAAACAGTAAATCTAGTATTAAACAATATATATATATATATATATATATATATAAAGTATAATTATGCATTTTGTTCACACAAAAATGTAGTACAATGTTTTCTAACTGCTTATTTATAACTTCATAGCGTTATGTACAATTTTTTTGTGTTTAACATTAATGATCGTACATTATTCAACATACCTGTATTTGTCTATATTGTTGTAGCGTCGTGACCTCTGTCTCTGTTGTCATGGAAACGGGGAACGGTAAGCATACTTATTATTCAGACGCCGTTGGACATCCAATATCCAAACCACACATCGCGTCACAAGTCGCCAGTCCAATCAATCTACTCAATCCCGATCGGTACGAATTTTATACGTTCAACGATGACGGCGAATTAGTAAAACGACTCATGACATTAGAGGAAATACAAGGAATCATAGCAGGAGGGGATAGTGATGGATTATATAACTCCGAATATAACGTGCCAAATTTAAACGCGGACAAGGACGTTAGTGGTGTCGTCGAAAATGTACAAAATGTCCTAAAAGAGGAGATGGAATCGCATAGAAATCCAATAGGAAAACCGATTTTGGATACCCCAGACGTATCAGCAAATTGGAACATGATTTTACCGGCTATCTTTGGGGATACCATGATGAATGATATGGTTTCGATTAGTGATCCTATTCATGAAATTAATAACAAGCCAATCATGAATAATGAAGATATCAACAAACAAGCTATTAAAAATAAAGATATCATCAAAGATTTAATGAAAAATGAAGCGAGTTCAACAGAATATTATTATATATCATCCAGAACCCCATCTAGACCTGAAGACGAAATAATCTTGGATCAACATATCGATTTGACTACAATTGCGCCAATCAACGAATTAGCTAGTGAAACGGAATCAAAAACTACTATAGATCAATTCATAACAAGTACAAATAATTTGCCATTAACCACGAATTCGTTTCCATCAAGTACTGAAAAAAATGTTGATATTTCAAGTACAACAATTAAAAATTTAGAAACTGTACTAATGTCGGAAGAACATATATTATATTCTAACAAGTCTCAAGATAATGTAACCCAATATAATAATCGTCAAGAAAATATAACTAATGAAGACAATGGACCAAAAGTTGATGTTTTAAATTTTGATGTAGATAAAATTGATGAATCACCCGAATTAATTATGAATAATGAAGAAAGTACAATTGCGCCAGTGATTACAGAAAGAATAGACTTAATGGACGCAATTATAGCCGCTATTAGTTCGACAAATAGTGCGGCGAGTAGTACACAACGCGCGACAGTTGATTATCCGAAAATAACAGAGTTGGTGTCGTTGATAACTAGACCAACGACACAGGCAGCAACAAACGCTAAAGAAGAAACAACAATACGTACAAGTGTCACTTTCCCACACTCTTCCCAATTTACGAATTCCACGCAAATTGCACAAAGTAGTACAACGAAAGCGTCCACTAACGACGAACAAAATACGAGCATTACTCCTAATGAAGATATCCTGGAATCTAACACAATCACGACCACCGAAAACATACCAACAACAAATGAAATTGTGGAAGACACAACTACTGAACTACTAGAAGCCGCAACCGAGCTAAACATTGCATCCGAAATCGACCAACTAATCAACAATATGTCGCAAGAAATGATTGAAAATGAAAACGCATTTATTGATAACCAAAATGTAGCAAGTGTAATTGATCAAATCTTAAACAATCCAATGAATCAAACTTATTCATTTGCATCATCTCTTTTTGACCCTGCAATACAAGTTACTACCGAAAATGTAGCTACGACATTTTCAGATGCTACAAATGAACCAGAAGCAATATCGAAAGAAAGCCCGGACGATTTATTACGATCTGAAACAACATCTAGAACTATAACAACTCCATTAATTTTAACTACACTACCACTGCAAGGTCAATCAATTACAACTTCCGGTGTATCAGCGGAAATGACGACTGAAGAGATTACAACTCCAATAACAGAAGAAACGATAAATCCAAATATAATCGTAAATGAAACTGAAAATACAAATAATGAAACTGAAATGACAGTGCCAACCACAATTGAAGTATCGGAAGAGCCGACTACAAGAGAAATGCAATTTGTTAGAATTACAACTGTACCAAGTACAAGTACTTCGAGAAAATATTTTGCGAGTACTGAAGCATATATTGAACCGAAAAGTACTGAACGTATAACAGCGACCACATTTGGGGAGGTAACTAGTGCTTTAGTAAGTAAATTAACTAGTTTAATAAATGAAGAACGGATTAGTACCCCAAGTTTCGTATCACCAAGTGAAAACTTGAACACAAAAATTAGCGAGATTCCTACTAGTACCACTGAAAAAAATATTGAAGCAACTGATAAAAATACGGGAGCATCTGAAATAAATACTAAAGAACCTGAAAAAATTACTGAAGTACCTGAAAATATTACTGAACTAACCAAAAACTTGTTTGAAGCAACTGAAAATATCTCGAGTCTAACAACTGAAAATATCTCGACTCAAGTAACTACTGAATATATAACTACAGAAGATACTACTGAAAACATTGTAACTAAAGTAATCAAAACAACAATTTCAAATCAAGATACTACAACTGTAGTAATTCCTACTACAGTAAATATATCTAGTACAACAATTTATACTACAAATAAACCATCACTAACAACGTTTAAATCAACCAGTAGTGGAATTATAAATATGTCGGAACCGTATCGTAAAACTGAAGATACAAAACTAGATAAAATTGACGATCCATGGAAATTAGTCGAAACAGTTCCTAAACCATCAGAAGCAAAGCCAACAACAAATAAGCCAATTCAAGAAACATATCGCCCAACCAAAAACCAATCAACACAACAACCAATTCATTCAACCACGAGTCAACCAACACAAGAACCATATCATCCAACCACTAAACTTGATTTAACCTCGCAAGGTACTTTCGGCGTTCCAACATTGAGTGAAGACATGTTTATGTTTTCGAAAATGTACAATGAACTAGCACTGAAATTTTGGACGGCACTAGCTGTGAAGGACATTAATTCAGAACGAAGTACAGTTGTTTCACCGTTTGGCGCAATTTCCGTTTTGGCGATGATATTTTTAGGCGCGCGAGGCGGAACATCCGGTGAAATGAATGATGTGTTAAAGTTAGATGATATTGTTACATTTAATCCGCATTTAGTGTTTAAAGAAGTGACGGAATCTGTGCTGAATAGAAATTCAATTTCTGTGATTGCCCGTGAGTTGTATTCGGACATTTTTAAGGGTAAAGTGTTAGGTTTTTATAAAGAACGAGTTCGACAGTTCTATGATGGTCATGTGGAAGAAGTTGAGTTCAAGCGGATAAATAATATTATTAAACGGAGGACAAATGCATTGATTAGCAAACAAACGAAAGGACAGATTCCGCAGTATTTGGACGAGACGATGTTGACGCTAAGACCGCCTCTATCTGCGCTAAGTACTAATATATTCCAAGTAAGTTGATTTGCATAATTTTACAATTTATATTTAATTTCAAAATCAAACACATCCATTACTTTGCAATAGATTATAAAACTAACCCAGATTCATTTTCTTGATAAAAAAACAAGAATAACGCTTGATGTATCATTTTTTGACGATATAGTTGGAATGAATAAACAATTATGATAAAAAGTCTATACGTAAAATCAAAGAATATATTTTTGGCAGCAAACTGTCATGGGATACAAGATAATTAATACGTAAGATTTTATATATTTAGGTAAAATAAATATGTTAAAAGAGTGTCACGGGCAGACATTTAAAATAACTTCTGATGATAAAATTAATATTATATAGATTGATTATGATTTTTAAAATATGATTATTCTTTCCATTACATATGTTAATCGTCAAAAATGGATAAATCTAATTTTATAGCTACAAAAATATAAGCAATTTCGCTAAAAATTCAGACTGTGCAATAGACAAAAAAAAAAGTTAAACAGTTTGCATGTATCCCTTATTTTAAAATGTCATAAGTGCAATTTTAAATACACAAATTATATAACAAAGAAAGTCGTAATAGGTCAAATTCACATGTCCTTTAGTAATTTAAGAAATAAGTGATTATACAATATTTTGCATGTCTACTTTGTTATTTCTTATGTCAAAAGTGTAATTAGGTATTTCAAAACTAGGTAATAGGTCAAATTCACATGTCCAATGCATATTTTGTGAAATGAATCTATGTTTACTGTATTTCGCATATTTCCTTTGTTTGCTTTTTTTTTTGTCAAAAGTACAATTACAAGTTACAAAACTAAATGACAAAGAAAATAAATCATGATAGGTCAAACTTATGAGTTGCCCTTATTAAATATTGAAAAGATAATGATAATCTTTGTCTAAATTGCAATGTTTCGCATGCTATATTAATTTATTTTAATTTTCAAAATGTAATTCCGCGTTTCCAAATTAAGTAAGAAAGCAAGAAAATAATAACATAATGAGTTAATAACTGATATATCGTTTTTATTTTGAAATTAAGTGAGAACAAGAAAATAATATATATAATAAGACACATTTTGCAAGTCCAACTATAAGGTAATAATATACCGTTAATTTGATTTATAGTATATTGCCAATGTTTCTTTCGAATTCTTTATATGTGCACTTATTGTTTCGTAATGTGAGAAAGCTATAAAATAATATAAATAGGTCAAATTCATTGTACTTCAATAGTGCAATTTTGCTCGTCTTTTTTCAAAAATACAAATTTGGACCTACATTTTGACAACTAGTTTGCTATACTGCTAACGGCATTCAGAGTATATAGGCAGTGACACTTAAACTCTGTTTACGTTGCTATGATATTTTTTCGGTAATGTTGATTAGATTAGTTTTACCCAAAATATCTATAAAATGAATGTATATTTATATTTTTAATTTGATTTTATCTAAATTTGTTTATATTTCCCACCAATATAACAAACTTTATTTTTTAAATTATATTTTGTATAAATAAATGTTATTCAAAAATGTATTTAATTTTTTTCCAGGCCGACTGTTCAGAAGCTTCAACGGAAGGCCGAGACGGTGAATTATATTTCATTGTAATACCATCAATGCGTCAACGTCGTTTAGTACCAATACCCGCTGCCGTGTGGCGATCAGGTTTCATTGCCGGATATGATCCTGAACTAGATGCCACGGCAGTCTCTTTAGGAGCAATGGACCAAGCAATCAGTACAATATTCGTCATACCAGGACAACAGGGCCACTCCGCCCCAGGCGATGTCTTATTACGACTCGAAGCCCGTTTACTAAACACTACATATATCCCAGAAGCATGGGCACAACTGTTAAAATCAATGCTACCACGGCCAGGCTTAGAAATTCAACTGCCCAGATTTTTACATAAATCTGTTATCAATGCGACAGACGCGCTAAAACGGATGGGACTACGGGAACTCTTCAATCCCGGTAAAGCTGATTTGCGCGGGTTGCACGGAAATGCGCATGCACTGTATTTAGCGGATATGATGCAAGTTAATGAGTTCTCAGTTTGTGGCGAGACTCAAGAAGTTCACGCGGAAACGTATCCGTCAATGGTGGAACATTTAGAAAATCACAACGAACAAATGAGGAACTTTAAATATACAGATTTCGTCGACGAATCCGAAGATTCGTTGCCGCTGCCGCTACGACCACGTCAAGCCCGATTACCTGATATACCACGGTTACGATTTGACCGGCCATTTTTGTATTTCGTCAGACACAACCCAACTGGTTTGATCTTGCATATGGGGCGATTCAACCCCCGATTAGTAACGTGATAATGTAATGTTTTAAAGATAATATAATTATTGTTAAATTATTACACATACACGGATGTGCAAGGGGGTTAAAAGAAATTTGTGGGTGGTGGTTCGCAGTGGGGCAAAACTATTCTTTCGGTATTTCAAATGAAATTGAGATTTTTAGACTTTCACGCTGTATAAATTGAGTGTGACTAGAGTGTGTCTATGTATGTGTACCAAATAAATGTTAATTTAATTATTTTTTATTGTAAGTAGGCGTAAGACTGCATTTGTTATTAGGAAAAATTATTTGTAATTATTCAATAAACATTATTTTATAAATTATCGCTGATTTTATTTTCCCAGAAATTATACAGGAATTACTCATGAGCGCCGTAAGTATTTAGCTAAAAGGAGGTACTATTTTCATGGACAAGTGTTATGAACACTACGAATATGAAATTTCGTTTTCACTCCATTCCTTTGACCCAACAATACAGTTCATATTTACCATGTTCACATGGAGGATTCAATACTGGAATTAAATTAAACTGAGTACGTTCCTCATGTGTTCACATCTCCGAGATTGAATTTGATTTTAAATACGATTGATAGTTTTTAAAAATCCCGATAGATGCGCTGTCGTCAGCTGATGACAATTGTCATTCAGGGGCGTCGTTAGGATTTCAATTTGTGGGGGGCGCAAAAATTTACTGATTCACTTACGTCAAACAAAATGTGAATTTGTGATGATATTCCGTAGGTGTCTATATTTAAAGAATAAATTTTGGGAAAAACAGGCGGGACGCAGTTTAAAAGAGAGGGTACGTGCGCCCCCTCTGAAATGGCCTATCGACGCCTCTGCTGTCACGATACTGCGCATGTCTCATTTCAATCCAGTCCCACTAAAAATGAGACTGGAATGAGTCAATCCAATCCTTGTTTTTTGTGTTCACATGCGGGATTCAATACCGTATTCAATCCGTCATGTGAACATGGTAATTATCATGTGGTGATTCAGTAGGAACTAGCTGCACCAATTGCACATGTCATAAATTCGTTAGTTTCAGTGTTTGCCGAAGGTGGTGTTTTCATAATTCCCTTCCTCTTAAGATATATCAACTTTTCAAGCCATTTTTGTTTAAAATATGAGCAAATTTAACAGTATATTTTATTTTTATAAACTTCACACACAATTTATATGTCAACAAGTATACACAAATTAAAATTGGAAAGTTATAAATTCAGGTGTCATTAATTTAAAAACCAACCCCGTCTTAGCTAACTTATGTACGCCCACGAAATAATTTGAAGACAATAAGAATTTGATTGAGATAAATTTATATTGAATAAAGAACACTATAAATAATTATATGCAAAAAATTACTTATTAATCGATTTATTTTCGAATACATTCGACTTACTTTTTATCTTTATCTTCTTCTTTCTTCTTGTCCTTAAGACTGCCGACAGCTTGACGGATTGCTTCGGATTGCGGGTCAACTCCCGGTAAATTTTCTAACACACTTTGAAGGAACGCAGGGTCGTTCATAACCTCAGAATAATCTTCATCACCTTCCACGTCCATTGGTTCTTCTTTTTTCACTTTGTCAGTAGTAGTAGTAGGTTCTTCTGGAAATCATAAACAAAACATATTCTTTCAATACTAAAACACCATATATTAATTTATTAGCTATTATAGATAATCGAATGCGGAGTTAAGATTTCTGAATTAATTAAAACTGTGTATAGTAATAACTTACGCGCATCTTGCATGGAGATCTGCATAGCGAAGGCGATTTGTTCCTCTTCGGTCATATTGGCGAAATCAACAACGGGCGCTGCACGGGCTTCAACCACTTCTCCAGTTTCCATCGACATGGCCAGAGCGCGCTCCAGCAAAGCTTCTTCGTTGGGTTCCTCCTTGATCGGAGCGACGGTGACCGCACCCTCAGGACCAGCAGCATTTTGTGCACGTCGAGCTTCGTCCTCTTGTCGTTGACGTTGTTCTTCCATAGATACACGCAAAGCCTAAAATCAAAATAAAACATATATATAAGTATAACAAAGATAATACAAAAATCCCAATGAAATAAATAAAAATACTTACTAGTGCCAATTCAGGATCTTCATTAGGATCGACACCGAATTCGAATCCGGCGCCTCCTAATCCAGCGCCACCGGTGCCATCTTCGCCTTGGATGATAGGCGAAGAAATAAGAGCTTCCGATAGGTGAGGACCTGGTGGAACCGTCACCAAGTGGCTGCCAGTGCCATCTTTACCATTGAGCGTATTCACAAACGATGTTAGTATATCCGTGTTCGTAATATCTTCACCGAAACTCACGATGTCTACATTAACTTTTTCTTTTTTAAGTCGTTTGGCGAGTTTGACTAAATCTTTTTCGTCGCCGGCTACGGGACTGCCGATGAAAACGACTATTCTCATCTTGTGGTTTTTGCCTTGACGATGCTTCAACGCAAGCTATAAAAAGTAATTCATTAATTTGATTTTTTGTTTACTGCCCCAAATAACAGATGCTGAACTGTCTAGTAGAAAATGTAGACACTTTCATGTCGTTTCATAAATTTGTGATATTTTTTCTGAATATTTTACTTACATGTGCAATGCGAATTCCTGTTTGAAGATTGATATTGCCATCTGGTTGAATTTGATGTAACTTTGAAAGAATTCTTCCAACATCCGTGGTCAAAGTTGCAAGAACTTCGACGTTCCTACCATACAATAAAGAATTAACTTTTGTTTTTACTTTCTTTTACAGAGTAATAAGTAAGTATTGTAATCATGAAAAATTTCGAACTCGAGATTTCAACGGATATACATGTTTTGACCTTCCCTGAATCGAATGTGACTATTTTCGGAATGCCGTCCCATATAGCACAGAATGCCTAAAGACGTAATAAAGACGTCGAAAAGACGTCATATTTCAAGATGTCATCTATTGGACGTCTTTATTACGTCTTTAGGCATTCTGTGCTATATGGGGTCTGTCTGTCTGTGTGTGTGTGTCTGTGAACGCTCTAGGGCCAAGACTGTCGAACGTAAAATTATGAAACTTCAAACGTAAGACTTGTATATGCCCTAGATGTGCATCTCCTATTTTTGAAAAGAATATTCAAACCGGTAGTTCATGTTTACTCTATACATTTTTTGTTCTATCTCCAATATCACTAGAACGGCTACACTTACGGCAAAAATAGTTATGTTCATAATGAAAGATAATAATATTTCGCACAACTTTTGTTTGAAAAGTTTCTTCATAAATTGTACCAGTTATGAGATAACTGCTACAAAAAAACTCAAATATCTTATTTACGTTGCCATAGTGATACGTACACTTATGACAAATTTAATTATTTTAAAATCGGATCAAGCATGAGTAACATCATTTGTTTCTTGTTTATTGAAAACAAACAAGCATTACTTTGACAGTTATCTGTATGAATTAATATTTAAAATATTGATTTCTTATTAGAATAAATTGTATCAGGTAAATTATTATAGAATCAATTTATATTATATATTTGCTGACATAATTAATTAACAATTTCTGAGTTTTACTGTGAAATTTGACTGTTTAAGAGTGAATACGATAAGTACTTCAAACTCAGATCTATTATAAATTGGTATAATTATCCAGTTATTTTCATTATATTATATATATATATATATATTAATATCTATCTATTGAAAACTACGTAAAAGAAAGTTGAGTGCAGGCCACTCCAGATATTTTTTTCTAAAAATTCGTGGATGAACTCACTTTGACAAAGACAGGAGGCCAACATTATTCTCAGGATTGGCTCTGCTTTTCGAGTGACAAACAAGATTTACAGCATCTTGTTGGGCTTGTAAACGAGTTGGTAAAAAATCTCCATTGCGCATAAAATCGCTGTTATCCACACTGTAATAAACATAATTGTACAAAACCTATTGCGCTATTACACAACCCGTTAAAATGTGCATCTAGATATTTAAGAATTATACAAATAAAGAAAACAATGATAATTTATAATGCTATGTCATTCATAACCTTTACAAAACAGTACACAAAAATGGAGTTTCTTACCAAATCATAGTACTTTCGAGCACCATAGTTGTAAAATCACTTTTCTATCACAAGCAGAATTATAATGAAAATATTTAAGATTACAAATGATTTATATATTCAATCAAATGACAGAACAACTTTGGAGCAAACTCCTTTAACATAACCTCAAATTAAATCTGATACCAACTATCGAGTGTGAAAAGAACTACCACGTAGACGTTGCGAAACCACAAATTCCACAAATTTTATTTTCGAAAGTACGGTTCTTTGTGGTGTGGTTTTTGCAGGAAGTCTTTTATAATTAAATTTTTATCGCATTACGTTGTGACTGTTTATACATTCAGTCGCCATTAGAAGGCATTTATAAGTGCATTTTATAGTTGTATATATTATTGTTATTTATAACAGCAATTAATCAAAAATGTATCCTTTCTCGTATTTGGTGAAGGAAACTGTGCCAAATTATCTTTCAAGCCTTCCTATTCCCGATTCCATCGGTGGTTGGTTCAGACTTGGAGGTACGTATTATACTACAGCCATGATGCATATAATGTTTATACAAAAACATGGATAACTTAATTTTGTATTAGAAATTTTAAATGTTAAAAAATAAATTGCATGTCATGTTTTAAACGTGGTCTTTTATTTTAATTGCAAAATTATTGAAAATGGTTTTGTGTAGTAAGGGATTGGCTGGCTCTTATTCCACCAACTGCCGCTGTGGCCGGCTGCGGTTACGTAGCCTTTCTTGCGTTTTGCCCACACGGCAGACCAGCCCCGTGTGGCAAGGTGAATCCGATCATAAAGAAAGACGTTGCTAAAGTCGTCGATTCTGTAGATATTGAGGATATATCAGAAAAAACATGCTTTTGTCGCTGTTGGAGATCTAAAAATGTAAGTAACTTATACGAAACATTTCAAACGGAAATACACGTTTTGGTCATTATCCAAATGATACCTTTTACACTGTTGTTGACAAAATTATAAAACAATAAACTTATGGGCTTGTTTACACGAGTCATTGGCCTAGTTTGCACGAGTCGCATAGTACGTAAACTATCTTAAATTCAGGACCGGATTTATCCTTTTAAGACAAACTATCGGGTCCATCTAGTTCGAAGTAATGCCGCTCCGCTCTCGGCTATTTTAGATGGTAGCGCTACCATCGACTTTGAATGTTCAAGCAACCAGTGATTAGCTATTTTTACGCTATAATCAAAGATATTCCATCGAATAATGACTGTTTATTGAATATAAAGGTCACATTGTTACACTTTTAGTCAAAGTAATATTTCTTAATTACATCAAACTACTCAAAACCTATCATGATTAAACAAACCTTGATTACGCAAAAACGTACCAATCAATCTTTATTAAAAAAATATCAGTGAATTCGTAATTGCATAAATAATGCCTGGTAAAAATGTTATTCTTTTTGTATTTACAGTTTCGGAGATAAAAAATGAAAACTATAATAAATTACCTATTTTGGAGGTTTTTATTTTTTATCTCTGAAACTGTAAATACAAAATTACCAGGCATTATTTATGCAATTACGAATTGACTGATTTTCTTTTTATAAAGATTAGTCGGTAGGTTTTTTTTCGAGCTTGATGTTTGACCTTAATACCTATGAATGAGCAAATATTTGGTGGCCTATGTATGTGTTATCGACAAAATATTGAGAATTTCGGAATAACATTCTTGGTTTTTATAGAGTTTCTATACAAATAAATGTTTACAACATCATTTTTATCAAAAATATATTTTTTTTCCAAGGGTTTATTTAATTCTCTATGTTTTACAAATATAAATATACCTATAAATATATAAATAATTAGTAAAATAAATTTCATTGACTCAAAGATTACACTGGACCAATTATAGTTACAGTCCTTGTAATATCAATTCAGTAACATTGTGAGTCATAAATAAAAACTTCTTTTTTATATTTATATTATACATTTTTTAATTTTGATATAATTGGAGGATGCTTATGAGCAACCAATTTTTTTTTTAAATAAATAAAAAATATGGTCAGCAAAAATAAACTTTGCCTGTTTCTGGTCATCGGATATGTCGAAAATATTTGCGGGAAATTCACAACACTATAATTTAATGAACTCTACAAACCTCTTGTGTGCTGTGATGTATTTAGTAATATGAATTAATTCACTCATCTTGAATGATTTATTTTTAGTGGCCTTACTGTGATGGTGCCCATGGTGCTCACAACAAAGAAACTGGTGACAACATTGGACCTTTAGTTATTAACAAATCATAAACTCAATCTTCGAAGAAGGAGAACATGGTACTATTAGTAAATATTAGAAAATTAGTGAAAGGGTGATGGCTTAAATCAAATATTCAAATGCGTCCTGGTATTACAGCAAACACTTATTACAATATACATCGTTTTTTTTTTTTTGTATGAGTTTATTAGTATTCTAACAGTTTATTCTATTTATATGCATATATATTTTTTATATATATAAAATATAATGATATTTTTTATTTACAAATATTTTTACTGAAAGTAGTAAAAGAAAATGATTAAAATATTCATTAAATTTAGGAATATTAAAGTTACTGGGTACAACCGATGTGCTCAAAACACCAATTAGTTAAACAATAAAAACAATCTTAAAAATACGGATATCACAGCTACCTAATTCACAGTTTTCTTAATTCTAAGTATGATTTGCTAAAAATACTCGGGACCAGTGTTGCATTTTTCTCAAAATAAAAAATAATAATTTACATCAGAAATGTGTTTGTATAACTTTGATATTTTTCCATATTTATTTGTTAAAACAAATATTGTGAAGGTCAAATGGAATGTTGTATGTTCATATTCTTATAGCTGTAAGTAAAATATAATGTTCTCTGTTTTATTTGTTAAATAAATATTATATAAATACTATTATACAATTGTTGTGAATTCACGTACCTCGAAGTTTTTAATATCACTATTATTGATATATTCTTCTTCATTGACTAACAACTCCCTATTCCCGTATCGATGTCTGCAAAAAGAAAAGGAAAATTGTACTTGAAAATAATATACATATTATTGGACTAAATCACACTAAAAGACGTTTTTCGTTTATTGAAGTTGTTAAATAGTTAATCGCGATCAAGATTAATTGCTCGCTACCTAGCGGGGAAAATGCGCCTTGAATAGAATCAATACATTTTAAACATGTTCTTATCACCGCGATTCAAACGATTTCATAAAGTGTACGTCCATAATTACATAATACGCACTCGCGTCAAATATAACCAACAAGCGAGGTTCGAATAATTTTAAAAACAAATGTACATATATTTATACTTCCCGAAATACAGCAATGTAACGCTTAAAACATATTTACTCAAACAAGTCACATAAGTCATTCGCTGAGAGAAATCTTATTATTTGATGACTCTTTGATACAATAAAAAAAGTATGTATTTTAATTTTTTTAGAAGAAAATTTTAAAAATTGACTAAGTTATGATGGTTTATAATTTTGTGGCCCTATAACTCCAGACCTGTACAGACGATTGAATTTAAAATGCGACGGTAACTTCACGGGCGTGGAAATTATATGTATATCAAATTTCACTAAAATCAGCCCGATACCTTCAGAGGAGATACGTCCAGATTGGTCTTACGGATGAGCGAGCGAGCGACATAATCAAATGATATAAGTTATACACATTTTCGTAATCAGGGTGATGAGACAAACATTTGTTGATCCGAAAATGCTACAGACACATGACCAAACACTATAGCTGTCTAAATTTATTACATTAAGTAATTTATATTTCTATAACGTGATTCAAACGATTTCATAAAGTGTTCAGGAATGTGTACGTCCATAATAACATAATACACACTCAAGCTTCAGTATTTATGTTCATTGCTACAAAATAATGATTTGCAAAACGATAAAAAATATTCTAAGCCATTTGAAATATTTATTGATTCTTGGTATATACTTGCTTAAATAGACAAACTTTGACAAAATTGAAATTTCGTGATACTAAATTTGAGTAATGGAACGAAAACACATTCGTCTATCAATGCTATAGAAATTTAACCATTTATATTTTTATATCGCATCTAAACAAAATAATCCTACTACTAAAACGTAAATAAAAATTCATTTTTTTTAAATATAATAATTCAGGTTTTAAATTAATTGTGCAAATTAGTAACATTACTAATTTTTAGAATGCAAATAATAGAAATAACTGATAAAATACAACTTGACAAGAATACAAAAAAAAAATCGTATAAGAAGGGCACATAATGAAACTAATCACTCTATAAATAATTATATAAATTTAGAACAAGAGCTTACAAAAATCTAGATAAGAAGTAGAAAAAAAAATTATCTACTTGTTTATGTACTAAATTAAATCGAGAAGACACGTGGTACTGATAATATATATGAATTCCATTTTTTTTTACTATTATTAGACATAAATTTACAATGATACTGGTCCCGGAACTGGTTTTATGTTGTTTTCAACATATAATACCTACGTGCCGCAGTTTAAACTTTGACCGCTTGATTGCCTGAATGATTTTTTGATCGTTGCTACATTATATTTCGCACGTACAAAAGGGCGGTAGGTGAATCAATCTATTTTAATTTAGACATTATTTATTGTATTTATCATAAAGGCAGACTGAACTAGTTGAAATAAATCGTCAACAACATGATTATAACAATTAGAGGTCGATTATGAACAATTTTCTTCAATATTTCAATATAACGTCAACACAAATATAAAAAGGTTTAATAATAAAAAATTATCAAATATTCTATTTTTAATAAAGTTATTTATTATTTTGCATTCTTTAAATGTTTCAGCGTTTAGTTATCTATTTTATTATGCAGACAGCATTGAAAAGAACTGACTTCATTTTTTACTGTATTTTTTTAATAAATTAATTATTATTAATAATCTCAGATCAAAAAATGTCCTTAACATGACTCGTCACCCTGTGAATCCAAAATTATGTATAAATCAAATACTTGGATGTATGTATCTCGCTTGATCAGTCGGTCATATGATCTCAGGTTGTGATCGCAACTCATCTGAAGGTACCTGATCGATTTTAACGTAGGCTTACACATAATTTGGGTAGCCAAGAAATTTCCGCCCCCCCCTTAATGCTATGAAAATTTGAAAATATCAAAAAAACTACAAAAATATTTAAGACATTTAATATCTATCATATTTCTTCAAATTGTGAGTCCGAAAGTTATATAAAATATTCCTAATTTTTTTATTGTATTAAAAAATTCTTCAAAACTTTCTAGTGTTCACATTACAAGACAGGTTATTGTTGCAATCAATCAATAAGAATATTATCTTTTACATTTTATCTCTTCAAAATTCATTTTTTCTAAACAGGTTTTCTTTTTTATACATCAGTGATCATAAACATGTTTTTTATATAAATAAAAAATTAAAACACCCACTGTATAGATAATACGGCGATCTAAAGGCATTGGCGCCTGCATCTTGGCTTGTTTTATTTAAATCTAATATAAAATTTCGTTTCGGCAAATGTGATACAGTAAATTGTATAGTTTTACAGAAAAATTAATATTTAAAGCAATTTTTAGTCTAAAATAATTATAAAAATTAATGTGTTTAGGTTCATTTGTATATTGTTTAGAAAATATAGGAAAGTTACTTAAAAAACTTGTAACAAAAACAATTATTAGGCAATTAAAATGATATTAATTTACCTGAATCTTTCTATAATTAAATTTACTTGTTAACAAGACAAAAAAATAATGATCTTTTTGATTCTGTTTGGCGCGGTTTAGAAACGTAATTATTATTTGTGCTCCATGACAACTTGAGCTTTTGTGAATACCTTGGTGCAAATTCAATTTAACACTAAATTATATCCTTGATTTAACAATCTAAACGAACAATTTTCATTGATTTTACATAATAAATAGGTTTTACAAAATTATTTTGTCAATTGACCACATGATACCGTTAATTTTAGCCCAGATTGGCACAACGTTATAAGCTACTTGGCTCGAAAAGCTGTATTTAGGATGCGATTAGATAGAATATACTCACTCTAAGAACCGTCTCCACGAGAGTAGACCAATATAGCTGACCACTGCGATCATGGCGAATACACCTGCAAATATGGCTGCCAGTTGGCCTTGAAGCATCGGACCAGCGCCCCGGTTAAGATGTTCATGATTTAAATGGCGAACAGAATGTGGTACATCATTTGTATCATTCAATTTGGGCGCAATCGTAATATACTCTGCATCCATTTGAGGATCATGTTCAGTGACTGTTGTGCCATCTTTTTCTTTGGATTCCGTTACAGATTCTTTCTCTTGTATGGCTTTGGTAATAGCGAGTATTTTTTCGGCTAAATGTTCCTTGAGTAGATCAGGTAGTTCGCTGTCTTGTTTGTCGACATCATGCCCGACTAGTTTTTGTAGAATTGTTGAGTTTTCGATGATCGTGTAGTTGGAGCCCTTTTCTGGAAAGACCATTGGCGGGTTTAAATTTGCATTTTGAAGTAGCAGCGAATCATTTCGTCGTATTATGTTGTATTTATTTGTGTCTTTTGGGAATAATGATGGTGGTAATTCTGCTGTTATATTGGTTGAGTATCCTGTAACAAATAAACAATATATCATTAATTAATATGTTCTCAATTATATTTTAAATTTAAATAATAATTTTTGCAAAATTGATTGCTAAAATTAGAAAACCATCTAATAGTTAAACTTATAGTTCCCATGAAATCACTTTATTTAACATCCGTTTACATAGCAGAACCAATTATTAATAACAAAATAAAATCTTTACGTAAATTTGCAGCTAATTACTCGGGTTCTTTAACCGTAGAAGACTAATTTTACAACTAGGAAATCGTAAATGTGACTTGGCTAATTTTAAATGCGATTTTTTAGTAAATGGTACATTTTTCGAAAATACATTTCAAACAAAAGTGGATAGTAAATTTAAAATCTTCAACAATTTTCGAGATATAGAAAAATAATTATTCATTAAATACCGGGCAATTAGCTGTAAATTATCATATAGTTTTTATTTTGCTATAAATATTTGGTCCTGGTAAGTATGCGGACGTCTTTATTTTCAGTACATTCTACTTAATTTTTGAATAATAAAGCCAATCTTTCTTTGTTCTTTGACAGGAGCAGTGTGTCTGATAACTGCATTTTTATCCATTTATAATTAGGACGTGAACAGCTTCATAAGTGGAAAGTACTTGTACAATAAATAGATTACTAATCTAATAGGGCAATATTTCGATAACGGAAAATAATTTTCTAAAATAATAATACCAATAATATAAGAAGCAACTTCAATCAAAATATTGCAATTTTTTTAGATTTGAACCAGGACTAATATTTATCTATGAAATATCTAAAACACACACTTGCGAAATTAATGTCAAGGATGCCGGGCCGAAATAGGTAAATTAGTTAATAATCGAAATTGAAAAATTGGGATTAGTTTAAGTAATATTAGGTCCGGTTAGGTTCTATTATAAAAAAATTAAAATTCATTGCGTTATTTAATAAAAAATCGGTTGTAATCAGCACAAAACTTTCATATACGTTAGGTTTATTATAACCGATGTCAATAGACAAATATCAAATTATTTAAGTTTATTGTGTTTCCCTAGCAACATATTGTCAGGCATAGTTCATACGATTTATTAAATATAATCCCCTATACATGCGTATCAATGGCAACATAAATAAAAAAGTATAGTTTTCGCAACTGGTACATTTTTTGAAGAAACTTTTCAGACAAAAGCTGTGCGAAATATTAATATATTTCATTATGAACATAACTATTTTTGCCATTAGTGCAGCCGTTCTAGTGATCTTGGAGATAGAACAAAATAAGAGGTGCACATCTAGACCATATACAAGTCGTATGTTTGTAGTTCCACAATTTTTGGTTTGACAGTTTTTGTGCTAGAGACATTAATCATATTCGATTCAGGGAGAGTGAAAACATGTATTTCCGTTGAAATCTCGAGTTCGAATTTTTTCATGATTACAAGACTAACGTATCACTGCGTATAAGTAAAAATTAATATTTATTTATAAATGGATATTTTTTAACACACCTGAATACTAATATTAATAGCATGATATAATTATGTTTACAACAATCGAAACATTAGTACAACATACTTTTGAATGATGAAATATTAGTCCAGTAAAACTGTAAATAAAGATGCGAAAGTTGAAGTTGACCAACTTCCTTCTCATGTATAATTTGATGAGCTGTTCAACAGGTAAATGACAACAATGACGTGATTGCTATGTTAGTCATCTGTTGACTGTTGAACAGACATTGCAATATACATAAATAATAAATGATGCGATATATTGAAAATTCACATAAAATAAAATTTTATTTACGCTAAACTAAGCAACAAAATATCTTATCAGTTTTAGCAGTTATGTTTATTTGGAATTAAATACTTTATTAGAATTATATGTGATTAATTTCATTGGCGCAGTACTGTTTTCCAAAAAACCTTCAAACATGAGTTGCTAGAAATTTCAATATGTTTTACTTTTTCTCGAATTCATGTCGTTTTCAAGATATGCAAAAATTAGCAAGAGTATATCATTACTTCCGGTTAAGATACTGTTTTCAAAAATAGAAGGATTTCGTCCGGTTTATAATTCATAATTTTGCCTTTAACACACGCTAACGTCATTGCGGAAATAGTCAGATTCGATTAAGGGATGGTCAAAACGTGTATTTCCGTTATAACCTTGAGTTCGATTTTTTATGATTGTATTACTTCCTACATATGTATAAGAAAGTAATAACTCACTATTATAAAAATAAATAAGTCACATACCAACATGAAAAATCACTAAAAATTGTAAAATCACCACCAAATAAAAAGAACTCATATTTCTGTAAAACATCTTATATTTTCACAAATCTAGCGCAACAAACAACTAAAATATCTCATATATAATAGATACGCGATCTCAGATAAGATAGAATGCGCAAAAATTCATACGATTTTTGAAAGACAATCACTTTTTAGATTAAAAACGGCAAGTGTATTTTGGAGAACTGCGTTTGTTTAAAGTGTGTACCATGTGAACGAGATGACCATGAGTACAAAACTGAATCGTAAACCGTGAACGGACTTGTATTTGAAAGTAGCAATCGAGATATTAACCAACAATGCAGTCATAGTAACAGGCGTTGCTTTGGTTACCATATACGACTAAAATGATTCATAACAGAATTGGATTTTCCTTTTTACGTCTAGCGCTATAATTTATACACATTTAAATCTAAGTTTTATATAACTTAAACTTTGTTCGAACTCGAAGTTTACGTTAATGGATTTGCGTAACACAAATTAATGATGTTTTTATCTAAACGAATGAGACCCAAACTAGTAAAATGTTTCGGCGAACATTTACTTGTACAATCCAACACCTTTGCTGAACAATCTCGCATGTTTACAATAAAATTTTCCTTTCTAACCAGTGTTGCATCTAATATTTGAACCGCTTCACAATAACATATTTCTAAGTACTTAGATTTGGTTCATACACACCTGTGTATCTTTTGCAATAACTGACTAATAGACAAAATTCGAAAATTGTCTGTAATTTAATCGGATAGGCAATTTTCGAATTTAATATATTTATAGTTTCTATTAGTCAAAGTATTAGTCATGAAAACAATCGAACGAGATTGTAACGGTAACACGTTGTGTATGTCTGTAGCTGTGAACGCTCTACAGCAGAAACTGTTGAAGATGAATATCTGCAACTTTATCTTTGAAAACAAAATCTAAACCAGTATATTGGTTTAATATTTCGAAAATGGTGTTAGAGAAAAAGTGTTACATATAAAAAAGTCAGGCATTGAAATTTCTTATAAGTAAAGTTTCAAAAATGTTCTCTCAACACATATTATTCAATGGAAAATCACTTTTGAAATGAGTAAATTTATAAATTATGTTCTTTGTTACCATATTTACAAAAATAAAGGAATATCCGTTCACTTAATTAAGAGAATGATATAAATATACAAAAAAAAAAGTTTTATTGTAGGGCATAGGATACTGCAATTTTTTTAATACCCGTTGCTGCATAATCGTATTTGATTGAAACTGAAACAATGACTTAGTTACGTAATTTGAAGAATTTTATTTTTGGAACGTAATTTTAACTCCTAAGATTTATTTATTCAATTTTACTTTCATTGTTTTCTGAAGCGTGACGAATTTTACTATTATACTTCAACAATTTGGACAACGTTTTGTGTTTGTATTATAATATACTATAATGGCAATCAATTAATAAAATACTTATTGATCACTTAGGTAATGGACGAAAAATGGCATATACTGCAATAATTAAAATGATTGATATGAAATGTGTAAATTGTTGTAAATAAAACAAACAGAATTTATTTGATTATATTTTTAAAAACAATGTAAACGCCAATTAACACTTTATCTGTAACACGAGAAGTGTGTTTGTGTGTAACAATTCTTTTAATTTTAGTAAATGAACTAAATAACTTTCCATCGATGTTGTTACATAAATTTTGTTTGTGCATGCAATGAACCTAAGACCTATAGGCTAAAAGGCAACAAACATATTTGAATAAAAAGTCCACGTGCCCATCAAGAATCAAACGACGCGCGCTGCTCTTTTCGTATCAAGGTTAATGTTTTTCAAATATTTTTATTGGATATTATATTCATTTCTGTTAATTAGAGATATATCAATAAATAAGTAGTGACATTAACATAAAAATACGATATAGTTGTGGCAAAGTGCACGCCTATAAAAGCATTCAGATCTAATTTTAAACTGGCGTTGTTTACGCTTTCGAGAGTAATATTTGTAACATGAACAAATAACATATATACATGGCTTCTCTGTATACATATTTTGTATGTCTGGGGCATTTACCTTATATGCATGGACTATTTACTACATAGTCGTTCGAACGTCCGATAAAATCACAATCATTCTTCCATTTTTTCAGCCTCGAATCTTCGATGCGTCTGTAACAAATAATAATACTCATTTTCGTCCACTGACCTGTTGAGTTATAATTATAATTTATAATGGACTACAAAAGTGATGACGCGTAATTGTGCGGGAAATTAGGATGCGGTCGCCGCCATTTTCGTTTCTTATGGGATTTAACATAGAGGTGAAGTTTGCATGTTTGTACCGTTCTTATTGTAAAGCTGGTGGGTATGAGTTATTTTTTTTAAAATAGG
Source organism: Leistus spinibarbis (assembly GCA_933228885.1). Taxonomy (NCBI): domain Eukaryota; kingdom Metazoa; phylum Arthropoda; class Insecta; order Coleoptera; family Carabidae; genus Leistus; species Leistus spinibarbis. The sequence continues at coordinate 2,923,184 of OW121796.1, forward strand.
CTCAAGCTTCAACTCCAGATTCATGTATTTAAAGTAGGGCGACCATAACTAATTAGTTTGTAATTAAAGAATAGCGACATTATGGGAAAATAGCATTTAGTGTTGCCGAAAAGTGCTTGCATATTCGCGATAGATGGCACGCGTGAAACCCTTATCCGGCCTTGTGATTGGCTGCCTCGAACTGTCAGTTCATTTTCATTTACAATATTAATTAAAACACAGTTTTTAGCCATATCTATCAACATTATTCAACATATATTTTAATATAATATAATACGTAAAGATCCAAAAGGTTATTTAAGATATTTTATTGAAATCAGGGAAATTATGTCAAAAATTATGATTATTGACATAATTTTTTACATAATTTCCCTGATTTCAATAAAATATCTTAAATAACCTTTTGGATCTTTACGTATTATATTATATTAAAATATATGTTGAATAATGTTGATAGATATGGCTAAAAACTGTGTTTTAATTAATATTGTAAATGAAAATGAACTGACAGTTCGAGGCAGCCAATCACAAGGCCGGATAAGGGTTTCACGCGTGCCATCTATCGCGAATATGCAAGCACTTTTCGGCAACACTAAATGCTATTTTCCCATAATGTCGCTATTCTTTAATTACAAACTAATTAGTTATGGTCGCCCTACTTTAAATACATGAATCTGGAGTTGAAGCTTGAGCCTATTTTAAAAAAAATAACTCATACCCACCAGCTTTACAATAAGAACGGTACAAACATGCAAACTTCACCTCTATGTTAAATCCCATAAGAAACGAAAATGGCGGCGACCGCATCCTAATTTCCCGCACAATTACGCGTCATCACTTTTGTAGTCCATTGCCTTACTATTATATAATATATATATATAAATATATATTTGAATGTGTAGAACGCATATTATTTTAGAAAACAAAATCAAAAGCGGTCATAATAGGGCATGCAAAATATTTTCGCAATACTGACTGAACTTGAAGAAAAAATTATAATGGTGTTTTAGATGTTTACAAAAATGTAGATTTAATTTTATTTATATATTTCTAAAAAAAAAATTCTGTCAGGTGTGGGGTTCGAACCCACGCTCCCTTTCGGGAACCAGAGCTTAAATCTGGCGCCTTAGACCGCTCGGCCAACCTGACTACAACAGTTAAAGTATACAAATTATATATAAACCATTATTTTATACTTATATTTATTTGTAAAAAAAATCTAGAGTGCTCTTCATACGCCTATCTTATACTTAATTTTCACTATATATATATATATATATATATATATAATATAAATTTGTGCATTAATTTCATTCTGCCAAAACCATTTAACAATATATCCAAGGACCGTCGCGTGAGATTCACTTTTCCCTTTACTCGAGTCATTTTTGAAATTCTTAAAAAACAACACGAGTAAACAAAATAAGATAGAAAAAATAACTTTAACCTTGTGATTTTGAAAATTGTGTCTATTCGCAGAAGCGTCGTTTTTAAGAATATGTAGTACGCCCATTTGGCAGACACTACATTTATTGGCATAATTTATTTTTCAATGGATGTATTCCATTTACACAAAATTTAAACTTGTCTTAGTTCAAACCAAAGTTTTTGCTTTGCCTATCCAATGTGTTGACAAAGCAAAATAAGATTTGATGGATACATGCTTATATTTTGTGTATAAAGATTACTACTAATGTAGAAAACTATATGCTATATCAAACATATCTTCAAGACTTCCCTATTAAAAGAAAACGCTGAAATAGAAGTTCTTATACTTCCACTATCTATTTTAATATAATATTGATTTATCTTGTTTTAAATTTATGCTAGTTTACCGTAAATGAATCAATATGTATAGTAATTAGGGAAACATAAATGTAACATTGCTATTATCAAAGGCGATTTCTTAGTAAATGCTAAATATTATGAAAAAAATTTTCAAGCAAAAGTTGCTAGAAATTTGAATATCTTATAAGAAACTCGTATAGTTTCGAGATATGGAAAAAGCAGCATGGGTAAACGGTAAACTTACTGCCGTAAAACTATTTTAAAAATAGCTTTTCTCCCTGAGTCATAAGTTTAAAGATTCACAATTTTTCCTAGAAATTTGAATATCTTATTATAAGAAACTCGTATAGTTTCGAAATATGGAAAAAGCAGCAAGGGTAAACGGTAAACTTACTTCCGTAAAAAAATATTTAAAAAATAGCTTTTCTTCCTGTGTCATAAGTTGAAAGTTTCACAATTTTTCCTTCTGCGGGTTTGGCTCTAGAGCGTGTACACAGACATCATTCCGAAATTAGTCAGATTCGATTAAATGGTCAAAATGTGTATTTCGGTTAAAGTAGCGAGTTCTAAATTTTTCATGATTATATGCAAGCTTATAAGTAAAAATATTATAGGTAATATGTAAAGGTGCAAGTCACTCTAGTTTATTTGAATATTTGATCAAGATTTAAACGTACGATTGTGAATCACATATTTATTTAAACTTTTTAGAAATAACAAAAAATTTCACATCTATTATAATAAAATATATATATAGTATATATATAAATGTGCAGTCTTATTTTATTATATTGACTATATGTGATGAAGCATTGACAATAACATAGTTTTATAAACTTCGAATAGTAATTGATTAAATCCAATAATATATTTCAAAATTACTCAATCAACCTACAAACTAGTAAAATTATCCTTGGTTATTAAGAATAATAGTAAAGCTCGTAACATTTAAAATTTCTTAAACACATTGCAGAATTGTAACACTATAAACAAATATATATATATATATAATATGCAAAATACAATTACGTAAACGCACAGAATAAGCAACGAAATAAATATCTTTATTAATAAGTTTAAGTTCTTAAATCGACAACTTCAATAAACGCAGACGAATCAATCCGGGTATGCTCAGTTCTCTGCAAAACAAATAAAATATATGATGTTTGCATTATTTATTTATTCATTTTGTTGAATATGTTTACTTTGAATAACGGTGGTTCATTAGGATGTGGATGGAAACCTGATTCTCTACAGTTTGAGATGTAACTTAAGCCGTGGTCGGGTGTAAGCGTAAAGAAACCAGTCCTATAAAACAAGTAATTAGCAACAAGTTCGCATACAAATTTTAAAACGTGAACACTGTAAGAAATATTTTATTAAGCTACATACTCATCGTATTTGGGGGCACAAACAATCGCAATGGCTTCTGGCATCATCGTTTGGTAGGAGCAATGCGTATGTAAGTCTACACTTGACAAAAAGGCAGTCTGTGTAGGATGCGTCTAAAAAAAAAAAAAAAAACGATATATATATATATATATTTCACTAAAAAATTCCAGCATAAATCACTGGCGTTTCTAGATTTTGCTAAGAAACGGGGCACATAAATTTATATAGAGCTAAATTAACAATATTTAGTCCAGCTCGCCTTATAGGAAATATATAAAAATTACTAGGAATAATAGGAATTAATATTGAAATAAATGTGACAATATTATTTTTAAAAACGATTTAATTTAAATGCGCGTAGCATCATCTCTTGATATATAAACAATCTAAGAAGCAAGAAAAAATATAATTAAAAAATACGTACATGAATCCAGCCTAATGTGATCAAATTATGTTGATCCTGAAAATCGAATAACTCTTCCTCATTCATCGTGACGCAAGAATCAGGAGTACCCTTTTGTTTTGGCACAATCATATGTGTAATAATAAGATTGTCATGATCCTAAAATGATATAAATTGAACAAAAAAAAATTTGTTTTAATTACTATTTCGCTATTTATATTAATTACAACGTACAAGTTTGCCAGCTAATATGCCACAGGTTTCAACATTATTACTAGTGTTGCGATGTGCAATATTTAAGAAACTAGGCATTAGTTTCGATGGTACTATCACAGTTCGTAGAACAAACGATTTTGAATGGGTTGATGGGCTTAATAATGAAGATGGTTTTGTACCACGGTCAACGTTTGGTATTGTAGAAGGCGGATTTGGTAAACTACGAAGAAATTATAACTTGATTCGTACAAGTAACTTGTTTGTCGACTTACAGAATATTGTTAAAACGTAGTATAGAAAGTGTTTAGAAGTTACAGAATCGATTTGAATAACCGAATAAAATAACAATATATATATTATTAAAATGAGAATGCAATGTTATAGTGAAAATTCCTACCTTGGAATATCTAGAGTAGTTACTTTTGGATGTGAATTTGGAATGGTAGGCCGTAAATCTTTCAACTCTGGCGCAGTCGGTATCTTCACATCAGTATTACTTGTATCTGGGTATTGAATGGTATCAATCGATATTGGTTGTACAACAGTTAACGCTCCATTTTTATCGCCAATATTTGTTTGAGCTCTTAATCGCTGTTTCAATCTTTCACGTTCTTGTTCCTCAGCTTGCTGCCTAAGTCTTATTTGGGTTTCTCTATCTTCTTGTTGCCTGTATTTCTAGATCCAGTATTGTCCAATGTGAAGAAAGTTTAAATTGCAAATTGTACAAGAAGCAGAATGATTCATGATGTTTTGAAGTTATTTTAATCAAATAAACCTATAGTATTTGCACTGATGAAGAATTTCACATGGAAAAGAAGCATTACTAACAGTTACGTGAAGAACATTAGGTTTATTCAATTGGTAATACTGTCTACAACTCTAGAACAGCAAAAGAAAAGGCATTGGTGCTTGCACCAGTGCTTACAGCACATGAAATATAATAATGGAAACGATAGCAATTGTTATTTGTGTTTCTAGAACCAGTATTGTCAAATGTGAAGAAAGTTTAAATGGCAAATTGTACAAGAAGCAGAATGATTCATGATGTTTTCAAGTTATTTTAATCAAATAAACCTATAATATTTGCTCTGATGAAGAATTGTACATGGAAAAGAAGCATTACTAACAGTTACGTGAAGAATATTAGGTTTATTCAATTGGTAATACTGTCTGCAACTCTAGAACAGCAAAAGAAAAGGCATTGGTGCTTGCACCAGTGCTTACAGCACATGAAATATAATAATTAAAACGTTGGCAATTGTTATTTGTGTTTCTAGAACCAGTATTGTCAAATGTGAAGAAAGTTTAAATGGCAAATTGTACAAGAAGCAGAATGATTCATGATGTTTTGAAGTTATTTTAATCAAATAAACCTATAATATTTGCTCTGATGAAGAATTGTACATGGAAAAGAAGCATTACTAACAGTTACGTGAAGAATATTAGGTTTATTCAATTGGTAATACTGTCGCCAACTCTAGAACAGCAAAAGAAAGGCATTGGTGCTTGCACCAGTGCTTACAGCACATGAAATATAATAATGGAAACGATAGCAATTGTTGGTTGTGTTTCTAGAACCAGTATTGTCAAATGTGATTTCTTCTTAAAAATCTGGTGCAATTTCAAAAATCGCTTAAGTTTTGCTGTACTTTTGGAAATAAGGATTCACTTAATTACCTGTTGCTCTAAGTGCTGCGTGTATTCGCGCTTGTACTGTTCTACTAATCTCGATTTAAGTTTCTCTGCCTTCGGCATCACTTCGCGTAGCTTTTCAGTATTAGTTTGTTTTAAATTCGCGGGTATCGCTCCGTACTCAGGGTGTTTACGAATTTTTTCAATAAATAACGTCATAAATTTCATATAAAGTACATAAGCATTTTCTAAACTTCCTTCGTCCAAATATACGTTTGCCATTCGTACCATTTCCAAACCCGAGCGGTAATATCTAAACAGAAGCACAATTAGTTAAGAATTATATCAGATTGTAAAACGCTTTTGTTACCTGCGAGAAGGCACATTTGGATCCACCTCAAATGTATCGCTGTAGCTTGCAAGCCTTTTGATTCTTTCGTTCGGTTCTAAACTTGACAAATCCATATTCTTGTATTTATATGGTTAAGTTCAGGGGCATGGACAATTTACGCATTTATTGATCGCTGCGAAACAATTCTGGACTCATTTCTAGTTATTAGTATACATTTATATAAATAAATACAACTAAAACACGATATATATTATATTATTTTCTAAGACATACTGCGATGACACAACCACCATACTTCTCAGCTGATTACAATGTAAATAGGCGGCTTCAGGAAATATGTAACGCCGTATCTCATGCAGGTTCGGCTTCAGAAATAATCAAGTAACAAGTACGTCTAACTCGCCTTATAAGTAATATATGCGATGCGAGCAGCGGTTTTTAATTATTATGGCCTTTTAGTTTAACAATTTGAAAATATGTTATAGATATAAAATGTCTTACAAGTTTTTTGCAGATTATTTTGATTAAAAGAAAATTTTGAGTACATATTTTAAAATTCGAATTATAATATTAAATAATTTTTTACGGCCTTTGGGTTAACAATATGAGAATTTTTTGTAACATTTTTGGGTGTTTAAATTATTTTTATAAGGGCAGTATTAAGGGGCTTCCAAATTTTGGGGCCCTATAACTCGGGAAGCATACATGCGATTTAATTTAAACTACGAACGGATTCAAATGGGTTACCAAATTTTTCAGAGGACACAAATTTGGTCTTACGAGTGACCGAGGACTAACACGACGACTAACAAGTATATTTTTGGAATCAGGGCGACGAGACAAACAGTTTCTGTTAAGGACATTTTTTGATCCGAGAATGCTACAGACACACTGCGAGCTAAAAATAACCCAATTAATAATAGGAGAGAAAAGTTTTATTTTAAAACTTTACTCAAAAAATGTATACTGTATTGGAAAATCGATTTGATATTTATATATATATATATATATATATATATATATATATATATATATATATATATATATATATATATATATATATATTTATATATATATATATATATATATATATATATATATATATATATATATATATATATATATATATATATATATATATAATTTGTAATCCAACACAAAAAATAACGGTCTCGGAATATTAATGGAAATTTTAATATTGCGAAAAAATGTTCTTAGGTTATACAAGTTTATTACATAAAATACATTATCTACTTTATTTAATACTTTGAACTGGTAAAATCTTAATTATAATAATAAAAGTATAATTATAAAAATAAATAAAAACGTATAAGTAGTAACAATTAGGTGCCATATTGTTAATTGAAGAGTTTAAAAATGATTTTCTAGATGTTTTGGAAATAAGCTCAAAACATTTGTTTAGTTTTCTTAAAGTGTAAATGTATAGATTAAATTTTAATATGTGAATAAGTTTATTAATATTATAATAGTTAACATGTACAAATATGGCGAATGGATTGCGGCAGTGCTGTACGGCCCATATTCAGGAATGTGTTTGGTTTTCTCCATCATCCAATAAAATGCATCCATTTTCCGTTGTCTTTTCAATTCTGCACCAACCAGAGATCGGATTTGTGTGTTGTAATCATTTAACCATCGTTTCTATTATAAACATATTCAACAATAATAACTATAGAAACTAGATAGATTTGTGATAATTCAATTTTACCTGATAAACCGTAAGCATACTATAATCGACTAGTTTTGACTCGTATGGAACTAAAGTAATTACTTTAAAACCCAGGTATATTTCTCCAGAATAATGCGTTATCCTTGGATGTTTATGGACGACTTCCATTAGGTTTTCCAATCTAATGCCGAAATCGCCATCTTTATAATATCCTGGTTCTGAAGATAAAAATATTTGGAAAATTAACTTAGCTTAGAGGCGCTCCCATGGGATTATAACCCACCGCGAAATAATATAAAATATCGAATGAAATAAAATATTTACCATTTGAAAAGAAATATCCTAGTTTGAATGTCTGTCCTTGCTTGGCGGAATAAAATACACTTATCGGTGCTAAAATATAAATCATTCATTTTATTTTAAACTATAAATACATCTTAAAATGAAATTTACATTCATGGACGCTAAGGAAAGCACCAACTCCATGTCCTGTTCCGTGCATATAATCCATACCAGCTTGCCATAAGGGTGCCCGAGCTAAGATATCAGCCTCAGCGATTTTTAAATTTGATGGAAATACGAAAGTCGATAAATCAATTTGACCCATCAATACTTTTGTATAAGCAAAACGTTGTTCCTCGGTGGGAGTACCGAAATGTAAAGTCCTTGTGACGTCGGTAGTTCCATCTGGAATTATACAAAAATTCTCAAATTTCAATTTAATTTGGAATAACTTGATATACTGAGCAGACGATATTTATTGTTCTGCTCATCAATATCATTAAAAGAATATACTGAAATTATTGGTAGTGTATATTTAATGTTCTTACCAAAATACTGTCCACCAGAATCTAATACCAAAGTGCTGCTATCATCAATCGGAATATTAGTAATATTACTCGATTCATAATGTGGTTTCGCACCATTGGGACCAAAGCCAGCAATCGTCTCAAAACTAGCACCCGTGCAAAACTCCTGTGCTAATCTATACTCGTCAACTGTCTTAACGACTGTCAACTCATCCCAATGTTCCCCTCTGTAAAACTATATAGGATATAAATATTGTAATTATAAAATTATGTATGGCACAACAAACCTGCTCTTCAAAATACGCGAAGAATTCTATCAAAGCTGCTGAATCTCGAATCGAAGCATTTTCCATGCCAGAGATTTCCACGTCGTTTTTCTGCGCTTTCAAGAACATAATTGGAGATGGTTTTGAGAAATGTTTGTCTTTTGGAACTGTCATGAAAATCGCACGGCTTACACCTGGACTATACACCCATCTTGATGGAAGCAGAACTTGTCGCCATTGTTGTGATAATATTGAAAGATTTGTCCAAATATGTTCGTACTCATGGATTCTAAAAAGTTATAAATTCGAAGATGTATTGCGAAACATGTAGTATAATATGGATTGTTCATCAATGCTGCTAAAAATATACCATTAAAACGCAGTTACTGTAAATGTGTTGTGGCAATTACAGTTAGTATGCATTCGAACGCTTGAATTTTACATTAAACATTCCTATAAATTTACTATTAAAATGGTGTAGTGAGACATTCATTAGTTTAACCACATTAAAATCCTCATAAACTTGTAATGTGATCATCTACAAAAATAAACCAAGATGTCCTCAGTAACAGTGGCGGATGGTAACTTTGCAGGGCATGATGCCAATACTTTTTTTTTTGGGGCACTTACTTATTGATAATTAATAAAAATCGATTTACAAGCATATATTATATTTCCCTTTTAGTAGGGCATCATAAGCATTCATATAAATCTGTCCCTACCAGCGGCATTTTTACCAGTGAAAGAAACAAGAAAAGTAGAAGAACAAAGGAACAGGAATAGTAGAAATTAAAATTCTAGATAATCTTGTACTTACATAACAGAGAAGGGATTTCCCCCTGGAATTGTTTTCAAGTGTGTTCGGATATCAGCCGTAATTTTATCGCTATCAGCATAAAAATGTATTTCATCCATACTGAGAATAATGTAACTTTTCACAAATGGACTTCTCGGAATATCACGTCCACGAATATTGAGCAGCCAAGCGATTTCATCAAGAGCCGTAACGACCATAGCATCTGCTCCAAATGCTCTGAGTTCTTCCCGGACTTCTGCGACTTTCTCCATCCATGGCTTACCTCCAATTCCAACAGATCACTATTTAATAATGATACATAAATGCTATCTTCGTGCTGTTTCTTTCAAACACGTATGAAAAATGAAAAAGCCACAACAAATTTTATACAGTTTTGGTCAACATACCTGCAAATTTTAAATCCCAAATATAAACTAATTTATTGGAAGGTGGTGGTCGATTTTTGTTCCAAATTAGATCCACTAAATTCTTCCTGACAGGCACAAGTTGTAAAGAGCTGTTCTGTAATTCCTTGTTTAAGTATTCCCATGCCGAGTTGGATATTAGTTTCGGGTCAACACCGATTCTTGAACCTGCTTTCAGATTTTGGCGTAACCAATCTGCTTGGTTTGGGACACCGGGACGACCATGTTTCATGAGTAACCAATTACAATCAATTTCTTCATCAGCTTGCAAATGGTATCGGCCGTCAGTCCATAAGACTGCTTTCGTTTGGGTTACTATAGCCTCTCCACTAGTTCCACTAAAACCGGAAATGTATTCCCTTCTACGATCGTGATCCGTTACAGATTCGCTCTATGTCAAGGAAAGGATTATTATATTTAATTTTAAACTAACTCATTACTGTTTTTTGATTCAATAGCAGACTGCGAATCTACCAAATGAGCCCTCAAGCTTCCTTTTTAATATTATACACCTTATATTAACTTCACTTAGATTTTCCGCATATCTTCTAGTTGTTATTTCAACTCAATACATCAATTGCAGTTAAACATATAATTTAATTGAACGACTAGCAATGCAATGACCGATATTAATGCAAAGTGCAGAGAATTTTATTTATTTAAAATATTTTCGCGTGTCAACCACTCATCAATCACCTTTCATACATTGTCTGTTATTCCTTTATCAAACCTCTATATTTTCTTAATGCAAATTTGATCTTCAAAAGAATTTGAAGACAACTACAGACCTGATGTTCGTCATCTGATGTTATAAGATACGCCTGGATAACAGGTCCTTCAATTGAATTTTCTTTCAGCATGTGTTGACGAAGTTTTCTTAAATTTGCTGTCGTGTCCACTCTGCCAGGAGGCGGTACAATATATCCTCGTTTAGAACAGGATTTTCTTATTGAACCTGGTTCGTGTTCTGTTTTGTCAAGATTTGCCATCGATTCGGTGATCATAATAACTAGAATTTATAATAAAATACAAAACTTAGAAAAAGCTGTACTAAACAAATAACAAATAAATAAAGAGCAGAGGGCAAACATATTCTATTACGCTCCTTTAAATTCGTATAAGCTCGGTGTCGGTACAGTCGTTTTAAATCGATAAAGCTGCTTTTGGGTTAAAGTTTCGTCCCTGTGACGTCAAAATGTGACCAGGGTAGCATATTTTAAAAGCTGTTTTCCAATATTAGTGGTGGTATGATTGAAAAGGAATTGTATTTTGTAAAAAAATGGACATATCTTTCACGTATGTCTTTGTCGATAAATCAAAAGACAATGGTACAGTTTTAAGAATGCATTTAGGGTGAATTGCGAAAGGGTTAAATGCGTGGGAGTTGAACTGACGTCAGTTTTTTAATAGGGTAGCAGGTTTTAGAAGGGATATAAAGCACTCTATACTTTGGGATGCATGGTTTTAAATAGGATTATTATGTTATATGTATGATTGGGCAATTTTTGAATAAAATGTAAATGTGATTTGTTATAAATAATATAAAAGAAAAGTTTGTTTGTTAATTACTAAATGTTACATAATTATTATTATAATATTGTAACAACAATGTTGGAGACTGCCACAAATGTGATATTGATCTGGTGGAAGTTGACCAAGAATAAAAGTTCGATGAACCTACTGCTGAAGAGTAAACAATTGCTCACGAAGGTTAGAAAATGACGTCAACAAGGTAGCAGGGTTACATGATCCCAAGAAGACTGTTTGTTTACGCAGTAATGACATTTTGTTTTATTTTCTTTTTACCCTAATTTAATGTACGATTTTTACCCATTTATACATTATAAAAAAAATTATATTTATACGCTATATATAAGAAAATATTATGATCATAAAAAGAAATCGGGAATATCCATTTTGAGGGTTATTGAATTCATTTTGACTATGTTCTTAAAGACGTCTGTGTGTGTGAAAGCTCTAGAACCTATACCCTTGAACATAAAAAAAAAAAGTTTTGAATTTGATGGCTCATTACTCTATTATCTATCATTTGTCAAATGATAAAAGAAAAGTTTGTCATTTTAAGCATTATATCTATATTGTTTAAGTTGCCTTCTCGGTATAATAATGAATTGCCAAATTAAGATCCTCATTTTGTAACATTAATATTCTACAACTCAAATTTTCTATATCTCAAGGCCGCACTTTGGAGGTTCGACGTTTGAAAAAAAAAAATTATTAGGTATTGTAGGGGTTGTTTTCATCTTCTCTGTTCCATCCTATAATACCTCTACCAGGATCTGCAATCTTGGTACACTACTGACGTCATTCTTGTAACTCACCCGCGTCTTACGTCTACTTAATTATTAAGGATGATATACACCATTGTTGACTGTGTAAAGCTGTAACCTCCTGATGTATTATATCAATAATAAGTACAGACCCATAATTTATATTAATAAGGGATGCGTTTTTATATTCATTTACTGATGCTTAAAGAGTTAACTCAGTTAAGGTTTATGCCCTCCTGGTCCTTTACTGACGTCATTTTCCAACAGGTTACACCACTATGGAACGCTGTTTTACTTTGGAACGCCATTTTACTGTTATTCAATATGTAGATAGGAAAATAATGCAAAGTTACATATCTTTAATTCAATTCAAGTTATCTTAAAATGAATTGAAAATATTTCTAAATGAATTAGAGATATCATAATTATTGGAAAAAAAAAATAGATTTAAAATCTATGTTCCTTGCTAATACGTAATGTGGTCTTGGAACAACGGATTTAAAAATCGTAGGCGTGGCAAAACTTGCCCTGAAAAGTACTAGGGTAGCATGACTTGACGAAAGCCAAACGTGTAACCCGAACGGCCGCGGCCGTCGGGGTATTATATGTTTGGTTTTGACAGAAACAGGCATCGGAAATCGTTGTGAAACGGGGCGGTGATGTTTGTGGCGGATGAATTGCGCACCCGTGAGAATATTGGCGGAATTGTCCTATGTGTGTATATATGCATGCACATGATGTGTGATCTTAGAACCCACTTACGTTACAATTAAACCTTGTCTACCCATACAACGTCGACAGAAAAGGCAAATTATCGGAAATCATTGCGCTCCGAAAATTGGCTGCCGGTTCGTTCCATGTAAACTCGTCGAATTTTATTGGTAAATGCAATCCGTTTGTCGGGTTGAAATTATCGGAAACAACCAGGAGAGCAGGATGTTGAGAAGCGGTGGTTTTTGAGAGTATGTTTGTGTGTTTGTGGAGCGGGTTGTGTCGTATTGGAAATCGTTGTCGAAAAAGCGCCATTTTGAATGCGCAACCGTCTATTGTATAGTAAACCGCCACGCTTCGGCAAAACCATCAAATTGACTTATTTCAATATTACACCTTGACGGTTTAGGTTTTATTTAAGAAAGTTGTACGGAGGGGTCAAGTAGTGCAACAAAAAACTTTTAAAATTTAAATTATATAGTATTATAAAAGTAATCCTATAAATATTGCCAGTATTTAGTTATGTGTTTTCTAATTACTCATTTGTCGATTTAACCATTTTTTAATAAGGTGACCCAAGCGGTTTAGAAGGCTCATATTAATTATTAAAATATTAATTATCTACATTTTTTGCTTAATTTAACAATTCATTATATAAAACTACCAAATGCACTAATAATAAAAAATAACAATTATAAATTATTACTAATATGTGGCTTCCCATATTATCTTGCATATTGACAAAGGAAACATCTTTTTGAAACATACATAATTATTGAACATAAACCAAAGAGTATTATTTATTACAATTAATACTCTTTGCATAAAGTCCCCTTAATCTTATAAACATATTTAAAATTCAACATAAATTTCTGTTCATGTCAATACCGAAGTATAATTTCCTCGACAACAAGTCTGAAATCAACAGGTGTGCCAGGAGTTTTACTTCCACGCCTGAATATTTTCTGTCTGCAGGAAATAGCTGGGAAATTTTCAGAGCTTTCAGGTGGCACGTGCCATAAGTATTAGGCTGGCATGATAACGAGGGTAGTTCTCGGTGTGAAAAGCTCGCTGAAGTTCGTGGGAAACTCAACATATGAACAGAACATCGTCTAATCGATACGGATTAGATTGCACATAATATTAAACCTAGGGTTTAGCGTGGGCCGAGCTTAAAGCAAGATTCAACTACCAGGGTAGTAGAATTTCTAGGGGATGCTATCGGATTAATAGACATTACCGAAATATTTTCGCGCGCCTTGTGTGCTCCAAATTCTAATGTAATATATAGACGCGATCCTGTATTATTTTATCGAATAGATTTATCAACATAAATATTTTTAAGTAGTATTGTTTGGTATAAAACAGTTTGTTTAATATTGAGAAATACTTATACCATGATGAACAACATTTATTATATACACAGCTCAAATACCAACTTAAGTAATCGTAAAATATGATTATTATGATTCAATGAATACAAAAATCGGTATTAAGAACGAAATCTCTAATTATCTAAACATGTATATGTTTTGTATGCTAGTATATTTATAAAACATATTTTACTGAATTTTAATCACTGTTGGGAGCAGAATAGAATGATGAAAAATAAATAAGTAAAGTAGTGGCGTAACGCATTGCAAAGTGACGTCAATATGCTATCAAGTTTTCAGAAAACAGAAGAGGACTGTTACAAAGTGGAAAACGAAAAACCTTACGTTTTACCTCCACAATATAAATTTCAATCGATTTTCATATCGTCCTCTGAGTATCGTTAAGCAATGCGAAATACGACGTTATTGAGATGCTTCTACCGGCTACTAGCCGCACATAACGCATATGTGAAATGTTACACATAGCAACTAGCAAGTTGTCACAGAAGTCGCCAAGCAATGTTAGCACGCGGTCAGGTTATGGCCGTCCCTGGTACCAGGATCGCACAAGTAAAAGTAGCATTCTTTTACGTAAGGAATAGATAACATGACGTAGCCGCCACGCAGTTGTTTTGTGCGTTTGCCGTTCGCGTGGTATGCATAATTATACGAGTTTGGGACCAGAGGAACAGGATATGGGGTAGGTTGTTTTTGAACTGTTATACACGAATTTCAGTATAATAAGTAGATAGAACACCATATTACTTTTTTATGGATAACCGTCTTACATTCTATTCAGTATTTAATTCAATTCAAAATATCTATAAATTAATTGGGGATACCTTTAAATTAATTAAAAATATATTTAATTAATTTAGTTATATCTCCAATTCATTGAATTGAAGACAGAGTATCATTAAATTAAATGTAGATATCTTCAAATTAATTGAATTGAAATTGCCCTCAATTCAAATAAAGATATTTCTAATACATGAATTTAAGATATCTTCAATTGAATTATGAGAAATAAAGAAAGACAATTAATCAAATATCAACAATTTATTTAGGAATATTTTTAATTTATTTAGAGATAACTGCATCTTAGATGGACCGGTGAGGAGTGACCTGTATTCTGTATAGTGTATATCATATGGGCACATGGTGCCCACGGGTTACTCTAGTTAGAATTATGTTCAATACATTTGCAGATATCTGCAATTCATTTAAAGATATGTCTAATAGCATTAGAGATATCTTGAACGAATTGGAAATATCTTTAAATTAATTAAAGATGTCTTTAATTCACTATAAGAGATATCTCAAATTTATTTAAATATATTTTGAATTGAATTAAGCATATAATAAAATTATAATACCGAATAGAAAGTAAAACGGCGTTCCAGAAACACATTATTATTTATTTTATATATTAAATAAAAAGTAAAACGGCATTCCAAATATAAAAACAACTCGTATAACTGCTTAATATTTATGTTGATGTGCAGTCATGCGTGAATTTGTTGGAAATATGCACCATATGTGTATTAGGACAGCATAGATCTGAAGAGGCTACACAATGGCGTCCACTATATTTGTAAAGTATATAGTTTACATAGCCACGTATGTATAAACGATTGTTGTTGTTACAACAAAGAAAACCGTTTTGCGTAAGAGAAATGCAGAAGACACTAATGTTTATTATTACTAGGTGTTAAAAACCTTATTATAACTAGCAATAAGATTAGTGTTATTGGAAAACAATTGCAGCAAGTATCCGGAGAACATAATCTAGAAGAAGGCAACAAAATGGCCTTGATTCATGCAATAGTTATCTGATAGTTACATGTTAAATGTGCTTACTAGTTACGGATCAATCCTGTTTGA
The DNA here is from genome assembly GCA_933228885.1 of Leistus spinibarbis. Classification (NCBI taxonomy): domain Eukaryota; kingdom Metazoa; phylum Arthropoda; class Insecta; order Coleoptera; family Carabidae; genus Leistus; species Leistus spinibarbis. The sequence continues at coordinate 2,939,212 of OW121796.1, forward strand.
CGAATAATAAGTAAATAATGATTATCAATGTTATAAACATTAGTTAATCAAATTTGTTTATAATAAAATTCTACATGAATTAATGTAGAAGAAAGTCAAAGTATGATTTTACGCCAAATTAGATGATGGATAGTAAAATTTTATGCTGCATATGTGGGAGTATGCAGAAAACAACGCCGCTTTAATAGTAGGAGCACATAAAAATCAGGATATATCATTTGTATTCTATGTACGAGAAGGTAATTTTATTAACTTTGTATTTAATATTAAGGTATCAGAAATTGCTTCCGCTAATTTTCAATATTATTAAATTAAATATTAGCTAAAAAATATTGTATATATTATGTAAAAGTTCATATAATATATAACACATTTATGGTGTAATGAAAAAGTAATAATATTAATTTAGTACAATTTATTAAATAGTAATAATATAGTAAAATATATACATTGTTATATACATTTGTAAATATTTAGCTGCCCAAATAATTTTGCAATCAGATCAGAAAATGTAAAATTACCCAAAAATAATAAACAACCACACTCTCTTATTGTTTGTCTAAATACTGTATCCTAATTGACTGTCCATCACCAGGATATGACTGACAGAAGTTGACTGCGTCATCGTATATAAGTATGAGGATACCAGAATTACGAGGAGATCGGTGTAACTTTGTCCGTATTTTCCCGCGGATACGATAATTTATGCAAAAATTATCAGATATTTAACCTAAGACGTAACAAAAACACATATTCTGGAGGAGTGTACTATAGTAGCGTCTTTGAATACGTGGAATTCCTCTGACTAAAGGGGTAAGATTTTTGTGAATTTTATGTACGCGGCTCGCAGCATATCAAGTAGACTTAGGAATGTCGTGGAAGATTCTTTCTAGCCGCTTCACAACAAAACTGAATACGGAGTGCAGTGGTTTCAAAAAGTGTTCTATGGAGCGCCGTCCTACATTTAATGATACTATACGCTATACAGGATATTACTTCCCTTAAAAATTGCAAGGTTTTACCTATAATGGTATTATATATATATATATATATATATATATATATATATATATATATATATATATATATATATATATATAAAGGCACATAATTGTTATTTATATAAACAGCAGCTCATTAGATATAAATTTGCAATGATGACGCATCCTTTGAGAAAATCAACCAAGGTTTGTGTGCATGATGAGCTGAACGAAGTTTATTATAGAAATGGATACATGGCACGGGCAAATCTGGGTTAACACTGAACACACCCACGGCGCACCCAACCACAATATTGGGCCAAAGTAAAACATTGAGGTATCTTCAACAAATTATAAACCATACATGTAATCAATGCCAGGTTTATAGAATTCGGGGCTAATAGGCACAATCATTACATACATCTATATAATATATTATTCAAATTAATAATTATAATTCGATGGTACATTTTTCAAACGAGGTTCTTTAAAAATTTCATTTACATACTGTAATAATATATACAGAAATATTCTTGCAGAAACAGAACATTTTTATCAGTCATTGATATCAAAAACTTACACCGTGCATAGCAAACGAACGAACCTTTTGATTCGCATCATTTATTTGCAAGCCAAAATGAAATGTCATCATTTTATTGTTACGTTAGCGAAAGGTACTTATATATGCCGTCCCCTTTTTCAAATGGAACAATTAAAGTTGTACATTGCGTGGTATTTGACGCCAAACAAGGAAATGATGACGTACCACCCGCGCCCTCATACTATTTCCGGTTTTTAATCATCTTTCAGATCACAACACAATTATAGCAATGACAAACAGAACAATTTTATATTGTGTATGCAACCTTACGCTTGTTACAAATGCATTTTGGTAAAACGAATATATCGTAAATATTTTGATGGAAGTTCATTAAAAAAGTTCACATATACAAACAATGTTACTTTATATAAATATAAATGTGAAACTGTTATGTAACCGATTTAAAATTGTTTCTTTTGAGTTATTTTAAACTTTTCAAGTGCATCCTAATCTGAGTGAGTTAAAAATTTTGTTGCGTCACACAGCTATTCTTGAATATGTTGAAGATGGCAATGGCCCAAATAAAAATATTTAAAAAATACACACAATAAAAAAAAAACAATGACTTTTGCTACAATATAAAGTGATATGCACAAAACTACATAATTTTAAGTAAAATCTGTTTTTGTTTTTTATACGCTATATATAACAGAATGTATATATTGATTACAATAATCATTATAAAACGATGTGAATATTTACGGAATGCCGTCGGTGTGTGTGTTTGTGTGTGGTGTGTGTGTTGTGTGTGTTTTGTGTGTTGTGTGTGGGAACACTCCAGATTTGTAGAAGGAAAAATTATGAAATTTTAAACTTAAGATTTGTATATAGCCTGGGTGTGCACTTCTTATTTTGAAAATAATATCTTAACCGGAAGTAACAGTTAACTCTTTTTCAATATGTCGAAAATGGCAGGAGTTAGAAAAAGTGGTCCTAATAAAAATGGAAGATGATTAAAGTGTTTTTTCGAAAAAAATACTGAAAAATTGCCAAGTAACATGCACGTTTCCCTAGTTACAATACATATTGATTTTGTTTCATAATAATCGTAGGTTAAATTGAAAACAAAATAAAGCATTATTATAAATACAGATAGTGAAAGGACATGAATGTCAAGTGAAGGCCATTTCAGCATTATTATTTTGCGTAATATAGGTATGTCTAATTTGTTTTTAATAAATAGTTGGTAAACATTTAAAACCAAAATTTGTGTACAATAATCGGTAGAAGTGGAGAATTAAAATGTGAAACCATGCGAAATATTTCTCGTAAGCGAGGAAATGCTAGTTTCAATATGATACATTAACGTGACCATGTGCATAAACACGTGGTTATATTTAGTTTTACCGTGATAATAAACATGTCAATTGATCACATAATTTTTGGTTCAAAATCATAACGTTATACTAAATTTGGATTTTCTAAATTTGAAACAAGTCTATGGACAATTCAAACCAAAATTATAAGTTAGACAGAACATACGATTAATAATATGAACATAAATTTCCTGGTACTTGCACTAATGCTTGTTTTACGACAATCTGTTTTTTTAGTACGAAAAAATAATCGGTACATCTGGCATTGAACTGATATTATGCTTTTTATACGTAAATAAATAAGAAGATATAATATATATGCAAATGTATATTCTTATTTCGGTTATTTTTATCAATAGACCCTTCTTATAAATTTGTTATTTAATCTACATTATAATTTTTACAGAAAGTTGCACAAACATCCGTTTTATACCTCATCAAATCTAATATCAATTGTGTACATAGAGTCGCCCTTCAAAACGACAATTATTTAGGGTATTTCATAATATTCTATTCCCAAACTAAGAAATTGTCAACATACAAAATAGCGTTTTAAAAAATATAACGCAGCTAAGAGATAATAATATAAGTGAAATTTTGAGCTCTAAAAAAATGCGTAGCCTTAGTTAATATTACATATCCTTTTATATTATGATTTTAATTAATTAAAAAACGAAATGACGTCATTGCAATTTAAAAAGGAGTGTAACTACAAGTAAATATTCCAGTATTCGCATGTATTCATAGTAAGTTACACTACCGCAGAGACATTCAAACCAGTAGGTAATAGAAAAAAAAAACTAAGGCAAACAAAAGTAATGTATATTTACTGTGACAAGATAATTACGAACGATTCAATCAACGACGGCCGGAAACATGAAACTTAATTGATTGACAACGTTGTTTTTGTTGATTGAAAAGAAATACCCCCACAAAGAAGCGGGTACTAATTGACAATAATGTCACCCTAATTAAAATTGCTTATAGCGTGATCACTAAATTGTGACTCCATAATTTTGCGCTCTTCGTTGTTGTTTGTTTCAGAAATAGTTGTAAAAATATATAGACAGACCATCAATGTACTGGTGGTAAAGCTTAAGGCGTCAGTGAATAGTTATTTCTATTTTCGGATACTTTAATGTAAAATTCTATATAGTTTATGAATTCTTTAGGAATTGAAAATAGCGCATGCTTTGGATATCACAGTATACACATGTAGGTAGATATAATAACATAATACACAAATGCTGGCACGTCAAGTTCTTGGAATAGAGGGTTGACATGAATATATATTTTACGCGCATACATATACGATATGAATACGTGCTATTGTTGCATAAACGGTAATCTGCAACACATGGATTTAATTATATCAGTTGCAACGACGCAACTTTCATACATGAATATTTTAGAACATAATTACACTTTTCATGCTTCATTTCACCGAAAACTGCGTTTCATTGGCTAATAGATCGTTTTGAGTTTTCATTTAAATTTATCCCTGAAACAGTTTCGTCACACATACATATGATTTCCTAGTGAAGTGAATCGAATAATAAAATCATTTACAGTATTTAATTTATCTTACAAGAATAAAAAGTGTCAAATGTTTAGATTTACAAATATGTCCGACAATGAGTCACACTGTGAGATCGTAAAACAGTACCCACTGAAATGCCTAAAGAATGTTTGAACGAATAACTTTATGTCGGTGCACCGGACTTACGGATCAATTACAGATAATAATAAAAAGTTGTAACAACAAAAACTTCCATTAAGTCACAACAGCAGTTAAATTAAAACTGATTTAATTCAAACTTAATTATTTTAAACTCGATAAGACGTTCAATTACACATGGTATTAAGTGGTTCTAACTTCTGCAGTTCTTCAAGTAGCTCTTAATATGACACCAGAAGTACACGTGCAGTGTAATAACGATTAAAAATAGCCATACATTTACTTAGTACCGAGAACATTGGTTTTAACATTGTTATTCTAATTAGGTTTATTTTAAGTTAATTTAAAATTGGTTTAGGGATACTTGTATTTTCTCTTCAATTAGTATACGAACGTGTTAAAATCTTTAATTATTTATCGCCTTTTCCTATAAATGGAGCGACAAACTACCCTTTGCGTTGTATTTAATAAATTATAACGAGAAGTGAATATTTAGTCATGTTCCTTGATTTTAGTAAAAATGTCTTCATACATTAAAATATGTCTTGTTAGTGGTAAATATAACTATGGCCATTTTTGTTAGTGCAGGTATGGTAAATATTTCGTTAAGCAAAAATCAATTGGGAACACCTGATTTATATTCTATTTTAATATATCCGTTAATAAAATTAAAAAATTAATCAGTCTTGAAATTAACATTATGCTAGGCGTGTAAAATAAACGACCTTCACTTGAATTTGTGCCAAAATTTAAAATTACTAAACAGTTTCACTATTGCGACAACTTAAATTCAGATCATGAGTGTGTAAAAATTATTTTTTTTACTTGTTATTAATTATTAATTCTGAAATTGAAAATACAAGCGGAATGATATGAATATAATGACTACGGATAAATACTTTTCTTCTTTTTTTTTAATTTTCAAATTAAAAATAATAGCTGGATGATTAAAAATAATGAGCGCATTTGCAGTTTTTTATTTTCGCTAAACATACAATGATAAACATTTTTAATAAGTCCGCCCTTGAATTATATAGGTAAAGAACACAATATGCCAAGTTTGGAATTTACATATTCAAAGCACGGCCAACTATTGTTTGTGGGAGATAGAATTACAAGTATCTTTCATTAAATATCATTGCTTTCACTTATAAAACAATAGAAGAAATAGCACGAGAATTAATTTATTATTAAAATTTGTGTAGAGTAAAGTGCAGAGTTTTATAACAAATAAAAAAGTAATATAAGCAGTAAACTAAATAAAAATAAAACTAAACTTACTGAAAAGAAGCAGCAACACTGTTGAAACATTCATCTTAATTTGAATTCCAGATGGAAACATATTACACAAATAACATAATAAATTATCAATGTCAAATACAGAAGACGCTGCTTGTCATACACATACAAAAACGCACTTATATAAAAAACATTACACCCGCACCAATGTTACGAAGCCGAATGAATAAAACATACAGTAGACCGCGTGCGATCAGCATCATCGCGCAAGTCCGTAAATAACATAGTAGGGTTGTTGTGTAATACTATAAATGAGCTGTCAATCAGTGTGTGATTGCCTATTGCCTTTACCTTTATTATCGTTATAAATCTTCGACAAATAGAATGCATAATGAAACAGTTTTTAGCACACGGATTTCTTTATTTTTGTTGAATAACTGCGATAAAATATTACGCAAGAGCATGATTGATTTTATAAATTTATATTTTACGCAACGATTAAGATGATTTTAATATACAATAAGAATAGTAAATCTTTTTTGTAAGATGAGTAAATAAGTGAATATAATTTGTTGGTAATGAAACTTGATAATACAGCGTTATACAGTTTCTTTACTGAGCATATCAAACTTACTTGTGCCCGGACCACAGTATAAATATTTATTGTATATATTTATACTGACTTATATGTAAAATTGCCCGAAATTCATGAAATTTTACTGGATTATTAAATATTTTTGCAAAATAATAATACATGAAATTTGTGCAATTTATATAAAAAGTGATGTAGATATTTTAAACTTTTTGTTAAACTATTAGCGATTATGATTTTTTTTTATAAATATCACAATTTCTGTTTTATCTGATACAAAAACCAAGTGTAGAAATTAATTATAAAATTACATCAATATCAGATACACACTTCATCAATTTAAAGGTTTAAAATTATTGATATATTAGTAACTATATGTTAAACAGGTATACAGAATAAGAAATAATATTCATTTGTGCTAAAATAATCTATTTTAAATTAAAAAAAAAAAATACAGAATATAAATATCTTAAAGGCAAAACTCATTATTAAAAACAAAAACAAATTATACAGAAAATAACAATACTGTATTTAGTATACTCTGATAATATTACACTGCTACAATTTCAAATAATAATTACATTATTTCCTAAATAAATAATCAAACACAAACCAAATAATTTTACTATATTTCCTATCCATCAAGGTGAAAACTGACGTATACATACTGTAGGAAAAATAAAGAAAATTCTAATTAAATTAGTGAAGCTGTATGTACAATTTTGTATATAAAAAAAATTATAATAGTTGATAAAAATACTATTTAAAATACATAGAAACATGTCATAATTACAAAATAATTTATAAGAGATAGAGAAGCACACGTTTCATTGGAATTGAGAAAATGGACACTACTTTTATACATATAGAAACCTGCGTACAAGTTTAATATTAAAATATTAAAATTCGCTTGGTTCTATAAGTATAAATTGTATTTATTTTTATATTTTGTTAATTTACAAATCGCAGGTACACGAAATTTACTATCAGAGTAAGTTGTAAAATTCATACTAATTTACACAATTCGTCTAATGTGGAATGCAAATTTCTGACATTTTTTATTCGATTCTATATTAAATATGATTTTTGTATTTATAAATTTAGCTATATTATACATAATTTCGATGGTATTTTAAACTATATCACAAGTTTTACGAAACAGATATAATTAAATTTATGATAAATATCTGCCAAGTTGTTACTCGAAAAATGTGACGTCACAGGAGTCGCATGATATGCGCACTAGTCAAATATGAAACATTACATTATTATTCCTGCAGGCTGTGTGCGTAACGATTAAACAATATTTATTTAATTACACAGTTCAATAATTAAAATAATATATATCCGTTGTATGTACATGCATGCGCGTAAACATTTAATTACGCAGAGTAATCAAGATATATTGTAATATTTGTCGTTTAAATTTATGTGAAAACCAAAATATTAATAATTTGTACATAATTATTTTAATACTCATTCAATTACTACTATCAAGAGAAAAACAATATCGTTGCTTTTCGTATATATGCGAGATTATCTAAAAAACGTATAGGATATGTTTTTGTTTCATGCTTGAAACATGTCGAAAACCGCTCATACCGAGTGACGCTTGTGATGTCAACAATTTCCTAGTCAATTGAAATAGACTGTTAATGCCTGGTCGCACTATTAGCACTTAACATTAAGTTGAGCTTATATTTTGTATTTAACTGATGCAAAAAGTAAAATTGTTAAATCAATGTTGAGAAAATTAGTTTAAATAGAATAAATTTACGTTTGCTATGAAGCAGTAAACGGAAATTAATTAAGCCCCGCTTAACGTAAAATATAGTGCAACTGGACAGTAATTATTAGGTTTTTACAAGATTACAGGTCGCTGCTGTTTAACTGGATAATATTCTTGCGCATGTAATTAGCTGTCATCGATCGTGTGTACTCGATAGTTCGGCAATTACGTTCAATTTCATTTTAACTTTTCTCTATAGAGAGATTTAATCAAATATTACGCGATACGGTCGAGCACACAGTTCAAAAATTGATCTGTACTTACTAATAAAGTAACATAGTTACACAAGTGTGTTTATGAAGTTATTTGATAACAACAAAATTACTAATCATGAATATTAACAGATCGTATACTACATGTGAACAAGTTTAAAATTTTATTTTGTTGGTGGTGTTTTAAACTATATCACAGGTTGTACTAAAGAAAAACTGATAAAATTTACCATGTTAATCCACCATATTTGTAACGTCAGAAGAGCTGCACTTGTATAGTTTTAAGTTAGGTTCCATAATTAGCTAGTTTAAAAATGTTTGCTAGATAAATATAGTACTTTAGTAGAACGTACACTAAGTTTAATATTGAGTTTAAAATACCAGTTTAAAAGTTAAAATATGTCCACCCTTGAGCAACTGCAGCATATATACAAACAAAATTGCCTCACCACATTTTTTATTCCAGTTTTAACATTTGTTTCCAAATGTATATATATATATATAATTTCTTAATAATTCTATTTATAATAATATGCTATGTCACAATTTCATAACCGCTTTATTTAATTATTAAAATTACTTATTTCCAACAATTAATTAATAATTAACTACACAGTTGATTAATAATAAAACTGTCAGTCTTTTTTGTACAAATATCATTTAAACAGTTTCACTCAAATAAAATCTCACTTACGTGTACACATTTTCACTAAGTAGGAACTGTTTGTGTAAGAAACAGTCTGGAAATCTCAAGAAACAAAATATTAAATGTTGTAGAACAATAGTAGAGTAAAAAGTACATACACCACACACATTTTATGTACAAATAAACTACGTAATTAATGTCACTATTTACGCTGCATGCCACTGTTAATATCACGATGGTATCGGCAGTGACATATAGCCACTAAACTTGGATTTTATATTAATCGTAATAAATAATTTGTTTAATTGTTCTGTTTATTTTCGTCGCTATGATTGATACCTAGTTACAAAACGAGAACTTATGCTTGTTCCCTGTACAACGGATTTACTCCTTTGATGGGCAGTGGATGCGCTTCTGTGTTGAACACCCATTCGTCCAGTGATACCAAACTGTCGTTCGAGAATAACAAGTACAAATACTGAAACAGAAACCACAGAAAATATATTATTTAACCAATTTTAGTCATAGTGCGTTTGTTTGCAATTGATGAGACAGTCAATTGTGTTATTAAAAGAAGAATTTCTTGCTGTTAGGTTTTGCAAAAACTTTCATAGATTATTGGTATTTGCAGTTTGAGTCTAGCGCACAAATTAAGTAAAGTTATTTATATTGTTATAGTTAGTGATTGTTTTAATAATTATTAAGTATTTTGAATATAAAAACTCTTAAATTATATAAATTGTATAACCAAAATGAGAAGTACAGCAATGGTAAGAAAAAGTAATTAAATGTCGATAAATTATATTACCTTGAGAGTTTCAGCTAAGAAGAAACTTTGTTGAACATCATCCTGAGTAGGATCATCTATATAAACATTCTTAATACCCGTATATCCGCCAGGGACCCTACAGTGTTTCTCAAGGGCCTAAAAGCAGAAAAAAATAAACCGAACATTAATCATGTTAAAATGACATAAGTATTGTTGGTTTATTACCTGAGCAGCTTCCCAGCCCCACTCTCTGTATTTCGGATCCTTGGTTAGTCGCCACATGATGAAATACGATTCAATAACTTCGGGCCGTAAGATGTAATATTTTTCGGAGCTTTTTAGAGCTTTCGCTTCGATGGCATCGGAAAATCGGAACGATTCTGGTCCTAATTTCGTCGGACTTCTGTCGTACGATTCGTGGCATGTGTTCGTGATTCCTTTCGCTACGTCCATATATCGATCGGAGATTTCATTTTTTAATGTTTGAGCTCCAAGCCCTAACAATCCTCCTACAAAAATAATTGTTGTTAATATCCTATTTCCTTCTCAAATGTTAAATGGAAAAAAAAAATGGAATGGCCTTCACTTGACTCCCTTGCCCATTCACAATCTGTATTTATAATCATGCTATAGTTTGTTGTAAATTCACCCTACGATTAATGTGAAACAAAATATACCTATTTCATGGACAGCAAATGGAACGTTCTTCGAATAAACTTTTTAAACAAACATTGCAAGAAATTTTAATATCTTCACACGTTTTCGAAATATTGAAAAAGTAGCAGGAGATAAACTGTTACTTCCGGTGAAGATAATGTTTTCAAAATTTGGAGATGCAAATCGAAGCCATAAAGTGGTCTTAAGTTTTGAGTTTCATAATTTTTCCTTCAACAGTTTTGACTCTAAAGCGTTCACACACAGACAGCATTCAATTGAATTCTTATCTACAACTATATTTACCTGAGAAGCAACCTAAATGGTCCATTTTGTGCTCTAATCTATCGTATTTCATATCCGAGAAATACATCAATCCCCCCTTGGACGTCTGCAACATATGCGCAAGAACAGCAGCCATAGCGTCATCATACATTTGTCTAGCTTCCAGGTCTTCACGGCCTGATTGAATCCACGCTTTTAGCAAATATTCGTAGAAACTATCTCCGAGTGCTCCAATTGACATATGATCTGTGAAGTTCCCAATTATTTACAACTTATGCTCCCTGATGTTCAGAAATCAATTTAAAATCAGTAAATTGCAGACTTACGTTGACCCCATTTGCCAGATTTCGGATTCAAATAGTTTGGATATAATCCCCGCGGTTTGTCGAGTCCACGAATTACTTGTCTGATGTGTTCGACTTTGCTTCTATACAACGGGTTTCCCGTTACGTCGCTCAGGTAACTGAATTCTAGATGTAAAGTTCCGAACTCTGATAAAATACTAGCACCACCGCTTGCCCAACCATAATTCTTGCTCGCCTAGAATCAAATTATAAACACGTAAGAAAATTGTCATATTTTTTTTATTTACATTTTATTTTCTATGTTTATATTTGTAATATATTTTATTATTAATTGATTTACAAATAAGTTTCCTTATACCATTGTAAATGTTTGAAGCTTAAATAAATAAATAATAATTATGGGACTTCCGCATTTTAAGTCAAATTCTTTAATCAGGATCTGCAAAGAGTAGAGAGAATGCTAGTCAAGATCTGTAGCGGTCAAGAACTTATTGACTACGAAGCACATGATTTTAAGAAATAACTAGAAAATTGAACGTATTAATATTTATAGAAAAATGGTAAAACGCAGTAAAGAAACGGTGGCATATACAGTAAATTAAATTTTCATGAAATGTTATCGGATCAGTAACTTTTCTGTAGAAGGAAATTTTGTAATATAGTTATATATGCACATAATGTTGAAAGGCATCTACATGACAGCCTTTAGCTTCAGGAAATGTTATATGTAATATATTGGAATATATTCCATAGAAAGTCTACTTAGCGATTACCTTTCATATTTCAGAAAGAAATGTTTCAATAATATGAAAAATTACATTAGATTTCTACCGAAATAGATAAAGTGAAATTTACAGATTCTTGACAGGCTTCCCTATCCTAAAGTGCTTTACAACGTAAACCTTCTATTGCATTTTGTTCCTAAATAAGAAGTTGAAAAATGCTGTAAATTGCATTTAGTTCCTATATAACAAGTTAAAAAATGTTGGTTGGTTTATAATTGAAAGTTAAGTGAGAAAATTTAGTGATTTAAATTTAGGCGAAAAATAGATTGATATCGTTTTTATTAAGATGTGAAATTTGCTTCCAGCTAAAAGTGATCAAGTGGAATGTTTCAATATTGGTAAATAATATGCCGACGATTTGCGAGACCACATACGACCACTGAAGGGTAAAATAAGGCCAAAAACAGTCTACTAAAGCGATGTAAATGGATATGCATATATTATGAAACCGCAAGTAACTATCTTCCGGACAGGATCCAGTTAGTTAACCCTCAATTAAATTTGATAACGCCAATACGTCAAAAGGTAATTTATCCGCATACATAATTAAAACAAGAAGACTATTTATATTTTCAGTCGAAGTTTATTGCTTTCTATGATTATGTATTTAGAGTTCAGATGTCAAATCGGTTTAGTAAATAGGTAATAAAATCATTACTATAGTGCCCGCCTATGGGATAAAAGACACAAAGAAAACGTTTTTATATATGATTCAGCCATTATTACCATATAAATGAGTTACTCTGGGCGGGATCGTGCATTGTGCTAATTTAACATATGTTCGTTTTCTATGGTTATACCATATTAATTTTGATGTAATTGGCATATTTAATTTATTAAATATATTTAAACAATGGAATTAAACTTTATCGACGCAGTTTCCAATTCTTAACAAGTTTTGTATTTAAACGGTCTGTAAAATGTACTCGGGAGATATACGTTACAAATAGCATGTAAATTCCTATGTTCTCGATTTCGATTCACCACCCTGTATATATCAGCAATATAGCTGAAACATGAATAGCTAAAAATATATATATTTTAAATGTAATAACATTTTACAAAGCGAAGCGGCCTCCAAAGTGTTAAGACGGCCCTGACTAGCCTATTAAATACATTGGATTGGAAAAACGTACCCCAGTTTTTAGGTTGACTAGAGCGTTGGGTATTCCTGTAGGTGTCTGGAAGGCGGGCAAGAGTTTATCGGCGATCTGCTGGGCGCGCTCTTTGAACATGACGTCACCGGTAAGTGCAAAACACGACAGAAGTCCACCAATGAAACGGATGTTGGTCTCAAACACTGAGATGTCCGCTGTCTGGAAACAAAAAAGAAATTAACATAAGATAATTAATATAATTAGAATCATTTTTACAAAGCAAGCGTACAGTACATTAAAATATAATTTAGAGTACACATTATAACGGAAGAGACAAAAACAAGGAGTAGCTTGTTTATAATAGAATTTTATGTGTAGCATAGGATATGAAAAGTGAGTATTATATTTCAAATATTTCTTGCATTTAATAACTAGGTGTACTGAGCTCATCCTGATAGTTTTCAACAATATCAATATCAACACTGTCAGTGTTACTGACTGCATTATGGACTGCTCGGTGTTTGTAGTGTTTCATCAACAACACACTTTTACGGAAACAGCTCTGCGGCGGTGTTTGCTCTGCAATGGCTTTTGTTTATCTCAAGAATATGACCATCCGCGCATTTGTGTTCACTCGACTATAGTTGCTTCTTGGCTTTTCTCTGTACGATTGCATTTCTAGGCATTTATTTTTCTACAGAATTAGTGCATTTGACTGAAAAGGTCGCAGAAGTATAAACGCTGTCGAAGAAATACAATTATCGGCACGAACAAATACATTATACATGAAAAGGCAAATGACTATGCGTAGCAGACGCCAGGAAGAGTATCCCATTTACGCCATTATACTTTTCCGGATATAGCCAATTGCTTTTCTCGAATTTTATTCTTTCATAGTGTTAGCTTTTCTCAATCATTTGATATTTTTTCTTTTCTGTTCTTGAAGATAAAATAATAAACGCCAACCAGCGGGGTGGGTGTTAGGGGCAATCCCCCCCCTTCCCAGAAATTGAACTTAATAAACAAGCTGTATGGACCATTGCAAAATTTAGATCATTTCCACAGGCTACATTACAGTCACATTTTCCAGGGTAGTATTTAAGAGATACACAGTTATTTATAATCATTAACTAAGTATAATAATTATTGTGTCAGGCAAAAAGTAAATTATACATTATAAAACATCACTTAGATTAAGTGTAATAACTATATTTAATTGAGCCATATTAACGTACCCATTTATAGTGCTGTTAAAGTAATTATTATCAAGTAATTTTCAATTCATATATTTGAGAATTATATTCCTAACCGAATATATAACAAGCATAGGTATAATCACCTATAACTTTAGCTCGCCAAATAAATGCAAAAAGCGCAGAGCGTATAACACTGTCATAAAACGGCTTATATTTTCTTGTAATTTTGATTTGATAAAAAAAAAACATATTTTTAGTTCACTGGACGAAGAACAAAAAAGCTAAAACATTCGGGCGTGTGTCTGTAGCAATCTGCTTAATAAAAAGTTCTTGTCTCGTCGCCCTGAATCCAAAAATGTATATAACTCATATAATTGGATGTTAGTCGTCGCTCGCTCGTAAGACCAAATTTGTTGCTGCTCGCATCATATAGATTACTTATAAGGTGAGCTGAAGGCATAGGTATACCTTGCAGGACTGAATGTACTGCGTGCTAAAAATGTGTAGCGCTGATTGTATATTACTGCTCTAGAGTTGTACGAAACTAGAAATTGAATTAATGCTTGTCCATGGAAAATCTCTTTCAATTTTCTGATTGGATTTTCATGCATCAACGAAAAATAATTACATTACAGCAAACATCTATTTAAATTCTCTATGAATGGTTTGACGAATACAAAAGAATGAAACATGCCATATCGATTACACAATTTTGTGTGCAGTTTTTGAACAATTTCATTATAATAAGTTTTGTTAAAACGTTTTATTCGAAGGATTCCTTTGCATTGTAATTTTAGTAAATAGGACATTTTCAGAATATATGTATAATTTTGCTTTACAATCACAGTCATAAACTAATGTATATTCATAAAGTAAGCATATTGTTTGTGCATATTTTATATAGTTTCCTAACTAAATTAAACGAACGGGTACAAACAAGTTTCTGTGAAAATTGATTACACGACGATAGAGGAATGTTTCATCTTGTAACAACGATAAATGGCTGTATTCATAAAATACCATAACATGACGAGTAGCTGGAATTGATTTTACATAAATTATTTATGTTTTTGTAATTGAAATATTCCAGATAGCAAACGTGTCTAGGCCTGTTTGAAAATAACTTTTGTTTCTTTTATATAACGAGGTGTAACCATAAAATAATCAACGCAATCTTTTTTAATTTTCTTATAAGAAGCGTAGGAAATGTACTTATGCCAAATTTCACGGAAATATTAAATGGTCACAAACTCAGGTCTTACGACCGACCGTGCGAGTTAGACACATACATCCAAGTGTATATGAGTTATACATATTTTTGGATTCAGGACGACGAGATAAACACGTTTTGCTCAGGAATTTTTTAGCCCGAGAATGCTACAGATACACGACCTAACGGCGAGCTAAAACTTAAAACATCCACTGAATAGGTATAGGCCATTGGTGCCTGCACATTTGCTTGTTATTTCATGTTTGCTTTGATTCGACCTTGTCGCCGCGGCCGGCGGTAAGTGTGAATACTCCGCGACTGTGAATGTGGCGGGCGTTTGTGGTTTTGGGTTCGTTGTTCCCTGTTTGCAGGGGCGCAGAGGGTCGTATGAATCACTGTCGGAATTAATGGTTATACAGTGGGACGAGACGCAGACAAATAAGCGCACCTTATTTTCGCACAATACACAACACAAAGATCCTCTCTGCTCTCTCTCTATACATACAGACACACATGCATACACGTCATAAAATGTCGCGGCATTTGTATGTGTGTCCGTGTCCGTCCGTCACTCGTTTTTCCTGGTCATGCCTTCTTTTTTTGTTCTCTTCTGTCCACGAAACGCTAGGTAATTTATATGGAATGGAATCGTTTAACAGCAAAATGATTGCAACCTTTTTTAAACCGCTCGATTCATTGTTGAATTGAATTAAATGGCCTGATTTATCCACGTTGCCTTTAACAGGCGTGTCGGTACTGTACTTGAATTTCGTTCTCGCGCTCGAATTTCATCAAATCAGTCGATAATACAATGATTGCATAAACTCAATAGCTAAATTATAGATATTACCAAACTCAGTAACGATTAAAATTAGTTAAGCATTAATTGAGGGCAAAAAATTATAATGGAAGATATTCATATTTAGCACAACTTTTGTTTGAATAGTTTCTTCAAAAAAATGTACGTTACGAGTAAACTGTTACGGGAAATCCCACATACACATGTATGGGGATTATATTTAATAAATCGTATGAATAAAATTGATAAATAATTTGATATTTGTCATTTAAATCGACTGAGAATGTGTTTTGAGCGTATTGTTTATTGAAAATAGCAATGCAAAACGATAAAATCCACAAATTTGTGATTGAATACATATCATAAATATTGAGAAACAGTACAAATTGAATAATATATTTAAATATATTGATAAAGTGAATATTCAGAAACAATCATTTTATAACATAATAAAATAATAAGCTAAATGGTACAATTTCAGAGTATTACTGATGTGGAGTATTGATTGGGAAATATATTTATAGTGAAAACTACGTATAAGAAAGTCGAGGGCAGGCCTGTATAGTTTATGACTATTCATAGTTAAAAAATATAAATAAAAAACGATTACTGATGGCAAAAGGTAAAATAATGGCTATTTAATAATAATAGTAACAAAACATTTTCTGGGTACAGAATGTATTGAATATTAGAATTATATAAAATTCCAAAGAAATATATTGTACTGAGATAAAGAATATGATTGTATTTGCTTTTTCAATATCTTGAAAAGAACTCCACTTTTAGTTCAAATAAAGAAGTCTATTTTAAAAGCGCGCAACCGTTGAATCCGGAAAATAAACTTCCAGGGATCGTACGTTACAAAAGAACTCGATTTGATACAGTTGCGGTGAAAAATGCCACGGCGTAAATTTTATTTTCCCGTCCAGACCACGAGCAAATAAATAGCGCAATTTAATCGCAATGCTTGTGCTCGAGTGGGGCGCAAAATGACAGCGATTTAGAGAAATATAACCGTCTTCCGCGTGCTTGTGAAAGGCTAGAAGGTACATAGCAAGCGGCAGAACACCGACCGACCAAGAGATGCACAGAATGTCCTGACATCGGAATCCTTGGTGACATAATATAAAAGGTTTCGCAGAAAGAAATTAACATATAACCAATTCAGTTCCCGCGTACTGCATCTCAGGCAACCATTTATTTCAAAGTTGTTCTAAATACTGTTTATTTGCTGTATGAATTTAATTTACATAGTTGTCGAACGATTATATCGGTTAATTGAAAAATAACAAGCAAAACTGTTTGTCTATTGTTACTTTAATATATTACTACTATTTGAAAGGTTATAACAATATTTTAGGAACAATAAATCAGTTGGTGAGATTTGTCTATATTATGTTTTAGTAAAATTTAGCGCTTTCAATAATGTTTACGTTTCGCTAACGTAGATATGTGCAAGGTGACGGTGATTTCCCTGAACCACTTCAGACTTCACTTACCAGTGTGCTGATATCCAGCGAGTCGGCGATCCAATTTCGTCCGTTGCGGAACTCCTCGTCGAGGCCCATGATGTACAGCGTGTCGAGACCATCGACGATTGTCGCGCCCAGGGACATGGTGCCGAAGATACTTGCACTGTGGCCCCGTTTACTGAGCGGCCGCAACTCGTTCTTGCCCCATGCGTACCGCACGTAATTGTCCCAGGCATGTTTCATCATCTGTCAAACACAAAAAACACCGTTATTATGATTTATTGCTATTTAAATAATTATTAATGGGTGTTTCAGGTATTACTGTTGTGTTGTTTTTGTTCATTCAACTACTATTATTAAATACATAAAGAAGGAGCTACAGGCCAAACATTATATTGAAAATAAAAATACATTATGTGTGGGTAATTGAAATAACAAAAATGCAGATTTGAAGTTCTCTTGTCTATTGATACTTTATAGAATTACACAATTCGAGATATAAATATGAAATTCGATATGATTTAGCGATCAAAACGCGTTTTCACCAATTCTCAAACGAGTTTATAAATGGAATGGTATATAAAATATATTTATTTATACCATTTAAATGATGCATCCCTTAATTGCTACAATACTTATATATATAACAATTCATACTATAAAGATTACTATTCACTTATCTCAGTGTATTGTATATGTTTTAAAACATACAATAGAAGTTTTATAAAGTACCACATAAGATCTTGGGGCTTTTGATAACGCTATGAACCAGCAACATTGTTAAATTTAGCAGTTAATATTAGCTGACGGAAATTGTATAGTCCTTTGGGGAGTATCTAGAATATTCAAAATTACATGTGCGGTCAAGGGTTGGTGTCATTTGTATCACTGGATAGTACACGTCTAGTTTAGGATTTGCCCTCACCAAGGTTGTACAATTTGTAATTAAAGTCGACTCGCACACAGAGTGTACAAAATTAATCGTATTACAGAAAATCGAAATCAAATTATATGTGCGAAATTTACAAAACCTTGAAATTCGAGCCCTCCTATAAATATGAATACAATCAAAAAACAACTTCTCTTACATAGAAAGGTCATTTCCAAACAAATTTAATCTTCCTCGAAACAATCACCCAGCGTCAAGGTAGCAACAAGAAGTGAAAAACAACTTGTAGGACAGTAGAGACACGCCTATTGCTGATACTTATCGTTCTTAAATTACAAATAAATGCAAATTCTTCACGTTGCCAATGAGATGACGACGATGTTTTTTTTTTCTTATACATTACCTCTTTAATTTTTTCCCGCCGTTCATACTGAACGCCATCATCCGTTGAATTCGAGTCGCTGCCGCCAGGTGACTGGTCGGCCATATAGTCTAGCGTCGTATTTTCGAATTCCGGATCGGTATCGGCGTATCGTTTATGCCGCGTTAAATATACTCCTGTCACCGCCATTACGACAACAACTGACACGAAACTAGTTGCTAAAACACGCGGCATTCTGAACATATAAATCTAGTGATCGACGAGTGTCGTATAATAAATGACTCAAGATATTGTTGGTTGGAGTTTGCTTAGTTCTTATTTTCGGTGTATTTTCGTTTGCTCGTATATCACAGTTCGTCTTTGGTATATATTTGTATGGCAATATCTATAAATATAAGTAAATTAACTTACTTTCTGTTATGAGTTTGTTTTATAATTTAATATGTGCATTTCTCTGAATCTTCAATAACATACAATTTTTCCTGATTTGTAATTAAAATTCAATAAAAATTTCCTACGAGTAAATACTAGTTTTTATTTCTTAAACTTAAACAATTTATTTCTGACCTGGTTTTTCCAACTCTATACAATGTCAATTTACTTATAGAGAGCAATGGGATTGTAAAATGCTGACAGTAATACAATAGAATTACAAGACATATAATTCGATTTGTATCTGCTATATAAACTGTTTAACACTGTCAATATTTAATTGCACTTGGATACAATAATTATTGTATCCATTAAGATTATTTTCTCTCCGTGATATAGCTATTTACGTAACAAGTTGAGAAAAAAATCACTTTTGTAATTTCCCGGTAAGGAAAAAAATTCAAAAGTGATTTTCCAATATATGGTAGATATGAAAATAAAAAAAAACTTTTTGGTCAAAAGTTGCTAGAAATTTTAATATCTTTTATAAGAATATTTTTTTTCTAACTTATTCCATATTCGAGATATTGAAAATGTGGTAAGACTACTCCGGTTGAGATATTCTTTTCAAAATTAGGAGGTTTTTTTTGGTCACTATACAGGTCTTAAGTTTAAAGTTTGCTGTAGAACGATAGACAAACAGATATCATTTTGAAAATACTCGGGAACGATTCAGAGATGGTCAAAACGTGTATTTCCATTAAAATATCAAGTTCGTAATTTTTCGTGAATACTTTCGTATAATAAAGTTAAAATCTGCAAAATGACGTGCATAGAACTCAATTAGTCGCTATATTTCCTGTTTTTTGATATTTAAAATTGCCCTTTTAGTTTCCGTAAAAAACTGCTGGACGTTAATTTACCACTTTACGAACAAAGAACTATTTTACTGGGAAACTAAAAGCGTAATTGAAAGTATCGATACTGGAAATTTTTCCTCTAATTGTGTTCTATGCACTCTATTTTGCAGATATTTAATTTTCATGAACAAACTGGTGCATATCAGATATATCTAAAAATGAACCAAATCAAGTAAAGGATCGCTATAAGGCTCGATTATTGTTTATATCCATAGTTATCGATTGAATTTAAGATGATTTTAATATATGTTTACCTGAAAGCTAGAACTATGTTAAAGACATTGATAAAGATATCGCCAATTGTTTCCATGGAAATAAAAGGTGGTTTGATAAACGCGGTTTTAAAATCCCATGAACACGGCTGATAGCTTTCTGAATATAGATAAATAATTTATAAAAAATTGGACAGTGGAATAGGGAAGAATACATGTTTCGTATGAAATAGTAATGGCCTGATTCTGTGTGGGACAAAATAAATTAAGAGCTCAAGCATAGGAGCTTATGTGGCGGTTTGACAAGTTGTTCGGTTTCTTGCATTGCCAGATCGAACATCTTATCCCTCCATTTCTACTGCGATTAAAATCTCATTGATTGTCTAATGTAGTTTTTGCAGTAGTCAGTATAATTACGGAATATTTGTATGAGCAAGAAATATTCATTTAAAATTCTACTAGTAACGACCAGCTCTTCATAATGTCCAGCAAAGGTGTACTACCGTCACCCCATTAGTTATTTATGCTTGTGAGTGAAGTGATCAGTGCGTTTTTGTGTAATCCAAATATATTATTAAATTGATTAAAAAACATTGGGTTTGTGAAAATTAAATCGGCATTATTATCAAACTATTAAAAATTTAGCGCAAAGGCGTCTTGAGTGGACTTAATTCAAAACCATAATGAAAATTGAGATTTAAAATAAATGCAATATATAACAATGATAATAGTGAAACAATTATGGTGTATACATAACAAAAATTCGCCAGATCCATATACAATTAAATTATAATTCTATAAATTAATTCGATAGCTTGAATCACCCGCACACCGGTCGTTGTGTCGTTACGACTAGCCCGGAGAACCGGAAAGACGAACCGATATATTCGTGTATCTAGTTAATTCGTATGCAGGAATGTCGTACACACAAAATATGTTTATTCATGCGATGTTGAAGATGATGATCGCTAAACACGGTGTGTTTTTTGAAAACGGTCAACACGCTTAATATAATACTTAATGTTCGCTGTCAAAAGTTTATTGTGCCATGCGAAATATATTATTTTATTGGGTCGAGAGTTTTCGGGCCAATCATTTACATCTGAATGTGTGGTTTCACGCCAAAATAGAGAAAAAAGACAATTATATAAATTATGATGGCCGATTAACCTGCCACTTGTCCTAATAAAATGTCAGAAGGAAAATAAGGGTGTGGTCCTTTTATATATTGATACATAAATGTTATACCTTTATCGGAATGTATACTTATAGTTGTCAAGTACCCTATTGTGTCGTGGTTTAATTAGATAGAATATAAAATAGTACATATTATAAATGAATATATTGATAAAATGAATATTAAAGAAACGGTATTTGTTAACGTAATAAAATAATAAGCTAAATGGTACAATTTCAGAGTATTACTGTGAAGTATTGGTTAGTTTGACAGTTTGTACTACTACGTATAAGAAAGCCGAGTGCAGGCCACTCCATATTTTTTGATACACAATACTTATTTGTTTTATGTAAATATGTGTACATACAAATTATATAATATACTATTTACAGTTTTACATTATACAAACAACAGTGTAAATGTTGTTTTACTAATTATTTTAAAAATTTGTTTTTCAAACACACTCGTTATTTCCTACAAAATCATATTTAATTTAAATAAAATCGAAACAAACAAATTATACTTTCAAACAGATAACCGAACATTTTTGGGAAGTAATAAATAATGATTTAATAATCAACACTTGATTTACAGCAGAGTCACTAATTCACAAAACATATATATGTATAATAATGAAAGTATAAGAAAGTTGAGTGCTGTCCACTATAGCTTTAAAAAAATTAAATATCAGTTCAGAAAATAGTGTATACGTATATAGTAGGAAGAACAATGAACAGCATTCGCAGCGAGATTCGCAGTAAAATTTTTTGCGCTCGAATCCGTGTGATTGAACAAGCTTACATATATAGTAATGGTAGTACCCTGAAGGTACCAGTACACAATTATAAAACAACATTGAAAAATAATAAACTCCATAAATCATACATGTATTTAATTTATATGTCTATAACGAATACATTGTGAAAATAATAATAATCATCAGAAAAACTATATGCGCATTCATACGATCCGCTATACTATACCATATTTATTTATATTCTTATAATAACGAGTATGGCATTTCTTGAGAGCGGACCGATACAAATTACCCCGTGGACGCACAATAAACCATATGACAATCGCAATAACTCACTTCTATTCTGTAACAAAGACCGGTTTGTCACAAAAGAAAACTTAAATCGATCAAATTCGCAGTTCAATTCAAACAATATCCGATTGAATTTTATTTGTATGCAATTCCGATCTAGAATTTTCATTCTTTTTGCTTTCATCTATTTTCAATTCACTGACAAATATTCAATGGGATTACAGAGTAATTGGAAAAATTCAAGTCGCTGTAATTTAAAATATTTTTATTCTTTACATTCGTATTTTATTATTGAAATTTGCGCATCTGTTGACACACACATTTGTTCTTTCTAGTGCATTGAAAATAGGATGTATATTTGTAAAAAGTTAAATTTTATTAAAATTGTAACCTTTCCTAAATATAGTGGTCGATGATAAAATTTACATTCGGATGACTTTATTTACGATTAATGTGTTCATTATTGGTTATTAGTGAGTCGTAATACCTTCAACATGTAATTAGAAAATCAATGATGAATGGTATAGTACTTGGAATCATTGACAGAATATTACCCCTTGAATTACACTCATAACATAAAGTACTTCATTTGAAAGGTATGATGGAAATAATTGTAGTTTAACGGCGTGCAACGTTGCCATGCGTTACTGACATCTTTTT
This sequence comes from Leistus spinibarbis, assembly GCA_933228885.1. Classification (NCBI taxonomy): domain Eukaryota; kingdom Metazoa; phylum Arthropoda; class Insecta; order Coleoptera; family Carabidae; genus Leistus; species Leistus spinibarbis. The sequence continues at coordinate 2,962,497 of OW121796.1, forward strand.
AGAGAATCAGAAAATATTCAACGTTAGATATAGAATTATATAAAATCCAAAGAATATATAGAAATAAATGATCGGAAAATGTTTCTGTGTTCGCATTTTTCGTAGGTCTATTTCGTTTCGAAGAAATTGGCAATTCCCAATTCGACAGACCTGGAAATGTGAGGTTTTCTCAACATAACAAAAATTGTTCATCACACGGATGTCATTTGGTAATAATCAAAATTAAACAACCTTTGTCCCGTACTAACAACATCCGAAATGTGTTGAATGAAAACTGGAACGTCGTTTGCCCTTGTCTGCTAATTTACTAATTAAACGGATTACAAAATAATTAATAATTTACGGGTTGCTGATTACGGCAAATGCACCCGGGTTTTTAATTGATGACGACAATAGGCGACATTACCGCGAATTATGCATCCGATTATACATTTATAATAAGTCAAACATGTAATGCCGCTGCTCCTGCTGCTTTGTAATGCAGCTTCATTCTCTTAAAATTATTATAATAATAAATTATTTCAGCATAGTGTTTCCTGCGCTCGCTTGTATAGCGATACATATACACGTCAAAGTTTACAAAATATTTCCATAGGAATTTATAAATTAATACGTTTGACACTTGTTAATGTGTATGTCGGCCAATTATTTCGAGAAAACATATTTCATGATCTATGTTGCAATTATTAATCTAAACATTCTCTAATTTTACAGGTGTTTTGTATAATATCCGATTTTATTTTTATTACAATTACTAGTTATTATTTACTTTATAAAAGCGATAAATAATTTAAATAAACATACGCAACATTTAAAAGAAATAACTAATGTAATTTTAAATGAAGGCGAAAATTTAACTATAACTTTAATGAATTGTTCATTTTTTTTTCTTTGCAATGGTACAGAAATTATTGGCAATACTTAATAATCACAAAAAACAAACCGCATAATTTTTGATATAATTAAAAAAAAAATTATTACATGAAAATATCAGTTGCATTGATAACAATGTTTAATTTTTAATACAAATATTGTTTATTATTGTTTGTTTAATAGGTTTATATGATTGGTAAAACAAATTAGCATAAATAAATAAATTCTAATCAAAACTTGTAGTGGTGATGAATGCGTCATACTCACGGGCTCGTGAGTACCCAAACTGATGTAGCACGTGTTGGAATTTTTTTTTAATATTAATAAGGTTAATGCATGATTCAGAAACGTTTAAAGTACCATACGGTTGTGATGGGATGATGAAATTATATGGACAAAGTACACCTACTGAATAAATATGTTTTAGGACATTATTTATTCTTGATATTAAAACCATAAAATTAATCTAATTTGACAGTTAAATTATGTTTATGAGTAATTATTTATGAGGTTTACTTATCATTTTCCTTATATATACATACGATTTATACATTATAAATTAAAATCCATTATTTGTAAACAACTTCTAACCGTCGTAAGACAAGAGTGCCGTGGAGTCGTCACCAAGAATGTATTTTGAAGAGTGTTATCAATATTCGCAATATTTTTACGATATTTAAAAGGAAGCATTGTAATCATTAAAATATTTAAACTCCGGATTTTAACGGAAATACACGTGTCATAACCTTGGGGAATTTGATTAAATTTATATATATATATATATATATATATATATATATATATATATATATATATATATAATTTGACCGTAAAATTGAGAAACTAAAAACTAGAAAAAAATATTCAAACCGAAAATGCATGTTTAGAACGGCTGCATTTATGGCAAAAATAGCCAAGTTCGTATTAATATTTTGAACAACTTTTGTTTGAAAAGTTTCTTCAAATAATGTACGAACTACGAGAAAACTGCTACGGAAAATCTTAAATATCTTATTAATGTTGCCATAGGTATGCAGATTATGTTTAACAAATCGTATGACTAAAATAATATATATTTGTCATTTTCCACCGGTTAACACATATTGATCGACTGAGAAAGTATTTCAAGCGTATTGGTTATTGCAGATTAATATTGAAATATATTTTGAAAAGCAACACATATTAAATATTACATTTGAATATATTGATAAGGTTAATATGAAAGAAACAATTTATATTATATATATTGAAGAAACAATATTTGATAACGTAATAATAATAAGTTAAATGGTACAATATCTGAGTATTACTGTGGAGTATTGGTTGGATTAGCAATTTATCAATGTTTCTTTACTCTTTTAAAAGTATATTTTAATGTAAAATACGCAAACAAAACAAAATATTCAAGTTGATAAATTAAAAAAAAAAAAAAAAAATGTGATCAAGAAATTTCCTATAAAGCGATACTATAGAATAACTATAACATAAAAATTGACCTAAAAATAGTTGAATCAAGACTTAGGTTACGCAAAATGATAAAAATATATGTTTATTTTTATAAAATCTAGTATAAGAGCCACGACAAAATGTAAACATATACTTTGGCAGGATGTAAAACCGCAGAATATCGATGTTAATAAAACCAGGTTCAGAACAAGTACAAAACAAAAAATGCTTCATTGGTTTCCGTAAATAATAAATCTGGAAAAAAAAAATTCCATACTAGATAATAGCCTATTGTTAACGTATAGGTACAAATATCGATTAGTAAAAATGACATTCTATGGAACAATTACAATTCAAATGCGTAGAAAGCACATATTAAATTTTAACAAATGGTCGCGGTGATATATGTTTCATAAATACTTCACAAATCCAACATCATTGTAAAAGCAATGCAACATTAATATCGGAAAATTGATTTTACAATATTAATAATATACGTGTACACATATTTGCATCTACCATAAGCACATAAAATTAATATTTCAATTTATTATGAATTGCAAACAGAATTTCTGATAACTTTCAAAGGGTGTTACTGATGTTTTATAGTTTTGAGTTTCGTTTTATCTTCTGACATTTAACATAATTAAATTCAGTATACAATATATCTTGAATTAATTCAAATATGAATACTTGTGGCTTTTAAATTGATTTCATTTTAATTCCCTGAATTGAAATTATTAATTGTTTTCCAACTTTGGTGGTGTAACTTGACTAAAAGGATTTAGTATGACAAATAAAAAGAATTAAAGTTGCCCAATATTTTTAATTCTGTGTTTACTTAAGATTTATTTCGGGAATAACTTAATTTTTCTGCTTTATTTTTAGTAATAATTTAAAAAAAGTAAGATTATTCGAATATTTAATATATGTAATAGCTATTTATGTAACCAGTTAGGAAATACATACAACAATAATCGTTCCATTCAACTTTTACAAAATTGTTATTTCGCTATTTTTTTTTTTTTAAATGTGAGAAAAAATATAGGGATTGAACCTGAGGCGGATCTACTTTTGAGGGATAAGTTACAAGAGGTACTCAGTTGTGTATGTACAGAAATAACAATAATTAATTAATAATATTTGAATAGGTAAAATTTTGTTTAAATGACTTACGAGGTAACGATTCAACTATGGAATATTGCAATGTGTTTCCTGAACTCGTTATCTATAAAATGTTGCAGTATATTTTCTAGTTAGCAGGACAATTATTTTAACAACGATGTTGAATAACTATGAAATTCTGAAACCATACATATGATTGCTCTAAATAAATACCCAAGTTGTGTTTAAATTAAAACAAGCAATGTTGTTCTTCAAAAGAAAAAAATAAACGGTATGATAAATCACTGTGTTGGGTTCGAAAACACTGCACTTTCCGTAAAAACACTCGATCTATACTTGGCCACTACAAAGTCACGTGCTCGCAGGCAGCAGCTTAGCCAAATGCGGCTTAGCGATGCTGTCAAGAGCGGTTACCGTCCTACACTAACTTAACACTAACACTGCTGTAGTGAAAGAAGACGGCCACAACGTGCCTCGCGATCGCAATGCAAGCGAGCTCAACGCAACAGCAACCAAAGCAGTGAACGACGAGAATATAAGAGACTACGAACCGCGGCGAACACTTTACCACTGGTTATCTGAGGCTGGCTGGCGACTAAGCGATAGTCTTTGTGCTTCCCATCATAGACTCGCGTGTTCAACTCGCTGTGATGTCATTCTTGCGGGAAGCATGGAATCAGTTTGTGGGACCCTCGCTGCAACGCCTTATTTAGGACTTAAGTGTCGCGAGGGCGCGAGCCAAAAAAAAAAAAAAACTTTCTTATCTTACAATCAGATATTACCATGTTGTCTACCGTAGTTTCCTAATCCAGTTGTCAGGGGGAAGAAAAAATATACATTTCATATATTATACCTTCTTCATCCAACGATATTATATACGAAAATTTAAGACAATCTTTGTTATTTTTGCCATATGTTCAGCCGTTCTAGTGATATTGGAGAAAGAGAAATGACAAAAAATGCATTTATTCTTTTCAAAAATAGAAGCCTTAAGTTTGTAGTTTACCTAATATTTATTTTGATTAGAATCTTCAACAGAATCTGAAATGAAAATACGGGCACTTTAGGTACAACAACAGACTTCGTCTTTACTTTTGTAAGTGTAAGAAATTTGGTGGAGCGGAATTAAAATAAATAAATAAACACTTTCTTCACGTTCACATTCCTGAGACGTATTTTTGGTGTATAGTAAAATAACAACTTCGAATGTAAATGAACAGAAAGGCATTGTTCAAATAATAACGATGTATTATAATTTCTTATGTAAAGTTATTATAAATTTTATATTATTTTTAACAATAGACAACTGCTATTTTAATAATTATCAAAATTGTGGAATATATATAAGAATATTATTTCTAGATAATTTTATAAACGCTGGAATGTTCTTCACTCGACTTGCTTATATGTACGTAGTTTTCATTATGAATAATAATCCTATACATTTTTGAAATTGATGTATTTATTTATATATAAAATTGATGTATTACATAATATCAATACTATAGTCACCAGGAAACATAAATAGAAAAACTATTAAAAAAAGTTTAGTAAATGGCACAATCTTTAAAAAAAATATGTAATAATCACTTTTTCTATAACTCGGATTGTTTTTGAGATATACAAAATTTTCAAATATTTATTTAACGTTTAACTTGACAATTTGCAATAATAGATTCAAATTATTTAATTCCACATTGTGCAAAATTTGGCAACGTGTGAAAAAAAAAAAACTAACCGGTGATACATAGAGGTCAAACTATTAGTATTAATTACATAAACTTTGCTAATGAACATTAGGCCAATTTGCTCCATTTCAAGATATATATACATTATTAAGTTGCAAGTTCTAAATGAACGAAAATTAAAAACTAAAAATAAAAATTACAAAATAACAGAAGGTCAACATAATAAAAACATTTATAAATAAATGCTTATTATCAAACACTTAACCTAAGGGTTAAAATTGCCAAACAAGTATAAAAAAAAGTCCGTATCAGTTGAATACATTAAGACACAATAGTGAATAATAATAAGTTATAATTATGAATCTGTATCTTCAATCGAATTTCTAAATTAAGATGTATTAACATCTTGATAGAGCTGTCAAATGTACCGCATATTGGCCATAGGGATGTTTTTAAAATATTTAAAAATAATAATAAACCTTGTGCAAAATAATAATTTATAATATTGACTTGATATAATATTTGTATTATGAACTCTGGAGAGTCCTAGAAAAATACTTCCTTTTTTATCCTATAAAATGAGATAAATACGTCATCGAATGATTCGAAATATCGCGATTTCATTGGTTGGTAAAGGCACGCGTCAAATGAACTCTAATTTAATTAATAACAAAGATAATTTTTTCCATTTTTATGTTATTGTATCGTTTTATTCGTTTATTAATAAACTACAGATTACAATATTTTCACATAAATTGCTGTTTGTTCTAAGATTAAATTTTTTCTATAAATTTAATGGTAACGATAAATATTGACTAAGCTAAATATCAAATGAATTATGAAATGTATAAATAATAAATATTATTTGAAACAAACAATTTATGCAAGATGTCGAATTGTGAAAAAAGTTCCGTAATTTACAATATGGCATTATATAAGATGTGTAACGTTGAAGTCACTTGAAAACGTGCTAAGAAGTTCGCTTCATTTGCAGCACCACACCAGAAGTATAGTGATTAATCCAGTCGCTTATTGAAATCCCACGCAGTCGTTTACGTGCCAGGATTTTACAAAGCCCTGTACGTGACAAACACTAATGCAAATGTTCACAAAAAAGCTGAACACCAACCAACCAACAATCACGGTAAAATATACGGCTTTATTACCCATCCATAAACTACGCTACCTGAAATTTACATTGTATCTTGCCAATATTGCTTATTGCTTATACTGTTTCATTGCGCACATAAAATACAGTACAATAAAAAAGTCAGTTGTAATAAATATTGCGATATACCTACTGTTTCTTTAGTTTTGTTAAACCATAAATTTATTGTTGCAATCACAGTTTTATGACACATATAAATACATTATTAATAGTTATATATATATAAGGGAAATTGGATTTAAACTACGACCGGATTCAATTGAGATATCACCTAATATGTGTAACAAATTAGGTCCATATCGCTTAGACACCTTCAGAGAAGTAGAGGGTACAAATTTGGTCTTACGAGCGAGCGAAGACTAACATCCAAGTATATATGTTATATACATTTTTGGATTCAGGGTGACAAGACAAAAACTTTTTGTTAAGGACATTTTTTGATCCGAGACTGTTACAGACACACGAGGAACAAAAAAGTAAAACATGATCTCAATGATGGTTAGAAACGATGTTTCCGGTGAACAGTTGGGTGCAATTTATTTTGTAAACATTCTAATGTGATCGTAATATAATTTAAAAAGTGGTTTAATAAAAAGGAAAGCGTATCTTTTTAATCAGTGCAATGGCCACTGCTTATCAATTATTTGCGAAATGCAAGTAATTATAATTATTGTTAAATATTATAAAATAATAGGGCAAGAGAAATCAATAAAAATTATGTTTCTTGTACGCTGTCGTCAACACATTATACTTTATCTAAAGAATAACATCGGTGGCATTGCTGAAAACGGAGATTCTACTTGTAAAGTGTTGTTATGGCAATGTATGTCTAGTTCAGAATAACAGTAACACCCAATACTTGTATAGATCGGGACAATCTTGTGGACGCTTCCACATAGTTGATATGCCATCAGTGACGAATAAAACTGGTAAGGTAGTAAAGAATGAAATACATCTCTACAAGATACCTATATTTGTGTACCAAATATATCTGTAGATATGCGTGTGAATTTGTATGTGTATCGATGTATGTATATGTGTGTGTGTGAAAAGGTTAAGTATAGGTGCACCGTGGAAGTCGGATAAGGTATGAAATATTTGCGTTATTGTCCGACGTTATTGTAAGTGGTAATTTATGTTGTATTGTACGGGAGCAGGCTTGAATTCTAACGGCCCACAAGCAGACGCCCCGAGATTTATAAATTGAGATAACGCGGATGCACAGCGATTCTAACGTTCGACCGCGTTGGCTGCCCGCTGCCGGGCCACCGACACGCACGAGGCGGCGCGGCGGCTACGGCCGGGATACACTTACACTGCCTTCGGGCTTGGACACACATCCAACCACAACATCCCATTGCGTCTATCTTACAAAAGTAATAATAAAACAAAAAATAAACCCAAAACTGCTCATAAAAAAAAAAAAAACGTCGTCAATTTTTCTTTAAAATGTATTTATTTTAAAGAATAATTCACCCTTTTGAGTGGAAAACAGTTGAGGTATAAACACTTATTAAAGATATAATTGCTGGGTGAAGATGGCATTATGGGTAACTGTTATCCTGTATAAACTATATTTAATTCACAGAGTAAAGATCTAGTATCATATGATTGAGAAAGCTGAGAGTTGCATGCACCAATGCCTTTAGCTCTCCGTACAATAAGCTTTAAATAAATCTTCACTCGACTTTCTTATACATAGCTTGCACTATACAAGTAATATAGTGTTTAAAATGCATTCTACCACTGCCATGAAACGATATCAATATGTAACGTAACCTAAAAGAATTCGGCGGTGTGCGTTGGTCCCTTTTGTGAAGCTAGCATCAACACGGCCTAATACATTATTACTGACAGTAATTGTTACGACGTCCGGTATTTATAAATGCATTCGTTTGCCCATATCTATATTAATAATAACAATGGAATCGAAACACAGTGCACTCACCAACACACACACGTGTCTCTTATACTTGCAACACATATAAATACTATTCATTTCAACGACATTTGGTCATAATAAAACAGAGAACGAATCCTATTGGATGCACTCACTGTAAGCTCGTCGTTTTTAATTGCACTTGTGGACGGAAAAAATCAATTGTTCTTTTCGCGACCATTGTACTCAGGAATTCGTTTAAGATATCATTGTTTAAATATCTTCATCACATCAAAACAACAAAAAAATAAGATCCGATCTGGATTCTTTGTGCATGTTTTACTTACATATTTTAAACATTTATTACAATTGCTTTTGCGAGGAACTCAAATGAATGTTATACACTTGTATTGTGTTTGGTCTGAAATATGGGAATGTTTTTATACCATTTATTTTCGTTTACATTTTCTTGGCGTCATTTAAATTGAAAACACAAATCGTTCATTTTGAGAATACTTAATATAATTTTTATACAATTTAAGTCATTTGAACTATATGTAAACAGCAGGAAAAATTATAAATTATTATTACTTATTTATAAAGTAAGTAAGTAAGTACATTCCGTACATAACTTCTTTATTTATTGAAGAGTTATCGCATATAAAAGTGCAAGTCTAGTGTGTAAATGTGATCGTGGTTAATGCTAAACAAATATAAATAATAAATGCTATCCCAACATGTCAAGCATACAGAGGGACACAATGAACAAATAAATACAAGTTTCTTCAAATATTTATTGTAGAATGTTTGCAGTAATCAGTCAACGAACGAAGAAATTCCGCGAACCAATCACGCGAACAAGGAGAGATAAACTTTTTTCGTGTCAGCAAAGAGTGTGACTTATGACATCTCAATAACAGGAAATCAAAGCATGGTAATAGTTCTTATACCTGCTGCTCAGTGGGATAGTGTCAACGTTACAATAATTAAGTGTATAGATAACCAGTTCTGTAAAATCGTTTATTGATTCTAAGAAAACATAAACTCACAATTGTAATCATTTAAAGTTTACTGCTTGGCGCCTCATGGTGCTTTTTAATTTCGAATGGAAATTATCTTGTCATTATTTAAACTTTACGATTATAAGTTGAATTATGCAAATATGATTATTGTATGAAAACTACCAGTAAATAATTGTTTGTAATGATGACACCCGCAACGACGAAAAAGTCTGCACTAGATTCAGAGCTGGGCAGGAAGTTAAATCAAAATGAATTAAAACGGAGTTTTATTCATTAAGGGATTTAAATCAATGTAATTGAAACCCTTTTGATAATGAGAACTTATGGTTTTGGAATTGAATTTATTTGAATCATTTGAATTGAATCTCTAAATTAATCGAAGGTTTCAAACCTTCAAAAGGATTTTAAGTCTTTAAATTTATAATTGTTAAAAAAGCTGGAATGGTTTCAAATCACATTTTAACTTAATAGTTATATATAAGTAATATAAAATAGAAAGAAAAGTAATATAAAATAGACTTCAATTCTTTTTATTTTCTTTTAAGAAGTAATAAGTAAGTATAGGGATATAGGTCCAGAGTTATAGGGCCCCAAAATGTTGAGCCCTCCTAAATACTGCCATTAGTCAATTTAATAACTTTCGTTGAACGCGAGGTTCAACGGACGTTCAATGTAAAAGCGTCATTGTAGCTATCAATTGCAATAAATTATGTTATGAATATTATAAATAAACGCTAAATCAAAAACATAAAATAAAAAACAAGAATAATAATATAAATAATAAATCATTTAATATTTAAATGTTGAAATCTCTGTTACTGTCAAAATACAACAGAGTTAACATTTTGATAGAATCACGTGAAGTTGGCATGCACAGTGGACCAATCAAATTCTTCATTTCAAACGCAATACGTGTATTTACAAATGACATTTTGTAACATCAACTTCCGATAACCTATATGTGTTCTATCATAGAAGCCACAAAAAAAAAATCAAAAAACAAAGTCAATATATTACCAGCGCGTTTCAGTTCTAACAAAAAAAAGGTGCCCTGTAAACTATAAATTTGCAGTGGCTCCTGGACTTTGTGTGAATTCAGCGGTTATGCTGAAAAACACAACACGCATAAATAATGTGATTTACATGTTATGAATTGATCTAGTAAACATTATATCAATGATATGAATAGCATGGCTCGTATGATTTCTATTCGTTGTCATGTGCTTTAAACATTTCGTCATGAGTTTAATCACAACAAAAACAAATGCTATGATATTACTTATAGTATATAATAACCTATCCCAACTAGGTTATCAAGGTTCATATTTTGTTCTAATTTTTATTTTCTATTGTATTGTATCATAGAACATTTTGAAATTGAAATTTTAACAGCTCATTTGATCTATCCTGTATTGATATAAATTATATACATCTGCGCATGTATGAACGTTCTACAACAAAAACTGTCAAAGATAATATAAAACTTTAAGTTGTAAAAGCTTTCTATGAATATCTAAATAACCCTATATTTTAAACAAAAGTACGGTAAGGTTTTCATGACATTGTCAGTAGACAAACAATAATTTCGATGTAATTAATTGCCATGGTTTGACAACCGCTGATGTGCCAACAATTCAAACAGCTTGTTCCTCTATTTAGTATGTCTGTGCGAGCACACAGTTACACATCCTTCGAATATGTCATTTCAACAGTCGTTGCATTCTTCTTCTTCTTGCTCGCTGTTGATGATGGTGGATACATGTGTAATTAAAATGAGCATAGTGTGGAAGAGAGACAGAAACAGCAAGCAAGCGCGCTTGGGGAGTAATGAAGCAAAAACAAAGACATCATCTTCAAGCTTGCATGGATGCAAGTCCACCGAAATGACGGGTCCACCGATGCACTGCAAATGAGTGGTGCGGCGTTGGGTGATAATTGATATGCGAGACGCGTCAAACCCCCAAACAACATGCAGACAATGTGGTCGTGTCGTGTCTGCCGTTGTTTGGGCTTGCTCGTACTTAATAATATATACTGCGAACGCACAAGACAGAATTACGTTTCTAAATGTGCACATTATGCTACCGCGCACCAGTCATCTACCGCGTTCATTTTTAATGATTCCGATTAATCTCCCACGGGCGACCGGTGTAGATATCTGCTTGTTGATGCTTGTTAGTGCCCATACACCTCATAACACTATCTGCACCCTGTTCATAATAATACTATACTAATAACTGTTTTGCTAAACACTCCAAGCATTGCTAACATGGATTTATAGTTTATTTTAAGGGCTTAGGGATAATGGCATATATTGTGGTGTGATATTGCAGTAAATGGTACAAAAAACCTTTTACACAAAATTATAATACCTTTAACATATATGTTTCATTATTTTCAGAAACTCACGTAGTATTTTCTATTCTATTTATCTATCCGGATCCTTACATACTTTTGTGTTATATCTATGTTATATATCTATATATATTTGTATGTATAGGGACATGAATTGAATGATTTATAATCTAATCTACTAAAACTGTACTTTGTGTAAACAGCAATAAAAATGTATCATTAATATAATAACCCAGAAATGTTTGTATGTGAGTGTGTATGTGTAGAACGCTTTTCTGTAAAAACGCAGATTGGCATAGACGGGGATCGAACTCACGACCTCCAGGGTGAAAGGCATAACACTTAGCCACTGCACCATGGCGACTGTTAATAATGTTATAAAAAATAATCAAATAGTTTATACTGAAATAAAACAATCACTACGATTCTGAAGTTCAGTCTGCTTTGAAATAGACAAAAACGAATCAAACGTCAGAATGAAATCAGTCAAAATTGGTTTTTGTGTGATAAATCTTCAATTCAAAGTTTAATCTTAAGTTTAAGGGGAGTAGCATGTTATAATTACAATTTTTAAGTATATAATATGAAATAAGTGCATATTATTGCCTAATTAGCATATATTTTTAGCAAATACGTGTTTCTGTACATTTATTTGAATTCATAGTTAATATTTTTCACTTCAAAATGGCCAAGAAGCAGTGATTTTTGAAAATATGAGTTGCGGTAAGATTTTATAGTTCGTCAAATTATAATAACTGCAAGTAAGTAAATTTATAATTCTGATTATTAGAGTAATAAAGTCTTGAAGAGATAATTCAAACATATTTAAGAACATATTTGGTTGGCAATTTTTTCTTTTATTTTTGATGGCACAATCCATTGTATTTTAGCATATAACTAATTATCATCACTTTTAAAACTGCCGTTGTGACACTGCAGCAGTTTAATACTGCAAAATTGAGAATCTAGCCTGATTATTTAATTCAAAAACAATAATGAATCAAATGTCAAATCATTAAAAATGTTGTGTAAAAAGGATTTGTAATTATTTGAATAATCAATTCAAATAATAAACAGCAATCGTAAGTAAATTTATAATCCTGTTTTTTATATACAATCATAGAAACTGTCTAAATGATACAACACATACCAACTGAATACCATATGGGCACATGGTGCCCACGGGTGACCCTAGTTTATATATAATCGAATCTTAAATTAGGGAAAATAGAATAATATTATATTGTATCTTTATTGTACATTAGTACCTACAATAAAGATACAATACATTAAGCGATTTTGCCAAAATTATGTTATATTTTGTCTAGAATAAATTGTCTTTGATGATATATTCACATTTAGTTCATATATAAAAATAGTGTTCTTGCCCTGCCTTTGATGTTTCAACATAAAACGAATTGCAAATTCTGTGTGTATGGCACATATAAAACTCATGTACAAAAAATTAACGCCCATATTTCCTCAAAAGATGAAACATTTCTACAAACGAAAACGCAGTTGCAATATGCACATATAAAATACGATGTATAGAAATTTTGCATAATAATATTTTATTTTGTTTTAAATTCACCTTACGAAAGCTATGAAACACAATCCATATTTATTGTAACTAAAGAACCGAAAATATAAAATAATTACTTAAAAAGCTGATATTTCAGAAAGTAGTAAGTTTTTCAAAAATCTTTTTGAACAAAAGTTGTTAAAAATATTAATAACTTTTATGCGCATTACTGTTTCTCTAACGGCATACCTAGATATTGAAAAAGTAGCAGGAGTACACTGTTATTTCCGGTTAATATTGTATTCAAAAATAATAGATTCATATTTTTAGCTTCAACAATCATTTCGAAAATAGATTCAGTAAAATTTTATTAAAATGTTGAGCCTGGAATATGTTAGGAACAAATTATGCAAAAATACTAATACTAATACATATAATTTCACCTATTGTAGAAGTATACAACCAACAAAATATAATAAATTTTTAACAAAGCCAACACATACATAAATCATTTGTTATAATGTATTGTAAATAGATATATAATGTGTAGTGTAATTACAGTTTTGTTATATATTCATATCCATTATCATATATTTACATGCAATAACAAACATAAATTTCGTTATACCTCCTTTCGACGTATATTGTGTGCATATTAATTATCAGTGAAAAGTGCAGAACAAATATAATATGCTTTTCATTATAAGACTGTAGTTCTTAACATTTGTAAAGGTATTCAAAAACAAACAAATTACTCGTTGAAACTATGATCGTTAGTAGACCAAAGAAACTGCAAGGTTGAGAATAAAACTTTAGTAACCTGAAATTGCAAAGGAATAGTTAGTTTTACCTAAACAAAAAGTTTTCAAAAAACAACGCTAACATATCTCAGAACAGGGTTGAAATAATAATTCCTATATTTGCTGTAGACAACAATACAATAATGTGTAAATAACTAAATCCTTCTTCACATTTACTTTGTACTTGCTGTAAACAAAAGCGCCTGCGCGTGGAACACACACACAGACTAAATTCACTCGAGTAGCAGCGACCTTGCTCGACGTCAGGAAATTGCTGAACGAACATTTGACGCACAAAAATAATTGCTCAATTTAAAGGAAATTTGATTTAAAATGGTTTTGAATCAAATTTCCTTTAATTTCTCTACTCTACTACTACTAGAAATTATAGAAGTTTCCCTTTAGTTAAAGATGATTTAGAATAGAAATAAAAATGAGAGATATTAAAGGAAATTTGATTTAAAATGTTTTAGATTTTCTACGAGTATCTCACCTTCATAAATGTAATCAAAGTAAAGTCTAGTAATCCGCCTGCAGTAAGCTTGATTCCTATTGAAGATCGGTTCATAACAATGATCATACCTTTCCGTATTTTACCATCATTTGAGTTGCACCAATTTGAATTATAAATTGCATCAGAAACACTGAGGCACTGTAAATTAAATATGTTCAAAACAAACTTATTTTGGGAACTAGTTTTTCTACATTTGAAGCTCTTTATTTCAAATTGGAGTGCTCTTTTCAAATACATATGACCTTCTCATTATGCGTCTAAAACAGAGATATAACCGTTGAAAAAAACCGTAACGTAACCGTTAATCAACATAATATTTTATTGAAAACCAATACTGAAAACCAATACTGAAGCAATTTGTATTCTGTACAAATCCTGAGTCCTAATATAATATCCGAACGACAAGACCGTAGAAATATGAAAAGAGCAAACCAATTTGAAATATCGATAGCAGCCTGAATACGAGTGACAGATACCTGATCATAAAGATGTTGTCCAATTAAACAATACAAATAAAAATTAAAGATGTTAATTATTGCACAAATACAGAATCCAATATTAAGTGTTCTGAAATAAGAATTTTATGTAAAACTTTTAATTATACTTCATTCACATTTTCAGTGCAACATATTGTGCTAATTTTGAGCTAGAATGCTAAAGAGTGGCAAAATCATTTGGCATGTATTTATAGACATATGTATATAAAATAGTAATTTGGAAATGGATATACAATTTAATGTACTTTAATTTAAAACATAGAAAACGAAAATCGAACGATAACCTTTTGAGTTATCTTTCCGCCTGATAAAATAAAAGTGGTTTCGAGAAAAACGCGTTTAAGGTTTTGAGTTCATATAATTCAAAAATTCAATAAAATTTGTCGAAATATGAATAAACAACATGCAAACAACCCGGAGTTGATATCATTTCCCCAATTCGAAAACAAAAAAAAATCACGAAAAACATGCTTTTATTTGCGCCGAGTTAAGTAAACCTACTCTTAAATTGTAATACAATAAATGTTTACTACAAAAAACTATTAGACATTTAAGTATTCATTACGCATCATGATACAATAATGTGTATTGTATCATGATTATGCATCCTAGTATGAAATAAACATTCGGTTGTTGTAACGTAAAGCCTATTGAAATGAATACCTCGATAAATCGGGTTTGCAAACTTCGTAAAATAAACAGAATCTAAAAGGTGGGTATTGAAAAAATACCAGTGTCAATTAGATGAATAAATATCACATTTTAAAGTAACATAAAAATCCCTACAAGTCTACCGAAACAAAATAAAAACGAACAAAAAGAAAGATCAGCGTTGCAGTGGTGAAAATGGCAAACAAAACAACACAACACATTGTCATTGTTTTAAGGCTGAGCGATGTGCCATCGTGAACCCAACTCAAATCAAGACAATTCAAATGAACTGACCCTGTTGACGTGAATAAATAGGCGGGTAAACAAATAGCCATAAAATATGTAACAACTTGTTGTAACATTGTCAGCGACAAAGTTGACACAATATCTTTCAAATGTCTGCAACAAAGAAGGATTATAACAGTGGATTGAATAATTCACCTTGCAGAATCACAAACAGCGACGGGTATTGCGTTCGATGGAATTTAATAGTGATATACCAAAATATCAACGATATTTTTTCTATTTCGAAGTATTTGGATTGTTAATTTGATATTGATTTGAAAGCGAAATAATTTGCAAACTCAATCAATAGGTATTTTGATATTTCACTTATTCAGTGATTTAAGAAATTATTGGAATGGGAGAAAAATTATCTCCAGTGCACTTTCTTGTACGAATAATATGTTGTGGTATATTTATATTAATTTAGTACAAAAGGAGTCAAAGGATATTCAGATAATACTCATAATTTTGTTTCAAATTTTGATATTTGTTGATACTGCGATTATTATTTTATGTATTTTATCCCGAATATATATGTATACGTATATGTAACAACTGGGTTTTAAACCAAGTTCGAAATTAAATATGAATATAAATATTTCTTACCTAAGAACAAAAATATGATGTTTCACACACTTCTGGAATGTATCATAAGTAAAATGTTCGTCTCCAATCTTGCTCAACTTATATTTAATCATGTCCAATTGCACATAAGCCGTGGCAAGCAATAAAAGGGACATGATTTCAAAATTGAGCATGACAAAATCAGCACTGAAAATAATAGTGAGCTCGTACACGTATATGAGCTCATAATATGGCGAGTAATTTAGAACTTCGCTATTAGGTAACCATATAGGGATTCGAAGCAGGCCTTTTCGGTACAAAAGTGGCTCGATGCTGTACGCAGCGTTCATTACGATGTAACTTTTTCTGTATAAGTCCATTACGCGATAAATGAGATGGTATGTACGCTCGAACCGTTCATGTTGGTCGGCAATTTCATCAGTCGTCCAAAACTTTGTGTACATCAGGGTAAACATTGCGGCTAACTTTTTGTAGTTAATGCGGTAGAAAAAGTATTTGCAGACAAACTGCAAAATTTAATCAAAAAAAATTACAATTTTGCGAATTATGCTTTAATTTTGCAATAGTTAATCGTCAATTAAACTGGTCGGGCGTATGGCTACATTTGGTAGAATCCTTTATATGCTTGTCCTATAACTTATAGAAATGCTTTGTTTTAAATTCATCCTGCGATTGTTGTCAAACAATATCAATATGTATTGTAACATTTCCTACGTATGTTCTAGTCTCAAACAAAATTTGATTTTTCTAAATTAAGATCAAAGTTATGTTTAGTTAATTGAAAACATTATGAATTTATTGATTTTTCATATGAAATATATGAACTGACTTTAGACTGACTTTGACTGACTGACTTTAGAAAAGGTTGGAATATTAAAAAAGAAGATTTTATGTTTATAAAGTTTCCATAGGTCATAAAATATGGGTCATATTTTTATAGTAAGACTAACCATAAAAAATGCAGCTCTAGATAAAATGAGCCTGCTCTGTAGCCTGTCTGGTTTGCTACTTGCTCGACATAACAGTTGTACGTGACTAATATATTTTATAATAAAATATATGAATAAATACGTTCAAATATCATTCATTCCCCCTAAGATTTACTAGAATGGTGTGTTACACGGAGTACAGTTGAGTTTTTAATTTAATTTATAAAATATGATTTAAAAAAAAAAGGTTGTGGCCAACACAATACTTTATTTTATTCGTATATTATACCCGATGCCAAATGACAAATACGAAAATAGACTTTTGTTTTCCTGTTAAAATTTTGTCAGGCATAGTTCATACGGTTTATTAAATATTATCCCCAAACATGCGTAACTATGGAAACATAAATAAAAAAATTAAGATTTTCCGTAGCAGTTTTCTCGTAACAGGTACATTCTTTGAAGAAACAAAAATTGTGCGACATATTAATATCTTTCATTTTGAATTTAATTGTTTTTGCCATAAGTTTAGCCGTTCTAGTGATATTGGAGAGAGGACAAAAATGCATTGAGTAAACATGAACTTCCGGTTTGAATATTCTTTACAAAAATAGGAAGTATACATCTAGACAAGTCTTAAGTTTGAAGTTTCACAATTTTACGTTCGACAGATTTGGCTCTAGAGCGTTTACAGTTACAGACAGACATACGTAATTTCGAAAATAGTCACATTAGATTCAAGTAGGGTTAAAACGTGTATTTCCGTTGAAATCTCCAGTTTGACATTTTTCATGATTACTGCGCGTATAAGAAAGTAAAAAGAAAACAAAATCGTATCAAAGATAGGCTACGATTTAAAATGAATGATGCATCAGCCTCATGGATTATTTGACAAGCATTATGAAATAAATAAAACTATCAGCGACACACAGTGGTTATGATAAGAACATTATGGCCTACATATAAACCTAACTGACATCTACAATTACTTATCTGAACTCTGTTGTGGTTATGCAATGAAATATTAATATAATCATTGACATTGTACTGATAATTACATGAGAAACTCAAAATTGTGGATATCAAGAGTGGAATTCCATATTTAATAAAAGGTCTATCAGTTACTATTCTAATAAAACTTTTGCTGAAATACCTATTTTTCGACTAACGTACCCTTTACTGATAAATTACCTTTGAAAATAAAATAAAGCATTCTTATAAATACAGATAATATCAGGATAAGAAAGTCGAGTGAAGGCCACTCCAGCTTTTGTAGTCTTGTTATGAGTTATGGAATTTCAGTCCAATTTATTTATTTATATATATACATATACTTACCTGTAAAAACAAGAAAAAATTCATGACATCTTCAACTGACTCAAATGTTATGCCAGTACCTAAAGTTTGCAGCATGTGAGCGGTCACAAGATTTAAAAATAAGATCGTATGAGACGTCATTACGAACCAACGAAGCAACGCATATTTGTTTTGATTCTCAGGATTACAACCGACGATATTCAACCAAAACAACAATGGTTCGGTCATCGTATGTATCGACACCTAAATCCGTATAAATTTAGACAAAATCAAAACAATATTAATCGCATTGATCATGGATATAGCTTGGAAATGGATTCTAGTGGTACTAGATTGTGAGATTTAAGTGGTAGTTGTAAATTTTGGATGCTTTAAGAGTGTTTGCTAGACATACATGCATATTAGTTCCCTATGGAAAACGAAGCATAAACGTAGGCTGACTGCAAATGCGAATTTTAAGGTTTGTGGTGTATCAAGAGAGAGGTAAATAAGATTATCCAAATGAGTTGCTTCGGTTATGTGGAATGATAACTAATAAAAAAGATCTGTATAGAAGTAAGAATGCAGAGTCCTCCGAAATAATGGATGAATATGATTGATAAAGAATCGAACGAACGATAAGGAATAAGTGGAAATGAAGCACGTGAACTGTGTTAGAATAAAGTTATATGGTGAGAGTTTTGTTATGTTTGCAAAAGGTTGGGTGCCACCCCATTTATGGGGAAGGTGATACGTTACGGATTTAAATAACTTACAGGTTCTGTCATATTTCTCAATAATATGTCCGACTGTAGACCAACAAGTTCTAACACGAAAATAATGTAATATTCTATATGGTCGATGCTTTTATACTACTATATAAATTGAAATTGTGTTTGTCCTTTTTGTGCGACAAACGGTTTGTAAAAATTGACAGAGTAGCAATTTTATTAATTATTTACATGGTCACCTATAAAACTTTGATATTTTTTGTGGAACATGTATTTCGCTTCGAGCTATTAAAATTTCATCAAACAAAAAAATCTATTGAAAAAATTGCAACAGGTAATTAATAACTATATAAACTGCACCTGTTTAAGTTTTTTCATTAAATCCTGAATAATTTATATACCGGACGAGCTAGTTTGTTATTTTGACTCATTAATTTAAGATTAAACAGAAGTTTTTGCGACGGTATAATAATAGTATTTTCATATACATATACTAATAGAAACAATACGAAGTGACATTGAATGATTAATTAATTACGAGACTGCAGAATCCAGATAATGCTTGTAACTTAGAGCAAATATATGTATATGACAGTTCAATTGGTATATTATTTCTGTGTTTCTGAAATTCCACTCACAGCATCTATTGCATGTCAAAGGTATCCTCGATTTTTCATAAAAATTCACATGTAATAAATATGTCAATGTTAAACCTATACGACGTGCGCAACAATAAAACCGAACGAAAGGTTAAAGTCTGTTTTCCGCTCGGCTGACGACCAGCGTTGAAACCTATGAATCAAATGATTCGTTTTTTAATTTATTTTTGCTGAATGTTTCCTTTGTGTTACCTATAGTACCTAGTGCACCTTCTCCTCAAATACATCTCACAGACTGTTTGTTTGTGCAACGAACCCCACAGAGACTAAGGTATTTTAGCTATTAGTCGCGTGCAGAATCACTCTTTGTTCGTTCACGTATAGTACAGACAATGCGGAGGGAGTCTCAACTAACGTGCACCACATCAACGAATGTACGTTACCCATTGTTGCTTGGAGGACATATACGTGGCCGATGCTTGAACTCACGACATGACACTCTTCAACTCTCAACTTATTCCTTTGTTGGTGTATTTATTGTTTTAACTTTATGGTGATGCCTCCTTGTCACATGCTCTCTAGATAACTGATGCATTGTGACACTTGTTACAATCGCAAATCAAAAAATATTGCGGAAGACACGATAAATTGCAGATATCGATAAATCACTAGTGAATACGACAGGAAATCAGAGTCAGAATATTACACTCTTAACCCTATGGGGGTTCTCATCGAGATTAGCATAAAGAAGTAAAAGCAAACTACTACTTCCAATTAAAATATTGTTTTTCTATCACGCAGATTCGATGTAGGGATGGTTAAAATGTACATTTCCGATAAAATCCCAAGTTTGTAATCATTGATGATTACAGTAATTGTTTATATATATTCGAATAAGGAGTTAAAAGCTATTTCAGCATATAAAAGTATTATGGAACGAGAAAGAAAATTTACTGGTGCAAAGCAAAACTTTAGACAAAAGAAATACCTAGAGCCCATGCCAAATAGAAATGTGCATGCGCGAAAGACACATTTGAGTATCCTTCTTTCCTAATTCCATTTTATTACATATTGAGCGCTTAAAATAGGAACACGATTTTTCAGTCTCTTCGATAATGTTTAAAAATATGTATTTCAATAAGTAACTTACGATATATAGTATACAATGTCCATTGTTGGTGGTATTTGATTTTCAGTAAACTTACCTGAAACAAAAAATAAAGAATATTAATATAGAACAGCCTAGGTACAGGATCAGCAATATAATTTTTCCATAAGAATCGATATTGTTTATTTTAACCAACGAATAAATTGTAATGGTTTATTAAACATTTTATCGTATTAAATTAGATGATTAAATATTTACACCCTAGAGGCGTATTCACCGCAGGACAGGTTATATACAAATTTATAATTAAACAAATATTACATGTTGACCATAACAACCATACAAGCAAATCAAATATTTAAAATGAAAATATGTTCAACTCAATTTTTTATACTATTTTATTACAAATTTATCAGATAGATCGTGAACATATTGAATCCCGCGAATGAGATGGCATATTTGACGGGCACCATTGTGTATATATGGTAACAATTCTAATTACGTTTATCGTCGATCAAATTAAGATTTAATTGAGAGACCGTTTTGACTGAGTACACCGATCAAACTCTTACTATATATACCAGTGATTTTAGACTCGACTCGACACGGCCAGGCACGACATAGCACACTCGAATCTCTATAGCGATTCAATTAATTAATAGTCTTAATTACTTGAGCTGTTTGTATTGATTTAGGCAATGACGCTGTCAGACAACATTCAATATGTACACTGCTTTCATTCGAAAAATTTGTTCTAGAATGGAATTAAAAACACTTGAAATTACTTTATTGCAGCAGTCAGTGCTTATTATTTATTGGACATTTCATTATTTCGGATAGATAAATATATATATATATATATATATATATATATATATATATATATATATATATATATATATATATATGTATATATATATATATATATATGTATATATATATATATATGTATATATATATGTATATATATATGTATATATATATATATATATATATATATATATATATATATATATATATAGATTAAAAAAAAATTATAAACTAATACATATTTATTTTCTTTCAAAATGCAAGTAATTAATGAAATATAAAAATATTGCAAATCGCAAATCTGACAGATATAAAAGAAAGACAGCTTATATAGTTATCGCATGATTTTTAATTGAAAAGTGTCCATTAAATACAGACGTATCACTGTTTAGAAAAGATTTATATATTTTTCATTATTTGCTAGGATCATGTATGCAACTTAATGGCCGGAAAATGTAATTATCTTCTAATTAACGTGAATATACTGTTGTAGGAAAACTTTTTTGCACAGTATAACTAGCTGTCAACTAGACATTGTTATGGGTACTTGGTATTATAATGCTAAATAAATTGTTACCGCTCGTTTACCCAAGAAAATAATATTGTGCACCGCTAATTTACAGAATTACAGGAAACTATAAACAAACATTGCCGTATCTATACGATCAATGAGATATCACATCCGCATCGTTTTTATTCATAGTTAATCAGTACATTTTACAAAATATATTATTACTATCTAAATTATACACATGCAATTTTACTTTTAAAAGTGGTTTCGGAAAATTGATATATACAGTAATACATCATAGAGAATTAAGCAACAGTGGCCATCAATCGACTTCTTCTCCTTTCACGATAATGCTTTATTTTGTTTGTAATTAAAATTAAACAGTGATTTGTAAAATGCTTTTTTGAAGTATTGTTAAAAATGTTTATTTTCCACCGACAATAATTACAATTAAATTATCCACATAGGAGTAAAACTTAACAACTAACCATAATTGATTTCTTTTAATCAAGGAAAGGCATCAAAAATGTTTATCTACGTAGTCGATACGCATTGGAATTTAATTAAAAATTGTTACGCCCAGCAATTTCATATTCGCATTTGTAACTAATGTCATTGTTTAAAATAGTATTTTTTAAATATATTACGTCCGTCCTACTATTACTTCCAATATACAGTAACAACAAATAACAAGATTCGGTACGTACAACGCACCGATGCGTCCAGCTCGCCATAGGTAATATATGCGATGCGAGCAGAAGACTTCCCCCTTCTACTACATCCGGTTAACTTATTGTTTCAAAAATAGTAAGTGCATATCCGCGTGCTATACAAGTATTCAGTTTAAAGTATCATAATTCTTCAACAGTTTTGACTATAGAGCCTTCACACACAGAAACAGATCCTACATTCTGAAAATAATCAGATTCGAATTTCCGTAAAAAGTTCGAAACTGTTCATGATTACAATATGTCTATATTCGTATTAAAAAAAAACACGTATTTAATATAAACATTTATTTATTAATGGCACAATATCAATTTAAAGATGCACCCCTTTTGGTATTGAATTTGATTGAGATAAACATCGACGGTTGACTTTATAATTAAATCTTTTTTTGATGTTTGTTTTTGTGTACTGTGAAATAAATGTTGGGTTGCGCCAATGTGCCAGTATTTAGTTAT
This sequence comes from Leistus spinibarbis, assembly GCA_933228885.1. Classification (NCBI taxonomy): domain Eukaryota; kingdom Metazoa; phylum Arthropoda; class Insecta; order Coleoptera; family Carabidae; genus Leistus; species Leistus spinibarbis. The sequence continues at coordinate 2,986,075 of OW121796.1, forward strand.
ACATTTTTAATTAATGTTTCGTTGAAGTCGCGGCTAGCTCTGAGCTCGTATTAAATTAATATTGGCTTGTAATGTATATTCTCATTCGAGTTTATCAGCAAACTGAAGAGTCCGATGTTCGCATCGCAGACCATAAAAATGACAGTCACGTTTTCGTTTTTCTGCTACGTGCCAAATTTTCGGTTATGTCAAGGTCGCAAGTGGTTCGCGAGTCTGCAACGTGTTTTATTACATTGCTATAACACGGCTATTTTCGCGTAACTAATCAATTTTATTTAGATTCCATTTCAATCGCACACTGCAAAAATGAGACATGTCTGTTTATTTTACAGTTTAAATTTGACAACAGTTATTTTTGTTTTCTTATTCGTAATGTATAAAAGAAAGCATTATGGGACCTTCAATCTATTTTGACTATTTACTCAACGACGTCTCCGTGAACATAAAAATATGTTTTGAATTTCAAATTTTAATTTCCCAAGAAAGGAAACCCCTTACTTTTGAAACAGATATTTCAAACGGAAGTGCTTGTTTAATCGTGTTATTTTTAGGTTACTCGAAAACGAAACGAGTTAGAGAAAATATAGAGTTAAAATATCAATGCTCAAATCTGTAACTTGGTAAACAAACAGATCTGCTGAGAGAATTATACACTAAAAGCATTCTTCGCGGCAAGTAATCTGATTTCTTCTCATTTTTTATTTCATTTGTTCATTTGGCAACTGAGTTAGTGCAAAAAGTTAGTACCATTATTTTGCTAAATTAGGCTTTTATTCATTTTAATGACTCGAAAAGATATTTCGCTATGAAAAAATCAACAATGAAAACAAAAGTTGTTTTCTTTAAACTTGAAACAAAAGAAAACACTTTCATTTGTTTTCTCGGCGCAAGTAAAGAACAAGAGCTTTGTTCTTTTGTCAAACAGTAGAAAAATGGTTACTAAAAGAATATTGCGGCAGTCTATAGTTCTTGACAATTATAACCATTTTTGCCGAAGCAAAAACTCTGGTGTGAATTTGACAGTATCTATTATTTAATTTTCGAATAAACGTCAAAATGCCGACAGTTCATTGCATATCGAGTTTTGTAAATAATAATGCAGATTATAATAAAGATAAAAGTGTATCATTTTATCAACCAACGGGGGAAAAAAAATCGAAAATACAAAAACGAGCCCACAAGGAAAAATTAAGTAAGTGACAACAAGTAGCTGAACCGGATATTAAATTTTATAAAAATTTACATTAATATTATATCGATGACGAAGGAATTAAATATGATATGGGCACATGGTGTCCACGGATTAACCTACGAATTTTAATACTGTTATAAATTGAATAATATTTTTAGAGCACAAATTCTTAGAATTTCTAAGACATTCACACCCTTTCTATTCGACTTATTCGTTATGCTTCACTCACACTCAATAATCTTTTAGCAAATATGTTGCATGAAACGGATATACAATTATAAAATATCTTATTCCACTCTATCAAACTAAAGAAAACATATCAATCAGCCACATGTGATAATGACAAGTTGGTATTATATACGATGACAAGTAGCAGTGAAAATGCAAAGGAATCCCACGACAACCGTGTTTGTGTGGATTAATTTTATCTAAAGCAAACAGAATTCCATCGGGCACGCAGACCACATCATTATCCGCAGTCATCGGTGGTTGAAACTTGAAGCAAGAAAAAAAGGTTAAGATAAAGATAACACACGTATGCGAAAACCTATGAAAAAGACGCACATGAAATGCTATTCATCTCTCTTTTGCGCATGAGTGCACCCATAAGTTTGTCTTTATTATTTGCTGTTTGTGCTGTTGTTGATGACATCTCTCTACACACTGTGGTGCACTAGTATGTTGTTACTAGCAACCTGTTATTATAACATAATATGGGTATGTCCGTGATAAAGTCTATCGATTCATGGATGCAGAGCCCCAGGTGTATGTTATACCAACACTGTGTAAAATAAACAAGGTTGCCAATGAAGAATTATACATAATTTTTAGGAATATATGATTATTTATCAAGAAATTTAAGGAACGTATTAGGAGTGCTGCGATAAAAAAACAATATTTGATAACGTGTCGACACACATAATTACCGTTGTGATCATTAAACAAGTTTATTTGTCATATTAACTTGTTGAACTGATGAAACCAATAGAGTCGTTAAATATGGAAAATAATTTTATCGCAGGTCTACATGAGCTTACACAGAAACCAATCAATAAATCCAATAGTTAAATAGTTTCTAAGTCGAATCAACATAATACAAACAGACATTAAAATAACACGGCGTGCATTAACATATCTTTCATTAGCGACCCACTGTTTGAATACTGTATGCTTGCAGTGATGCTAAAATTTCATATTTATATGATCAATTAAAATGGGCATGATTTTGCTGGCCAATCGTAATGGCGTCTACTTTATCGAGTACATAAACAATAAAATAGCGATAAATGTTAATTTAATGTAAGCACGAACGATTTTGTTATGGTTTTTTAGTTTTTAACTTTTTTTACAGGGCTGGTTTCAATTGCCCGTAGGCTTCCTCTTACGTATTTTTATAGCCTCGATAATTTTTTTCAATTCTACTTATTAATATTTTATATATTTAATAAAATGACTAATGTATTTTAGGCTTGGGTATTTTAATGGTTGGAAATAAATTTCTAAATTTTATGAAGCAGGTTCTTAAATCATTACTATATTTGACCATTTTTCGGTAGTTTACGATGTACCTAAATTCGTTATTAAATGTGTCATAAAAATAACGAATATAAAATTTGGAGAACATAATTCCAGTGCACTGGTTTAAATTTAAATTTTTATGATTTATTATCATATAAATAAAACATTTCCCTTACTTTTAAACACTTTTTTTTTAATTGAAATTATAATAAATATGGTAATACGCGGTGATCTATAAAGTTTCTTCAATAAACAATCTTCTATAGTCGTAAAGACAATAACAATCATTTCCGAGCAAATAAAAGTAATAGTGTGTATATAGGACAATTTGGTTTATATGTAGAATGGCTCGAAAGAGGCTGTTACCGCCTGGTATCAGGGTAGGTATATTAAATACGTTTATTTGCTAAATGTCTGCGGCCATATATGTACGATACGACCAGCCACGGCATCTCATATGTGTAGATAATATAAGGTGATCATAATGTACTTTATGTTCAGTCACAAACATCCACTTATGTGTACTTATTTCGTTATATATGCGTCTCCAATATCGATAAATTTGTGTTTTATATAAGATGTTTGTATAGTGCGTGTGTTATTCCATCTTTATTATGACATATGTGAGGGGGTTTCTACTTTCCTTTCAACTTCAAACTTATAATGGACCATCTACAATTACTATTATTCACTCATGGTACCTACATGAGGGTCTACATTTACATTTTGAATGATAATATTTATATTTCTTCGTGTTACTTATGCATTTATAATATGGTAATATATTTTATATCAAACAAACATATTGTACTATTAAACGCAGCTCCGTCAACTAAGTTGAAAATTATTTTAGATTCCTTTGACTATATCAATTCTACAAAATTTTGATCATGAATTCTGCTCTTCAAACCGAGTACTGATACAAGAATAGTGGTAGATGTTCGCAAGAAGTCTGAATATTAGCTATCTTGCTAAAAACTATTCGCGAAAACTTTGCAAAAAACACATAAACCCAGGGCATGGATTCGAACTTGAAATCTCTTCGCCGGAACCAGTATTATAAGAGCACAAAACAGTGATGTTCAGTTGTTACTGACACGAATGACAATGCTGAAAACGATTCGAGTATTTATGTTGGTGTCTGCAGCTCGAGAGGATCTGAAACCCGCGTTGCAATAACACAAGAACGTTGAGTCTCTGTACTGGCTCTAGCTGATGGCTTGCTTGAGGCTATCGTGACCAATAAACACAGAGACACTCGAGCTCTTTCAATGGCACCAGCACCAATACACAGAACCAGAAAGAATGATGAAGATGATGATGAGTAAGAAATATATATACTAAATCATTGTAACCGGATAATAAACACTGGAAAATGACTATTTATTTTTTACGGTTATTATTTCCCATTTGATATTTATTTTATAGTTGATATTTTATGAGTGAAGCCAGGTTAGAACTGGCCCACATGCAAATCACTACATTTCGGTGAAGTATACAGAATTACATATTCATAGGCTCACCATTGGGATCCCAGAAATAATAGGACCTATACGAAATATACGAATAATAACAAATTGTGCTCCGTTTCAATTTTTCTCTTTCAATATCAAAGAAACTCTATTTATATCTGTAGTTGCATACGCATACAATTATTCATGTAAACATTGGTTTTGTTACGGTTTCTTTTGAAACTAATTAATTTAATTAGAAACTTATCTAATTAATATTTGTATCAAGATGATGAATACAAATGCATGTGGCGTTCTACGAATACCAAAAATAGCTAGGGAGTTGTATAACTAATGTACAATTATTAAAAATTATAAGTTACATATTATTAATGATAAAAACAATTAAAACCTTTTTTTAATTAGACCTGGTGGAAACATAATTGCATTGTTTTACTTAAGGTCTTCCTCAATGTCATTTTTAATGAATAATTGAACACAGAAATGAAAAACAAATTTTAAAATTATCGTCTTGACGTATGCAATGTAAATAATGAATTATTCTGACCGGGCGATTAAAAAATGGCTAAGAATGCTACATTTGATTTACATAAAAAAATAAATACTAATTATTGCGCTACATCTGACTTATAATACTCAAAAATGAAAGCAAACATAAATGGCTATAATAAAACATAAAGACAATACTAACATATTATTATTATTATGGTAGTTTTTAAGTAGTAATATTTAATTAAAGATAAGATTACTTATATAGCATAGTAGTTTTGAAGTTCTAGTGAAACTTCCTACATTATAATTGATTATCTAATATAAGATAGACCTATCGCCGTGTACATCAAGTCGATATTCTGTCACTTTTGTTTGTAAAGATATGATTAATAATCAAAGTTAGATTAGTTGCGGTTGTAAATTGCGAAAAGTTTTCTTCGATACGTCGTCGTCGCATTATAATACAATTAAAATGCAGTTCTCCCTCCGTAGTTAAAGCGAGAGAGAAATGTACAGTGCAACAAAAAAAGTTGTGTTCTACATGAACATAAAAGCGAAATACTACAAGATAACACAAGACCGAAATTAATTATGAATGTAATTAAGCAGAGTGCAGATAACCACATATATAAACACACAAGTTATAGAACGAAAGCGGATGCTGTGATGTCGGAAACGAGTACATTATATTATCCTCTGTTTCGCCATGTACTATGGATTAAATTCATTACCTCAACGAACCATATGGCGATGATGATCTAAATTGGCAAAATAACTTAGATTTTACTGTTGCGTTTTTAAATATTTTAAATTATTAAAAGGGGCTTCAAAGTATACGAGCGATTGGATTTAAACTGCGAACGGTTTCGTATGTTTAGTAAATTTGGTTCACATCGCTACGGTACCTTCAGGGGAGTAAAGGACACAAATTTGGTCATACAAGCGAGCGACGACTAACAACCAAGTGTATGAATTGTATATTTTTTTGAATTCAGGGCAACGAGATAAGAACTTTTCGTTAAGAAAATGTTTACTTCTGTACATCGTACGGTGGTGCTAAAAATGTCAGTACTATGGCGATCTCCAAAACATCTATATTGTGTAAATCAAATTTCTAAACACGCAAAATGATTGTAACAATATTTTTGCAATTTCACCTTCAACTTAAATCACTTCGTGAATTACCCTGTTTGCATGATGTAATATATCGTTTAAAATGTCCAGCTCAGCAACCAAACTGCTAAACCATTACATTGCTATCGCAAATGTGAGTCCATTATGTCTGCGAGAAGTGCACTTTCCACAATCTCCGTTTGATTAAATAGTGCCAACTATGCCAGACACTCATATATGTGTGCTGTACAATATCGGATCCATTCCATCCCGTGCCACCCTCAACTCAACTCGCTATATCGAAAACATTCCCGTGCAATGCACAGAATAAACATGTATCTCACGTTCGTTTCGTTTGCACTCGTCCGAAGGACATTTTTCAATTTCAACACACTGCATATGACTGTTCGGATGAAATATCATAAATGTACAAATAGCATTGTCTGCGGCGACAGTCACGTATTATAGCCAGAAAATTGTATTCTTCTATTTTATTATTTACTTTATTAGTATAACAGTAAATTGATAAACAAGGTAAAATTATTCCTGAAATATGCAATAGCTCTTATATTTCCGAAGTTGTACATCAACCGACATACATCAAAGCCTATGAAATATAGCAATATTTAGAAGAGAGCGGAGAATGGTTTAAACTCGTTCTGGTATAAGTTCAATATTTTGTGTTTACTGCCCCTGGTACACAAATATCGAAATGTAAGGATAAACCATAAACCTCTACTATAATATAGGGCCTTAACGTATCATTTCACATGCGGTCAAGGATATATTTCTAAGGGTCATTATTTTCACCTCCGGTCTCTAATAGCACTCTGGAGGCAAGCATTGGCAATTGAAAATTATCATACAACTATAAATTAATCGGCTGACTTATTTGACGATTTATTCGAGGGAAGAATATAATACTCCCTCTGTCACAAATTATGCATTACCAGTTTTATATTCGTCCAAAATTATGGTATACAAAACTCTCATATTGAATTAATTTCTTTATTAAACTTAATTGTAATTCAAATATAATATAATTAGCGTAAATTATATACAAAATATGTACTCCAGATCTATTTACCAAATAAGAGAAACTGATAAACGCGCAACTTCATTTTTTCTAAAATTTATTTAATAAAATATTATAAATATACCAGAAATGTTCTGTGTAGGGCGTAGCAGATATTTGATTTGATTTTTACAATAATACGAGAAAGCATTTCAAGTAACTACTATGAAGAATTGATAAAAATTATCTAGTTGATAATTATATAGGTAATGAACGTTTTGTACCATATATGCAACAGGTGCGTATGCAGAATGTAGACGTAATGAATAATTATTATACTTAAGAGTATCCGCTTTTGTGCAAAGAACACGCAACTGTGCGCGCACAACCATTTATCAGTATAAAAGATCCTTTTTACACATCGTCAACATATTAAAATTAATTATTCCTACTTGTAGATATATGTATGCGGATTTGTTGTATGTACATTTTTATTTACTACATACTTAATCCTTTTATATCATTTCGCTGTTTTTAAAACAGCTCTTATAATAGTCTGGACGACCTCACATTAATAAAGGATTGGAAATTATGTTGCAGCATCAGCACTGGTAATGCTTGCATTAACAAAAACATGCTTTTATTTACTATAAAGCTGATGCAAGATTTGTAGCATTCAAAAGCAGAATAAAAAATCATGCATTTTACAGAATATTTGAATAGGATATTTGTAATATCGTTGTTTTGTCACTTTTTCAATAACAGATGTCACAACATTTAAATAAAGGACGGACTTCTCGCTAAAAATATTGTTATATGCCTGAAGATACAGGCAACCAGCATTACCTTTATGTAAGTAGGGTTGCATAGACTCCATGATAGTTCTAGTATATTGTACATATATATTCTAGAAGTTCTGGATAGGCGTTGACAAAATATACGAGAGGTGTTTGAAATCACATCAACAATGCAAATGTAAATATCGGTTCGCACATCCTCTCTACGTAGATGAACTGAATTCAATCAAGCAATATTTATTTTATTTTGCAAATTGTAGATTTTTATTCACTGAAATTTGATTTGCTTCATTCAGAGCCAGACCCACAAATACAGATCTGCACGTAATATAGAATATACCATATATATTTCTTGATAATATCTCATTGTGTACATTAATCAAAACATCAAAAATGTCATCTCCACGTTACAACGAAAATCCAGCGAAGCAATGAACTAAATCTGTCAGAAATCCATTGGTAATATAATACTTCCATCTACCACATTTCAATTCTTCCTACTATATCAACACGATCTCACGTTACAAGCTATTAAACCCGAATCCGCCATTCGGTTCGTTTTCCCAAAAAGACAACACAAAACAAGAAGCAGCAAGCATGAACCATTATGAGAAAATATACAACAGACACGATGTTTGGTAGAAACTTGTCTAAGATACACACCACAGCGGAAACTTTCCACTTTGTTGGTCAGCAGTGTACATACGAGTATACGTATGATAGCGAGGGTAAACACACACACAGGCAGACAAGGACGCACAGAACAGAAGCTCCTGAACTACCCTCGCTCCGTTCAGCTCGGCGCTTGGTTCGATCGTCGGCGTCTATAACAGAACGTATGTGTGCGGTGTTAACTTCACGCACGGTTGCCAACCATCGCCACGCGGTTACGCGGCCAGCCGTGAAATTGACATACTACACGAGTTATTAGTGGTATATATGATTGGTATCAATATCGAGGAAGATGCACTTGCAAATTTATACTGTCTTCCGTTATTTACAAAATAGAACATGATTTTTCAAGGCTGAACCGCAGTGAAAAACCGAACAAATGAAAGCAGCTAAGCAGAAACATCAATAATAATCTGGGAAAAAATCTTCTTTGAACATGCCGTCGTTATAATATAATTTAATTATAAATAAATAAATAAATATATATATATATATATATATATATATATATATATATATATATATATATATATATATATATATACATATACATATACATATATATTTAATTATTTTTATAAGGGCAGTAAATTTTGGGGCCCTATAACTCTGGAAGTATACTGGCGATTTGAATTAAACTGCGATTGGATTCAAATGTGATGCCAAATAATATGTGTAGCAAATTTGGTGTGAATCTCTCCGGTACCTTCAGAGGAGTAGAGGGCACAACTTTGGTCTTACGAGCGAACGACGACTAACATCCAAGTATATAAGTTATATATATATATATATATATATATATATATATATATATATATATATATATATATATATATATTTCGATTCAGGGCGATGAGACAAACCCTTTTTGTTAAGGAAATTTTTTGAACCGAATTGCTACAGATACACGACCGAATGCTTTAGCTTCTTCGGTACTTCGTACGGCGAGCTAAAAATTAAGACAGTGTAACCTATGTATTTTAATAATACTTTTGCATGCTTGAGTCTTTCATATTGTGTGCACTATTATTATTTCAAGAATAACTGACTCATGTAGTAAAATGAACACAACAATTGTTGTATGTTTTGAAATGAAACTGGAGCACAATAAATTATATAAAATATGAATAACAGCGCAACCTTTTTTGAAAAAATAAATAAAAAACAATCCAGCGAAGTGAGAATTAAAACAATAGAAAAAGCTGCGCTGGGAACAAAAAACTATGAACAAAAAAAATGATAAAAGCGAAAACGTAAAAAAAGTGCTGTCGAAATGTGGTCCAGTTACCACAAATCTCAGTATGTTGAATGATCGATCGCGGACAATTTTGTTTCGGACATTCAATTGAGATTGATGCACGCCCAGACTGACCAGTTACAAACAGGTTGGCGTCTAAAATGCGCTCGGTGCGCGGTCCGAGCCCAGAAACCGACAAAAAACGTTCAACATAACATTATAATACAATCACATAATAACCTAACCCAACTCGTCATAATTCCTTGCAAAAATACACATTTCTTTGGTTGGAAGATATAAGACCAGTTTTTCTATAGTTCTGTAGTTATCCTTCTGGAGGTAGGGGGTTTTGAAAATAGAGGCCATATTATTGATTTTGAAAATATATTATAAAAGTTCACACTAAAACACAAATGTTTGTTGTACATAATACATATATAAAGTTTCTTTAGACATGTAGCATGCACAGAAAAGTTTTGTAGTTTAGCTAAACCATATTTTAGGTATCGGATGTTTCTATGGAAAAATATATTATACAGGGATCAACTGGAATACATCTAACTTTGTCGAACCAAAATTGAATGTCACACAAATATATATGTATGTAAATATACATATTTGACTGTTCTAAACTAAACCACAAACAACAACATATAAATATAATAAATAACCCTACACATTTCACTCTGAACAAACCTACGTATTACTTTTTACTTTCTAAAGGAAAATAAATCGATTTTAATGCATATAGCCGTTTTTTAGGTTCATTTTACTATTCGACTTTACTATTTTCCAAATGATGTCTGCCTGTGTGTGAGTAGCATTACTTAAAAATTACGAAGCGCAGACTGCGTAATTTATATATATATATATATATATATATATATATATATATATATATATATATATATATATATATATATATATATATATACACCGCATAATTTGTTATAAAATCAAATTTAACTGCATTCAGTTCCAAAGTTTGTGAAGACAAAGTTTTTGAAACTTTGGGGTGTAAAAGAGAACGTCAAACATTCATCCTTATACAGAAGATCCGTGCTCTAGTTTTCATACCAGTAATATTCTAATTTTTTTTGTTCTTGCACCAGCAGGCAGTATTAATAAAGTTTACAAGAATTTCCACGTCACATATTCCATACAAGTAATTGAAATTTGAAAATTATGAGTTCAGAAGTACATAGAATAAAATGTAATAAAGGCTATTCCAGGATATCCGAATATTATAGTTTTTATTATACTTCCGCTATGTGTATTTCGCTTTGATATTATGCTTTTATCTAAAAAACGTAATACTTTATTTTTATTTTTCGTACATCCTGCAATAAATGAACATAGCTAAATTAATTAAAAGTTAAATATAACACGGCATATATATATATATATATATATATATATATATATATATATATATATATATATATATATATTTTGAATTTAAATAAATTTGCCCCTTTCTACTATACAGGGTGTTTTATGGCTAAAGTGAAATACTCTGACATGCACTTCCGGTTTCTTAAGTTTGAAATTTCACAATTTAACGTTTGACAGTATTTGCTCTATGTAAAAATCGGTTTTGAGTCAACGAAGTTAGAACATTGACGAATTTTTAGCGTCTTTAATACTTTTCATACATTTATGACATAATAGTGAATAAAATTTTAAAATAGTGACTATAAGTGATCGACTTCGGAAAAAGTGCATAAAAGTGGAAATAGTGAATGCGTGGAAGCCCTGAAAATATGTAGAAAACTTGCCTGGTAAAGAAAAGTGCCAGAATACAAAATAAAAGAAAGAGATGAACAATGCCGAATATAAGAAGAATACAAGGGAGATGAACCGAGAAAGCTAGAAAACGTAAAAGAGAGTTCTGTGTTGACAGCAACCGATATTTTACATATATAAATTTTAATTGATACATTCGTGCAGAAACAATTGGAATACATTTACTTACCGATTTGATGTATTAGTAAATATGATTGAGACTCACCTGAAACAGAAGAAAAATAAAATAATAAGTATAAAAACATATATCTTCCCATAATAATAAAGAAATTACAATAGTTGCTATTAAAGTTGATTAGTTGCTATATCGTAGATTTATTAAACCTAGAGTGACCCTCACTCGATTTTCTTACACTTATCTTTATGTAATAGGATTGATTTAAATTGATGTTTCGATTGCTAAGAATTATGAAAGCAAAAATTTTAATTAACCTAATAGGAATTTCGACATTAAAAATATGCAATATCATTTTGAAGAACATTTAAATATTTATTATTAGAATAATTTATTATTCAAACTGTTTATACTGCTTACTGAATAACAGCTAAATAACTTCTCAAAGACTGGTGCCTCTTTACTTTCTGGATAACTTATTGTAATGTATATTTGCACATAAAAGTAAATTGTACGTTGTAAAATATTTGAATTCTTTGATAATAAATAAAACAAAAATGTTAAAAGACAAATGATGTACATTTGGAGTATCGTGAGAAACCACTGTGAATATAGCTTAATAAACGCGCTTCTGAATTCTGTTTGGTTCGGTTGTCACAGCACCAACAGCAGAGGGCAGTTGGTATGGCGAACTACGGCACGGCGCGGCGGCATAACATACAACAAACATGCAGTGAACCGCAACCCAATGCATGGAATGTCATATCGGTGCAATCAATTCGTCCTTCTTCCAAACAAACACAAAAAACATGTAATACAAATTTCACAAAATAAACCTGCATCAGATGACATACACAGGTGACTTGTATCCGTAAATCTATGCAAAAAAGATAAAATGATTTAAAAAGCCACGAGTAATTTTTAATGTAAACTGATTTATAAATGGTCAAATTTGATACGGCGTTTTTAACAGGCTTATCTTATACGAATTATATAATGAAGTATTATAGCACGATTAATTTCGGACTCGAGATTTTAACGGATATACACGTTTTGACCCTCTTTTAACTGATTTATGATTTAAATAAAATGAAAATATGAAATGTTTAACAAATGTGGTTCAATTTCAATTAATTTTGACGACTATTGATGAATTTTAAAGAAATATATTATCTAGAACTAAACGAATAAATGTTGTATATTAAGAGGTCATTTATAGTGCAGCGTTTATTTATTTTTTATATTTTAATTTGGTAAAGTGGTAGTCTGGTAGTATAGTGGCTGGTAAGTGTTGTTTTGTTTGGTATCGATTGCCTTAGAACATCACAAGAGAGATAACCATCAAATGAGTTCGAAATAGTTCGGTACGTACGTATACATTTATACATATGTGATAGCGGTAGACATTCATTGGATAACACCAGTTAAAATCTAACTCACGACAGTTTTAGATATTACAACAGCGCAATAAAAACAGGTAGATATTATCACCAAAGTATACCTACATTAGTTCGAACAAATAGCTCACTCCCAACTGAATGTGTGATAGACAGCCAGTAAATACGTTCAACACAGCAGCATTTTCAAATATCATAATATATACAGGATGTTTCTTAATCGAATTCTTTAAATTTCTTTTATTGTTCAATATTCAATAAAACTACTGTACACATATTCAAGTGATCATCTACACAGACACAAATAAATATTTACTTTTTATAACGATCTCATATAACTATCACTAAATTATTAATATGTTTTTAATTGTTGGAAATTAATCGACCGTATTCACATACAGTGTTTGATTCAAAAAGAATTTTCTCCATGTAGACAAAGACGACCGGGTGTTTGAAGAAACAGCTTGTCTGAGGAAGGTCTGTTTTAAGTATGCAATAGTTTTTATAACAACGAATTTCAATAAGTGACTATTGAAATAAAAGACAATATAAATATTGAGTAAAAATATGCACATTGCATAGAACACACTGTATATTTTATACGTACATATATATATATATATATATATATATATATATATATATATATATATATATATATATATATATATATATTGTTATAATCTATCGATCTATATTTATATTTCTGATCTAGATCCATCAGCCATTCCTACACGTCAACATTCTAGTATATCGGTTCACGGGGCTGAAGTAAGTGTAACGTTACGGTAAGGAAAATAATACACGGTAAGACGGGTATACGTCACTCAATCAACCGACATGTGAGACACATCATTTCCAGTCCAGACCAGACCAAACTGATCATCGTACGAACCGACATCATCCACGCCGAAAGACTAGAAGAAGTAATCATCAGTAGACCGTTGATGACTATCACACACTGTCGTGTAACTAATTATGAGATCTTGAAATCTTGTCACTGAGTATTATCTATCTCATTCGGCCGATGCGATGCGATGTACAAAAATGTTGTTTTGGACATCTTAAAACCCATCGATTTTCGTTTTTTTATCGGTGTTGTTTATTTATTGCTATATCCATTATAATAAAGAAATGTCTAACGATTCTTTTTCTTTTTTGGAATGTGTTACAGTTGTCAATCTAAATGGATTTTTTATTTATTTAAAGCATTAAAACATATGTATAACATTATGATTATAAAATATTTGTCACTTTTTTGTTGCGATACTTTTGGACTCACTCTTGAACATTAATTAATAAATTTGGAATGCTATATGTTATGAGAATTTGAAGATATATTAAATATATTGCGCAATTGGTGTCACTACCCAAAAACTTGGGTCCAAATTGTTATGCGTAAAAAATATATCGTTGATATCACATGATTTGCGCATCCCTAAATTGGTTTCAACTAATTTCGCAATGACGTCAGTTTCTCTGTAAGATCGCTCTGACTCAAAAACAGTTCAACATGCGCATTAAATAATTTTTACTAGTGTCTTTCTATAATTCTTCTAATATTTGTTTTGCGTTCATTGACAGTTCCCATTAATTGTAATGTTATTCCAAAAATATTTATATTGCATGACGCTTAATAAAAATAAAAAAATTTGCTCTGATCCTAATTTTGTGTAGGTTAGTTTTCTTGATAAAATATATAACTTTAAATATCGCTGTGGCGTAGGGGCGAGATTCTCGACTTTCAAGGTGAAAGTTGGGATTCAATTCATGCCCATGACAGTCTCAAAAAATCCATTCTGAGAATGTTATAGACAATTCGGTTGATCGCTTAAGGTCGATGTGTACAGCGAGTTAGTAATGTATTCGGGTTCTCTAGATGTTAAGCATCGATATAACCAGTTGTAAAATTTGATCACTTTTGTATTCTCAAGTTTAAAGAACATCAACACACCCCATTAAACCAAAATATATAAGATACATTGAATAAATTATTGAAGAAAATAAAGCTATCTTCGATTTTACAAATCATTACACAATTTCCAACGGAACAATGGTCCTATTTCGAGAAGGATTTCAACAACAAAAGCAACTAAAACCAAATGTAATAGGAGGTGGAATTGTATTCACATTTATCGATGGATGAACGAATCGATTGTTGTGATCCTTGTGTATAATATGTGCTGTACAACATAGCACAGTGTGTACCCATCATGTAATGAGCTGAGTAGCAACAACTCAGCAGAGTTGAAATGTGAGATCACTGAACGCACACCGCTCGTTTTCGATCTATATATTTGAAAGCCCATGCACAACATTAAACGGCCCTAATAAATTCCCTACAAGCAACGAACCTCATTCTTTCTCTTTTATTACACGAGTTTTAATATTTTTTAATTCTTTTTCGGTGCCTGTATCTTATCGTTCCGCTTTGTTTCGTGATACAATCTTTGTATTTTTAATTTTTCTGCCTTGCATTTTTGATGGTGTGTCACGCTTAAACAAAAATGATTCATAATAAAAAAAAATATATTTTTGGTTCAAAGATATTTATTGCATTGTCAGATAAGACGAAATATATTTTAGCCCAAGTGCTGTGGTTTTAAGCCTGATGCATTCACGGTAAAAAAGATGCGTATATATTTTGTAATTTTATGGTAAAAATACTACAGTAATCATAAAATAATGCGATATTTGATATTACTAATATACCTAATTAAATGCAGGCCCCTATGAGTTCGCCGTATACGAATTGTAAATGCAAAATGCACACAATACTGGTTTGTTAAGAGATAATTTTAAATTATAAAATAATAATTTTTAATGGGTTCACAAACTGAAAAGATGTCATAAATATAATGTGTTCTAGTCGCAATATAAATCCAGTAGCCCTACTTCCGGGGATATAGGGTCCTAAAATATGACCGTTAAATATATGTAGTATATTTAAAATAAAATCTACATAAAGAAATTGGTATGTCTATAAAATTTCTTCATAGTGGGAAATAAAAATTAAATAATAATTTAAAACCAACCAAACAAACATGTATTCGGCATGTTTGGTTTATCTTCTCAAAGATGTGTGTTTCTTTAAACAACATTCACAGATTATAAGTTTATCGTACGATGAGCTGAACGCATTAGCGTCTACACCTATCGTTTACTATCATATGTAGTATGTTTTTTATATTATGTATATATTTTATAATACTTATATTGTTTGAATGTACCCTCCACTAAGGGGTACTTTTGTCTAAACTAAATATCATAATCCTACGATGATATATGAAGAGACTGAAGATAATCATAATGATGCATGATATTGAAGCATGGACGTCGTATATAATGCAGCCTTATGAAGTATAAACTATATCGGCTCTTTGGACAATAGCTTGGGCCAATCGGTGTCTGCTTTCCATGCACCTTTCGCAATATCTCTTTGTAATTTTAGAATTTGATTAAAGCAACCAATGAATATTTCCACAATGCAAGCTCAAAGGAGAATATGGTCTTTGTGGGCTGCCATCCAATCCTCTTCCTCAGTGCGCTGTTTGATGTATTCAATTTTATTATATAGCAGAACGTGCATTTCAGAATTTACGTTAAAAGGTATATGGCTGCTCAATAGCAAGTAATATCATTATAGCTGTCGAAATTTATTTGCATAGGTTATACAAACCTTAGATCTATATTCGTAGAGGAAACACTTGAAACAAAATACTTTATTTTTGCTTGCTTAGTTTTATAACATCCTGTATATTATAAAGCGGTGTTGCTCCTAAAATAAAGTATGAAGTCACTGATTTAAAACTGGATGCAGTACGCAGAAAATCAAATGTTTTCGTACCCTTAGCATTTCAAAAGACAAGAAAAATAAAAACAACGATTTTCTATAAATCATGCCGATTTTGAGATAGTAAAACAGGAGCAAGTCTAAACTTCAATCACCGGTTTATATATATATTTTTATATAAATGCAGTTTTCTTCCGGGCGATTTATACATTCATAATTTAATCTGCTGTAGAGCTTTCACAGACAAACATAGACGTAATCTCGAATATCGTCATTATTAATTCGGTGAAGTGCAACACCTGAGCTTAAAAACTCCAAACTTCGAAATAACAATTGCCATATGTATACAGCAGGACGGAATTGTATCAAACTGATCTTGGAATTGACTGTCAATATTAATTTTGTTGTTTATTTTACTTTACGAATATACACATAAAAAAATTCTGCAAATATATTGATTGTTAATATTTGCCCAAAAGAATTTTTCTCAGTTTATCGCCTAAGGAAACTTCAGCACCTATAACATCTAAAATGTAAAGTTTGTATGTGTGTAACACGTGTATGAAAAGGAATGAAGGATAGTCTAGTTAGGAAACCACAAAACCAAAGTTCCTAAAGCTCTCCACCTGGCGCGCGCACTGTTCCGTGATTAATGTGCATTTTGGTACCATGTACCGGTGTACCTCGCTTGGCTGCGACTTGTCAAAATGCGAGACAAAGTGCATTCCTGCAACTGGTCCTCGTGCTGGGACCTGGACCCCTATTCTGCAATATAACAACTGTTGATGCAAGTTGATGTTGCTGCAGTTGATGACGTATAACAACAACTAACCACAAACTATGCATCAAGAAAACCGCGAAGAAATGAGACAAAAATATTCAAAATAGCAATACCACACGAATGCATCAACACCTCGACCATGATTGATGCATGCAGCAACACCTCGACCACTGTTGATGCAGAATATCAAAAACAATGACGTCATATAGCTCTGTTCCGTAAACAAACCGCTAGATGGCAACCTAAAAATAGCAACTGTTGTTGCATAACAACTGTGGCTATTTGCTACAGAATAGGGGTCCTGGCACTGCTCTTCTACAACCAACCACTTTACTATAGAACCAACCATCCAGGTGAAAACCAAAACCACGCAAACCATATCACAATTGCATACACTCACTTCACTGCTGGTTATCGGTGGTGCAACATTCACACGAAATCTCATTCAGATTATGCGCGGTCGAAAAGTTTGTGCATTCTGATTCACGAAAGATAGTTTAATGCAGGAACGTATTAAGCATATTTTACGAAAGAGTGTGCATTGCATATGTTTAAATTTGCAAGATATATTGATACATTTAAATTGTTATTAATTTATGTACAGTGGGTCCGGATATAACGAACACCTATTTTGCTTTTAACAGACATGATTGTACATATCGACAGGTATTAAAAGATCATTTGGGTTTATTATAGCCGAGAGAATATGCGGGTGTGTTATAAGTACTGTATTTATAATAATTTCACAAGTTATCGATTTGAACCAAAAGATTGTAAAAAATTGTCCACAAATAATATTTGATTATAAACAAGAATAGATGCAGGCACCAATGAAAACAAAAATTATTCGTTATTGGTAGCGTGTTAGAATAAATTGACGAAGATAAAAAACTTTAGAAGTTTTTAGAAATCCCGAGAACATTACTTGAATTGGAATTCAAGTAAGGATAAAGTGTTCGTGGCGGACGGGTATGCAAATGTTGAATGTCTCATCATATACATAAAACTTTATAATTTGTGCGCGTGTGTGTGTGTAAGTGTTGGTCGGTTTGCACTTCATCTATTGCTATCTTTCTCTGTCTGTCTATGTACTGCCCACCTACAATGTACAATGCTATAGCGCGCATGTAATTATGTTGTTATATGTGACAGCGTAATTGTTTGTTATTTACCAAATTGCTGTTTGGTTGTTTTGCGTTATTTACGATTTTCTTTGTATTTACACTCACTCGCTTAGCATTTGGTCGATAATTTTTCGCATTTTCTGTTTATTTTCCACTCGATGCCTGCCAGCAATCAAATCTTTTAAATCCTTGTAGTTGAATTTATTTTTTTATACCGAAATAAATTAATTTCTCTTGAACTTCTTTTTAGCCTGCACATTATTCTGATTTAATTTGCTTCTTTTGTAAAGTTTCTATTGACTGATAGATTATAAATTCCCTGCCTTTTTCAGATTGCCCAGGATAATTTATTGGATTTTTTCAAGTTCAAAATCTCCCACTAAATTATTAATGTTTTTTGTCTTTCCTGCAATCTAGTTAAAGTAACTTTGATTGAAAAGAACTATACAGTGGCGTAGTTATCCGGGTTACTAAAGGACCAGTTGTCCTGACTACCCATCAAGAATCTTATAAAAGTTAAAGATATTAAAATGTTTAGCGACTTTTGTATGAAAAGTATATTCGAAAAATAGCCTTTGAAAACAACCAAGTTACATTTATGTTTCCTATTACACATATATAGTGAAAACCAAGTCTAGATTTGTTGAACTCCGTTTTTAGGAGTCTATAACACACGACTGAACATTATAGCTCCTTTACACAACTATACGACAAGCTAAATATATGACGTGTAAAACAGAAATTTAGTAAATGAATATTATTTTGTATGTCATTTTGAGCTGATAATAAAGTACCAATAAATATGATAATCATAGCATGAATCATAAGTGCACAAATGTTGTGGTACCTACACATTCATACATATAATTCATTCAACTTATGAAGCGTGACCGCATCAAGATACTACTAGATACAATTTAAAAGTTATTCAAACCGGCGGTGATAGAAGTGTAGGTAATATGCGTTTAGCGCGTGCTTGCTGCTTGCGTTCGTTCGTTTGTTGATCGTAGCAATGGTCGCGGGGAGATGGCGACGTGCACGCGTGTCGACGCAGCGGTTATGTGCTATGTGTTACGTCATGTGTGATGATGATTAACAATTGCGTGTTGGCGTGCATACACTCAAATGCACACATACTCACTCATTTATGCAAGTGAACGGGGTATTTTGGTATTTTATACACACGCGCACCCATTAGCATCATGCATACCACCAACAATTGCCTTATTTGTGCGAAATTGCGATTTGAAATGTGCTTGGGGTGCTTTACATTTATTCGTTCTTGATACCATTTTTAACCTGTCGCTTGGCGCTATCTTCGATATAACGCGCTTTGTCGCACGTGAGCAATTTGCTCACCTTGCGAATTATAGTTATTTGATACGTTTTGCACAATGGATAATTACAAGAACAAGTTTTACATAATTAAAAAAAAAATAGGTAGTGATACCGGAAAATAATTTTCAAATTAAAAATGTAATTTCCTGTGACCAGAAATTCATATGCAAGAATTTATTTTGTGGTACCACTAACTCAATTTGCGATACCAGCAAATAAATTTTAGATTAAATTAAGGTGCTCCTCTTGTCATTCAATATCTACAATATGGCGTATGCTTTTTAGCGAAATAATAAAATGAATATTTGTACATTGTTACAAAAGTTAAAAATTATACTAAAAAATATAGATATTTATTAAAAAAAAAATTAAGATAATTCACAGTTTACATTTGGGCATTTCCATTCAAGGTCCGTAACATATTCAATGCTTGGTCATCACACCGCAGCGTACAGTCCAGTCGCCCCTACGCATCTTGTATGTGTGTGTGTCTGTTGACGCGGCCGCAAACACAAATATGAAATGAGTTATGTATGAGATGTTTGGTTAAGAAATTACAGGTTTCAGTCGGTTTCTTTTTAAATATTTAATATTCGTATGATTTGTGTTATGAGTTATGCATATAGTTTATACTGTAAACAGAATATACATTTTAAAATAACACACCACCATCCATGTTCACAGCGGTATTTGTTTTTTGTTGTTTTTTTTTTAACAAATAGTAAATATTCCATATTATACTCGTACGATTTTTTACGTTTGTCAATATTTTCATTATAACTAAATGTTTGTGTATTTTAAATAAATCAATTCGTCTATAATTCTGAATTAATTGTGTTTTAAAAAAGTAGACATTGTTTGTTCGTGTTTTTTTTTTTATTACTATATTAGAATAATTTGCATATACGTGAATCCATTTTTAGGGATGAAAAGTTTATTTATTTGAATCTTAAAGTTATGTTGACTATACCGTTAGGTATTTTGTTTTATAAGCAACTAGCTACTAAAAAATATTTAATGAATTGTGACATTCGTTACAGCGAATGTTCGCAAATCGAATGTTCATAAATCGAGAATTGTTCTGCATATTGATAACCCAAAAATAAGGGGGAGGGAGGAATCCGCTGCTCGCAACGCATATATTTCCTATAAGGCGAGCTGAAGACATAGGTGCCTGTACCTAATCTTGGAGCTATGAAGCATGATTAAAGCTCGGGGTTGAGCAAAAAAACAGTGATAATAAAGGATAGAGATACCTCTCACGCAACCTTGAGGCGTAATGTAAAATTGGTTGCGCTGTATACAAATATTGTGCGGAGGAATAAAAAAAACGTCATACTGTTGGATAGTATTTATGTAATTGAGAACCTTACTACGTAAGTATATACAGAAAGATATCAAATTTCATTTCGGTATTAATTATGAAAATAGATATGAATTCTTGTACAAGATGAATCTAATGCATCGTGCAAAACCACGCGGGTGGTTTTGCACGCACTGTGAAACAGCAATAAAACCAAATGACGACGTAGAGCGTTGCGTGTGTTTGCTGGCTAAGAACAACGAGATGAAATGAACGCATCATAGCATTGCGCGTCAACTTGAACGATGATGGACCACACAGCTTGAATAATCTTGCCTCTTCTACATGATGTCGGTTCAGTTCAGTTCGGATCGGTTCTGGGCTGGCGACTGGCGTTTGCGAGAGATGAGGAGGTTGTATTTCACATCCTCCTCCTCTCAGCATCAAGTCGCTGATGATGCGATCATTACCGGCCGTGAGTTGACAGATTTCTCCTCCACCGCCCCCAACTCGAGGAAACGAATGGAGTGTTTTAGACTGACACAAAATCGGAAATTAAATTCTTTTTCTGATCTGGTTTCGTTTTTACTTCCTTGGTCGTTAAAGAAAATTTTAGTTATTGGATCGTCCGTATACAGTATACACAACAAAAAGAGCGAATCACGTATGCACAAATTATTAGATTACACATTCGTTAAAATAAGTATCATTAAAAAGGTATATATTCCATGGAAATTGATAATAAGGTCACCATACTGAGAGCTAAAGGCACCAATACACCAATTTGGTTTTGGTTTCTAAATTACAAAATAACCACTATCAGTTTGCACTCTCATTGATAACTTTATTTGTGTAAGTGTCCATTGGCTGATTGTAGTCTATCGATCTCATTCATTTTCAAGGTCAATACTTCCCTCGACACTACCTTTAATCATATGAGCACTCATTACATATAACATCTAAAAGATTAACCTTAGAGACTATGGTACTAATTGTAATTGGATATCGAATGCATAAAATTAATGGGATTCTCATTAGAACCGAATGAATATAATATAAGCATAGGTTTTTATTTCAAGTAATATTCCGCCAAGGCAAACCCTCCCGTTAAGTATATACCATTATGAAATGATTACGTAAACCATCATTTAATGATGATTAAATGTTTGTCCACGAGCGATGGAGCGCTGTCTCTTAATAATTAGAATGACCGTTCTGCGCGTGGACACGACATAATAGACATACATTGTTCCGTTCTGTCTCAAGGGGATTTATAAACTCAAATGTCGACCTAGGACAACGTTTACATTACAAGACCAGTATTCATGGATCAAATGTATTCACTGATAATGCATACTAGTATATATATAACTTACGATGTATTAACATTATATATATATATATATATATATATATATATATATATATATATATATATATATATTATATATATATATATATATATATATATATATATATATATATATATATATATATATGTATATATATATATATATATATATATATATATATATATATATATATATATATATATATATATATATATATATATGCCAGATGAATGTAAATGTATGAATGTGTAAGTTTATACCCTATGGTAACTACATGGTAGTAGAACAAGACTTACTTATTACTTCGTAAAAGAAAGCAACTAGTTTTTATAAACACGGGAGATAAGATATACATATCAGTATTGTGATACTATTATCAATATGTTTCTATTAATAGTTTACATTTTAAGTCGTTCTTTTAGCAATTTTACACTTGCGATTGGCGAAATTTGGTATGCTAAAAAAATTGATGATTTTACCTACGCGGTAAACGAGTTATAAAAGCAATAAAAAAGAGTATGACGCATAAATTTAAAAATTCAACATTTCGGAGAAACTTATCCAGTCCGATCTGGATGTAATCTGGATCACAGATCCGGATTAATGTCCTCTTTATTCTGCAGTATTGGAACTTATATTGCGATTCACGTTTGCAAGGCACTGTTGATTTCTTGAGAAACAGTTCCCGTGCCACACTGCGAATAGACTTTATTCCTATCTTAGAAGTAAATGGAACCCAATATTAACTTTATCAAGAGCAGGGGTGAATGGGTCAATCGGGACTTGGAGAAAAATCCCGGTAGGTTGGTTAGGTAGCTAGCGCTAAAAAAAAATAGACCGTCTATTGCATTCGTTTAACATCTTTCTGATTGCGAAATTATATATATATATATATATATATATATATATATATATATATATATATATATATATATATATAATTCATATAATTGGACGTATATCCGCGCTCGATTGTAAGACCTGAGTTTGAGGATGCATCTCCTCTTTGCCCTTATTCTATATTTATTGTTTGGTGCTATATCATGGGATTGGTGATATAATTTTGTTTGAAATTTACCGGTAGATTTCAAAAGTCACATTGCTCGTGATATATACCCCACTCTATATAATCACATATATCACTATCATTGAATTTTTTTAATCATATCAGATACACAGATTGTCAACTATCTGCACACCAGATTGTAAGAAGTGGTTTACCCCTCGTGCGATAAAATATCTATGTACAAAATAGTATCTCAAAAGTATTATTTAGACCAATCGGTCCAGCACTTGGTGCAACATCTAACAAGTTTGTGCAGAACAAAAACCTATAATGAGCCGTAATTTACATAGGAACAATATGTAACATGAAAAGGCCGTCCTTCAAAGGTGAATTTGAGTATAGAATAGTATGAACGAGTGGTGGTGTGGTGACCACATCTATACGGACAGGACACGGCCACGGCACACGGGGGTCATGAGAGAGAACACAACTTGATGCAGAGGAATGCGATCTGCATAATCGTGGAATAGCCAAGCGAGAGAAGAGAGTGGAGGCAGGAAAACGGCATTAATGAGGCGGCGTGAGGAGTTGCCGCCCTCGCCAACCAACATTCGCCATCACCGCGCCACCGCCCTTGGTACACTGCTACGAGCGACCCGCAAACTTATCGCGTCCTGGCATCATCGACGTTCGACAGAGCAGCAGCAGCCAGCGTAGAGTCTGCACCTCCAGGCCGTTGCCGTTGCCGTAGCCGACGCACCAGCAGGAGGTTCGCACTTTTTTCACTTCATTTTATTGTTTTTTCATTTACAGAATTCTTGAACAGTAGGCCTACTCTGCACCTGCCCTGTCACTTGTTCATTTTTCAAACCGTTAACAAATTTACCAAATTTACACATCAAAAGCGCGAAGCATCGTTCACTCCTTTACGATTCTAGTTGCTATATTCATAAAAACGTGAAGCATAATTTACAATTATCCAAGACTATTGACAACTGAAGCTATCAATTTTAATTACGCAATCTAGTGTTAAATAATTGTCCCTGTTTACAACATTCGCTGTTTTTGCCACGGTATATCTCATTCTCTCTTCTGTTTAGATCATTCGCGGTTTTGCTCAGTTTTCTGTTTTCGTTATTTCTGTTTTAAGCCTTATCTCTTATGAGTAATCTTTGTTTTCTTGTTCTCTGTTTTTACCATTCTCTTTTTTGAGTATTCTGTTTTGCTCTGCGCTGTTTTGGATTCCCTGTATTGCGATTTCTTGGGCACTCATATTATATGTACATATATGTATACCAAATTCTATACTACCGCCTTAGAATTAGTTAAACTATATATTATTAATGAATACATATAAAGGCCTATTTTAAATTCATCAGACCTTACTAGCTCTGCAGAATGAATATAAAGTTATGGTAGTAATTAATTCCAAAATTAACTATTTTATTATTGGAGGCATACAACTAGACCAGATGGTGCGAGTATTACCGCGTTGTAATCCATGTAAAGGCGACATCAATAACACCGCACGTACCTAATCAAACAATTGTGTTGGTGACAATATTAATTTCAAATACACCTGGTTATACATAGATAGCATTACACACATAACACATCATTACACTGCATTGAAGATATATCAAATCTAGTTACAATATTTTATCTTGCATTTTCCATGTTATTCATAATATATCATTAACACTAAATTAACATTAGTATAAGCGCTAGCAAAGTCATAATAATTTACATTTTATTTTAACAATTTTGGGAATCTCATTCAATATTGAATCTGAATCTGGTTTCATAAGGTTTTGTAATCGTAGAACGGAAATTGAATGCTATATTTCCGTACCATTAACCATGGATTTTAAAAAATATTGAAAAATATAAGAATGGTGGCGTATAGAAAAAAAGCCAAAAAATTGTTCGTTTATTGCATGCCAATTTGACATTTTTTGTTCCATCAAAAAATCCATAGTTCATGTTACGACAAAACATGTCCTTAACATGCAAAGAAAAATTTAAATCGATACAATAAATTGTTCTCGAATTACAGTGGCAGCAAATTTAAAAAATGCAGTTTTGAGAAATACGTGCATATAAAGATTTAACCTTTAGTATTAAAAATAAATGTTTCATACTGTATTTGCAAAAATACACATAAGCGGACTTCTATACATATAATAGCATCGAAATATGTAAAAAAAAAACGATTTTTGGAATTATCACACTGGTGCTTAAAGCATATTATTTTCTGCACATAGATAATTGCCATTATCTTTCGAGTTGTACAAAAAATGGCCTATAGCGGTATCCAACAAATGAACCTTCTCATAATACTTTCTTTAAAAGAAAGCAATAAGAGAGAGATTGCATTGTTTTACATTAAAGTAAAATCTGTATTTCTCTCCGGCTTTAATAAATTTTCATATACTCATGAGGGCATTTCGAGCTTAGAGACAAATATTGCAAAACTGCGTCTTTGGAGTAAATTGTGTAGTTTTGTATTCAGATATACAAAAATTTTTTTTTTCGAATTCTAACATAATGATGAATGACGAATTTGCAGATTGAAATAATCTCTCTCACACAGACATGATTTCGACTAATTATAATAATTGCACCATAATTGAACAAACCTCAAATACAACATAAGCAATTAATTGAATCTCGTTCTAGTGGAAACCAACTCACGCATACACGGCACGAACATTACGCTGGTTAGTTACGTATGTGGTTGATTTTATGAGACACGGCACAGACAGAACCGTACACAATTAATAGGTATACAATCAAAATCAATTACTGTATCTAAATATCGGTAAATTAATTAATTTACCGCAGAAAAATACATAGCTATAAACCACGAAGAAATAAAAAAAAGCTGGATTAGTCTTCATTCGACTTTCTTATACTTCCACTACCTTGTTTAAAATGCATGCAAATTGTCAATATTTAATAGTAACTAGGGAATCGAATTTTAAATACACTGACCGAGCACTGGCGACTGTGTATAGTATAGGATAATTATATAGTGAAATAAACGTTGACAAATCCTCTTTATAAAACTTTGATTGTCAGGTCTAGTTGCAGATGATAAATAAACTGCTTCAACAAGATGAGTCCGAGTGTCAGTATCCGCGACAACATGATACTTGTTGAGGTTAGATTCAATAACGTGTTCACTGAATGACGATAAAGTTCTCTAATTCCATTGTAGAACGGTTCAAATTTAATTTGTACCTCTAAGCAAATATTGGTGCATTGAGTTACACCGGTCGGAGATTCGCTTTCAGTCTCATAGTTTCGTATCATGTTAGTTGAAAACTAACGAAACTACATGGGTCCTTCTGGCTGGCTCTGAATACCTAACATAGCACTCCACTCGAAACTCACGAATCCTGGTCACGTGGCCACTCCATTCTCGAGTGCCAGCCGGTCACTCGAATAAATTAATTCAACTTTCAGTCGTTGTTGAGCTGATTCGAGTTGAAATTTTGTAGTCATCCAATGAGCCACTTCAATTCGCATTGAGTGGGATACCTCAGTCGTCTATAATTGCATCATGTTCCAACATTTTTAAACTGTAATTTTTTCAATGCCTCTTCATAAATTCTCTTTTTAATTTCTTTGTTTCACCTTCTTCGCAAATAGAATGAGGTAAGTCAAAAAAAAATCGTTTCTGTCCAGCCGTTATTAAATAGTAGGTTGCCAAATGACAAATATTAAATTATTTTTTTGTTTCCCTGTCAAAATGTTATTAATGGTGCGATTCTGCATCAGTCTATAGGTCTATAAGGTCTGTAAGATTTTGAAAAAGCTGTAGTTCTTTAATGGATACACATTTTAGTATTATTAAAACATGTATTATATTCGATATATCTTATAAAATCCGTTTAAAAATGGTTTGCAATTCAATTAAAATATATTTTACACTATCAATATTTTACAGATTTTACTTATAGATGTAAAAATTTGCTCAAAATTGCACCATAAATATAATCCCCCTACGTATCTATAGAAATTTTCCGTAGGTGTTTTCTCGTAACTGGTACAGTTCTTGAAGAAACATTTCAAACAAAAGTTGTATGAAATATTAATAGCTTTCATTATGAACATAATTATTTTTTCCATAAGTGCAGCCGTTCTAGTTATAATGGAGATAGAACAACACATGCATAGAGTAAACAAGCACTGACTATTCTTTTCAAAAATAGAAGGTGCACATATACACCATATATACAAGTCTTAAGTTTGAAGTTTCACAATGTTAAGTTCGACAGTTGTAGCTCTACGGCGTTCACATACAGACACACAGACGTCATTCCGACAATAGTCACATACGATACAGGGAAGGTTAAAACGTGTATATTCGTTAAGATCTCGATTACATGAGTTACTTATTACTATGTTAAAGAAAGTAAAAACTTTGATCAGCGAAAAGCAATTACGTGTATTAACGCACGCGGATCTTCTTATGTGTATAAATTGGTGGATCAACTCGTGTGAATTTTACTGTTTAATGAAGTAAAACTCGGAATATTTATCGTTTAATGATACGTTTTGTTCAACCATGATACATTTCCTTGATTTAAGCAGTCGACCATGCAACATTTCGTTCGCATATAATTCCATTTCAGCCACAAATTCATGTTTCAATACAGACAATAAACATGCGCACCAGTCATTGACACCACAGCAGAAATGTGTAATAGGTAGATACGCCAGGAGGCAGTAGACTCAACTAGCGCAATATATCGTGCATTATTCTAGGAAATATTGGTGATCGCGATATTGTGCTGGGCTGGGCAGACAAACTGTTGTTCTAAATACAGATTTGCTACGTTTACATCGGTAGATATTGGCATGTTTCTTTATTCAACTTAAATACTTAGATGTATCTTGCAACTGCACTGCATTGGTAAAATAGCGCACAGCTGATTGAAGAATTGTATTAATTAAAAAATTGCAATTTTTTCTTTTCCATGTTTGTATTATTTTGCACCCTAAACTTAAACAAAAACGCACCTGTCCAACTACGAATTTCGCGCGTAGAAATCTGCCTGCAAAAATGCAGTACCTTTAGACCGATTACAGACAGACAGCCCCACAGACATAATTTAGAAATGATTCAGAGACGATCAAAACATGTATTTTTGTTAAATTAGCGATTTCGAACATTTTCGTGATGGCAATACTGCTTTATATGCATTCGTATAAGAAAGTAAAAAGAATTTAGTCAGGTAAGTAAGTAGTCGGTGTAAACATAGCCAATGGCGGCTGGCTACCGTAAAACGTGGTCATTATTCCGGCAGTGAACCCGTTCAGTTCCGCGTGATGTAAAATATGATCCGTTCTGTCAGCGCGGCGACCGGCGAGCGAGCGATACAGTTCATCAATCTACAACTGGCGCTGGTACGCGTTCGCTTCCGACAGACGAATGGACAGACAGACAATTCGCACTGCCTGCACTGCACGCCTCTCGGGTTTCGATATCCCGTCGTTTGGGGGGTCATCCTCTTCACTATACGAGTCAGATAGAATAAATTTCAACATGATTTAAAGCCTACTGACGGCTATTTATAGCTGTATTGTATTTATCGTAAAATAACATGCAGCTTTTCGGTTCAATTATAACTCAAGGGAGAACATTTGCAATACAGAGTTCAGCGATTTGAATGGAATTTGATGTGAGAGCAATTATTTACATGTTTCATATGAGTAATATTTACATTTAAAAGATGTTTATAACTAAGATTTAAAATTAACGATGCATCGACCACGTGGCTATTCACATCTAAACCCTTAATCACGGAATCATTCCGTATTTGAGTCTATTTTGTTTCACTGTCAAAATATTGCCAGGCATAGTTCAATTTAATAAATAGAATTCCAATATGCGTATCTATGGCAACATCAATAAGATATTTAAAATAAGTGCAGCCGTTCTAGTGATATTGGAGGTATGACAAAAATGCAATAAATAAACATGCACTTCCGATTTGAATATTTTTTTCAATAATAACAGGTGCACATCTAGAACGATCACAGACAGACACACACTAAGACGTCATTCCGAAAATAGTCACATTCGATTCAGGGAAGATCAAAACTTGTATATTCGTTAAAATCTCGAGTTCGAAATTTTATATGATTATAAGACTTACAAGACGTATAAGAAAGTAAAAATTCTTATATATATATATATATTATATATATATATATATATATGTTATATATATATATATATATATATATATATATATATATATATATATATATATATAATATATTATATATATATATATATATATATATATATATATATATATATATATATATATATATATATATATATTTATAGTCTGCAACATACGTATTCAATTAGGGTTTATGCATATTGGGATTATGATAAATTTGAAAATTCCGAAATAAAGTATAAAATACATTGTAGAAAATTGTTTTAAAATACACAGCTTTACATCAAAATACAAACCATTAAACAAATTAGCTTTTCGTAACAAAAAATAAAATGTACCTACCAATGCCTGCATTCTCTATTTAATTTAAACGCACTGATGTAGAACCAGCACCAGAACCAGCGCGGTATAATCTGTGCATTTTTAAAACCTTTTTCGATGTTTCGGACCGTAGTAAAATTGTGCCCAGGACACCAATTTGCTTTTAATTAATATAATTTTCGTGGGGTTATCGTAACATAAATGACCCGAACGTGACCTAGCAGCAAATCGGCCGTGCCTTCTTCCAACGGCAATGTCGTCAACAGCATCGTAGAGTGGACTGTAGAGTTGTATGCCATGCCGCTGACGACCGATTTTCTTGCCTAATGGGTCGCAAAATGCATTCAAATTTAAATTGAGTTGCTTGCAATAAAGCTCTTCATGTTTTTCCATTACCTATTAAATTCTTTCTCGTAAACTTTTCGCTCGAAATTCAATAAGAACTGTATGAATAAATTGTGTGTTTTATTCACTTTTTATAGGCAGCTTTTATTTCCAAACGAAAGATTTTACAAAGTGCGAAAAATGTGTGAAATATAAAGATATGTAAGACAGGTCAAAAATATATTTTGTGTAATTTATGTCTATTAAGTTTATCCTAAGCTATAAAAAAAATGTTTTTAATCATTTTGAAATTAGAAATATCATTAATTACTTTCTTTTACGAAGTAATAATTAAGTATTGTAATCATTTTCGAACTCGAAATTTCAACAAATATGCACGTTCTAACCCTTTCTGAATCGAATGAGACTATTTTCGGGATAACGTCTATATATTTTTGAATTCAGGACGACGAGACTAGAACTATTTGTTGTGAACATTTTTTGCTCCGAGAATTTTAGCCACACGAGCGATCTCTATAGTTCTTTCATACATTCAGTACGAGCTGAAAATGATTGCTGCTCGTTAGAATTTAATTAAAACGTTTCAAAGGAACGTGTTGCAAGCTCTCATTTTTATTTTTCAGTACAAGATATGGTGTCATATAATTCAATGTGACAAAATGGATATTAAAAATGAATTTTCTTTTAAAATGTAAATGTACGTTAGACGTGTAGTACCTCTGTGCAGTCCTATCCATAATTCATGATCTACAGAACATCTGAAATTCGTATAACAAGTGCACATGTGGTAGCACTTTACATAATGTTACTACTAACTTTCCAAACATAAAATTTGACGACAGATTTATATCTAACGATCTAACCAAACAAAAGAATTCAAAGGAAAATAGAAAGACAGAAATGCATTTCATTTATTATTATTATCGCATATTATATCTTCAAGAAGTTTTTGGAAAAGTATTATTACAAATTAAAAGAAAATAAAAAAATATAAGCTTCCTTCATCTTTTTGCACTACTTCCTTTTAACAATGCAGTATCAATTTCTTGTAAAGCTTCTTCCGGTATTTTCTCCGCCTCTTCCATGTTCAGGGTTGGCGTTGCCGCGTTCACAATTGCACTAGTCGACATTGACGAGTGCAAACCATTATTTTTTCTAGATTCACTACACCGCACCGGAGGGAAAAATATATTTGTAGACTAAACCCTTGGAGCTCCAGTTAATGTGCAGTATGCGCGAGACCAAAGGGCAGAGCATAAATTTCATTTCGTGTTCGTAATTCCTGTTTCGTGATCAGTTCAATCCCATATGCCTGGTCACTATTTCACCGTCGCGATTCCAGTAATTGGCTACGTCGCTGTGGAATGCGAGGGTGGATATGCCGCTTGCGTGCAATACGACTGATACTTAACACAGTGTGCAGAATGTTTTTAATTCCTCTTCGATTGATTTTTTTTTTCTATTTCTCCTTTCCCTCGCGTAAACGATCCCGTTCGACGGGATTAAAGTCGTTGATCTTTTGCACCCGTAAGCACTATTGTCAGAATTGAAATGTTAAGTGAACTTTTTAATAAAAATATCAAATTATCACAATGAGTGAATTATGTCTACAATATATACGAAAATCTACGCAGAAAATAAATATGTTTGAATTAAAAATTCATTGCGACCAATTTATGGATGGATGTAGGTATTAATATGTAATGGATATACCAGTAAGCGAACACACCCATGCATCCATATTTTACATTCAATGCATTAAATAATATCAAAATAAACACGACTGTACACAGAAACAAGATTTGGTACGCGTAAAACGCACCAACGCGTAGCGCTCGCCACAAACACTTATTGTTAATGACATTTTTTGACCCGAGAATGCTACAGACACACGACCGAATACTTCTTCGGTACGTACGGCGAGCTAAAAAACCAATGAGTAAAAAACTAAAGTTTTAGTTGGTTTTCAGCCATCTAATTAATTAAGTTAGTAGCTACTAATAAGAAATACATTCTAAACAATTAGACCAAATTTACTCAGTCATTATTTAAAACATCTAAAATATTAGTCACTTCATTTACATAAATTAGAAAACAGAAAACTAACTAATACTTTAATTGATTTCTATAATCTGTTTTTGTTTTGTGTACATTCAAATAAATACATACATAAAATAATTGTTAACAAATAATATAATAATGCTTGTTACAAAAATATAAAAAAGTCGTTAAAAACGTACATCCAACTTACCTGAAATTTTGAATTAGCTGTATGTCACACTTACACCATATTTACTTTGATTTCTTGCATATACATTACCGACTAATCATTCAGTTCATATATATTGCCACTAGATACTCCCCAAATGAAGTAACTAAAGTAATAATTAATAGGTACGATTTAGTTGAGCAGTTCGCATTAGGCAACTCTCCCCTATATACCCGAATAAATATAATCATTTTGAGAGTACCCTCTCATGGGCATACCTACAGTATAATTAATAATTTATCATTCGAAATAATGACGTTATTGTCCATTGTGTGTGGTATAGGTAAGTAACGTTTCCTACACCAAATGACAATAATACACGAAAACAAAGGATTCCTAGAGAAACAAACAATAGAGCACGAAACAGCTGAAATATTCAGGGAACAAATGAAGCATAACGCGTTCCATTTTACAGCGTTTTCAGAGCGCACTCGAATCGAATGCTGGTGTCGTGGATCGTGGTCAAGGTTAGGTAAATATTCAGAGCACAGGAAACAATGCACGTCCTAATGTTTGTTACGCCATGACAGTCTCGTTTACGTTACGCACGAGATTCTGAACAAACACAATATTCTTATTCTGTGTACCGTCAAGTTTGCATACACACTTTTGCAGGGATATATCCCCTCTTCGTCGTAGATACAACACGTTTGCTATACTCCACGTGTGTGTGTGTAAATACAAGGATGCTCTTTAGTAAACAAACTTGTGTATAATACTACAGGGGAAGCACGTATTTATAACTGGATTCCGTGAAAAGACACCTTCAAACGCTATATGTAATGCTATTACGAACTTTTTTAGTCAGCGAACTTCAAAGCGAGCTTCAGTGAACATTTAAAAGGATAATATATTTAAAATATGTTATATCTATACACTCGTTTTATGTCATCTATCATTTTAAACGAAGGATTAAACATTTACTCGCTTGCACGTAAAAAGGAACATTTCAACGATATCACAAATAATTAATTATGACTATATGCAAAAGAACTATGCTGTCGTATGTCTGTAACATTATTTTATTCCGTTATCAAATTCTATTTACAATAAAAATTATAAATTGTTTCTTTAATATTCACCTCATTACAGGTGGCAAATAACAATTATCAATTTATTTTATTATACAGTAAAACTTCCCTAACTCGAACTTCTATAACTCGAAGTATTCTCTAAGTCGAACTTTTTTCTTGAACACTAATGTTTCGTTCTTTTTATTGATGATTGTATGTTTCTGATTATATATACAATTCTTTAAATTTAGTTGAACATTTTGTAGAAAATGAAAGGTGGTCTTGTAAAATACAAAAGAAAATTACTGAATACTTTAAAATAAACAACTAATTTATTCACCTATTTTTATTGTGTATTTTCTATAACTCGAAGTTTCCCTAACTCGAATCTTTTATCCTGTACCTTGAGATTCGAGTTAGGGAAGTTTTACTGTATTTTCTTTCTGTCAAAATGCTGCATTGTTCATACGATTTAATAAAAAAATCGCATTATTGCGTAACAATGACAAAATAAATAAGAACTTTTTTCCGTAGCAGTTGTGTCTCGTAACTGTTATATTTTTTAAAGAAACTTTTCATCAAAAATTGTGCGAAATATTAATATCATTCATTATGAACATTTTAAATTCGTTATTTTCTATCTGTTAATCCAAATAGATTGACTGAAAACGTGTTCCAATCGTATTGATTGCAGATAAATATTGAATAATAGTACATATTAAATATTATATTTGAATATATTGAAGAAACAGTTTTTGATAATAAGCTAAATGGTGCAATTTCAGAGTATTACTGGTGGAGTATTGGCTAGTTTGATTGTTTATATTTCTATTGAAAACTACGTAAACGAAAGTCGAATGCAGCCCACTTCAGCTTTTCTTTGTTCAATTTACAGCATGTACAAAAGAGGTATATTATTCGACCGTGTATTTGAAACGATTTGCACAGATATTCGTTTCAAGTCTCTCTAATGCGAATAATGTGATAATGTATGTGACACGAGGAACTGGATGCATTGATGCTAGTACTATTATATTTAAAAAAAAATCCCATACAGCTAAACCATCTGTTAAGGAAAGATAATTTTTTTTCAAGTGCCTATATCAGATAAATCAAATTCTGTCTATCAGTACATGTGATCAGACAATTGAATACCACCATTATTTTATGTTCTGCTGTTATCATAACATATAGTCAAACGAACTTAAACGTGCATGATTCAACCAGCTCAATATCAAAAAAAATCTAGAGTGTCCTTTACACGACTTTCTTATACCATACTATGCAATGTATGTTTTATTTTGTTTAAAGTTCATTTTATCATTGCCATAAAACCATATCAGTAGGTAACTAGGTAAATGTAACTTTTAATTACAGGCCGGAGAACATTTAACATATTGTACTCTTGTTGAATGTGGAGGAGGATGGGCAAATGTAATAATAACTGTGAATGCAGTGCGAAACGCATGCGAAATAACGGAATCCAAAGTGACACAGTTTGTAACGGTGACCATGGCAGCTAAATACACGGCAAGAGCTCTCGAAGCCTCGAGGGCAATGTTCCATTAAGCTAATAGTAGTTTTTACCTAAAAACTAGTTTTGAAGGTATATACAAACGACACGACAAAGACAGATGAGGAAACACAACATATTATTTTATATATTTATATATTTTGAATGTACGTTGAACGAACATTCGTTAATGTTACTATGAAACTGGTTTGTTCCAAATGTTAAAAACCGCTTAAAAAAGTTTTGGTTAATAATCAGATTTTTCTACCAAATTATTATAGTACAATGAAATAATCTTTGCCCAAATAGATACAATAAGTTAACTTTTTTAGACATCCCAGATATGTCACGCCTCCGTTACATCGCAGAGATATCACAGGAACAAAATGCCTACTGACTTGCTATAATTTAAGTACATCTATTTTGGTATAATAACTTTCCATTGCCTAATGTATGTCAATAGAGATATACAAAATATTTTAGATTGTTTCTAATTTTAGCATAATCTTGTTAGCATTTGCTATGAATGAATGCACAGTTAACAAAAACCTCATCAACAACAACTTCTCTACGTCTGCATTCTAAGAATAGATCATTCAATTCGGTAGCAAATGGCGTAACGAAATGTTTGTATGTGTTTGCAAAAAATAAATGTAATGATGATCTTGCTGTCCTTGCAATGGCAAAAATAAAACGTGGAATGTGTTTAAAATTGCGATGCTCGCAAAAAGAGAATGTCTAAGCTATATTATATAGATATTTATTTCGTTTTATATAAATGAGCTTGCGAATTGTAATCAAGTAGCCGCGCTGTTTAAACATGTTTTACACCTGTGATCTGATATTACATTCATTTTTCCCGATGCGCCGCGCCGCGGCTTACAGACCGAACCAGTTCCAATCAAATTACCACACTTTGTTTTTACTTTCTTGACCGGAGTCTAAAAGAAAGTAATGTACTCTTGAGCATATTCAAACTCAAACTTGCATATACGCAGTAATAAGTAAGTCTTGTAATCATGAAAAGTTTCGAACTCGAGATTTCAACCTTCCCTGAATCGAATGTGACTATTTTCGGAATGACATCTGTCTGTGTCTGTATGTGTATGTGTGTGTGTGTCTGTGAACGCTCCAGAGCCAAAACTGTCGAACGTAAAATTATGAAACTTCAAACTTAAGACTTGTATATGCCCTAGATGTGCACCTCCTATTTTTGAAAAGAATATTCAAACCGGTAGTGCATGTTTACTTCATACATTTTTTGTTCTATCTCCAATATCACTAGAACGGCTACACTTACGGCAAAAATAGTTATGTTCATAATGAAAGAGATTAATATTTCGCACAACTTTTGTTTGAAACATTTCTTCAAAAAATGTACCAGTTGCGAGAAAAATGCTACGAAACATTATAAATATGTTGTTTACGTTGCCATGGATTCGCATGTAGCTTATAATATCGGATCATGTTATTTTGACAGGAAAACAAAATAGACTCAATTAGATAAATGACATTTCAAAATATTTCTGTAGAGTATTGGTTAGTTTAACAGCTTTTTTTGGTTATATATATATATATATATATATATATATATATATATATATATATATATATATATATATATATATATATATATATATATATTCAAAAAATTTCCTGTACATTTTAAGTTTCATAATTTTAACTTATATATATATATATATATATATATATATATATATATATATATATATATATATATATATATATATATATATATTCTAGTGAAAACTGCGTAAAAGAAAGTCGAGTGCAGGCCACTCCAGATGTTTTTCATTCGAAATAAAGTATGTGTGTGAGCATTTACATAAAAAACTATTGAAGTTAAAATTATGAAACTTAAAATGTACAGGAAAATTTGTTTTTGAATACAGAAAATGTAAATGTTGTATCCAAACAATGTTTTTCATAAATAATTTAGTTATTTCAAACAAATTAACTAATCATTGGAGACATTTTATGACTATTAGCCGATATCGTATATCATTTTGACAAGTCTATGATTTACTGCAGCAATTTCGGGGCAAACTTGATGTACACCAAATTTGCCATAATATGAGTAATATTAGTTTAGTAAGGGTGAACTAACCACAAGAAATATTAGGCAATTCAATTACCCAGGCGCGAGTTCGAAGAGGGTTGATAATATATTGAGCGTAACAATTTATTTTATTCTACTTTCGATAGTCTCTTAGTCCGGCCCTGGGTCTAGTTAAAACTTTAATAAATGTTTCGTCTTGGTTTAACGAGAGTTTAAGCAAGGTATGGTACAGAATTCAGTGCCTAAATATCTAATGAACTTAGGCATAATTTTGCCTAACCATTAAATAGAGTTATCTGTCGGTTGGGCGAGGTTTTAAACAAACTCTGAGCGATATTTGAGTTAAGTTTAGGCCGATAGTTGATCGATTTCTTTGTGTGAAGTAAGAGTAATGAGATCCAATATTTTGATATCTCGTTTTACAAAATAACAATAAACAAATGCATGATCAGCATCGCCGTTGCAAGTGCAGGGCAATGACTGTTAAGTTATGTGGGTTATTGAAACACTTACCTCTTTGATTTTGTCCCGCCGTTCTCTTGTGACCGGATCCGAATCCTCCCCACGATTGACGTCAGGATAGTGGTCGCTGTGCGCCGGCGGCACCGTGACAATCGGACCAACCTGAGGCACTAAGCCACCCTCATTGTTGACACTGTCCTGCACCACCTCTTCGGCCGGCTTCGAAGCCGTCGACGTGGACGATGGCTTATTGTTTTTTAGATTCAGTTCCATGTTAGGACGTTCCAACACTTTCAACTCACTGTCTTGTTCGATTTTCGCCAATAATTTCGCGCGATCATCCAGCACATGGGGATCAAGTTTCTCGTCATCGTGTCGTATAAGTTTTAGCGAATCACTAGTGTCACTCATGTGCGGTGGTGCAGGTATCAACAGTTCGGGCCCAGCTTTTTGCATGTGCTGGTACACTTTGTAAACACTGTCAACCGTACTGTTCGAGCCCCGGAATTCGGGCAAGAAAAAGAACGTGCCGAAACACACGAGACCAAACGTCAAAAATACTAAAAATATTAAATATTTCTCGCGCGGTCGAAATGAACGACGTGAAAATGACGGAACTGGAACCCCATTCACAAACCTTTGGTATGTTGGTAATATACCCCCTGCCCCTGTGGCACTCATAATTATAATTTAGCGTAACAAAAAACACTACGTACCGTACTATAAGTCACACACTTACGCCATTGACATTTGCACTGACTGACAGACAATACAGGTAACTTTTGTACACACAGTTACACCGACATGTTGTCAATGCGACCGTAGCGCTCTGCCCTAACACATCTATTCGGTTCGACTGTCGGCACCTAGTAACAGGCTTTAGAAGTTCTATTGCGTTGCGCAAGCGGCAAATATGCGCGAGTTCAAAACTATAATGCAACTACGGAGCTTGGGTGTTCAGTATTCATTGATAAAAATATTACGTAGAATATCTTACAATTTAGTCTTACCATTATGTTATAAACAAGTGAATTCACAATTTGTCCATATAGCACTCTACGTCTTAAAAAGTTTAGTGATAATACAACGGTTTTTATTTTTATAATTATTCCAAGAGATATCAATAAAATAGTTTAAAAAAATTATATTATATACAATTTAGTCTTTTAAAATATGATAAACTTATTCGGTTTTTTATAATTTAGCAAAGACCTTGAACCTATATATTTAGTCAGGGATATACCCATGATACTAATTTGTTGTATTTAATATTAGAACTGCTACAATTAAAATAATTTATCTTTATATATATATATATATATATATATATATATATATATATATATATATATATATATATATATATATATATAATTTAAAGTATTACAGTTATGGCTGAAATTCCCGCTTTAGATTGTGTTAAGATTTTGTTTTCAGTGCCCTTAGTATAGATAAACCAAATTAAGAACTATAGGTACAAGCATTCCATTATTTTGGGGTTTCTGATAACTCAACGAAATAAACAATTACATCAAAGATCGACTTTATTATTAACTTACCACTTATAAGACAATAAAAATAATACAATTAGAAGCATTTTTAAAACAAAATGCATAAAATCTTTTACAAAATATACGAGATCTTAAACAAACATTTCATATAAAAACTAATTTGAACATAAGTATCACATTCATTAATACTTTTTAATAATAACAATACAAAATACAAATATAAAATTTCTTATACAAATCAAATATAATCTATTCCACTTATGAACTAAACTATACAAAATCTTACGACTGAGAAGTCCTTGGTTTAAATCGCGACATATAAAATTCACAATCATTACAATATAGTTCAGGGGATACGACAATTTTTTTGCGACACAAATTACATTTAGCTTTTGAACAATTATTGTTTATATTGTTAATCGGTGGATTTGCCACAATAATCGGTGAAACAATCGCTTTAGGAGTCGGCGACTCATTGCCACCTTTCGTGCCCGGTTCAAAATGTACACTTTTCTTTTGTTGCAACAATTGCTTTGGTGGCAAAGCGTACTGATACGGCGAGTATTTGGTGGGAACTTGTTGATACGGTGAGATCTCCTGCGTTGGTGGTATTATCTGACCATTTTGTGGTAGTCTCTGGTAGGGCAAATTTGGTTCCGTGTTCGGTAACCGTTGATGAGCCGTATTCATATCAGATGGTATTGGGACCCTTTGATAGGGTGATGGATTCGTAACTGGTGTCGTTGTTGCTTGTTGCGTGTAATAATGATGATTTATAGGAATTCGACCATTTTGTGGTTGACTTTGAGGTGTCATTTTCGTTACATACTGTTGTTGCTGAACCGTCAAAGGTGATGGCGTATTGTGATGTATTGGATGTTGATTGATACTGTATGGGGGTACAGGATGAGGTTGCATGTTATGTTGATGATTTGAATTGTTGTAGTAACCACTGTTTAGTGATTGGGGAGTTTGAATTGGGGATTGTCTCATAACGGGTTGGTTTAATTGATTATGATGGGGATTGTATGAATTTGTTTGATTATATTGATATTGATCGCCATTGGTCCTGTATTCAGGCATTTGGGGATGCTCTTGATGGTTGTAACTGCCTAATTGTGTTGTATGAGAAGTTGGGTACTGTGAATATCCTCTATTTGGTTGAGGATATGTATTTGTGGGGTAATGGCTAACTGGAGTTTCTGGTATTTGTTGATTATGGAATTGCTGTGACGTTTGATTGGCTGATGGAGTACTAGTATTATTTTCATAACTAATATGATTATTTGTAGTTTGGTTATGATTGGAATATTCTTTCTCTTGTGAATTATAGACTGAAGGTTGGGAATGATAGTATTGTTGCAATTGTGGAGAGTTCGTCGGGATTTGTTGAGTTTGAGGATTTATTTGATAATTTTGCTGTGCAGCAGGAGAGTAATTCTGTTGAGTTACGGAAGAATTTGCATGGTAGTTATTTGGTTGAGCAACAGTAGATGAATTTTGTTGTGTCACAGGTGAATTGTAGCTATGTTGGGAAGAATTAGGATAATTATTTGGTTGTGCAACAACTGAATTTGTTTGATAATTTTGTTGCGTAACAGCAGAACTGGGAGGAAAGTTTTGTTGTGGTGCAACAGACTGTTGATGAATTGGTGGATAATTTTGCTGTGTCATTGCATGATAATTTTGTTGAGGAACTGGTGAATTCTGTAGATGATGTTGACCTGTTGGATTTTGGTAATTTGGTTGAACTACGCCTGTACTTTGTTGATAACTCTGTTGAGTTACTGGTTGATATACTTGACTAACTGGTTGATAACTTTGTTGAGATTGGGCCACTTCTGGAATATTCACCTTCTGTATTGATTCATCAGGTACAACAGGAGAATTTCTCAAAGTTTGCGCTTTCAACAAAGCAGCTGCTTCTTTTTGTAATTCAGCTTCTCGTAAGCTACGAATTTCTTGTTGAATCGCAGCAGTTTCTGGTTTATTTAAAGCAGATCTCAAAACTCGTTCTAAAATCGGATTTGGAATATAACTGTCATCCTCTTGATCTTCAGCAGTGGCGACCAGAATAACTTGATCACAAAACGAAACACTTTTCTTTTTAGTTCTAGTGCGTTTCAATGTTTTCATGTCAATTTCGCCTGGTTGTAAGCCTTGCTTTACTGCTGCGCTTAACATCTCAACCTCACGTATTTCTTCTTCAATCTGACTTTGGTCAATGCCTTGACTTTCAGGCGCGTTGCGTTTGTTCAATGAAATTACGCCGGTATCAAAACCATTTTCTAATCTTGGTCGTATCGTTTCTATTTGATCCATGTTTTGATGATTAGAGTTCATTTCGACATGATTTGCAACTCTTTGTAATTCTGTATAATTTGAGTTCATAGTTGTAATAGGACTCTTTGGGATATCAGATTTAGGCGTAAGTTGAACTTGCTCAAACCTCGATGCCAAATCTTTAACTGATTTTATTTTTGCCTCATTTGTTTGTGCAATCATATTTTCTTGGGTTAAATTCGTAAAGTGAGACATCATTTTATTAACATTCTCATGTCCGTTGGTCAAGTGAGTTGGCTTAGGCTCATCTTGATTCTTTTTCATTTTAAGTGCAGCTTGTTTCGCTTGAAGTTCTCTCAACCACGTTTCACCTGAACTTCGCACTGGTTCAACAGAGCGCTGTTCTTTATTTTCCTGTGCGAGAATTTGTTGTCTCTTCTTCTGTAATTCATTCAAGAGTGAACTTGTGCCTGGCATTGGGGATGGAGTTTGTCTCAGTTCTCTTAATTGCTCATCCAAAGTGCTTAAATCCAAAGCTGAAGGAGGCGGTGGGAATTCTTCGCTAGCTTGTCGAGAATGAATGGCAGATGTCAGCGGACTTGGGTATGGTGGAAGCTCGAAATCTTGTCCACGAATTGGCACGCAGTCAACTTCATCAACGCCGCTATCCACTTGAGTTTGCTGATAATACTGTTCATGATACACGTTCTCCTTGAGTGGGCTTTGTTCTTGATGCACATCTGCTCGAGTAATCACTGTATGCATAACAACGTTTTCTGATGATACCGGAAAATTTCTTTTTCCACTTTCATATAACGGATGAGCACCTTCGAGATGTGGATAATTTACGATTTTATCTTTGTAAGATGGCAAAAAAGGAAGTGATTGTGGTTCAACATGATACTCGCCATGCATAACATGGTTAGAGTAGATTTGTTCGAGTGGTACAGGATGATAATAACTTGCTGCTTCTACAGGCAAGGGATAGGGTGGTCTATCATTTTGTTGACAAACTTCACTATTCGGCAACTTAGACGTGCTAAGTTGGGAAGTTGTCCTTAAGGGTGGAGGAGGAGGTACTTTAGCTACTGCCAGCATTTTCCCTACACTTCCATGAAAACTCTTTCTCATTAATTTACTTCGTTCTAGATTTGCATTCGTGGTAGTTCCATTCCCTGTAAATTCTAAATGTCCTTCTGATAAATAGCCACACATGTTCGATATTTTTTCTGCACCCTTTAACCCTACACTACTATC
This sequence comes from Leistus spinibarbis, assembly GCA_933228885.1. Lineage (NCBI taxonomy): Eukaryota > Metazoa > Arthropoda > Insecta > Coleoptera > Carabidae > Leistus > Leistus spinibarbis. The sequence continues at coordinate 3,028,852 of OW121796.1, forward strand.
ATCTACTGATGAAATAGATTTTTCCGGTAACGGTGCATTGCTAGTTTCATTCTTTCCTTCTGTCAAATCTGGCATGCTGCGGTTCTTTCTGCGAATCAAGCCCCCCATTAGTAATTTTCTTCGAACTTTATGTTGCTTCTTTCCTGGCTTTGCTTCTTTAGTATCTTTTTTCTCTTCTTTTTCTTCCTTATGTTTCTTTAACGTATCTTTGGCATTTGCCAAAGTCTCAACGGGTACCAGTGAAAAATCTCTGGTCAACTTGTTCCGATCTTCACTTCTCGACCGTTTTTCCCTCATAATTTTGTCTTCATCCTTGTTCTTGGAACGCGAAAACAAACCTCGCGATTCACGAACGGGTTTGGTGTTATTGTATAACATGTATTCACTGTCTTCTTCAATGTTAATATTATTGGATTTGCTTTTTAAGACGCCTTTTTTCTTCGGTAAAGTCGCATAAATTTCAATATTTTTTGGTGATACTTTTTCTGTAACTTGTACTGTTACTAAAAGTTCTTTACTGTTTTGTCGCGAATGATTTCCTTTATCTCGAGAATTTTGTCTTGAATGTCGACCACCACTGCCCGTACTACCCTCGCGCGTATGTCGAATATCTACCACTCCTTCTTTCTCTTCTTTTTCTTGAAGAATACGTCGGTGCAAGCCACGAGCGCGCATTACACAAGTATTATGCTTCATTCTAGCAAACACCATTGCGTTAGGATTATTGTATGGGGCATCCATAGCAGCTCGCGCTTTAGTAGCAGCAGCATTGCACAGAACAAGTGCAGTGTCTAAATCTTCTGCTTGTCTGGACTTGTCTAACAACAAATCTGCTTCGCGGCACAATTTTTCACAATCATCACCTATCATACTACCAGGTGCATTTGCTGATAATGGACTATGCGAAGGTCTATACGCAGAATTGGTAGTTTGGTGATTTTCAGGTATTTTAGCAAGTATTAAGTTGTGTTTTAAACCTTGCTGTATTGGTATACTGTCATTGGATGACAATGAATACGAATCATAACCAGCATCGTACATTCCACTGCTACCACTGGATGAGTCACCAGCCTTAACTCGTGTAGGACTACCAGGAACTGAACCTGGGCGGTGTTGCATTTTGCCAACGAGATACAGATACGGATTATCCATGGTTGTGGATGATGATGAAGAAGCACTATTTCTATCACCGCTCCAATTTCCAGAATCTCGTCTACGAGGTACGTTCTGATGTTCTGGAATGGAAAGTCCATCACTTGGATTTGAAGTTGAAGAGCCATTACTTAACGTTCTTTGTACTGGGTGTAATTTTGAGTGTTGAGCATTCAGCACTGTTTCAACAGCTCTGCGACTTATATAATTTGGTTCTGGACCAATATCTCCGTCGACTACATCGATTCCTGGAACCGGGGCTCCCCCATATATATTATCTTGAATAACAGATAAATTTTGATACTCATTATATGGACGTGGAATCGGAGTCTGACGTTGTTGATTATACAAAGTAACATCTGGGTTTGGTGTTATGGCTCTACGAGTGTTCCCAATATTAGGTTTTTCTGGACTTGGCGTTACAGATCTTCGCAATAATGTCTGGGGAGGTGGAAGTTTTTTGTTAAGTTGTTTCTCTGTTTGGAATGGAGTCACCATTTTGGGAGCATTGTCCGTGTTGACTGGGGTTCCACCGGGAACTGCATATAATAGCAGAAGTGGTTGATAACGTCCTCTTCGGCATTTTTCGACGACTTGTTCCCATCGAGGTCCAACTTCTCGGACGGTAGCATCATCAAAGTAGATCCACACGCGGAGTTTCGTATGAAAAAAGAATGTTGAGTAGTGTTTGCCGTAATATGTTACAACTCCGACGAGATTATGCGTTGTTGTAGCAGACCATCGACTGTCTACTACACTGTGGAACACATCACCTAGGTGCAATGTGGTTCCCAAAGTGGCAAATACGTCCATAATATGCTCAAGAGATGGTCTTTCAGAATCCCACACAACGCCTACGGATACGATCTCAGGTCTGTTCATTAGAGTTCGGCATATTTGGATTTTGGCACCGCATGCACTCTGCAATAAAAATGAGATTGTAATATCACCAAATATATTTAAATTTCTAATTAATCAGTACTAGTGTTTTCATCTTTATGTAAATATAGACGCGGTTAACCATCCATTCATCTGTGAATGTTTGTGTGTTATGATCCCCAAAATCAAATTAAACTTACCGGACAATCTCGAATGTCTCCCATGCCACCAGCCTTCCGTAAAAGTTGACCAAAAACATCAGGAGGACCTTGTCTTCGTTCCGCTGTTTCACGGGCTTGCGCAGTAAGTGCAGACGCCGAAACATAATGAACCATCTGCAAAGAAGAATATTCTTTAGAATAACTATTTTTTGGATGATTTTAGTAGAAATAATATATCTGCGAAGTATTTGTGGTATTTCCGAGAGAGATGTGGTGTGTGATAGGAAAAACCGAAGTACATTATGATCGCTATACTACACAAAGCACTATAATAAAATATTCAAATAAAATGACAAACGCTTCACTAATGCAGAATGCGAGAATGAAGATTATTGAACAACATATATTTAAATGCCAATTCATAAATTTAAAGATTGTCTACCATTGAAATAGTTATAAACCAATACAGAATATGTTATTTTCTAGTAATAGATTCAAGGTTCCATGACGCATATTGGCGCCGAAGCCATTAGAAAGAAAATATTCTATACTTAAAGTGGCCTTTACAATTTTTCTTAACTTAACAATTGATGTTTTTACCTTCCAACAAACCTAAATAAACAAACAATGCTATCTGCAAATACACTTCAGATGATTTTATCTGCCCAGCCAAAATGTACATGGGTTAAGTATAAGCAGGTAAAAATTTTACCTATTGGTAATTACAGCAATAAACATTTCGTACACGAAAATATCCTTCTCGGAAAAGAAAATTTCTATAGGTATTACAAAACTAATGTCAGTAACGGTAGGATCGATTGGTTAATAGACGCATCCTCTATTTTAAACATGTAAACTGTTTTGTATGCACGTGTAAATATCTACGTGTATTGTACTTGCAAATATTCAACAAGTGTTATGTAACATTTTACTTTTTGATACAATCTTTGCGGGTAACGTCTTCAAAATTAATATTCTATATCTATATGCATTTATTTACATACAATAAGACCACGTTGTAGCATACTTCATTAAGCGCTGTTTACTAATTCATTATAAAGTTGCCGATATTATACAAACAACATTCACGTGCTTTCACAAATTATAGCATAAAAACCAAAACACTCTACAAAATAGATAATTCATAACAAAGCCGATTGGGCATTCTGTGCGGATCCCTACAATTCCTCCTTTAGCTTATGCAAATAATTTTGTGGTGTTTGGCAAATCAAAAGAAGTAATTGATATATGTTTAAATGTTGGCGATGTGATTGTTCCTGCTTTAGTTTCGTAGGTATATTTGTTCGCAATTTTTGCTTTTAAAAACTATAATATATGAATAAAAAAAAAAAAGTGTCAATGAAACAATTTTATTACCATTCTAACGAGAATTTAATAATATATTTTATGGGTAAAACGGATATATTTTTCTTACCTGTGTGAAGGGAAGTGGTTCAGATGTAGCACCACATGCACCACAAACGCTTTGTTCTACTAAGGTCATCGCGAATTTCTGGTGGGGTATGCAGTGTCGCGCGTTGCACATATCTTCCGCTTCGCCGTGGGCAATATGAGTGTGGATCCGCAAAAGCATATTCTCGAAGCATTCCGCTGCATCGTCCATGAATCCCAACTGAAAGCGTTGCTGATCGAAGAAACTTTCGGCAAGCGCACGACGGAGAGCATCGGGAGGCAGAGCACTCTCCTGCGAGAACTGCAGCTGGGAGAATAACTCCTGCAAAGAAGAAATTATATAGTATTATAAATTAATAAAAGTAGAAGATTTAGGCATATATCTCAGGCACATTGTTTAGTCGATGCGCAATTGCATAAAAAATGATTGGTAAAAGCTTCTTTTAATATACATTTTTGGAGGTAAAAAATAATTATTAATATTATATATCGACTGATATATTTTTTTGACCTTAACCACTGATGTTTAAATGAAGAACACCAGCAAATGAATTTACTAATTATATTATAAATGGCGAGAAAATGTGTTTTTCACAGAGATCTGTATTTATATTTATCACAAGACACATCGTGCATACTTATTTTTTATGACTTCTAATTGTATTATTGTTCTTAAAATTTTGAAGGATAATTTAAGATGAAACATCTTATAAAGAAACTATTAAAAATAGCATTGTCTATGTCATTAAAAAAGATACAACTAATTAACAGCAATTTACAACTATAAAATTGATCCGCATTTATTCATATAATCATTTAATTAAATCTTTTTTACTGTGTAATTATTTGATTACAAGTTTCGACGAATTCTTTAACCCAACTCTTTGTTTCTTTTTGTTATGTAGGCTACTAGAAATTACGGTACCGACTCGGTCTCGAAGAACAAACTGACCACTGAGTCTGCCGGTGAACCAGAAAGAATTTACGCCGGAAATAGCGAGGAGCGTGAAAATGTCGGACGAAGAAGTATTCGGATATTCGGTAAAGAACACGACCAGTCGCAGAATTTTTGAATTACGCACAGGTCGAGGGCCGGATCTGACTCATGACATTTTGAAAGCGGTGACTGTTGGGATTTTTTTCTAAATTACAAAATAAGCTGTTTTAAATGTTTAGAGCTCGGATTACAAAACATTTTAAAAAGGTATTTATTTTCTATTTTATAGGTCATCTTTAGTTTTATAAAACTGACGCACTATAGTTTTCAGAATTTATTTTCTCTTTTAAATATATTTCCTGGGTGTGTGTGAACGATCTAGATACAACTGTATTAATTTTTTGAGATATTTTGTGCCACAGCAGATATTTTATTATACTATTATTATAATTACAAAAAAATACAAGATACTAAAAACTGCATTAGTCATTTATAAAAGTTATGTTGACTTCACTTCTTAAGAAAATTAATTCAAGAAGACATCTGCATGTGCAAAAATTGCAAACTGCATTACGTCACTTCTTTTTATATGCTGATTATTTAACTATTTATTTAGTTCATGGTATAAAGCAAAAACTATAATGGATTTTCTGTAACAAGATTAAAACCAACTTTTTCCAATATCAATTACACTCTCAATTCAATTTTATCCTGACACTGGACACTACATTGAGACTTATCAAACTATTTTATTCCTACTGTAATTCCGGAAAAACATTCATTCAAACTAATGTATTAGTTTATGTCATTATCAGTAGTTTGCAAGATGTAGGTTAGCAAGTAACGGATTAAGTTTAAATTCAAGGTAAAACAAACCTACAAGCAACTGCACCTACAATTGTTCTTAGAATTCAAAACATTATCAAGAAAACACACGTAAAAATAAATATGTGTCGCAGAATAATTATGGCTCACTTAAAATTATTTCAATATTTATTGTTACGATTGTTAAACTCTCTTATTGTAGTGTTGAATATTTTGTTCTTTGTCTATTTTCTCACTGAAATTATTTTGAGGCTATGAACAAAAAAATCTTCCTCAGTTAACTATTTCAAAGGGTCTAATCAACTATAGTAAATAAGGTTTTTACTTAATATGTGTCTATAGACCCGAAGAAATGCACATAATCCAGGGGTTCGGTGTGAATTAAACAGTAGCGTTGTTTCGTAAGTGATAATGCACTTAATAAAAGAAAATCATAATTAAAAAGAACTAATGTTTCTATAAGTGCTATTAACCTTCTATTAAAATTCGCACGGTAACATATATGAATACATGTACGTTAGGAATAATTAGTTTTATTTCACATAATTATATATTCATAAATATAACATAATGATACTTAAATTTACAATACAATTTTTTTTAAAATAATACTGTAATTTCTAAAACAAATAACAATTTTTAATAATTTACAGATCTTAGTTTGTTTAAACAAAATAATATCAACACTATTCATATAGCATCAGTATGTCTGGTTTGAAACGAATAGCTTGCATATGCTGAAAGAATATTTCTTATATGACCATGAAATTATGTTATAATATATTTATTGTATGTATCTGTTAATGTTTAACTTTTCATAACCTTCACATATCTAGATTAGCTGAAAATCGTTCCATATTTAGTTTGTATTGTATCGTTATCGAAATGGAACATATATATTTTTAATCAAATCAACTCTAAAGGTATTGAAATCGTATTCGTAGAACACAAATCGTGTCTAACATATATATAATTAAAGTATAATTTGAAATCCAGTTGAATTTAGAACAGAAATTATTTTCTGTTCAAGATTATTAACGCTTGGTTATGTATTCAACAAGGAATCATTTAATATATTATTAGGTGTTCACAGAAGAAAAAAAAGTTTTGTTTCTGCATTTGTTTATTGAAAACATAAGAAATACACTGCACTTTCTTTGTTGAAAATCTGGCTTTGCATGTCCTAGAAATATAAGATATGTGTTACCTACATAAATATTTATAACATGAACATGTGTTATAGTTGTGTAGTTTATAATGCCTGGTTAAATAATTTGACTAATGTATTTTCAAGAATCCAATTTTTGCTTGAGAATTGAAATACAATATACAATTACCATGTTCACATGGAGGATTCAATATTGGCATGAGATTGAACTGACTACGTTCCTCATGTGTTCACATATCCGGGATTGAATTGGAATTTAAATACGATTGAAAGTTCTTAAAAATCCCGATAGATGCACTGTCGTCAGCTGATGACAGTTGTCATTCAGGGACGTGTCGTTAGGATTTCAATTCGTGGGGGGCCCAAAAATGTACTGGTTCACTTACGTTATACAAAATATGAATTTCTGATGATAATTCAGTTGAATTTAGAACAGAAATTAATTATAGATTTACAAGTCTGTTCAAGATTATTAACGCTTGGTTATGTATTCAACAAGGAATCAGTTCATATATTATTAGGTGTTCACATATTTGAGATTATGCAACTCAAACAGCGAAACAGCTTTCTAACGATACATTATTTGCAAACATTCAGGCTGTCGACAACGAAAACGATTGTCGTATCACTTACAATTACAATACAGTATAATTATCTTGTTATTCTGTTTCCCTTTTACAGTTATTATGAGTTTTACGATTTTAAAATCAGCGGCAAATTACTTTTCAATATCCGAACAAAACACAATAGCGTCCGAACCCCGCTAAATGGATAATGTTGATATGGACATTTCTATAACAACACTCTACTACTGAATACATGTATACAACAGTAAATAGCAACAAATAATAGATAGAAAATTTAAAAAACAAAATTTATTGTTGTTAAATTCAATCTACCATAGACGAGAAGATAATTTCTAGACAAAACTAGAAATTCAGCATCACTAGTTCAAATCATTAATAGTAATTTAGTTCATTTTGCATCTATTTTCCGTAAGTGCAGCCGTTTACAATACAAAACTTATTTGGAAAACCGTGTAAAAGCGAAAACGTGTAAAACAAGTACCGTGTAAATCGGGGGATAGGTGTATTCTGATAATACGAGTAAATTGTGCGATTATGCTCGACATCTAATCACCTCTTCGTAAATATATATTAAACTGAAATACTAATCTCGATTTTCTGCGATTAATTAAAAAGAAAACCATTCATATTCCAGTTTGTGTTATGGCCAACAATGCTAGCGTTCACAGGAACCTAATTAATTGCTGCAATGCAAGCATCAAACAAACTGGAATATTATTTTTAATTTCCTATTTGAATTACTAATTATTTCGATGTAAATGCAACTTTAGACGATTTTCCGTCTTATTGGGAAAAATACAGCTACGCCTTCCCAAGAGCAGACATCGGTGTGATTTCTAAAAATGATTTTGTCTGGAGGTGGAGCTTATTTCTTGACTAATTTTTATAGGCGTATCTACATTTTTATAGTAACGATGTTAATCTAAGATTGGCTAACAAGTAGTTCCAAGAACAGTTAGACCAAGAGAAAAAAATGTTTTGATTCTGCATTTGTTTATTGAAAACATAAGAAATACACTGCACTTTCTTTGTTTAAAATCTGGTTTTGCATGTCCTAGAAATATGAGATATGTGTTACCTACATAAATATTTATAACATGAACATATGTTATAGTTGTGTAGTTTATAATGCCTGGTTAAATAATTTGACTGATGTATTTTCAAGAATCCAATTTTCGCTTGGGAATTGAAATACAATATACATTGTTCGCCGCAAGAGGATATCAAACTGAGCTTCAGATTATCTCACAACTCACACATTTAAGGCGGTCGTTTACACTTGTTTTAGTTAGTTTTCAAATACGTCTGATTTAACCAATTTGTTCGTTAACATAAAAAATCTACCAAATGACATTCATTAGTAGAAAATTTTCCTGTATTGATATTTTCGACTACTATTTTACTTTCACTTAAATACTGTTGATCATTTTTCACTTTACTTTCAGGTAAACTAAAAGCGTAAAAATCAATTCACAGTGAACCAATTAGTAATTAAATAAGTTAAGTAACAGATAATGCTAGCGTTCACTGGAATAAAATAAAAGTATGGGAAGGGGTGAACGCTAGCATTATTTGTCATAAAACAAACTGGGTTATTAATTGTAATTATTAATATAGATACAAGAAAATGTTCATCCAATTTGTTCATTTGGCTTTTTACGAACAAATTGTTATAATATAAAAATGAATGAAACTAGTAAATAACCCTAAACTTTTTGAATGAACCTATTGTAATTTTGGTACATTAGTAAAAAGTCCCAAATCTAATGATTGTTATATATCGCTATTTTTTGAAAAATATTCTCAGGACGCCCCTGATTCGGATACCTGTATCAGGAGAAGAGTCAGTAACTTAAAACTGTATTCTTGTTTCAGAGTATATTATTTTTGGAGGGAAATTAACTCAGAGGGATCCTCGCTTAAGATACATGTACGTTTAAATATAATTTAAACTGGATAAAAACAAAAAAGACACAAAACATTTTAACGTTAGGATAAGAAAAAATGTCCCATTTAAAAGTTACATCTTAAAAAAATAAATTGTTTCCTTCTCACACCAATTTCAGTAACTTTTGCATTTAAAGTAATAATTAAACTACTGGAACAACTAAACTTACATTCTTAACAGTAGTTTTAATATCCAAATCAGCAACTTGCGTATCCTTAGGATTCGGAATTTGCGGTTTTTTATACCGAAATTTATTAATCATGTTGACACACTAGATTGGCTAATGCCAAAATCTGTTCATTTTATAACACATGTGTCTGTTTAAAGCACAGTTTACACAATCAAAATACAAGCTGACGTCACACAAAGCGCACCTAAACACAAAGCACGCAGCAGCCACAGTTCTTAGCGAGATTTTGGATTCTACCATCACCATCAGTTGCAGCCTTTCACCGTAGAGAACACCGACACAACTGAACCTGGGGACCGACCGATAGGTGCTCGGGTGGCGTGGGGGTACCGGGGTACACGACACTGTGGGCCCCCATACCTTTAATTTTGCGAAAACACACAAATCGCAGGTAAAATACGACACAACGTGCAGTGGCGCTCACAGACTACCTGATTACCTTCCTGGTTTCCTTATTTAAGTAGGAGTTCATTGGATTTGTTTCAGCAGACTGCAGTTATTAAATGTTTAGAAATGTAATCATATCACCTTGATTTGCATTTATAATCTTTTTAGTTTAAGTTACATTAGAATTATATATAAGGATAGAGTTGAATGGAGGAAGATTGTATGAATGTAATGGTAAACTTGAAATCGGTTGTCTGCCACCCCACTTAATGGAACAGCATACGTTATGTATGTAGGTAAACATTTTTTGACAATGTTTTGTTGGGTTATTATGATTAAAAAATGTCGTATGAATATAGATTAACAAAATTTCAATCCCTTGTTGTTACGGAACGAAATGGAATATGACCAAAATTCTTATAATCATCATAAATCATCCTTTTTGTGGTTCGTTGTTTGATTATATATTTATTTAGGAAACAAGGTCTTATTTATCTTTATTGTGTATTAAAATAAGGTTTGAAAACATTTTTGGTTTGGAGATACGCTCCGAATAACACCCGAGATTATTCAATAGAATGTAACAATTCTGACGGGAGAAAGTAGACGGACATTTTCTTTTTTTTTAACCTGCTACAAGTATATACCCTATAATTAAACATATAGATAAGTTATCCATATCCTTATCGTATATGACAAAGTATGTTCACTTTTAGGGCATGAAGTTTTGGAAGTAAATAGAACATTTATTTAACCCTAGTTGCATAACTTATGTTCAATTTAGAGTAGTGCATTTTGTTGAATTTACGCATCGTAATTTAAAACCAAAATTGTTATATACATCACATTTGTTCAAATTAATGAGATGGTAGACAACCCTTTTCAGGCATTCACAATTTTTCTGTATTAAAATGTAAGTAATAACTACTACATACGTTATTACTTCATTTAGAATACAGAATGTACTGTTTTTCTTTCGAGCAAAGCCTGAATGGAGAAAAATTGTAAATGCCTGAAAAGGGTTGTCTGCCATTTCATTAATTTGAACCATGTGATGTATGTAACAAATGTTGTTTTTTTTCTATAATGAAAATGAATTATTTGTCTAAAACCTATGTCATAAAATTCTTTGGGAATAGTAAATTAAAGCAATGCATTATAAAATAGATATTTATAACGTTTGAATTTTGAGTTAAATCGTTATAAACATACGAGGGCTGTCCGACAAGTACTTAGCCTCACCGGCCTATGGCGCCACTGTCGCAAGAGACATAACCTATTGTGTAGTACATTATCTTAGACGGCTACTGTTAAAATTTCAGCCGAATCGGACTCGTACTTTTGTTTTGACCGCGTGTGAAAGCGGGAGTATCCGCAGATTTTAGAAAAATGGAAAAGAGCAAATTCTATTCTTGTTTTTGGAAGGGAAATCGCGCAGTGGCTTCATGTTTCGTCAACAGTATATAATAAGATTTAGACACTGTTTAGGCAAAATACACGTTTTCATCATGGAAACCTTACATTTTAATACAGAATATATTGTTTCCCGTCAGTAGAACCAACGCTGTTTTAAATATTGCATCCATACCCCTTTATTTCGCGTATTTCACGACTCTTCTTTAATTCAATTCACTGTCAATCGTATTCATCCATTTATTCTTTTCTTCATTTACAGCACCCATATAAATATTTAGTGTTTTAATTCGTCATTCTCTCCAAATGTGCAAATCATCCCATCTGTCCATCGTACATACGTACATTTCGCTCAATATAAATCCACCAAGTACTTCTTTTTGATACATGAAATCCTTATGAAGACATCGGATCAGAAAATAATATTACCATATTTATAAATGCAAACGCGATATTATGCTTGCAACCATAAAAGACATTGCCCCATTAGTGGACTTCTACTAAGATATATTCCTTATCTGTCCTCGTACACGGGGTCTTGCTGAAGACGCTTTGCTTTGTGTACTCCTAGGTGGTCACCTACAACTTTCTTATTCGTTTTATTCCTCCTCGTCGACGCCATTTTGAAAACCTTGACCGCGGCTCGTGCTCGGGCGCGAAGACTCGAAGACTCGCGTTGCACACAAACGTATTATTTACTTACAAAGAGCAACAAATAAATACATTCCATACGCAATATTGAAGAGTAGAGCAATTTTTTGTATGAACATGATATATAACTTCAAGGTATGTAATAATTATTATTTTACAACCAGTGGCCCTCAAACATAAACTTATATAAGTTTTTCATCAAATATCTTTTCTCTACAATTTTAGAGGTTGATCATACAGAAATACAAATTTCAAACTAAATAATCCATATAGGCAATCATGATCGCTAGAATTAAAGAATTGACCTGAAATCGAGACCGTTGCTACTCTTACGATTTTTTACGAATTTACTTTGTGTTTAGAAATACTTTGAGCACAATCTTAAAACACAATATATGTGAAATCGTCTATATTCGAAAGTTTGAATATTTTAAAAAGAATCCTATTTATTATGTATATTAAAATTAGACAACTATAAAAATATATAAATATACATCATGGGCTCAGACACAAGACAAGTCTACCTTATTATACTAATCCTCCATTTTGTTTAATCTGTGAATAAATTCATATAAAATATGTTACACAGAGAACAAAGAACTTACATAGATTTATGACTTTGTTCATGGTGAAACCATTGCACCATTTTTAAAAGTATCCCATCGGGTACACTGTAAATATAAGCTATACATATTTTGCACGTGCAAGTATTTTAGCACATGTTTGCATACGTTTTTAAAAACATGCATATTTGAGTATGTAACACGAAATTCAGGTAAATTATACCTGCAGCATGCAGAAAATGTTTAAAATATTTTCGAGAGAATTATATTTAATAAGTAATGAGACGATTTTTGTCTTTTTGATTCCGAAAATTTATACAACTAATACCCTAGGTGTATGTCGTTCGGTCCGTCTTTAGATTTTACTTTGTAACCGGGGCGATTTTAATCAAATTTGGTACCCAAGAAATTCCCATTCCATTTAAATCTAATCTTCCGGAGTTATAGGGCCCTATATATATATTTTTAATATATATAAAGCGATATAGTCTACCCAAGGACCATAAAAAGCTATTGGTCTGCAATCTAGTATTATGAAAAGAAGAAAAGCTAAACCGGTCTAAGCAATAAGCAGTTGAATAAACAATTCACCCAAAAGATACATGCAGTATTTGATGGTTGCAAAACATCTCTGACGATTTTACAGTGTATCTTAGACGCCACGTCGATGCCTAACCTAACAGAACTCCACGTCGTGACCGCTAAGAAAGGAGCGCTTTAAATCAATCGTTCAAATCAAGTATTGGACATAGTACCCATGCCACACCATTACCAATGAACCTGAATATTTGGATAGTCTACTGTACAGCATCATGCTTCTTGTTCGTATTCTGAAAAAGGTGATTGTAAACAGCATCTCAGAGCTGGCCAATCGGCGACAAGCTGAAACCGGTTTCTGAAAAGCGGGAGGTGTCTTGATTGGTTACCTATAACTTGTTCTTCTACTTTTTTGTGTACGTTTTTTTTTGTTTCTACTGTTTATTATTATTAATCGTTTAACTTTGTTACCGACTGTTTAAGTGTAAGATTTGCATTGCATGTAAATTACCATAAATTATATTATAATGGGTAATGAAGTAATGCAATATTTGCTTGTAAAATATGGGAAATAAAACATATATTGATGCTAATATTCAGATAATATTGCGTTAATCTTTTAAATAAATATTAATCGCAATGGTCAAGAAACTGGGCGCGCGCCTGTCTTAAAAGGGCTTGAATATGGATTATGTAAATAATTAATTAATAATTAGGTGCTCTGCACTAATCCATAGTTTTCACTATATTTAGCGTTATTGTGTTATAAATTCATCAATGTGTGTAGCAACTAGAGAAACGTAAATGTAATATGACTATTCACAAACCCGATTTTTCAATAATTGGTACATTTTTGGAAGAGATTTTTCAAACAAAAGTTGCTAGAAATGTTTAACTTTTATAAATTCACTAATTTCTATCTCTTGTTCTTCTCGAGGTGTACAAAAAATGACACGAGTAAACAAGCACTTCCGGTTGAAATGCCCTTCCAAAAATAGGAGGTTTCTTTCAAATTATATATTCAAAACATCATATTTTAATGTTTGTTTGATAGACAAGATATTATATATAATTTTATAGTGTGTGTATAATGGAATTGATAGGTTCTATACATATATATCTCCTTGCGTAAGAAGCTTACATATTTATATTAATTTATACATTCTTAACCTTGGTGTAAATTTGCAATTTATAGTTGTTTGTTCATATGAAAGTTAATGCAACAACGTAAGAAAAATCTTTAGTTTGAAGGATAACTTATTTACACCTATCAATGAATAAGACGCAGTTTCTAATTTTAAATTCATATACATAAGGTAATAATAATAATTTAAATTCTTCTGTATACCTGGAACTTGACTTTGCGTTACATAATATCTATTTATCCTTATTGCATTTGCTTATTCGAGAATGTGTGCATTCTTAATTTTTACTTTCTTATTCGAATGTATAAGGAAGTCTAGTAATAATGAAACTTTTCAAATTCGAGATATTAACAGATATATAAACATTTTGACATGCCCTGAATCGTATCAGAATGACGCCTGTGTGTGTCTGTCTGTTTGTGATCGTTTTACAGCAAATACGGTTCATGATTAAATAATAAAATATTTAACGTAAGACATGTGTAGTGCTCGAAAAAAATCTTCCAATTTTTGAAAACAATTTCCTAAACGCAAGTATTGCTACTTTTAGAAATATCTCGTAAACGGCACAAGTTATAGAAAAAGCTAATCTTATAAAATTAAAATTTCTATAAACTTTTGTTTAAAAAATGTACCATTTACTAAAAGATATTAAATTTACGTTTCCCATATTGACATTCTAGCATAAATTTAAAACAAAAAGAAGCAATATTATATTAATTAATTAGTGGAAATTTAAGGATTGTTCACAGCTAAACGAATTAGAAATTAAGCTTAGAAATTATAAGTAATAATTTCAGTTTGGTGTATGACATACAAGGTTAACGTTCACAGCAACAAAATTAATCATACATTGTGTTAATTTTCTTGCTTAGAATGCTAGCATTGCTTATCATAATACAAACTAGATTGTTATTAGTAATTTTCTAAGCTTAATTACTGATTGTTTCGCTGTGAACAATCCTTTAGCCCTTACCAATAAAAAAAAAACGTGCTTTTCAGGTCTTAATATTAATGTAATCAATAATGCCATCAACTATTAGCAAAAAGCAACAATTAAACAAGTACTTATTTGCTTTATGGTTTATTTTTGAAATATTTTTTAGAACAAAGCTTAGCAAACTATGTTAACTTAAAAAGTATTTATAACTCTCTTAATTTTAATTTTCTACGCTAAATATTCATAAATCGCTTTTTTACGATTTCTTTTATCGTTGAAGTAAAATGTTCTCCGCTAGATCACAAATGAAATAAATAATCAGTAGATTAAATTGTTAATTGTAATGTACTATTTCAATATTTTTGCTTAATTAATTAAAAAGTTCAATTGAAAGCGCAATATAATAATATGCAAAATAAATATACAGAAAGCGTATACAACAAAGTGCAGCTATTGAGTCCATCAATGTTCTTATTAAAAATTACATAAACCTAATTCTACACTTGAAGATTAAGTGAATGTTCTACGCTTCCTGCATTTTTCATATAATTAAATAATTTCCGGAGAGATGAACGCTTACCTTGAGCGCACAGAAGATGCACGACTCAGCCATGCACGCGTGCCCCGACAGATCTCGAAAACTCCTGCGGAAGATGTCCAGATGCCATAACACCTGTGAACAAGAAAATACCACCATCAGTCAGTGTGAGTCACATGTGCGCCAGCGCCTGCTACTGCATAGGGTGGCAAGATCACATAGACATCAGACAGACACCAGCTGCCTGATATAAAACACGCGACACCCATATATACACAGAGGGGAGAAGAAAAAGAATAGGTTATTGGGTCCCTTATTATGTAACATGACTTCATACATATATACAATCAACCACCTGTGTACTTCAGATTTACGTAACGTAATATAGATAACATTATTAGATTCTACAAATTTGTCGGTGTGGATTCATAATTTTGATAAGTTATAAGTTAGATTAATTAAATTTTGAGTTTCACGATTTATGGTGACAATTGGCTGTTTTCTTATAAATAATAGAGCAGTTAAATAAAAATGTCGATAATATGTCTTAAACATCACAAATCATATTATTCAACTAACGCAAATAAATCTTACTACTTCTTATACCTAGACTAATAGTAATATTATAGTCTAATTTATATTCACAAAAACAAAATTCGTGTCTAACAAGAACTGGCGCTAGCGCCAGTGCTATCAGCTCGCCGTTCCGGCGAGCGCGGTCACATCAATAAATACAAAACTAAAAGCGATAGCAATTATTATAGTACAAAATTTATTGTTGTTATGATATTTCATCGGCATTTAATATGAAATTAATAAATTTCTAAGTTTACGTTTAATTCTTAATCATCGACATTATACTCACATAGCCCATTGAACCAATCTAACCAATTATGATCCCGACATTTATTTATCCCTGTACCATAACAGTTTTAATTTCTAAAAACCCCACATTTAAAATTGCACACATCCACATGGGTAACGTTAATATCGTTCGTTTCGTGATTTGCCAAGGATATTGATAATTATTTGATGAACATTTCCTAATTTTATTAATTGAAACACAGAAGCAAATGGTTTATACATTGGAAAATATAACCAAACAAATTACTGTCACATAAATATAACTTCTTCATTGTACTAACAGATGGCGATCGATGTCTGATATACTTCAAAATATATTTATATTATTTTTTTTAAACCTATGGGCTCACAATTTGAAAAAACTTTAATCACATAAAATATCTTAGAATGTTGAGTAGAAAATTCTATAAAATTTAAAAGTTGACTAAGGGCAGTATTTAGGAGGGTTCCAAATTTTGGGGGCCTATAACGCCGGTCCTGTACAGACGATTGGATTTAAAATGCGACGGGAACATCACGGGCATGGAAATTATATGTATACCAAATTTCATCAAAATCGGCCCGGTACCTTCAGACGAGTTGCGGTCACAAACTCAGGTCTTACGACGGACCGACCGAGCGAGCGAGATACATACATCCAAGTATATGAGTTATATATATTTTTGGATTCAGGGCGAAAATACAAGAACTTTTTGTTAAGATTTTTTTTCGATCCGAGCATGTTACAGACACACGACCAATCACTATAGCTCTTTTGTTCTTACTGTACGACGAGCTAAAAATATGAAATTGCAAATATTTTATGAATATTCTACAACATTCATATTTTACTTCGAGCCAATTTTTCTCGGAAAGAATATTTTTTGTTCTGAGTCTTATATGTAATGGCGATTAAGATTGTTTAATCTTTTTGTCCCTGCCGTTTCGGAAGTCACTTTCGGCACCGGATATGGTATTGGTACCGCATGCAAACAAAGCATCTTCTTCGTAATGAATGAACACGTAATTATGTATAGTTTTAGATGTCTGTGTGAAGTTCAGGTTTAAAATACACCGTGAGAACTCTAATTATTGTTTACCTTAAAGATCTTATTCACATTGGTTTCATTGTTTTTAACAAACGGCTTAATAAATTCAAACACGGTTGTAGATCGCGTATAAGAACTAATGTTCTAACCATTCATTTTTAATTTTATGCAAAGTGAAACAAAAAATAAATGTATGTGCACTGAAAAATATATATTTTAAATAAATTATACCATGATTTCTAGTAGCAAAGAATTTCTATAAACAGAAGTTTTGTTAAATTGACATATCGATTTTAATTCACATGTTCAGATATATACTTGCAAATAAATGTATAAATGAGAGCACTTGTAAGTGCATAATGCATAATAAATTCTGTGAAAAATATTATCACGATTTTACATAAGAGAGCAACATTTCTCTTGAACAATAATTTAAATTTTTATCGTTCGCGATCGGTTATAGAAATTCAATTATGTTCCTATATAACCTTTAAAATGAACTGAGTTGTATTTTCATTCAATTTACAATAATATCATAACATACATATTCAAATAAATGTATAATAAAATATGTTTGGAATTTTATAACTGATTATATTTGTAACCATAAAATAAGGTTCATATTTTCTAATTTCACTACATCCGTTGTACTTTCTTAGCTGCGAATACCATTTAAAAAACTTTCTTTCAAACCACATTATGAATTTATAACGTTTTAATTAAAGCATAAAAATGATCTTTTATTTGTTATTTCCGTTGCTCAAATATTGAGAAATCCATCAAAATGTACATATTTGCTTTTAATATTTGTTATATTGATAACATTCTTTCCCTAGTTCTATGCGTCACCGTCTTATTTAGCTTATCAGAAGAATGAAATAAAAATAAAATAATTTAAATTATTTATATATTCGAAACCGACTTACATACTTAAAGAAATGTGTGGCATGATGGAACATAATTTCTGTTGTTCTATAAAATTAATGAGAAGTTTAAATTAATTAATGTAACACTAATATAATAAAAAACATGTATTTATTTTCTATCGAAAGTTAAAAATAACCAAGTGAAATGGTTTAATTAATTTTTGAAAATTTGGTATGAAAATACGAAGAAAATTATGCAGAAAATTGCTTATTTGATTTACCCGCGTATATTGAAACCAATGTGTACAAAGTTGAGTTTACTTTACAGTAATTGGTTTAGATGCAAAGGAGTACAATCTCAGAAACTAATTCGCGTCGTGATTCGACGAACCATGATATTAAATGTCGCGAAAACGTTCTGGTTCATGGAATCCAGTAACCATATTAGTATCATGTACGGAGGTACAGAGAGTGATATCAATATTTGTGAGATCATCCATAGAAATTGTATTGTCACTACAACTGTGTGGAAACGAGAAACTGTCAAATAAATATAGCGAATCATATTGGTCGTTTCAATTGAATTGTCAACATATGTTTTATTTTATCAATTAAATATCAAAACATATTGTCTCACAATTGTGCTAATACAACTCTGGATACAGTATTTGTTCATGGTAATATTGTTATAATAACATTGCTCTTATTATATGTGCGCAGAGTTGATCACAGCAAATCACTATGACATTTAACAATGAACGAGATATGAAAGCATAATATTATTTATAATAACAGTTTAGTTTTTAACAGGAATTGACTTTCTACTATTCGACTATATTATACAACTGCATGTCGTTTTCTCGTCTCCACGCCTACTCAGATCTCCAGTATTTATAATCATTGTACACTTTGTTCTTGGATGGCGATATTTAGAGTATCAAATTGCAGTCATTTGATACGAATTTACAAAGTTTAATAAATCAATACGCGCCACATGAAGAAAGTATAATTTTATGTTAATAGTCCCGTGAGGTTGATACCCCATTATTTTTTTAGTATAATTTTATTTCATTGGAAAGTATTTAAAAGAAGTAACCAAATCCGTTTATAAAATTTTATACGTGATATTATTCAAAGTATTGCTGTATAGGATAAAATGCAATTAAGTATTGCATATACAGTGATGCGCTCTAGCAGTCGCACTCATCGAGAATTTTAAATATATGTTATATAGAATATGACAATGGCATATTTTTTAAATATTATTATAGTTATTAAACATATTCAGGTTGTGGTATCCATACGTCCAACAACTGGTGATTGGGATATGGATAATTTCGAAGCAACAACATACGAAATAAATAAAATATATTTAATAAGCTAATATCGCTGGTCCCTAAGAAGTAAGGCGTTATTAAGCTCTTACTACCGTAACACGTTAATATAGTCCATATTCATGAATTCAGTCCATAAGGTTCTTATTAACTGAATTCGTGACTAAAGATCTTATTAAGGCGTTTCTGTAGTAACATCTTTATTAACTTTCGTCGTCTTAGGGACCAGCGATATATATATATAAATATATATATATATATATATATATATATATATATATATATATATACATTTTGGGAATCCAGGAAGACATGAAACCAATTTCCGTGCACACATTTTGAGTCCGCCAGTGTTACAGACACAATAACACACAACCGATGAGTCGAAAATGAACCAAGAGAATAGTATGATATAGTTTTAATTGGCGAAAGATGCTACCGTGTTCTTTTTTATATATCTAAACAATATTGACTTTAGGAAATAAAGCAAACAAACTTCTTTTCATTATACGCTAGCATTTGAAACAATACTTTTAAATATTGTTTTATTATAAACATCCTGAATAAATAAACGCCCTGTATCTGCATTGCCTTTTATTTGAAATAAATTTAAATTTAAAATGTGAATGAGTCAAGTTGAAAACAAATAAAGCCCTTGTTTATATACCGCCATTTAAAGTAATCTTCAGTGGGCTGCAATGGCAACATGGTCAAGAGTCAACTGCCGTGTCATTTATTTACCTTCGAGACTTGATACAAAGCTCTGGGCCGATGGTGATGTTTTCCTTTCGTCATTTCGCCAGTAAATAATGAATTCACAACACAGGTACACAGCACAATTAAACAGTCACAGATTAACAAATTCACATATTTGTTTTGCTACGTCAACTAGAACTTCTGAAATAAAACACTACGCGCTCTTGCTGTGAGTAAAGTATATTCGATAGTATAGTTCTATACTGCGTCAAAGACGAGCACAACCTGTGCAGGTGAACAAGCCACGCCGCTTCACACACACACAACGAGACGGGAAGTTGAACCGACCGAAACGATAATATGGCCGCCATTTTTACCCAACAACAATCGGTCGAGCAGATTGCGCAGCGAGGGGATAAGTAATGCCACTGAAGATTCGTTGTGGTGCGAAAATAATCCTTCATTGGAAAGAAAAACTCACGGTTTACGAACGTCCGATTGGCGAATATTCCTTATACCGAACGTCACAATTCATAAATATTTTTTAAAAGGTGTTTTCTTTTAGAACGGATTTAGCGGCGATTGTTGGACAAGGGTCCTTTAGTTATGAAAAATTAATTTTTACTTTGTTGTACGAAGAGAATTTTAACGGAAATACTTTTTTAGCTAATCCTGCATCAATTCTGGCAATTTTCGGAAAGGCGTCTAATATAATTAGTGTGAACGGTCTAGTGGTAAAACTGTTGAAGAGAAAATTATGAAATTGAAAACTTAAGTTTAAAGTTTGCACCTGTTCTTTTGAAAATAATATCTTAACCGGAAGTAACAGTTTATTCTACTATATCTCAGATACGGTATGAGTTAGAGAAAAAATGATTCATATATAAGTTGAATATATGAATATTTCTAGCAACTTTTGTTTAAGAATTTAGTCGAAAAACGTTTCATTTACTGAAAAGTCACCTTTGAAAATGTTTATTTTATATACGTTTTTCTAGTTACAATTCCTATTGTTTGGTTTCATAGGTATCGTAGGGCGAATATGATTATAAATATAAATAGTGAAAGGACATGAAAGTCGAGTGAAGGCCACTCCAGTTATTTTTCTCAGTAATTCTAATGGAGATTAGTCAGCCGGTTAAAAGATTCAAACTGTTGCGCCACACTTTTTGACTAAGCAATCCTTTCAAATTTTATTTTTGTATCGGCATTTTACCGTTAATTTGATTCTAAAGATTATATATCTTTAAAAGTAAGATATCCTGAATAATATTTGGATATGGGTCAAATATCCCACGTTTGCAAAACTGACACTGAGTTCCTATTAAAGACGAGATTTTTTTTATGCTGACGTAATTCTCGTCGCTTTTGTTCCGTACCAATATAAACTCTTCTCCGACATCTAACTTCTCCGGCATTTCAACTTTTTCTTAATTTTATTTTCTTGAATTATGTATTTTTCTAGAATTACAAATTCCTCTATATTAAATCTTTTCGATATTATAATTCTTGCGCATATTTCCCTATCGACAACCGCTCTTGAGTTTTGACAACAGGCGCTTTCCTTTACACTATCAGAACTGATTTGAACATACCCGAGTGGATCTATACACTGGAAATGCACGTTCCACTCAATTACTAAATATAGTTTCTGCTATCTCATCTAAAAACCTATATAAAGTTTCGAAACTTGTTGAAATATTCGTGTTATAACAAAAACCCCGAATATTCATTTTCACGGGAATATGTATGTGTGTCGGAGATTATATATTTGCACCTAAGTATCGCGCCTTAAATTACAGGGGTTAAATAATTTGATCTCAGTACATATATATCAAAATGGCATCGGAATCAATATTTGGACAGTTCATTTATGTCAGTTCAGATCAGTTTCACCTTGAAATGAAAATGCCTAAGAACTGGGAAGTAATAGCATAAAGTAATAGTGCTTGAAGGTAAATAAAACTGAAAGCTCTTTAGAGATATTTTCTTCTTTTAGTGAAGTTTCTAGCTACCTTCTTTTAAATTTAGAATCGAACTTTTCTAAGAGCTGTTATGATAATATATGCCGAATAGCTGAACCAGAACTTAGAATCGCTGTCGAAGGGTGGAATATATGCATAGGCACGATTTAGCTTACAGACGGGAAGTGGGAAGTCTACGTCTATGTCTGAAGTTGGCAACGACTATTTTGTTGTTTTCTATTAATTATTTACTATGTATGACGAGTGCAAAGAGCGTCCTGTTTGGGAAAGGGCAGGTGTAATATAATTATTTACGTAACAGGTGCTGTAGTAAAATGAGTCACCGGCAAGCTAACAGTACCATGTGTAGCATGGGACTTTTAAATGGTGACGAGAGGCAACTAATAACAACATATTGTCATATGGGTCATCTAAAAACTAGTTCTAATACACCTATTCTATAACTGTATCTAACACAAAATTTTATTTAAATAAATGTTTGGGTAAATCTAACGGTTTTGTAATTTAATTTAAAACTAATAAAAAAAATGGTTTCAGTGAACATTTTGAGATATTAATATGTGTACACCATTATTTATAACATAATATTTTGTTCTTTTGTACATGATACTGCGTACAGTTTTGATTTACGACGTGCTAGCCTGTAGTAGAATATTCTGAAGTACGTATGTGTCACTTCATGTCTATCAACTACGCAGTGATATAACTAGTAGGAGGTGAGGGCGGTGGATTTTTTCTCGCACTCCAAGAAAAAACAGTAATTATAAAAAATGAGTACGAGTCAGGATTCCGACACAGTGAATTTGCAATCATTCTGTCCGCGATGTCTTTCTAAGGATGTCTGTGATATGTATGTTGCTGGTAAAGATATAATCATACACAATGTTTTAAGTTTTCTGAAATGTAATATGTTTGCATTACATTTCCGAATAAAACAGAAGTAGTGATTTTCCTAACTGTTGATAGTAATTACAATTAATAATCCAGTTTGTTTTATGCCACAGCAACAAAATTGCCACTGTAATTATAAATTTTGTTGCTGTGAACGCTAGCATTGTTCGTCATAAAACCAACTGGATTGTCTGTGGTCTGTTTTTACATAAAACCAACTGGATTGTCTGTGGTCTGTTTTTATCAAATATAATCGAAACACGTTCTATTCAAAATTTAAATCATTCTACGACATTTTAGAGTAATTCCAGTTTAAAGGATTCGTCTGCGGTTTTATATTCTATTTTTGTGTTATTAAGAATTCATAAAGGAATATTGAAGAAAATTATGTTCAATAGACTTAAAAAACAAAAATTACTAAACTCTATTGAATTACCTCAAAAACATGTACGTGAATACATAAATATTTTGTGCATTCAAAATTAGCATTCCAAGAGGACCCGAATTTCAGGAATACATTTATTCTAAAGTCAGTAAACTGTAAGTGTTTAAATGAACGTTTTATCCGTTATTTTTAAAACCTAACTTACATAATCAACAGACAGTTGTAATTCAACCGGTGCAATGCCTATGCCCCTATTATTAAGATTAATAATTAATATTAGGCTTACTTTGAAGATACGACGCAATTGTAAAGAATACTAGTAAATATTCAAGGACAAAAATAAGTAAATGTCACTTTTATAATACTTTTAAGTCTTACTATGTGTTTGAATACACTTAAAAAGTTTAAAGTACTATAAGCAGCGCATCTGAGGATAGATTTACTATCGAAATGAGCGGGAAACGATAATAGTATTTGTATACGCTCGTGAGTATTATAGTAAAACAAGATGGTGGTCGTCGGGTCAGGAGTGAAATCAACGCGGGATAGCCCGGGGCAGAACAGGTTTTTCATAGAAACAGAAAGAGACGACGATAGTTACGACACAGGTAAAAGTAAGTGACTTCAGCATTAGAGTAAGATGGATAATCATAGGTGCAACGGAGACACATAGATCTGAATTGTTATAAGATAGAAAAGGAGGTGTAACGCGAAGAGTTCATGGTCACAGTAAAGTACAGGTAAGAACATAAAAACTTAAGTTGCTGGCTTTACAAGACTGTTGACAGGAGCGTACTGAATTTTTTTAATGTTGTATTTCATTTATTTTTGTTGTTGCAAAATTAATTATAAAATTTTGCATAACGTTTGAAGTTAAATGGAGCACCTAGTTTACGGAAACAGAAATTCTAGGGTTCAAATCCCGGTGTTAACGGTTGTAAAACACATGTTTATACGAACTATATTCGGTTATGTCTATTACATTCACGGAATCGATGGTTGTACATAAATTATAGTTTCTATGGTTGTTTCCGAATATATATTTATATAACTCGCTCGGCCGGTTGGTGATGACCGCCGGTCTGATACTTTTCATGATTGCATTCTTACGAATTTAATTATGGTTCGAAATACCCAAGATACATCAAAATTTTACGTTGAATTACAATAACTAGTTGAGTGGATTTTTAAGTAAAAGAAGCCGGCCCTGTTCTACTAAAATGGCTTATCTGATTTTACCTTTACAGAAGGGTTCCAATTCCTTCTGCCTTCTACCCTTGTTGTCTTGGTCGAAAGACCTGAGCCATTTCACCTGTTGCAACTGACAATAGACTGCCTGTGCCCAGTGAAACGTATTCAAACGTCTTTTAAGCAACAATGTTCTTTCATATTAATTGAAGGAAGAAATCAGTGGTTTTGTAATTTATTTATAAAAAGGAAAACACGATTTTGTTAATAGCACCTTTTTCTTTATATAAAAAGCATTATTAAGAAATCGTTTAATTGTCATGCCATTACCTAAATAATGGTTGGTTAACTATTGTTAATATGGTTTTTTATAGCTATTAATAATGCAAGTTTTTATTTGCGAAATGTGGAAATGAATTTGTCTCGATTTAAACATCACATGGATTGTTGGGCATGAAATTCATGCAACGGAGATATAACATAGGTGGGGTATGAGTGCTAGTGATACAAAGTTTCGTTACATTTGAGTACTTGTAACTACTCGTAACTTTTAGGTAGAGTACTCGTTATTTTGTATTCGTTACAAGTATTCATTCACTTGAGTGGCACTAACTGAGTACTCGGGCTATTCGGATACTATTGCGAAACACGTATAGATAACTGAACTGAGTACCGATTAGTTTCGTCTTTCGTCGACTTTTGTCAGTATTTTGCTCTAGCTTCAAAAATCTGCTGTTGATATGTCGTATTCAAAGTGATTTAGTTTTTTTTTTTTCATATTTTATAACATTCAATAACATAAAAAAAAATACAAAACAAAAACAAAGAAAAACAGAATTAAATAATTCGGCGCTCCTTACACGATATTCTCGATTGCGAATATCTATATATGTAACTTGGTTTTAATAAGTATAAATTCATTGTAATCTGCCAGTTCCAGTAATCCGACACTACCATTGTTTTCGTGGTGTGAAATTATTGAGAGAGTACTGTAGTTATTAAATTATATGATTAAGGCTGTTCTTAATTTGTGCCAATTTGTTTGTAATAATTTAAAAACTGCCATTTACATGCATAGAAAATAATTAGAGGATCATTGTCCAGGTTTGATATTTTCAATCAAACTTTTAGTTTCCCGTAAAAACTGCTGGACGTGTATCACTTTTCAACGATCGACTTTATGTCAGGGAATCTAAAAGCGTAACTGAAAATATCGATATAGGAAAAACTATGTTGTACGTCATTTGGTAGTTTTTATATTTTTTCAAACAAATTGGCATAAATCAGACATATCTAAAAATAACAAAATATAGTATAGGATAGCCTCAAATATATTTATGTCTAAAACCCTAACTCATTAATAATGCTTATTCGATTCGAGTTTTGGAAAATGTCAATATTTATTACTAAACAATTGAAAATCTTAGGCAATTTGTAACTGTGAAGTCTTACCATAAAAGAAAGCACTTAACCTTTGACATAAGGTCACACATACTGTATGCTAATATACCGGTAGAACAAGTTCCTAAAATAAAGAATAGAGTCTTTTAGTTTCGTATACATTACCCGATCATGGTGCTGCAACTTTATTTATTTCTAACAATTTGCATAATTAACCCGAGAGCTGAAATTTAAAAACCGTATTGATTAAAACAAATACAGAAGTTAATGCACATATTTTATTACTATGATTTTTCTGTCGTGTAAAATAATTGCATTTCGAAATACGGAACGAACGTTACTGTTCTGCTTGTTAGTTAATGGCATTATGCTCCAGACAGTCACGATGCCTAATGGAGAAACTGGTTGGGACAAAGAAAACTGTATTGGCGCCAAATGACTTAGTCATTCGTGGCCATAGTGGTATATGGTTAAAAAGTTCTATTCGACTGACACATTCATGCATTTTGTCTTATCAAAGCAATAATCGAACGTATTTTAAAACTGGGTGATAACTTTGTTAAACTCATCAAAAACTATCGAAAGATTCTGATTTAGGTTAGGGTTGAATGATGTAAAATACAAATAGGTACATACTTGTGTAATGCAATCATTTTTATATTTATGGGTTGGTACATTTATGGCACGTAAAGTTTAATGGCGACAACAATGTGTTATATGCCACACAATTAAAATTTTACCTTGGTCTCGCAAGTCATTCGATTTGCAATCGATTTAAGATTCCTTGAAATATCGGAACTATAAGTTATTTTATAACCTAAATATCGAATAAAAGTTTTACATTATGCTAAAAGTGTAATTTTGTAAAAGTACTTGATTGTTATTTTGAAATAATTCGAACTATTTCGAGCATGAACGTGCAGTATAAAAGAGCTCCCTCCTTATATTATTAGTGAGTGACTTACGAGTGTTACCTTTTAAGAATAAGTTAACATTAACATTGTGGGAAAATTCAGGAGGTCTGGCCCGTATCCGTTGCAGTTTTATGTATGTTTTTGTGTTCGAATGGTTTCAGTAAATCTTGGGTATTTTTTTCTCGTACTGTGTCGTGAATATGTTTGTTGGTATAACAATGGCAGCGTGGGTTACTAGAGCAGTCTCTTCAGCCAGGTAGAAGTAATGACGGCAAAGGATAAGGAGACAAACAAATCGAAAAGTTGCTGTTGTATTATAAATGTCAAAGGTTCAAATCGTGATG
The DNA here is from genome assembly GCA_933228885.1 of Leistus spinibarbis. Taxonomy (NCBI): domain Eukaryota; kingdom Metazoa; phylum Arthropoda; class Insecta; order Coleoptera; family Carabidae; genus Leistus; species Leistus spinibarbis. Next base: position 3,056,182 of record OW121796.1, read on the forward strand.
AAGACGGTTCTTCGAACTTGGCATTTGACTTTCTGTGACGCCAGTTATTTATAGATGAAACCGAGACGCGATGATTGAAAATGACATAACATCGAAATAAAATGGCAACTGGGAAACTGTCGGGCAGTTATTAAAGATTTAATACCGATGTGAACTTTTAGTTTTATGAGCCGTGTTATGGATTCATTAGTTGTCTCATCGCACATTTACTAGACATTTTATTTTAGCACTGTTTTATTTTATACATGCTGTAAATTTGCTTTTATTAAAAGGCATATGACTTTTATATTTTATTATGTCGTTTTTAATATAGCTGTTATTACCAAATAACTCAGTGGATGACTTTTTTGTTTATTTACAAACAACAACTACTCTACAACTACAAATGATGACTATATATTATTATTCTTCCATAAAATAAATATTTCTTCCTTTTTGGGGACGAATCTCTTCTAAAGGCAAAAATACGAAACAATTTAAGATATAACAACCACTTAAGCCTTTCTGAACCTTGACAAGTTCAATAATTTAGACACATTCACTTTTGATCTGGAATTCGAAAAATTATTTTCCATATCATTTTCAAAGAAGAGGAACAGCTCGTTTAAGATTCATCGAATTTGCATAATGCACAATCATTACCCATTACCGAATGGTTACTAAGCGTCTTTTAATTAGAAATAATAACGATAATTATTATTACATCCTATCATTATCAATTTTAGTTGTAATGCGAACGAATGTATTATCGTTGAGAACGTCTATTGCGCCTGACAGGCAGACTACATGCCGGGCGGATATGCAAAATTAGTTGCGTACTCACTTTCACGCATAATATTTTCACTTTTGAATTAGGTTACGTTCTATTGTTTTGTATTCAAATTTATAAACGATTGTTTAAAATTATCCACTTTTATCACTGTACTGTAAATTTAAAAAAATATTACTCATACATATTTTCATTAAATTGAACCGTAATGCCTTAAATTTAAACTGCAGACAGATTCAAATGAGATACCAGAAAATATGTGTAGCAAATTTGGGTTTCTCTCCGCTAATATAATGCTCCTAAATTTTTTTCATGATCCTTATACTTATATGGGGAAAACCTAGAACTCCTTGATAAATATACGAATCAACCAGAATGAATGACTTGGTTGAGGCAATTATGAATGGTAACTTGAGTGACTATCTAATCAGTAACACGTATCGCAAGGGGTAAATAAGTCAGGTGCGGCGGAACCGGGCCAAGTGTGTTGTAGACGCTGTGGGAAAGTGCGCCGAGGCGAAGCAATTCATGTGAACCTAGCGCCTTCTGGGAACTGCCCCTCTCAAACAATTGTTTCACCTACCTGTGCTCTCTAATATTATTATTATTAGTTCGTTCATCATCAGCCAACAAGTGGTTCTGCCATTGTGGCAGGAAGAAGAAGAGACGCCACCGGATACGTGGATATGCCAACGAATTCATTTCGTTTTCATCTAACTTGTTCATTCCGATTCTTTTTTCTTTCACAACTTCTTACGCGATGTTTTACATAGCGTGAAATTGTGGTTTTGTCAGTTTTAGATTTATTTTGCTTTGTCTAAATGACAGTGTAATTGTGTGATATTTACTGAAAAATGGTCTAACGATATCTGTTTTACATTTACAAGAATAAATGTTTAATGATCGTTTGATTAAAGCTAATACATGAAATCGAGTATCTGCTACTTCATTCTTACTCGATAAAACTTCTGCAGAAAATTATAATTAAATACATATTTATTATTTTCTTGGGCGAAGTTCAAATTTTAATAAATGTTGAAGATATGGAAATTTCAAGTAACTTTTATTAAGAATATTTACTTTTAGACTTCGTCCAAGGAAGTAAACACCAATAACGTATTCACAAATATTCTGAACCATCAGATGGGAGTCGAATAATCAACTAAAATTTCCAAGGTTGAATGAAAATCCGTCACTTGAAGGTTTTCAAATATCCTTGTTGATGACAATAATCTGTTACAAATTTAATGAAATATCATGTAAAATCTGGCAAATTGAATTTAAATGGCCATTGTATTTCACTAGCAAAGCCAAACAATGCTGATGACCCTAATACGAAAATGTTTTGAGGACGCGAGAACTGCTGGATGTAGTTATACGTATTATATTTTCATATATGATGCTGTTATGTGATACCACGTGACTCTGAAGCAATCAGTGTGTCTTCTGGTCCGCATTCCACACAGCTTCTTGTCCACCTGAATAAGTTCTTACACACATGAACCGCGTTATAATATATATATATATATATATATATATATATATATATATATATATATATATATATATATATATATATATATATATGTATATATATATATATATATATATATATATATATATATATATATATATATATATATATATATATATATATATATATATATATATATATATATATATATATATATATATATATATATATATATATATATATATATATATATATATATATATATATATATATATATATATATATATATATATATATATATATATATATATATATAAGAAGACCGCATATAATTATCTATAATCAAAATAGCCTTGATGTCTAGGCTTAATTTACAGGTAGTTTAATAATAATAAGAGCAAACGTGAAATTATTGTACGTTCCATACATTTTGCTACATCACTTTGCGCTACCAAACAATTTTATTGTTTTCGAGTTAATTATCTGCTATTTCATAATAGCTCGCAGATGTAATTTGTGCTTCATTGTTCTATTCATAATTTCATTTAATTTACTGTACTTGTTGTACAATGTCTGGAATTTTCATCAACATTTGATCAATATTGCATTTCTATAAATTCCTCGTATTTATCAAAACATAAAATGATAGGAATTTAACGTGCAAAAACATACAATCTATGTTGACTATAAAACAAGCAAAACCAATCAAATTCTCTGAAAATAATTTTCGTTTTGCGACTGTTGAGTATTCTATTACTTAATTTCTCTCATCCAGGATCATGGTAAACTTATATTTAGACTTTTTATATCTATCATTTACAGTGTTCAACCTTCTGATTAATTTTATTGAAACGACTAATATTTTTTAATATACTGTTTTATTAGCTTCTCTAGTAGGTTGTGTCAGACACACTTATATACCTCATTGCAAAAATAATCAAAGAGGAAACTGTTAAAATGTAGAATTTCTCATAATTACAATAAATACTTCCTTTTGTAATATATCCAAGAAAGTAATAATAAGAACGTTAATTCATATAATTCTCACTTCACATTATTTGATTAATAGTCAAATTAAAACAACATTATATTGCATTTAAGACATAATCATATCATCAAATCTTATTGACAGATAAAATCACTCTTTACGTCTTTGCAACAACAAAGGTATCGTTATTTCCTTCATCCCTAATAAATGGTTGTAGATTTATCAATCTTTGTGTAGTTCGTTCTTTATTAAACGTTTTTTGTATCCTGGCTTTAAGGATTAGTTCTAGTCTACCTTAAAAATGATTGAACAATGACTATAAGTTTTTTACATGAACGTGTGTGTGATGAGGCATTGACATGACTGCAAGAAAATATTTCTTTTACAACATGTATCTCCTCCTGATGAGGATATCCTCTGTAGCGTATGGTTAATCAAGCGAGCTTAGGTTTGGTAATTGAGTGACTAGCACTATCTGAGAAAGATGGATGTAGTCAACCATGGCAAATTACCACGTATAATAAAAAGAGATGCAATGATATATAATAAACATTTTTGATAACTTAATAACTAGATTTATATTTTGTCATTAAGGTATTTTTTACATCTATTCAAATCTTAACTGCGCTGCATCAGAGAGACAATGCCATCTACAGTAGGGGCTCGGTTATGTGAGTACTTCATTATATGAACCATCCTCTGTAGTCAACATTCAGGGAAAGTCATTAGTAAATTGGAAATTGTAAAAGCAAATAACTTAATATTTGAATAAAACGTGTAAATAACTTTAATTAAACACCGGGAAAATATACCGGCGTCCCACCGGACCAGTTCGCTCTTGCCCATGCACAAAATCTAATTTCCACTAGATCTATCATTGACATTTGGAAAGTGTATATTAGGAATAAATTATATATAACGCCATCAACCCTAAACTAATCTAAGTTTAGTTTTATAGTTTCTTTTTCTTTATCTATCATAAATAAATCCAGTCTATATTAACGAAGTCTAGCCTTACATTAAAGCTACGTTAATCTAACTTTACCCTAAATATTACATAATATATCCAAATGAGGATTTCTTCGAAAAAAATTATATATTTTATACTTTAGAATTAGATAATTATTCTTACAACAAAGAGAAACACAATACACTATTAAATTTGCAGCTAATTTAAAATATTAATATATATATATATATATATATATATATATATATATATATATATATATATATATATATATATATATATATATATATATATATATATATATATATATATATGTATATATATATATATATATATATATATATATATATATATATATATATAATTGATAGAATTTATTTTACTTCATAGTAAAATAAGTAATTTTAATGTAATTAGTAATTTGAAACGAAAATTAGTCATGGTTTCTAGTTATGTTAAATTACAACTCATTTTTTAAGTCACAACATTAGCAGGTAGATTACTCTAATTTTAAAATGGTTGTCAGATGTCAGCTATGTTATAATTTGATAAACGATGTATGAAATAGCTTTTGCCTAATGTATTCATTGAACAAAAGAAATACTAAGATTTATTAATTTGAATGTATTATTAATAAAATTAATATCATCACAACACTGCTTATATTCAAATATTTTGTCTAATCTATGGATAATATTAATATTAGTGTGTCGCATTTAAAACTATTGTTTATCAATATATGAATAATATTATTTACTGGGCACATGGGCAACAATGTGTGTGCCTCACCTTTAAGTCTGGCATTGGTAAAGTTATTCTTTTTCAACATGAGTACTAAGTACCTATACACCGCACCCATATGCGGGTATATCTACATATAATAGCATTGTGCTAATTTGTTTAATTTACATTTGTTATCATAAGTCAATATTAATAATATTATGTCAAACAGATTTTTCATATATGTATATATTTAACATAACTCAATACTAAGTAGAACTCAATATTATTTTGAACATTATTTAAAATATAGACTACTTTGTAATATCTGCAAAAATTTTATATAAATAGACTCTTTCGATTTATAGTTTTTATTTTTTATTTATTCAACTAAAACTATTTAAGTAGGAAACGGATACAAAAATATGGGAGAATTTATAGAACTTCCTTTCCTGTAAGAGGAAATGACATTCCAATCGAATCTTCTTTAATATAATATTGCAGAATCCGTTTACTAAAACAAAATTGTAAACCAAACAAATTTTACTTAAGATTGGCACGTAGTTATTGTAAATACAAATATTCTTAATAATAATACGTTGTTGTGAATGTGTAAATATGCAATGATTTTGCACAAACAAAACTTGCATCTAAGTATGTCAAGATTGAGCAAATTCAATGGCTTCAACCACAAGAATACTAAATATTGTTATTATTATTAATCAGTCAGTGTCTACTGAAAAGAAGTTCAACAATTCGAATATAAGCGCAACCCTATAGTTTGTGTTATGGTTTCAAGGCACGAAAAATGTATTTAACCCGTTGCGTGTTAGGATACTATATTACGTCCATCGTAAAAAATGATCGTAAGGTCAATTTTAAGTGGCTTGTATAGTCTGGCCAGAGAACAAGTTCTGTTTAAGGCCCTGTTTTTTGTTTGTTCTTCATTACAAAATATGTTCACTCACGAATTTAGAAAACTTATGCTTGGGACTTATGTAAACCAGGAACTATTCGAATTTACTTGAAATGTGCAAATATTTGAACATTATCAGATTACTGTAACAAACTTCACACAAATCCATAAAGAGCTTTTAAATTACAAATAAAAGCATGTTTTTGGTTCTCCGCACAGTTTGTATGCTATTTGTAATACTAAATTTGTGGTTTATTCCTGTGAAGCAATTTTAATGCGATAGTCCTCATACTTCCGGAGCTCGAGGACTCTAATCTTAGTAATCAAGAAATATATCAAATATATAAAAATAATCAACAACATGTTTTGTTTTTTTAACATTCTACAATTGAACTAAAAAGTATAAGATTAATTAAAAATTGCCATTTGAAATGTATTACTCAGTAAACGGTTTATAAAAGTTCAATATACGAACATTCAGAATAACGAACGTTAAATATTAATTAAAGTAATTAATGAAAATTTGAAAGAAATATTTATCAAACGAAATTTCAAACATAATTGTAAGATTCAAATAATTGATTTAATCCTTTAAAATGGCTACTAAAGTACGTATTGTAAAAACTAATACGAGTTGCACATAACGAACAAAATGTACACCGATCAACGTCGTGAAACGGAACTCGTTCGTAAACTGAGAGTTGTTTGTATTCAATAAAATAAAATTTCAAATGCCAGTGGTTATAAACATAATATTATATACGCTATAATTTTTAGAAATATATAAATCGTATACGTAAACGAAATAATTAAATATTTCTTCTTCAAATATTAGAAGATATAAATGCTATTGTAATAATTTTCTTTAAACTACCTGCAAGAAGCTGAAAGCATTAGTACTTGCGCCTTAATTCCTTTGTTTATGAAATTTAGTTCTTACATTATGAAAAATATTTAATGTAAAAGTTTAATTATCTATGATAAAAATAAATTTTAATTTTCACCCAGTAACCTAACTTTAATTTCACGTATAATTTTAATGTGTTCAAATATTTATTCATCCCGTCGAGTTTCATCATTTTCGTTAGAAATAGCAGCACATAAAAGTGATTTTATAGGTTAGAACGTATACGTCATATTAGTGAACCATTTCTCATAGCCAAAGCCTGTTAACCTAGTAGATGCATTTTTTACACCATCGTGATGGGGAGTAATTAGAACATAGCAATTGTTAATAATAAAAATGCAATACCATTGTTAAGATTTTTAATAATGAGTGCACACCGTCTACCACTGCGGAGCTTGGGAATATTATTCGAAATTCCCACGTATCTGGTTATAAACATATTATTTGTTGCGGTTAATTTTCTCGAGTTTAACATATGTAATTTATCAAATGAACAAGTGTCTATATTCATTTGCGTAATAATTACTACTGTCTTTATTATAGACACATTTGTCGCATTATACGGTTCTGTGTATACAATTTCAATATTATCCCTGGTAATCTTTCAAAATTTCGAATTTCGTTATGAATTTCAAGAAGCGGGAGTGTCCTTCACACGACTTTCTAATACGTAGTTTTCATTATAAATAATATATAAATATATTTATATATTTTTTATCTACTTACATAAATCATAATATTACTTTATTTTGTTTTATATTTCTGCAAAGTTTATTGTGGAACAATATCAATCTACTTAGTAACAAGGGAAACGTATATTGTCAAATAACTATTTCAAAAGTGATTTTCCAGTATATATTACGTCTTCGAAAAAAACTTGTCACACAAAAGTTAATATATTGTTACAATAATAAAAGTTTTCTTCGCGGGCACTTTATACAGGTCTTATGTTTAAAGTCTTATAAGCGATCACAGACACACAGGCATTATTTCGAAAATTGTTAGAAACGATTCAGAGATGGTAAAAAAATGTAGTTTGAAATATTTCGTGATTACAATGCTTTCGTATATACATTCGTAGTAAAAACATCAAATCATTTTTATTAAGACACACTAGCAAATAGTATTTTTACTTGTCCTGCACTGGGGTTTCTAATATACATAATTAAAGGTTGTCTATATTTATTTATTTTATATGACAAGAGAATGAACAAATATTCCGTAAAAACTCTTAAATTTTTCTATTATCAACATGCAATTTGTATATTGAGTAACCAAAGATACAACATATAAATTTACTTTTCAAACAATACTGGTACCGTATTTTAAATAATAAAGAATATTTTAATAACATTATTAATATGCAATGACAGATGCATGAGCGAACAAATAATAATTTTCTAATTTAATGTTAGCTACTATAGACATGAATGTCAATTTACCAGGTACAGTATATATGACTCCCACATTCGTTTGTGGGTTTCTTATTTACATTGAAAAATATATGTATTCTTAAACATATTAATTGAGTTTTTCTGCTTACTGTAGGTTTACAATAGCTTAAATACTGAATAATTTAGTGAAATAAAACAAATACTGTAGGAGTCAATAATACGAAAATATTATTTGGCAGGCATCATATATATTTATATTCCATCCATTGTCTTAGACATTAATTTGCTGAAACTCTTAAAAGTTTTCAACAGTTTTAAAAACTGTAATACATGAATTTAATTAGTGTTTATTAATTAATATAATCTTGTTATCGATTTGTCGCACGTATAAAGAATCACTACACATCGGTATGAGGGAATACAAATATAATACCAAAATAATCAAAGCCTATTGCTCGTCAATTTGGTGAGAAAGTGTTTATTCATTTAAAAAGATACAACAATTTAAAAGAAACATTTAAATAAAAGATACGACGCCTAGTTGTTATAAGTAATAATTTCTCCAGAATATGAATTAAAAGTTCATATCTATGGATAGTACTCTCGTTTCGGAGGCCTTATTATCGCATGAACTGAACTGTACATTCAAAAATAATTGCCCAATCAGCAAAACACAGGCAACTATATGTACGCAGTTTGTCAAGCGGCATACTTTTGCAGCAATATTATAATTTTGGCTACATAATATTATGTATAAAACGGACTGCGTAACCCTCATGTGTTCCCAGTGTCCATACATTATAATCTAGAGAATCTTTCACAAATGAACCAGTTTTAATGCCTTATCTTAATAATTTCTTATTCCATCTAAATTAAACGTTGCCAACAACATAATTGTAAACGGAAAATTACTGTCTATTCATAGGCAGACGGCGTGACAGACTTGGAGCACTGCACTATTGTTCTCGCCACAAACTAATAACGTCGCATAGAAAAGCTTCGCGATTAGAAACACACAGGTGCACCAAAGGCAAAAGGCGGTTACATATATTCTTTTGCATGTGAATCATCCCCGGTAGGGGTTAGTGCATGGTTCAGAGACCAGAGAGTCACAATAATAATAATTGTAGTTGTCGGTGCTCAAGTACGTGGAACGGAAGGTCAGGTCATGCTACGCATCAATTCAACAAGCCAGCCAGCAGATTTATTTATTATCCTTATTAATCAACCATGCAATGATGGATTTGATTTACATATATTGTTAAGTGCATTTAAATGATAGGCTTTGTTTTTATTCGGATTCTTTTGTTAGATGTAGCACGCGCCGGCGTAAGACTGATTTAAAAGAAAGTTTCGTGGTTGCTCAAAATATTTAAATACATACTTACATAACGCATTATCACATCAAACAGATTTCCACTGATATACATTTTATACGGAATGGGAATATTAGAAATAAATGCAAATGTTCTAAAGTTCTAAAAGTACCAATATTTTTAATCCCTTCAACTGGTAGAGAAAGGCAAAAGTATTTCAAGTCATTTGAGCAAAGTATTAATTAATTGGTTTTAAGAGAGAACATAACCGTCTTGAAAAATTGTCTCTCCGTTTATAGATTATATTCGTGTCGTCTTTTAACGAGTTGAGAAACGTTGTTGTTAATTCGATAAAAACAATATAATGTGTAACAAAATTGACCGATCGTTATATACTATTACTCTTATTACATAAGTAGAATTACAAATACCGATTATCTATATATGAAAGGTACATATTAGGTCATTTGCGAAACATGTCCATTTTTGACAATATAAGGTCACAATTCGTTTTCGGTTTCGAAAATATGCACTGTAACAAAAGCTATGTGGTATCCTTGAGGTAACAGATCTTTAGTTTAGTTATTAATTCTTTGTTTATTGCTTATATATCACCTTGAGCATTAGATGGAATTGCAATTTAATATAATCGATTAATATTTAATTTATTATAATAACACTTTGGTATTTTCTTTATTATATTGATATTAATTTATGTATAATTATTCCTAAGATGTGTATTAATTCTTGAATTCTTCTATTGGGCTTTTTTATTTTCAAAAGAAAGCGCGTATACAATACAATTCTAAAAATATACATATTTACTAAACCCTCATTTAAAATTACAATGATATGATGATCGTTTTCATTTCTTTTTGTGTTTGTGGTATATATAATTAGGTTTTTTATTTATCAGTCTACTTAAATTATTTAATATATATATATAGTGACAATTAGAGAAAGTCACTCCAGCTTATTTATATATAAAATATTATAGTAAATAAATATACGTGTTTACTAAATGTAGTAAGTATAACCCGTTTTTTCTGGCTTTACAGTCATTTATTTAAAATATTCACCAACTCCAGGTGTAGTGAATAAATGACTGTAATTTTTCAAAAAATGTTTGTAGATTTCTATCCCGAATGTACTCTTTTAGGTTGCCTCTAAATATGTTATAACTGTATCCATTACATTCATACTTCAAACAAACGCACAAGGGACACATATTACTATACGTACATAATTCTGAATTAAAATTTATATACAGATACAGATAATCGGTATGTTACGGTACATACAATTCAACATCGAATTTGAAACATTTTAATATAAAATTATACATCGTGCCATACTCGGTAGATACCAAAAGAACGCTGCTATTATGGATATCATGAAAGTTAATATTATCTGCGAGTGCGATATAATTATGGTTGCGCGTACATGCCTCAACCACAATCTGCACAAATGCACTGGATTGGTTCAGGTAAGATCTAGATGATGTGGTAATGCCAGACTCGTGCCCGTCTAGGAAGTAGTAGCTTAGCATCGTATATTTTATTCGATACGCTTGCATATTTATATATCTCCGCGGGCTAATGAACTACAGTGTAATATTACCATCCATCCTAAGTTTCTGCTAATGTAAATTAAATCGCATGCAACAACGAACTAAAAATAAGGAAATATACAGCAACAGTTTGCAACAATTGTTTCCAAACTCTCCGACGATTGTCTATATATGATTTTATATTTTGTATTTTACATCTATACATTTTTTGTGCTTTGCATTATAATTGCAACACCTACAAAGAAAATAAATTATTTCAATAAATTAATAACTTGCCATCCTTATAACTTTCCATTTTAATAATTTTCACCCACTTAGTAAACTGTAATAAGACTGTCATACGCTTTATGAGTAAGGTAAAATCAATTATCACAACCATTCCTTTACCAATGACCAAAGGTTACGCTTAAGATAAATTCACCCACGCTTACAGAAAATTCGTGATCTCGACATTCAAGTATTCGGAGACTGGATTAGAATTTCAATGGTCTTATGTGATTGTGGATTTTTAAATGGCCGGCCACGTGTGTTGTACGTACGTGTGTTTGTCCTGTGTGTGTCCAAAGCCTAGAAAACTTGTCTATGCCACACCTAGGAATCGCACATCAGCATTCAACCGATTTGCCCAGGTGTGCTGATGTAATAACAAATTATTGACTCAAGAATGTTTTTGTTTAGCATAAATTATTAATTATTATTTATTGTCGGTTTTGTCCGAAGATTCTCATTAGCTTCAAGTTCATGGATAGATTTATTTTGTAATAAACTAAGTCCTTATTCTAAAATCAATCAGAGATTTTTATCAATAACGTGCCTTTTGTTTATAATTCAACGGTATAACGAATTTTTATTTGGAACAATAAAATATATTATAATCATTTTATGTTTTTATAATCTTGCACAAGTCTAAAATTGTAAGAATTGATTACTATGCTTAAGATAACGTCTGTCTGTCTGTGTGAGTGCAAAATCTGTTAAGACAAACCATCAGATCCGTCTAATTCGAAGTAATGCCGTTCCGCTCTCGCCTATTTCAGATGGTGGCGCTACCATCGACTTCGAATGGCCATTAGCTATTTTTACACTACAATCAAAGATATTTTTATATTCCATCGAATAATAACTGTTTATTGAACATAAAGGCATTACGGACACATTACATTCTGTGTAATTATTTTAACATATTTCATTTTACTTACACTCTGTCTTGAAATTTTGCAGAAAAAAAATTAAACCGTTGACAAGAAAACTACCTAAATGAATTTAATTATAATAATATGCTTCAAGATATTTACTTATAATTTAACTAATGGTCCGCCACAAATTTTAATAGATAATAGTAAACCGGCGAACTAATATTTATTAGCGAAATATGTAAATTTTAACAAATTACCTGTTTAGATACAACAATATTAATAAGATCGCTCTATCAAGAAAGCGATCGATTCGATCATTGATCGATGGGAACGCGGAGCATGGTTATAACGGGATCTATAATAGAAAAATTTGGCAATGCTTCAGACTATGAATTATAAGCATCAACGTGTCACTATCTTATACCGTAAAAAAAATTAATAATGATAAAAAATGTTCCCATTTGAAAGATGTGTGAACCAAAGTATGTTACCGAAAGAATTTCGATGATCAAACTGGATCATCTGTCTGATTGAACTTGATTGTAGACTGTGTTCTAATATGTTATGTTCAATCAACGATTTGGTATTTTCAACTATGGCCTGGTGTTTATCTCGCTACAATTTGTAATACTAGATATTTTGGTTGCGTTTAAAAATCGGAATTAAAATTAAATTTGCGATCCATATGAGTCAATTTATTATATATCTAATCACCCAGTGTAGAATGCAATTTTTGTAAAAATGCAAACTGGCCTAGGCAGGGATCGAACCCCAACTTACACCCTATTAGTCGAAAATCTTACTACTACGCCACGGCGACTATATTCTATATTTAATCAAGAAAACTGTCCCACAAAACACAATATCTACGTTTTTAAACTTCAAAATAATTATTTAATGCCGACAGATCGTTGCATATTGTGTAAATAATAAAGTAGATTATAATATATATGCAATGGTATAAGAGGCCTGCAAATTTATATATTGCGGGTGATTTTTCATTGGTTACATATTTGAAATATATTTATGCGGGAATAAATTTCATGTTCTTGCAGAATCCACAAGAAATAAAATACATAGACGTTATTCGGATGGTCTAAACGTATATTTCAATTTAAATCTCAAGATGGAAATTAATTTCGCCCAAGAAAGTAAATATTAATTATATTTATCATAAAACACAAGTGGCAAAATCTACAGCAGCGCTGTAGCAAGATATATAAAATCCACTTAATGAAGAGGTGGAAGGCGGTTAATATTGGTACTAGAAGACTCAGCAGCGGACATTCAACTCTGTCACAAGCTCTACAACACAAATACACACATAAACACACATGCATGCGCCAAGTAGTATATTATGCATAGAAAAATCTTAAACAAACCGCTACTTCTTCTACTCAGAGTACAGTAAAATAGTAATTGTACAATTTTAATATTGGACATATGATTATACTTTAGTTTTACAATCAGTAAACTAGAATAACGGATATTTATTTAAAAACTATAAATAAGCAAATATTTATTGCAAACCGATACGTTCAAAATAATAAAATGTTTTGCATGCTTCAAGCATGGATGATTGTTACCAATTGAGCTCTATACTGAAGCAGTTAAAAAACTGCAAAATTGTGTGAAAATTGTTATAATTATGGTACAATATGATTGGTGTGTTGCGCGGTGTGCTGTAAAATTTTACAGTTGTCTTACGGATTCAAAATTGTATTCCGTATTTTGTGCTATTATTTTATCATTGCCTTTTATAAAATAATGTATAATGTTTAGATCATTTATTTTATTCATTCCAAAATATATATATAAACAAGCATAGGTGCATGCACCAATGCCATTAGCTCTGCGTATTATATGTTCAGTGTTTTAATTTTTTAACCACTGATGTTTAAAGAAGAAACCCTATTTATAATCCCTGAATTTTGAAGAGTTAAACTGATAATAATGACATTGTTATTGATTTAATACAACAATAGCCATCTTTAAATGCGATCATTGCAATATATTATATATATCTTTTTTTTTATAATTATGGATTTTAAAAGCCTTCCTTGAGTCAAGTCTTGCGACCAACTGAGCGAGATATGTATATGAGATATATATTTTTGGATTCAGGGCGACGAGACAAGAATTTATTACAGATATTTTTTTATTCGAGAATGTTACAGACGCACGAACTAATGCTCTTTTGTTCATTCTGTACAACAAGATAATAAAAAATCATCTTTACATTTTTTTTTACGATTTTAAATAATATTGCGGTCCCATAATGAATTTAAAAGTATAACAATCCGAAACAACTGAAATAATTTGTATTATAAAAATGACAATATGAGATAAGATTAGAAAGGTTTACGCGCATAACAAAAATAATAAATGACAATATTTGAAGGGTCAGGAAAGTGGAAAGTGCCCAAAACTATATTTTTCATGTATCACTTTCATTTTCGAGATATTCTCGTGGAGTTATTTTCTTTCAACTAAAGTGGTATATATTTAATTAATAATTAGAATGCTAAAAAGTGCACATAGTTATCGTAAGTACAACTATTTTTATTGCGATCCAATTAAATTATGAATGCTAAATTAACGAAATATAACCTGCATATCAGAAAAACTGTCAAATATGTATCCAAAGTATTTTGATTAGCTTCTATTTTTAAAATGTCTTCAAGCATGACAATATATACATTCTCAATGTTTCTATAGTCGATGATGGTTAATTATACGAAACAGTAGACTATAAAAAAATCTATTACGATATCATTTTTTGAGATATAGACTCGTGTGGTTACGGATGACCGCACCGAGCTCTCGGTATCTTTTGCTAGAACCGAAGACAAGACTGGTGGCACCTGTTCGTAGCCCGAGGCCGCTAGTACTCACCAACCAAGCCAAAGATCCAAGAGTTCATTCCGATGCTACGCCGCGAACTAAACCAAACCGGCAAGTGCTTGTGCCCTGCGGTTAGATCAGCATACGTGTCACGTATACTCGATCGAACGCTGCCGCGGCAGACTCTTGTGAGTGCAAGAACTGCACTTTTCAAAATCGCACACCTATCACTAAATATGGACGTGGAAGACTACGTTTTACAAAAGTATCATGTTTTTAGCTAGTAAAAATGTTTGCAATTTCGTATAAAATTGCGCGCACGAAGGACGTACTTATGCGAGATTGCAAGGATTATTACCTTTTATATTTATTTATTTATAATGTAATAATTGCTTAGTGCAATAAACACCAGATGAATTGAACTACCTACGACGCACTTATGTGAAATTACAATTTTATTAATTTTTAAAATTTCATTTCCTACTAGAGAGACAAGAGGTATTTATTAAAATTAAGAGGGGTTGGAAGTCATGTTCAAACTAGTTAAAATAAATTGAAATTTTCGATCTATACACCTCCATGCTCATGCTGGATATTGAAGAAAAGCTCTCAATTTTATAACTATTTATTGTATCTTCCATATAATGAAAACCTACACTTTACACCGTAATTAAAAAATGATGAAACTTCAAATGTTGAAATGTTACACAAAAATCGTGTTTAAAACTATTAACTCACACAGGTTTTATAAGTGAAACATTTAGAACCCGTTAAGCAAGCCAGATTTTTAAATTAAAAGATTCACTTGAGAATATTTTCATTATTAATTAGGTATAACTGTTCATTGGATCACTAAAACTAATTCTTTTGCTTATGCCAATTAAGTAATTATACAATTTTAATATGTTAGCAAAATTAAAAGTTCGAAATCACTTGTTATTCATCTAAAAAGTATACTGGAATAGAAAAGGGCACATATATCACTTTCATTTGTAAAACGGTTAAAAAGGAGTTGTAAATACGGTCAAAAAAATCCTGATAATTGCGCAATCCACTGTACGTCACATATTCAACTCACATTGATTATAATTTGTAATTTTAACAGGGCAATATAATTATGCCAAATAGTTAGAAATTTATTGGTATTCGTGCAACGAGAATATAATGTTTATCCAAACCACTAATTCCGAATGAATGTTATTAATTTCAACGGTATTAACATTGCTAGTACAATTTCCGCGTAATGGTTTCAGTTTATGACAGTACTATTATTATAGATAATAAAATAATTCGTACCTGTACAGCACTGTTCAGAAAACAGTTATTCTGTCCGGGTGCATTGAGTAGTCCCTTGGTGCTGGTAAAAGGCATGGAATCCCAGGACGGTGAAGCCACCATGCCCGGCGACCGGTAGTTTATATGCGTCGCGGTGCTCGTTGACGTCATCATGGCACTTGTATATTATCCTCACATCTGGAAAGATGCACAATATTATATTTCTCGCCTACGCGACATTTCAGAGCTTACACATCATTCTACATATCTATAACAACCCTGGAGCGGCCTTCACTCGACTATTTTTTAATGGAATTTTTAACTTAAGACTCGTACAAGTATATAGCCTCGGTGTACTACTGGTTATTTTATATTTACGTTTCTCTAGTTAAAATACATTTAGATTTTGTATCATAGCTGTCGTAGGGTGAATTTGAAACAAAATAAAGCATTATTATAAATACAAATAGTGAAAAGACAAGAAAGTCCAGTGTAGGCCAATCCAGCTTTTTTGCTTTCTCATACGTAATGTGTAAAAGAAAATTTGTAATCACAATAAATCGACCTCGAAATTATAGTGGGTCGTTGAATCCATTTTCACTTCAATGACGCCTGAGTGTCTACATGTCTGTCTGTCTGTCTGTCTGTCTGTGTTAAATGATTATAAATACATGAATGTTTTTTTTTTTAGGACATTACAGATCTTTGTATTTAGATATATATATTTCATATTAGTTTCGGAGTTTCTCAGAATCACACACCCAAAAAAATTAATACTATAACAATATTACCAAAACAGGTAGTTTTTTTCAAAAAGTTCTGCAAATTAAACATGTAAAACGTGCCGGCTACTTTACAATTCAAATCATAGATAAAATAAAGAACCACCTAAATATATAGGGTGGTGTTTAAACATAGTTATTACAAGTGATACGGTCACGATACATCTGTCGATTCGCGTGCGATGGCACGTTCCCGTGTATAAATATAAAGATAGACATGTGGTCAGCAGACATCGTATACTTTCAAAGTTATACATCTTCGCTCAACGAAGTCAGAGCCATGTCAAAAGCACGTCACATTATTATTTGAAACTCGTACGGATTAGATTTCATGTCAAGTCAACAGAAGCTTGACAAGAATATCGTCCCGAAAACTTTACAACTGACACACCGAACTTTTCCAGCAATAAACTTTGGATTATAGAAAAGGTTCGTTTCGCAGAGAGATTTTTGACAATTTTACGCATCACCTACAGTTTTCTGGTTAAAAATAATTCTTTTTAACTTTTCATTTTATCAGAGCTTTGACGGGACTCGAGCGGAGAACCTGTTCGTTTTTGCTAAAGGTAAACTGGGATGGATTTATTAATCTTTTCTAAGCTGTCCATAAAAGGAATCTGCCAGTGACGATGTAACATTTACATTTCAAATTAATATTAGGTTACGCTTGCAAAATAAATTAAACAAGTTTTAAAAATCGTACATGCCAGTGCTTCTAAATATGTTTTCAAAATTAAATACATAGTTTACAAAGAAATTATCTATTCTATAGTGAACAGTATTCGCGATCGGGATTAATTGCTCACTATTTAGCGGAGAACATATAAAATGCTTCTAAAAGCGAATATCCCTAATCTCGCTAATAGTGGTGGTTCATATAATGAAGTATTTATATAACCACCAACGCCAACCACTAGTGAACCTAGTAATCACAGGTGATTGAGAGATGATATTGATTTACCATTCGAACATACATACTAGTTATTTAATCATCAACAAGTCCCAATGTGTATTAACTATGATACTGTGGCCCAATAACAATACTTGCAGCAGCAATCTACTAACAAATTAATCATTATTTTAGTAAATATTACCTAAAAATAGGATATTTTGCTCTGAGATTTTAAGTTCGGTTTTCCAGAAGTATATAATAAGTCGAACATACTGTTAGACAAGAATTACTGCTAAAGACGTTGTATTTTACTTTGCCCACAAATATCGTTACAAATAATTGATATAGGTACATGTATCTCCCGACAAATGCATTTAAACTAATTGGTTTTTTATTTGAAATAATTGTTTTCGAATGTTTTTCTATGCATGTATTTTAAAATTTTCAATTCCATTATAGTTCGTATCAAATTGTTTTTACCTGCATAACGGTTGAATTGTGTGGCCAACAAAAAACTGTGTAGACCTAAATTGAACAGTAACAATTGAACTACCGTAATTGATATACAAAACAACTGAAACAACAACAATTGGGATATCTTATTACACGAATACGGAAACAGCATGCAGGAAATACAGCTCGCGTTCTTTATAATCGTGTGTGTGTGTGTGTATGTATGTGTAGAATTTGATCCGGTATTGAATAGCACGTGCCTTGGAATTCACCAGAAATAATTAGATGTAGATCTTCACTAATAGTATTGAAAATATCGAATTACAACTTTCCCGAACTTGGAGCTTTTTCCAGAACACTTGACTTGTACATGTCCGCTCAAATTAGGCAACTTTTAACGTAAACCATTCAGTTCAAAAGTGTCTCATTTCACGCGTGATCGTGTTACACTAAAATATGTTTTAGAAATTAGGCGTCAGACGGGTTTTATTTGGATGGTGATGGATTCTATTACATTTTAACCTTCAAATAATAAATATCTTTCGTTGTTAGGTTAGATGAGTTTAACTTTTTGTTTTGAAATTGTGTTGGTTTTAAAGCGGCACTAATTTTTAAATATGAGTTACTTCTAACCCAAAAATAATAAATGCTTTTTGTTATTCGGTAAGAAGAGTTTAATTTTCTGTTTTGGGAGTGCCTGAAATCGTTTGTTTTATATTGTAATACATTATCATTATGAATATGAAATGCCTTCTTTTTGAAAAACCATGATAAGAAATGATTTGAAAAATCACTGTCGATTCTTTTTTCTAGATTTACTCGAATTTTTTCTTATATGAAATTGTACCAATCGTTATTTAATATATAGATAGTTCATCTAATAGGTTCATCAATTTTTTGAAAAGTAAAAAAAGTAAATCTCATTAGATTCTCACAAATTTAATAATAAGTTCTATGTACAAATCAAACGAATGAATAGTTCTATGACGAGCAGCAAGATAACTTCAAAGCTTATTTAATTAAAATATTATTTCTATACCTTGACGTTACTCATAATAATAAATTATTATCTATAGTATAACCCACGTAAAAAGTACATTAATTTGGAATTAATTACCTATTAAATATTTCAATGTATCTTTAATATCGTATCGAAATGTGAAATAAAATAGATCTCGATGTCCAGAAGAGTGTATGGTGATATACTTTAAAAATGCAAATTTAATATAACTAAATAGAGAATATCTCATTAGATTCTAACGAATTAATTAATTAGTTCCATGTACAAAGCAAACGAATGCATAGTTCTATGAAGAAGCAATATAAATTCAAAGCTTATTTAATTAAAATATTATTTCTTTACCTTGACGTTACTCACAATAATAAATTATTATCTATAGTATAATCCACGTACAAAGTACATTAATTTGGAATTAATTACCTATAAAATGTGTCAATGTATCTTTAATTTCGAATCGAAATATGAAATTAAATAGATCCCCATGTCCAGAAGAGTGTGATAAACTTTAAAAATTCAAATACAGTAATAAAAATTTCTTCGAAACATGTCCACATTGTTGCCGAATTACCCAAATTACCTTGTATATGTTTTAACGGGTATAACTTGTGTGATTACCATCTGACAACAACACAATACAGGGTTTATAGGAGCCCCGGTTTGCCCTCAAACCGTCAGGTGGGCCAGGGCATTCGTGCCTGCAAGGTAGAAAGATACCTGGTTGATGCAGGTGTGCGTTTGTGTGAGTGCACACAGGGACGCATGAACGTGCATCACAGGTAATCTCCAGGTTTAACCTTGAGAAAACAACCAAAAACGAAATATAAAGATTACATATTTGACCAAGTACAGCACGTAAAATATAAACGAATATTTTGGAAACACATTTTAAATTTAGATGTGAAAAAATAATGAATACATATTCTTATATAGAAAGTATGGGATCATGAAAAAATCCATTGCTAGATTTTAATTTATCTAAATATTTCACGTGAATGTGTATATCAGTTTTTAGAGGAAAGTCATGTGCTGGTCACAACAGATATTTCTTTTGGGTCGCTGAATTGCCAGCCATTTCCAAGTGACAATCTAAAGAAATTTAGATACAGATATGAATTATGTCTGAAGTGTTATCTATGCCTAAATGTATTTGGTATCTTTAGGGTAGAAATCTGTTGCAGCAATACCACCTGCCTCGGGCCTCTAAATTTCTATTACAAGTGTTTCATTATGGAGCCCAGATGCTTGGCACTTAAAAATGGCAAATTGCCAGCCACCTGCCCTTGAGTCTTATAGATAGGTAACTAAATCAAACGATGAGCTCGTTAAATTAGACGTTGTAATTTTATTATTAATAATTAGTTTTACATATTGCATTTCACGCTATTCCCATAAAATAAATTTCAAAATTAGTTGTGTATTAGCTTGGCTAAAATTTATGTAGCGAACCAAATAGTAATTAAAATTAGAAAATTTCAAATAATAAACTTGCTTGTATTATGACAAGCAATGCTAGTATTCACAGCAACAAAATTAACACATGTAATTATAAATTTTGTTGCTGTAAACAATATAGCATTTTAGTCAACAAACTGGAATTATTACTTGTAATTTTAAAGCTTAGTACTATAGTTTGGAATAATATTCAAAAGCATAAGAATATCATTAAATATATAATAATTAAATACATAGAAACAGAACTACTTCAAAATGGTTTAGTTCGATTTCACAAAATCCAAATCATCCAAAAACACTATGATTTTTTTCTTCTAAAAATCACATGATATTTTACAACCAAACTTTTCGAAAACCCAGCAATATCTATAAAAGTTACACTAGAAAACCACTAGCAAGTACGAGTATAAAATTTCATGACACTTTTTTTGAAGCTATTCATTTTGGTGTAACTCCGAGAAGAAATTGACTTAAAAGTTTGCCAACAAAATTCATTACGCGACATACGACCGGCACATTAAAACAAGTCTATGATGGCGCCTGCCCAGAAAGGTTAAAATGAAATATAAGGGAAAGCAGAAGAACGAAAGGACGAACATACTTTAAAACTCCATTAACCTTTCGACCAGCCAGACTGAGCTGAGACGTACGCCCATTCCACTCATCTTTCTTATGCGCTCTAATCTGTTCACATAGCAATGTTAAAAGAACTTCTATATGATTTCGAATTAAGCTTTATCTATCATCGCGCCGAACAGTTTGTTGGATTCTGTATGATTAAGGTGTAGGTCTCAGCGAACCAACTAGTAATTAAGATTAGAGAATTACAAATAATAATCTAGTTTGACACTAATTAACACAATTTATAATCAATTTTATTGCTGGGAACGTTAGCTTTGTATATCATACAACAAAGTGGAATTATTATTTGTAATTTCTAAGCTTAATCACAAATTGTTTCGCTGCGAATACACATTTAAAATTGCTTTCATATTTGTTGTGTAAAAAGTACAACTTCATTCAATATTATAAAAAATATTCTGTAAATCGATGTTTAAAGGTTAAACTTCTCAAATTGGTTGCCATGAATAATGAAGTTTTTCATTGCAAGTCTACAACTCAAATTTTTGGTCCTGCTCTTAGAAAAAAAAATTAAATATACATTTTGCAAAAAATTCAAGAGCTCAAAGGCCATACAAAAATGAAACAAAATAATTATGAATTTTAAATATGCAATAATGTACAAACATTTAAACCCATAACATTTCTTCAGATTGTGAACGCAAAGGCCATGTATTTTTAAATTTAAAATATTATATGCTACGCATGTTACAATTATTTTCTTATCGGGTGAGCTGAAGGCATAAGGTATCTATGCTTGTATTTTTATAAAATCATTTTCATTGCATATATATTACAGAGTCAGGTGGCAAGAGAATATAATATATACATCTTAAAATATGTTATTTTTGAATAAAACAACATTAAAGAAAATTGTGTAAATAAAAAAGTTCAAGTACTTTTCAGGGTAAATATTTTTATATAAGTTTATTTACTATTCTCCTTGAAATAAACTAAAGTAAATAAATGCATATCTCCATCAACAACTAAAATTTAAAAATAATATAGAAACTTCTCATGCTTTCATTTCATTTGTTTCTTGCTAAGATAGTTTACATAATAGCAGAATACAACAATGTTAGATAAACTGGATATTTACAATTGTATATATTATATTTTAAAAAAAATTTAATGTAATTTAAATAATTTTTGAACACAAAAATAACTTTAAATTAAAATAATTTGCTCTGCAAAAATAATTGTACTATTGTAGAATAAATTATAACAAATAAATAAATCATAACATATAAGATTTGCAGATTATAGTCTCGTAAACATTAAGGTTTTAATTTACACAATGATTAATTAAAATGTAAATTTTAAACAATTTAGTTGTGTTATCTGATATGAATTCCATTATAGCATTCTTTAGAAATATGCTTGTTGTAACGGGCCAATTACTCTATGGCTGAATTATTTATGTCAATCTGTGCTAAAATATCTGTTGTGGCCAGCACAAAACCAAATAAAAATAAAATACGTCTATGAATTTCAAATGCGTTCTTTTTACAAATTGTACATTTTTTGAGAAAACTTAAATACTTTAACTATTTTTCTGTAACTGCAACCCTTTTGGAGAGATACTTAAAAAACGACAAGAGGTGTGTGCTTACGTCCAAAATATAAACAGCCCTTTGCAAATATATCTTAGGCTCAAATAAGAAATATTATTCTTCAGTGGTTAAAGTAGTTTTTAAGAAATGCGACTCATACACAAACAAAACGATTGTACTTTTAAAAGTTAAAAATCTAGTCATTATTTTCTTGATCCTTATACTTTCTTATCGGTAATAGTTAATATTATAATAACTTTTTAAAGTTTCTGTAACGTAATTGCATTTACTGATAAATGGCTCCATCATCTTTCGTTTGCTAACGCCGTGGAATAGAAAAAACTTTGCCTATTAATGTAGGGCTTTTGTTACCTTACTTTGAGGGAAATGAGTATGAAAATATGTATGTATATATCAGTAAAGATATCTAGTTTGTAAGAATAATGTCATATATATTTGAGAAATAGTTTTACTAAGAAATGTTTTGACAATTTCTAAAATTTCATGGTATCTCTAATGACAAGTGTACTTCTATGGTTAATGCGAGTTTTGAATGACCCCTTTGTACGTATTTCAACATAATAATTACGTTTTCTCCTAATATATAATATATAAGTGCCTCAAGTAGTTTAGACCTAAATATAACTTGGAAAACATAATTTATTTGTTTCTGTAGTTTTATGTGAACTAACTTAAATATAATCAAAAATAGCATTATTTACTAACAATTCGCTTTTGTATCTATGTTATATTAACGTTAAATCCGCTTACTCGTATGCCATTCCATATTAGTTCTTATTTTTCGTCCTACATTTTTTCCTCCATAAAATAATAAGCCCGGCCAAAATTAAACAATTATTAATTCTTAATTTAAGATGTTATAAAGGTGGTCGCGTGCCGAACAAGTAATAGCTTGTACTT
Organism: Leistus spinibarbis; assembly: GCA_933228885.1. Taxonomy (NCBI): domain Eukaryota; kingdom Metazoa; phylum Arthropoda; class Insecta; order Coleoptera; family Carabidae; genus Leistus; species Leistus spinibarbis. Next base: position 3,080,156 of record OW121796.1, read on the forward strand.
CCTATACAATTAAATAAGAATTATATGATTCGTGTACTTCATACACAGTTGCTTTATGCAAAATTAACTGTATGCGTTATTTAGTAAGATTAGAAAGAAGCTAAAGTATTATTTTCTGAAACTTCTTGTTCACGTATTGTAATCAGAACGCACATAAAATATAATATTCCTATAAAATTTTAATTTTAATATTATTCTTGAAAAATGTACCATTTACTTGAAAATAAGCGGCACGTACAATAAAATTAATGAGTTATTCTTACTCCTCTCTCGTAGTAGGTACTTGATATTTTCCTAATGAAACCCGTTTCACTCGACACTGTCTCTTAACACTAAAGTACCTCTGTTGTACTTGACTAAAAACTATCAAAAGTTTATGATAATAATTTTATAATGTGTGGAGAGAAATCTTAAATGAAATGTCGTGGATAACCCCAAGCCATGTCTTAAATTTACGTTCAAAATAAACTCTATACACTATGTACATTTAGAAAACTTTTTCAACCAGAATTATTTTCTTTGAATCAATTTAAATTTTTTCTTCAGCTATAAAATATATAATTATACATTTTAATGAAAGGTTTCGCGTTTTTAACCATATTTACGACAAATTTGATCTTATTTTTAATATACATTATATAACTTTCTAAATATATATATATATATATATATATATATATATATATATATATATATATATATATTTGTTATTTTTACTTATAGTTTTAAATTGGGATATAAAAATCAATTTAATATTTTCTTCTTTGACATTTATATTTAGCAATATTATAGTTAAAAATTCCAAGCTTGTCATTTATCAGACCATCGCCAATCACTACATATACATACGTCTAAAATTAAATCCTTTTTAATAATTCCTCAAAAATATTTATTTCATTAAATATAATTTTTTTAAATTAATATATGAAACATTTTAAGAATAAAAAGCATAACACAGAAATTAAGATCAATTTTCGAAACACTAGGTACCATTTTTACTTTCTTATACGTATGTTTGAAGGAAGTAATCCTGAAAAATGCCGAACTCGAGATTGTAAAGAGCCAAAACAGTTGAAGGTAAAATCACAAAACTTTAAACTAAAGATAATGAGAGTATAAGAAAGTCGAATGAAGGCCACTCCAGGTTATTTAAGTACTTACAATCAAAATGAATAATATATTATTGTATTTCCAGTACAATGACTGTATAGAATAACATTATCAATGGATGATAATGATTGTGATTGATGAGGAAATATTAACCAAAACTAAATTTATAATCTAATTTTTTAAGATAAATTCTCTTTCATATTTTAAGCTAAATGGAAACCTACTCATAATAAGATTAACTTTAAAAATGCATTTTTTATCAGAAACTAGTCGGAGAACCAATGCGTAGGAGAAAAAACTTGATAAAAATAAAATAAAACTGAATGTTAAATATAACTAATACCTGAATGTGTATACATTATAAAATCAAAAGACACCTTATGTTTTCAACATAACAATAACCGACGAATTCAATTTATCGAATGTCAAGTAATCAAAGAACTCATTGTTATTTTAAAGCTAGTTTACTACTAAAGACACAAATAAATTTGTAAATGATCAAAACAATAATTCATATTCATATAAATTCAAATATTATTGTCGATTGTTGGTTACCTTGATAACAGATCAACAATATCGTAACGTAAAGTGAGTTCACTATCTGAATAACAATATCGTAAATATATAAAACTTTTTAAATTCCTTATACGCACATAAATAAACGTAGTATGCCTTGAATTTTTTATATATATATATATATATATATATATATATATATATATATATATATATATATATATATATATATATATATATATATATATTAAATATAATGCTGTTTACCTCCAATAGGGACGTGTACAGATTTTTTATTATCTACATTTTTCATTCAACCATTTCAAATTTTTTCCCGTAGAATTAAACACCGCCGAGTGCGAAAAAACCTGTTAATTTGAATGAATTGTATAATTTATGAAGGGAACGCTTATGATTTGAGAATCTCACAAATATTGGGAGTTGTGACAAGCAAAATGTATAAAAAACAATGAAAACAATAGCGAATATGTAAAAATATATGAGATATCGTGTAGGATAATGTATTAATTGGTTGTAATTTTCACCTATTGTTTCCGTCGTGTAGGTAATGATTCATTGCAACTTTCACTGAAAAATTGTAAACGTGATATTTGTAAAATGCGAATGAAACTCGTGATATTAATATTCATTTAGCAATATGCTAAAAACAAAAAAAAATCTTATTGATATTTTCTTTAGTGTTTAGATTCATTTTATATTTTTTGTGTCAAATAATCGACAGATTTTGACGGCCGCATGATTTATAATCTAACCAATTGCTAATTCGTCATTTCCCCAATAGCTATAAAGCCCTAAAAGATGCAATCTTTCTTAATTCAATCCTAAAAACAGCGTAAATTATATAAAATACAAATTTCTGTTAATAAAAAGGATTTTGTAAAACATATTAATGCGTAAGTGCGTTGATTGGACGATTGTTACTGCATGATATATGTGATTGGAATTAATTTATTTGTCATTTTTATGAGACTGATTTTATATTTGTCGCGCTTGCTCGATGGGATGCTGTACATTCTACGTATACGTGTATAACGGTAATAAAATATAAAACTCGTTTCGATAGAATAGAAATAGTTTTACGACTAACTCAAATTAGAACAATGAATATTTTGGTACGATTCCTAGAAATGTTAATTAAACACCTGATGATATTGGTGTCTATTAATAAACATATGGGTAATAATATTTAATTAACATGCATTTCCCAATGCAAAACTATTGATAACAGGTTATATTTTGCAATATGATCCTTCAGATTTCAAGTTTATTTATTTTATCAGCTGAATGTATTATTTACATTTGTTAGATTAACTGTAATAAACAAATGTTCAATGTTGTTTTTAGACTGAAATAGTTAATTATCTATACATAAATCAGTACAGATTGATTCAAAATAATAAAATATCATTATTGACGTATTTATTATTAAATTGCCAAATTAATTCGAATTAGATTTGATGTATTGAATTGAATTATTATTAAATAATACAGTAATATATAAATCTCAATATTAAGACGAAATTATGGCATATATTTGATTTTTTAAGTTTGGTATGTTTTGGGCAATATATAGTTTTCTTCTCCCTCTATAATTCTCCGACTCGGAGCTCTAGTGCGTATTAAAGAAGGAACTCACTATTACATAGGCGGAGTATAGAATATACTTCACTCTCTCAGGAGACAAGAAATTTACAATATTTATCATTTTTAAATGATCTAATGAAGATACACGGTTTGAGCTTCCCTGAATTGATAATTATTATTTTTGAGATGACATCTATGTATGTGTGTGTGTCGAAAATTGTTGAAGGTAAAATTATGAAGACAAAAATGATCAATATCATTTTATTATCATGATGGAATATTTCAAAATGTTCAAATTAAATTTAATGTAAGATCGCCGCGTAAACCTGCTATTTTAGAAAATTTACCTTTATAAATATATGATTTATATTAGTATTACACAGTATAATCGAAATATAATGAAACATCTAAGCTAAAACTGCAAGAAAGTAATAGTAAGAATATATTTATTTATCCATTAAATATTTACATGGATATATTAATTGTCAAAATACAAGAGAATAATATAAAACTAATGGTTAAGTGGTAAATGATTTCGCTGTCATAAACCGCTAGCTAAAAATGTTCAAAACCGTGTCAAAATTGGGGTAAAGCGCACTAGGTTCAACTATAACCGTTGGTTATTTTTTTTATTTTCCTGCAAAGTGTCAATACGGAATGTTAGAGCATTAGCAGGTAAAATGTAACTTATAAGACTTCCTTAATGTAAAAAATGTAATATTATGGTCAGTAAAGAGGTTTCCTGCGAATATACGATTCTGAAAGAATCCTTAGTTTGTAAGAGGAATCTGTAAAATTAGGAAAATCCCTGCAGTTTTTTAATGTATATTTAAGGATCATTATTGCAAAAAGTTATGTTTTACGGTATCAAAATATTTAAAACGCTCAATATTTTACAGATTGTTCTTACAAATCAACAGGTTTGCTCAAAAGCGTGCATAACTGTGAACAGAGATAGCTTAAACTGCTTCATAAACATACCGGTCAAAAAGTAATAAAATCCAATCTTCTCATCACAATCCACTAATAGTCATAAAACACAATCATTTCCCTGTCAAATATAGTCCACATCAGTGATAAATCAAATCAATTCACATGCACAACACAAAATGAAAACGCTCCAAAAGTTTGTAAACAAACAGACGCAAGAGACACACAGTCCGCACAGGTTATACCGTAGCCAACCGTTTTCCACTGTCGCTCTTGGACGACTCAACAACCGTCTTGGCGGTAACAGAGATTGCTGCCCCGCTTGCCCGTCCGACGCCTGACCGAACGCAGGCCATGAGCACCGGCACCGGCACTACTTCCACATCGCCAGGTAAACCGTTGCTCTACGCTTGTGCCTGCGTGTTGTTGTTGTTGTTATGATATGGAGCCTGTTGAATGTCAAAGCGCAGATCTGAACTTGAAGCCCTCATAGACTTTGGTATTTTGCCACCACACGTATATCACATATAATTAAACACGCATCATGTATGGCAAATGGAACTATATTAAATTTTCTATTTACGATGTCAATGTAACATTCCATATTTACCCTTTGGGGGGGCTTCATTACCGGGCCTGTGATATATAGGCAGTATTTTGCTGCTGCGCTGTTTGCACATGGCTGCCAAATGGAATAACATATATACGTACATACGTATATATGCGAACAATTTTGAGATTGATTAAGCTCTATTGTTTCAAAGAGTATAGCAGGATAAAATAGTGAAAAGTCCCCCGAACGGATTGAGAGTCAAGATTCGATTCGTCTTCCAGAGAAAATCATTTCCCTAGATTTTCAGCTTCGATAATCATTCCTAGCGCCCAAAACCTCAAAAATACGGTTTTTCTTCCTCTCTCAAATATCTCCGGTTCTACTCAACCTTTTGACATGCACTATTTTATCCCGCTATACCCTTTGTTCGGTGTATCTATATAAAGTGCAAGTCGGCGAGGAATAACTTCATTATTTTAGATAGGAGTCTGTTTAGTTAGTTTAGCTTGTTTCTATCGACATGCCAATTACATATTTTCAAAATCAAATTGTGTATGGTATAGTGCATTAATAAGTACTGTTAATCAGTTTAGCTTGTTTTTATTGACATGTCAATTTCATATTTACAAAATCAAATTGTGTATATGGTATAGTGCATTAATAAATACAGTATCGCTTGTTTTTCCGCAGTATATCAGTGTTTTTCAATTTGTTGCGTACGCTACACAGGGGGGCAATTTGATGATTTTGGGAGGCAATTTGAATATTATAGGAAGCATATATGGTCTCTCTGAGCTAGAGATGGATTTACGTTTCATGGGGAGCCAGGGAGACTTCATACTTTTTTAGGAGAACTAGAGCTTCGACAAGACAAGACCAAGACGAGGCCGAGGTCAGTCCTGTCTTGGTCTTGAATGACTTTTTATTTTGCAAGTCTTGTAGTGGAATTCTGAGTATATCTATAGCTCTATAGAGATTTCTATAAAATATTGACAAAGCTATAAGTGTTTCATTAATTTAATAAAATATTTTATTATTTAATTTACTTAATAAATGGAACAACATTATCCAATTTATCAACAAATTTTACTGCAAAACATAACTATTTTGAAATTTCAAGCGTTTAAATATTTATAGAATTCCCTTATAGGTCTACAGAGTCGCTCAGAATTCCACCATTGGTCTTGACGAGAATCTTGTCCAGACCAAGACTTTCTAGACTTTCGAGACTAGTCTTTGTCTTCCGTGAAGCTCTAGGTGAAACATGGGTATATGTACTTAATATTTTAGTTATTATTTTGTCGCATCTCTTTACATTTATTTAAAAATCATTAAATTCTATTTATTTGTAGTACAGCATTTAGATTGTTCACAGCGAAACAATTAGTAATTAAGCTTAGGAAATTACAAATAATAATCTAGTTTGTATTATGGCAAGCAATGTTAACATTCCAAGCAACACAATTTATGATAAATTTTGTTGCTGTGAACGTTAACCTTGTATGTCATACAACAAACTGGAATTATTACTTATAATTTCTAAGCTTAATTACTAATTTTTTAGCTGTGAACAATCCTTTACAGTTGTATCATATTTCATATATCATATATTTTCAAGTCACGCCTGCGATTGCCTTTTTAGCTCGCCGTACGTAGTACCGAAGAGGCTAAAGCATTCGGTCGTGTGTCTGTAGCATTCTCGGATCAAAAAATTTCATTAAGAAAAAGTGTTCGTCTCGTCGCCCTGATTCCGAAAATGTATATAACTTATATACTTGGATGTTAGTCGTCGCTCGCTCGTAAGACCAAATTTGTGCCCTCTACTCCTCTGAAGATACCGGAGCGATTCACTCCAAATTTGGTACACATATTATTTGGCATCCCATTTGAATCCGTTCGCAGTTTAAATCCAATCGCCCGTATACTTCCCGAGTTATAGGGCCCCAAAATTTGGAGCCCCCCTTAATACTGCCTTTATAAAAATAATTGAAACACTTAAAAATTCTACTAGAAATTCTAAGATATTTTTTGTCTACAAGATTTTTTCATTTTGTTAACCCAAAGCCCGAAAAAAATTATTAAATATTATAATTTTGAATTTCAAAATTTGAAAAAAAAAATTTTTTTTTTTTTAATATAATCTTAAATTAAATGTAAGACTTTTTAAATCTATAACATTTTTTCAATTAGTTAACCAAAAGGCTATAATTATTAAAAACTGCTCGCATCGCATATATTACTTATAAGGCGAGCTGGACGCATAGGTGCGTCGTACCTAAGCTTGTTACTTGCATTGTTAACACAGTTTTCAATCGGGCCTTGCTTTTGCTGGGGCCGGGCCTGCATATTTAACAAAATAATGCATTTACTAGTATGAGTTTCATCATAAAGTTAATAATTATATTACGTTCCTATATGCTCGGTGACATCAGATTTTTATTACATTAGTACTAGTAGCAGGCGACCGGAAGACTGCACTTTCAATATTTACCTTTTACATTATCTCCTATAAACGCAATTTCCTGTCCACTTCCTTTGCCTTTGTCCAAATTGCTCAAAAGACGTAATTTTTGAGTAGTCTTGTTTTCACGTACAACTGACTCACAATCAGTTTGCTGACTATAAAAATCATTGAAACAATGATGTTTATTGTTCAGGAAACACAACTCGTTGAATATTCACTAAAACTAATCAGAATAATCTATCTATGAGGCTATTTTGTTAATCAAACGAAAATAAACTAGGGTAATTTAGGTAAGGTTAGGTATATGTAGTAAGTATATATTAAGTTATATTTTAGCGATATCATTAGATAACCACAATTGGCGCTAATGTCGTCAGCTCACCATTTAATCAATTTCGTACAAAAAACAAGATAAAAAACTGTAACCATCGATTTTTTACTTTCTTATACGTTTTGTATAAAATATAGTATTGTGATCACAAAAGAAATCGACCTCAACATTTTTATTGGAAATGATCGTTTTTAGGATCCCTGAATCCATCTTCTCAATGTTTATGCATGTGTGTGTGTGTCTGAGAACGCTCTACAGCTAATGCCATTCAATATATAAATTTAAGATTTATATATCGCTGAAAAGAAAAATTTTATTTACGTAGTTTTCATTAGAAATATATATTCCAAACAATCGAACTGTAACGCACGTCTCAAGTTACGCCAGTGACATAATTGCAAAAATGAATTCAAATTTATTAAAATTAATATTATTATTATCGCAGAACGAACTGTATATGCGATGGGCACATGGTGCCTACAGATTAGCCGAGTTTAAATTAAAAGACGAATAATTATTTGATCATATTTAATAAATACGCGCACGTGTCATCACAAAAGGACCATTGTGTGTTCGCGTGTGCGTATTGTTGAGGGTACACATAGTGTACTGATGTTTGTTCTTGAGACTCGGAGGAACCGGTTGCTTCCAGTTGACCATGAAACACAAGTATAGATGCTGTGCGTGCTACATTTTATTAGATTTTTAACAGTTTGTTCATTTTTTCCTTTCCTCTCCGTAAAACCAGTTAGTCGTGTGCTGTGCACACGATGCACCCCCGTAATTGTTTTCTTTTTACCTTTATTGCAATTTCAGGAACGTTCCGCAGACTTGATATCAAAGCGCCGCTTTTTTTTTTTTTGATCCAACGATGTTACAGCCACATAACTGTATTGAAAAATTGTTTAAAAATGAGTTTTTAATTAACGAAACCTACCTAGACAAACTTTATCACTGCAATAATGAACCACGAGCGCATATGTATATAAAGTTTGAAAATAGTTTGACGTAAAAATTACAAATTGATTGATATTTTAATTGGTAATTATAAAATTATTGCGTTCAACTTTTTAAATTCGAGCACAGAATTAATTTTTACTGACTAGAATTGAATAACAAAATCGATAAAAATACTGAATCATACAAATGTTGATGAATCTCGCTTTAAATCTGGATGTCTTAATTACCAATTCTCCATTGACTTTTAATGATTTAAGAGTCGAACACAACTTTCTTTTGTCATTGGGTCGTGGGCAGATCACAAATCTGTACTCTCAGAAGTGACCGCACCCTGGTCTTTGCTTTGTTCGTGACCTGAGAATAGCAACTGGTTTTCTTGATCGCAATAACGCGCCCGCCCGCATATAAAACAACACAAAGAAATGACTATAACGTAACTAGATATATCAAATATACTACCGTGTTCATTGCATACATATATACTAGCACAAAAGATTGAAACTGAATATACTGGGGATACTATCATAATTAACTGCGACAAGCAGTATGTATATAAGTGCGGTTTGTTGATACACTGTCAATTATATTAATATATGATGATTGAACCTATTCGTAATTAGATGTTCTCATAAGAAGAGCGCATAGAACAAATAAATTCTAGTTTTGTTATAGTAGGGCTGTTGGAGAATATACTACTGAATAAAAAACAAGCATAGGTACGGGCACCAAAGCCTTCAGCTCGTATTATCTGTTTAATGAACTTTTACTTTCTTGTAATCATGAAAATAAATTTTAGTGCATATTTTAAAATTAAAAATTATATTATTTTTTTCGGGCCTTGGGTTAACAATATGAAAAAATCTTGTAATTTTTGTGTGTTTAAATTATTTTTATAAGGGCAGTATTAAAGGGGCTCCAAATTTTGGGGCCCTATAACTCGGGAAGTATACGGGCGATTGGATTTAAACTGCAAGCGGATTCAAATTGGATGCAAAATAATTTGTGTAGCAAAGTTGGTGTGAATCGCTCCGGTACCTTCAGAGGAGTAAAGGGCATAAATTTGGTCTTACGAGCGATCTACGACTAATATCCAAGTATATAAGTTATATATTTTTTTGGATTCAGAGCGACGAGACAAACACACTTTGTTAAGGAAATTTTTTGATCCGAGAATGCTACAGACACACGACCGATTCCTTTAGCTTCTTCGGTACTTCGTACGGCGAGCTAAAAATAATGTACATTAAAGTTGAAAATATTTTAATTTCTAGCAACTTTTGTTCAGTGAAAAAAATTAAATATAGCATTGTAGTAAATATAGATAGTGAAAGGACAAGAAAGCCGAATGAAGGCCACTCCAACTACTATTTATAGTTTTTGAGTTCACAAAGTTGAAAAAACTTTGTAAAGATATATCTTCGATATTTTTGTTATATTACCAAAAAAATGATTAAATTTTGTTAAAATCGATCCGGTGCCTTCAGAGACGATAGTTAATGTTTGTTAATGTAATTTTATGAACAGAAAGGATACTAGTGGACTAGTCTAGTAAATAAATAAGTCAAATCTGAAATACATCATGCAAAATTTATTTAATCATTTGTGATGGGTTCGAGAAAACTTTCCGGTAAGCTTCATGGCCCTTCTACCCATTACTGATGGTCCAATTTCCAAAAGAGAGTAATAACTATCTAAATAAATAATATAAAGTAAACAGGATGTTCAGTATTTAAACTCCTAATACAAATATGGATTTAAATTCTGTACACTATTAAAAGTGGCTTTGAAATATGTTTAAAAAATAAATTTCCATTTTTGCAACGGACCCATCACTATACAATCATTAATCAAAATTTATAATTTATAAAAATCACATAAAATCACGAATATCGTGCAGCAAATTCAGAGCCCAAAAGTGGTAAATCATCCGCACGTAAGACGCCTGCCGGTAAATATCCAATCAAATTTTTCGCGTGTTCCTTCAACATTTTCAATCGCTCGTCCTCGATTATCTTTTTCCTAAAACCACAAACAAAATCAGAAAAAAATGCACCACAATATAATTATCCATCCCAAACCTATTATCTTCTGCCACTTTATCTATTTCTTGTAATTTCAACAAGTGTCTAAGTTCTTCGGCTCGTTTGGCTCGGCGTTCTTTCATATTATCCTCGATATCGTGGCGAAGTTGAATCATCTTTCGCTTACGCTTTTCTGCTGATAATTGTTCCACTTTATCGTCTTCAAGAGCTTTTTGTAGCAACTATAAATGGCTTAAATTGTTGAAAATTCATTGAAAATAATAAATAGTAATTTACTTGTTGTTTATAGAGATTTTCATCTGCTTCTTCTCGTCGAAGTCTTTGTTCTTGTTCTTCTACTTGCTGTGCCAAAACTCTGTTCATGTCAATACGCCGTTCGACCTGTCGTTTGAAGTCATCTTTGACTCGATTTTCATTTTTCTCTCGTAGTTCTTCTTCTAGAAGATCTTGAATGATTTCTTCTCGTTCTTGATGTTGTCTCTAAAATGATAATTTCAAAATTATTTTCAATAATTTTTTGACCCCTTTCATTCCCTCTAAATAAACATTAAATGTATACAAAATTGTAAAATCGATACGGAGGGTCGTATTTAATAGAATATAACTCCGGATTCCGGAAATATAAATGCGACGGGAACTAATGTATACGAAATTTGATTACAGTCAATCCGGTACTTTTAATTTTCGGGATTAGAGATGTAACACGAATTTCTGAGCAAAAAAACATGAGAAAAAGAAAAGAGGGTAATAGTAATAAGTAAGTGATTTATGAATTGCATAAGTTACAGCAATTTATTACTATGTATAAAATAAGTCATGTTAGAAAAATGAAATTTAATGAATCTAGTATTCCAGTATAATAAATGAATAAATGCAATCCACGAAAAACAAAGACTGACATAAATTTTCGTATATTAGATATATAACTGTAACATTTTATTTATTTACAATGTCCCTGGGTGTAAGTTTAGACACAAATTTAGATATAGGCGAAGAAATTCGATTCAAACAAAAAAACAAGAAAGCAATGCAAGCGCTAACGAAGCAAGTCCATTTTAGCTACGAAGAAGTTGAGCATTTATGTATCATTTACTACAAATTACAATTACTGGGTGGTGGTAAGACCGTTCCAGTGCGTAGATCACAAGTTAAGGATGTTTTGCACAACGGTTTGGATATGACACAAAATCGGTTTATGCCATACATATTATCAACCTTAGACAGAAGTCTGAGTCCGTATATGTCAATGGACAAATGGGTCAGGATGTTTTCATTATTTCTACGGGGCACGTTGGAGGAAAAGATTGAGTATTGTTATTCTGTAAGTCTAAACATTCATTGAGGCATTAGTAGTCAAAATTCGCCATACTGTCAATCATCAGCAGTGTATTAGTCATTTTTTCTTATAAATGTTAAATTCCGTAAGAAAAAAATATGGTTTTATAGTGCATCCTGATGATGACACACGTGGCTTATAAACGTTGAAAATCGAATTGCTGACTACATTTAAATGAATCCCTAATATTATGAATTCAGGTTTACCGTAGTTTAGGCTTAAACGAAAGAATTATTCGAAATACAATGATAACACTTATGAGCCATACTATCATAAAAGATAACAATGAAGATGATGAAGAAAGTATTAAGGTAATGTTATAATAATAGCTTAACATATGTAAAGTAACTTAGATTACTTTTGTAGGATATGATTGATATGATAATCAAGAAAATCGATGTTGATCGAGATGGAAAAATATGTTTTGAGGAATATCGCGATTGTATTTTATCTCGTCCGTTATTTTTGGAAGTATTTGGTGAAATTTTACCCGACCGATATGCGGTAAATGCATTTAAAACTACATTTACAAAAAATGTTGGCAAATTATAAATTTGTATATATTTAATTAAAGTAACGAAATAAAATAAATTAAACTTACCGCAGCCAAATACAATTTCTTGCATAGTTCTTCTGTGACCTTCATTTTCGCTTCACTATCTTCCATCTTCTGATTTTTCCTGTGCATTTGAAAAAAATTCAGTAAACATTTGTAAAGGAATATAACGTTACGCATCCTATTTGAAACTAAAATTACGTGTGTACATATTCTGAAGTTTGTTGTGCATTTTGTAATTTCAGAGATATAATTTGTGTAAACCTACGAATTACAATACATAAGCAAATATATCTGATATACGAGGGCTGTCCGACAAGTACTTAGCCTCACCAGCCTATGGCGCCACTGTCGCAAGAGACATATCCTATTGTGTAGTACATTGTACATGTAGAAATTTTAACAGTAGTCGTCTAAGAAGACGGCTACTGTTAAAATTTCAGCCGAATCGGACTCATAGTTTTGTTTCGACCGCGTGTGAAAGCGGGAGTATCCGTAGATTTTAGAAAAATGGAAAAAGAGCAATATCGGTCGGTGATTATATAAAGGAACTGAAATTTAAGAAACACGTACGCTGCTCTTGCTATTAATTCCTTTTCCTTCAAGTACGTCTCTAATCTTCGATTTTCTTCGTCCAATTCTATTTGTTGCCTATTCCGCCAAATTGATTGCGCTACTTTGAATGCATCAATTTCCTCCTGGGTCTTCTTCATTCTGTACATTTTTTCTTCCTGTTCTCTGTAAATATGAAGCAAATATAGAGCCAAATAAAATTTGATTTAAAAACCATTTTTCTACCGTTCATCTTCATCATGGATTCTTTGGATAATTCCGTCAAGTAATTTCTTCTCTTTCAAGAATTCTTCATACTTATCCTGCTTCTCTTGATACTGTAATATCATTTGATCTTGTAGTTCTTTCTTGTATTCATATTTGCGATTTATATCTTCTTGCGCTTCCTGGCGCTCTGCTTCTAAATTCGATAGCATAGATTTCCTTAAAATTTCACTAGTTTCTTTTTCTTGCATCTGTTATTATAATATTTAATTATTTTTATATTAAGTATAATTTTGGAATATGACCTTCAGTTCATGTTTCTTATGTTCATTCTCAGCTATTTGGGCGCAAAGTTCTTTGCCAACATACGCTGCTCTTAATTTTGTTTCTAGTTCTCTTAATTCGGTCGAATTATTTCGCAATTGTTGCCTTGGAATATATAGTTTAAATAATATAAATATATAGAAATAATTTATCAAAATATATACCGTAACTTCAAATTTTTTATGTCCTCCCGTTTTACACGATCTAATTCTCTAGCGAGCTTCTCTTCTTGTTCTATTCTCATTTGAACTGCATTTTTGTTTTTTGTCTGAAAATATATAAAACATTTATATTATATTTCCATTTATTGCTAAACGCTATTAATGAGAAGTAACAAATTAAAATGCTCAAATCAAACATTTACTTTAGACGATTGACGAAATAATCAAATAATAAAAGGTGTATTCACAGCGAACCAAATTGTAATTAAGATTAAACAAATACAAATAATAATCTAGTTTGTATTATAGAAGCGGTATTCATCAAGACATTATTTTGAATTTTTAATGATTATACATTTTAGAATAGAAACAAGCTTAGGTACAACGCACCTATGCGTTCAGCTCGCCGTTTGGATAGAATCAGCGAGCATAACAATAATGGTGATTGTAATACACTTTATAATATTTTTAACATTATTTATGGTTTCTCCACGTAAAATCTGAAAATGAATTACAATTTTTTGTAATTTTTTTTGATTTTGTTCAAATTTAAAAATTTTAAATTCTGATTTTAAATAATTTTTCATGGTCATTGGGTTACCAATATAAAAAAATCTAGTAGACGTAAAAAACCTTAGAATTTTTTGGTGTTTTAATTATTTTTATAAGGGCGGCACATTAATTGGGGTTCCAAATGTTGGAGCCTTATAACTGCAGAAGTATACGGGCGATTCGATTAAAACTGCGAGCGGATTCAAATGGGATGCCATATAATATGTGTAGCAAATTTGGTGTAAATCGCTCCGGTACCTTCAGAGGAGTAAAGGGCACCAATGTAGTCATACGAGCGAGCGACGACTAATATCCAAGTATAAGAGTTAGATTTTTAGCACATAAAGTGTACAAGACTCCAAAAATGTATATAACTTGGATGTTAATCGTGGCTCGGTCGTAAGACCAAATTTGTGCCCTCTACTCTAAAGGTGCCGAAGCGATTTACACCAAATTTGGTAAACATATTATTTGGCATCACATTTGAATCCGCTCGCAGTTTAAATCCAATCACCTGTATACTGCCCTTATCAAAATAATTTCAAATCGCAAAATTCTAAAATATTTTGTCTACAGGATTCATTCATATTGGTAACCCAAGGGCCATAAAGAAATATTAAAAAATATATATATTTGAATTTTTAAAGATACTAAATATATATATATATATATGACGTGACGCCGGTGTACTAGGCGAGGATTAGCTCGTGTTCTAGGCGGGGGTTGCACTAGGCGGTGGTGCACTAGGCGAGGTACGAGTGTATATATATTTTTTTATTTTAGTATATTATATATATATATATATATATATATATATATATATATATCGCGGTAAATTTAACCAATCACACCTCTGTAGTGCGGGTCACGTAGTTTACAGGCGTTGAATGTTTGCTCTCATTTAATTTGTATATTAACTATGTAATTTAAGTATTGCAAATTTAAAGCTGTTTTTTTTTAAAATCATATTTGGTTAACGTAATTATTTTATTTATGTCGATATAAAACCGGTGTGTCCAAACTTACCTCTGTCATTGAATTGTACATTTCTTCCTCAAATC
The DNA here is from genome assembly GCA_933228885.1 of Leistus spinibarbis. Taxonomy (NCBI): domain Eukaryota; kingdom Metazoa; phylum Arthropoda; class Insecta; order Coleoptera; family Carabidae; genus Leistus; species Leistus spinibarbis. The sequence continues at coordinate 3,095,434 of OW121796.1, forward strand.
GTGCATGACGACGATTTCTCTCTGCCCGCTTCTCAGTTCCACGATCACAAATATCCTTACGTTCTTTTTCAATCACTTCGAAATGCTGCCGGCTTTTTATATCGGCAGACATTGTCGCAAATTTGGTACTATTATTTTCTGTGAAATTCTGAAAAATCATATAACATAGTCAATTGAATAGAATCACCAAATTTTTAATTATTATACCATTGTGAAATAGTATTAAAATTACTAATATATATAAAAGTAATTTGGAAAAGCTGATTGTCAGTTAACACCACAAAACACATTTACATCGGGTATGAACATGACAGATGTTTGTTTACATTGCCATGGTAACAGTGAGCAGAGGATAACAGCTACCCGAATAGACTACAAAAGTGATGACGCGTAATTGGCGGCAAAATTCAGATGCGGCCGAGGCCATTTTCGTTTCTTATGGGATTTCTATCTCCAATATCACTAGAACGGCTACACTTACGGCAAAAATAGTAATATTCATAATGAAAGATAATAATATTTCGCACAACTTTTGTTTGAAAAGTTTCTTCATAAATTGTACCAGTTATGAGAAAACTGCTACGAAAAAACTCAAATATCTTATTTACGTTGCCATAGTGATACCTACACTTGTGACAAATTTTATTATTTTTAATACAAATCAACCATGAGTTACATCAATTGTTTCTTGTTTATTGAAAACAAACAAGCATTACTTAGACAGTTATCTGTATGAATTAATATTTAAAATATTGATTTCTTATTAGAATAAATTGCATCAAGTAAATTATTATAGAATCAATTTATATTATATATTTGCTGACATAATTAATTAACAATTTCAGAGTTTTACTGTGAAATTTGACTGTTTAAGAGTGAATACGATAAGTACTTCAAATTCAGATCCATTATAAATTGGTATAATTATCCAGTTATTTTCATTATATTATATATATATATATATATATATATATATATATATATATATATATATATATATATATATATATATATATATGTATATTAATATCTATCTATTGAAAACTACGTAAAAGAAAGTTGAGTGCAGGCCACTCCAGATATTTTAAATATAGGCTCGAGCTTCAACTATAGATTCATGTATTTAAAGTAGGGCGACCATAACTAATTATGTGAAAAATTATGTCAATAATCATAATTTTTGACATAATTACCCTGATTTCAATAAAATATCTTAAATAACCTTTTGGGTATTTACATATTATATTATATTAAAATATATATTGAATAATGTTGATAAATATGGCTAAAAACCATGTTTTAATTAATTTTGTAAATTAAAATGAACTGTCAATTAGAGGCAGCCAATCACAAGGCCGGATAAGGGTTTCACGCGTGCCATCTATCGCGAATATGCAAGCACTTTTCGGCAATAATGTCGCTATTCTTTAATTACAAACTAATTAGTTATGGTCGCCCTACTTTAAATACATGAATCTATAGTTGAAGCTTGAGCCAATATTTAAAAAAATAACTCATACCCACCAGCTTTACAATAAGAACGGTACAAACATGCAAACTTCACCTCTATGTTAAATCCTATAAGAAACGAAAATGGCCGCATCTGAATTTTGCCGCCAAATACGCGTCATCACTTTTGTGTTGCCATCGTGACACGTCACATCCGTTTATTTCAGCCCGCGAAATACGAAAATTGGTCCGCGCAACGCGTGATTCTTATGGGACTACTACTTTAGGCCGAAATTCTCTTATGTGTTAATTTATTGAAAATTTGAGAAATCTGATAGTGACAAATTTAAACACCTATCAAGGTCACTATTAAGAAGCAAAAACATAACCTAATATTACTCCTGACATGTGTCATTTCTAAGCACGTGTATCTCTTTCAACGCTTTAGCAAATAAATAAGAATAATGGAGTATATAAATGCGGATGCACAAGAGCCTGGTGCTCTAGATAAACGAATGTAAGTAAATCATAACGTCGTATCTAATTTGTTAACACGGTTATATAAATAAATACGTGTATAGATTGTGTTGCGAATGCGGCACAGTAATTACACCAAATCCATCAAATATGTGTGTGGCTTGCCTTCGATCAAACATTGATATCACCGAAGGCATTCCGAAGCAAGTCGTTGTATATTTTTGTCGTGGCTGCGAGCGATATTTAAATCCACCAGCAGAATGGGTTTTCTGTGCCCTAGAATCAAGGGAGCTGTTAACGTTGTGTTTGAAAAAGCTAAAAGGATTGAATCGCGTCAAATTGATTGACGCTGGATTCATTTGGACTGAGCCGCATTCGAAAAGAATAAAGGTAAAAATAATAAGACTTTTTATATCTATAATATTTTTCGAATTGTTAACCAAAAGGCATCGCATATATTATAAGGCGAGCTGGATGCATAAGTGCGTTGTATTTAAGCTTGTTTGTACAAAAGAATCATATTGTTTTAAGCACTAAATTAGCCTCGTTAACGTGAACAATTCGTTAGTGTGAACACTGCATCATTTTGTTCACGGTATCGAGCGGCTACCGTATATATATATATATCTCGTATTTTTAGTGAACGTTTCGGCGATAATTTCACATATATTCGGCAATCATTGCTCGAGATGCAGCAAAATTATCTATTGATTAATTCTCTTCTGAACATTAAAAAAATATCTGGAGTGGTCTGCACTCAACTTTCTTTTACGCAGTTTTCACTAGATATAAATATATGTATATATATATTATATATCCAAAACCTGCTGTCAAACTAACCAATACTCTACTAAAATTTTCTGAAGTGTCATTTATCTAATAGAGTCTGACAAAAAAGCAGATGATCCGATTTTATAAGCTACAGGCGAATCCATGGCAACATGTAAACAACATATTTATAATGTTTCGCGTAGCATTTTTCTCGCAACTGGTACATTTTTTGAATTAATGTTTCAAACAAAAGTTGTGCAAAATATCAATATCTTTCATTATGAACATAACTATATTTGTCGTAAGTGTAGCCGTTCTAGTGATATTGGAGATAGAACAAAAAATGCATACAGTAAACATGCACTTCCGGTTTGAATATTCTTTTCAAAAATAGGAGGTGCACATCTAGGGTATATACAAAGCTTAAGTTTGAAGTTTCATAATTTTTCGTTCGACAGTTTTGGCTCACAGACACACACACACACACACACACAGACAGACGTCATTTCGAAAATATTCAGATTCGATTCAGAAAAGGTCAAAACGTGTATATCCGTTGAAATCTCGAGTTCGAAATTTTTCATGATTACAATACTTACTTATTACTCTGTAATAGAAAGTAAATATTGTTACTGTTTTGGTATTCACATAAATATTATTATTTTTTATTTAAGTTCCAAACATTTACATGGTATAAGGAAAATTTTTTAGAACAATTAATAATACAAATATTAACAACAAAATAAACATAGAAAATAAAATATAAATTGTAATTAATTTTCATTGATTATTTTCCGACACGGACGCATATGCAACGGTTATTATATTATTTTAATGATAATGGATGCGCGTATATTGTATTATTTATAGGTAAAATTAACCGTGCATGCAGAAGTAACTGGCGGAGCAGTTTTACAACAAATATTCATCGTTGAATATATTATAAATCATCATATGTGCGATGATTGTCATCGGTCAGAGGCTCAAGATTTTTGGCGATCGCTTGTGCAAGTACGACAAAAAGCCGAAAATAAAAAGACGTTTTACTACTTGGAGCAACTTATACTCAAACATAGAGCTCACGAAAATACTTTGGGTATCAAACCCATAGCTGGTAATTGAAATTTATAAAATAAAACTATATCATATAAGTAATACAACAATGTGTTATCCAATAGAGGGTCTAGATTTTTTCTATGCAACCGAGGCGCATGCACGTAAAATGGTTGATTTCGTAACAACAGTGCTACCATGTCGTTACCAACATTCAAAGAAGCTAATCTCGCACGATATTCACAGTAATATATTTAATTACAAGTTTTCGTACAGTATTGAAATCGTGCCAGTATCGAAAGACAGTGTAATATGTTTACCGAAGAAACTGACACACCAGTTGGGTGGTATTAACTCCATATGTTTGGTTTATAGAGTTACGAATTCACTGCATTTAATTGATCCAACAACTGCACAAAGTGAGTATATACATTTTTTAATTATCCGCAAAAGGCGTTTTTATTGACCTCAATGATTTAAATCTTTGTAAAAAACATAGTGCTAATTGATGTAAATAGATAATATCTGGAGTTGCCCGCACTCAACTTTCTTGTACGCCGTTTTCACTGATTATATTGATTATAAAAATATAAAATTAGAAAATAATAATCCAACAGAAACAATATGAAAACCAAGCTTACCTTATATAAACCAATTTGTAATGGTTTTGAAGTACTAGCTATCAAAACTAACCAATACTCTACAGAAATATTCTGAAATGTCATTTATCTGCTTGGGTTTATTTTGTTTTCCTGTCAAAATAGCAGATGATCCGATTTTATAAGCTACATGCGCGAATCCATGGCAACGTAAACAACATATTTATAATGTTTTGTAGCATTTTTCTCGCAACTGGTACATTTTTTGAAGAAATGTTACAAACAAAAATTGTCCGAAATATTAATCTTTTTCATTATGAACATAACTATTTTTGCCGTAAGTGTAGCCGTTCTAGTGATATTGGAGATATGCACAACCGGTTTGAATATTCTTTTCAAAAATAGGGCATATAGTTTTATAATTTTTCGTTCGACAGTTTTGGCCCTAGAGCGTTCACAGACACACATACAGACACACACACAGACAGACAGACGTCATTCCGAAAATAGTCACATTCGATTCAGGGAAGGTCAAAACGTGTATATCCGTTTAAATCTCGAGTTCGAAATTTTTCATGATTACAATACTTACTTATTACTCTGTAAAAGAAAGTAATAATGTACGCCGACATGTTAACAAGTTGTGGAAAGTCAACACACACACATATATATATATAATTATTTTTTTTTAGTCGCCGAAGTTGGCAACACGGTATACTTTCGATATCCATTCACCTCGATTTGCAATCCAAAGCAATTAGTCGAATATGTAGTTATGGACATCGAACCAATACTAGAAAAGGAACGCAAATCTTTCCCGGGTCAAGGTTCCGTCTCAACCAAACATATTTTAGCTGATGTTTGGGTAGTTCGAGCCTCTGAACTTGGTATAAACGATAATACGATACATGCCAGAACTCACCTCGGCCATGTTTTAAAACCAGGAGACTCAGCACTTGGGTACAACAAAACATCACAAAAAATAAATGTTTAAAAAATAATTTTCATGTTTCTAATTAGGTATAATGTTGAAGACAGCAACATAAACGATGCAAATTACGATAAACTCGATCGGAGCTCAATTCCTGATGTAATATTGGTCAAGAAACACTACGTAGATCGCCGTCGCGTCCGAAATTGGAAGTTGAAACATTTAGCGGAGGAAAGTACAGCGTTTAATCAAGAGGCAAAGTAAGTCAGATTCGACAATTTAATATTACTTTATTTGAAAATCTCGTTACATAAAACAGACTTTACCAATTTAATTTAATCTTAACATATTTTGTGAGATATTATATTATTTATATTTATATATTTTAGTGACTATAATGAATTTTTGGACGACTTGGAAGAAGATCCAACTTTGCGACAAAATATCAATATTTTCAAGGATAAATCAAAAGAATTGCAAGTTGATGAGACTTATGATGCATCTATGCCCCATATAACATTAGAAGAAATGTTAGATGATCTGCAACTTGAAGATGTAGAAATGGTTGAATAATTATGTTTTGATATGTTATAAAAGTGATTGGGAAATAAATATTTAAACATATTTGCTAAGTTTTTATTTTATTATCTTTAACTTTTATATTTACCACTTTCCTCTAAATTTTCGAGGTAATATAAAATTATAGGGAGTAGACTAAAACTTTATACGTCGGTTTAATTTTTTTATCCAGAAGAGGTTTTTTCCAGGATATATACATTTGAATTTTCATAATGTATCATTCAACAGTTTTGGCTGTAGAGCGATCACAGACACACAGATATCATCCCGAAAATAGTCTTTACATATTCACGACTCAAAACGTGAATTTTCATTAAAATTTAATTTGAAAATTTTCATGATTAAAACACTTTCTTTTTGACCGCCTAAGAATCTAAATAGCGAATTCGCAGCTGTATATAATCGAATTTGATTGGATATGTAACACGACCAAAAATAATCTAATTTTAATTGGCCACTCTGCTAAATGATCAATAATTAAATTTGCCCCTGACGTTGAAGTTAGCAACAAATTACTATAAATATGTAATTATTGGAAACACCTGAGAGTTAGAGATATGTAAAAAGAATATTAATTTGTACATGATCACAATCTAAAAATATTAGATTGTCGAAGTGCAAATATCAACCAGATATAACTAAATTATCTAACAAATATTTTACAGCTTATACGACAATTTTAGAGAATATGTAATTTTATTTAAGTACGAACTTTTGGATACGCATGAATTAAAATGATATAATAAACACACATCACTTTAAAAACAATTGTATATTGGATAATGGCATTATTTAGTAGGATAACCTTATAGTTGAACAAACAATATATTGGTTTCAGATAATGAAAGATTTGCACGATCTGTGAAGGTTATCAAATATTTAATTTTTTTGTTTACCAAAGTTAATCCTTAAATACAGATATCAGCGATACTTATTGATCTACTTGTCACTTTTTCCGTTATTATTAATCAGTAATTACCTGATTATAAAAAAAAAACAGAATAACATTTATATATCCCTAAGTTATAACAACACAAAATTATTATTTTATTACAAACTTTCTATTGGGGCATGTGTGCATTTAATTCATCTAGTTCTCCGCTTTCTTTTTGAAAATATAAATGCATGGTATGACTATAATAGGCAGGTGAAAATATATAATTGAATTCTCCAGAAATTACACATTTAAATTGTCTTATTATTATTTCAAAAATAATATAAAATGGCGAGCCCGGAGAAATACTGTCGCATGAACTATGTGTTCACGTTATCGAATTGGTTCATGTTATACGGCCGTCAAGATTATGAAAATGATTATTCACGTTTCACAAATATTGTACAATTCGTATTTTATTGGCATAAAATAAATGAATTATTAAAAATATATATAGAAAATAATTAATAAGTACAATTGTTTCAACCATCAGGACTGAATGATGACCGAGAGATCGAAACAATTGTAGACTTATTAATAAATATTTGTAGTTTTCTAATTTATTTTAATAATTGCAAATGTTTCACTAACGATAGTGTTAAGTTAATTAAATGAATATTGCGTAATGTATTAGAAATTATTAACAAATTGCAATATCTATAATTACTTATTCAATGGTATTACCAATTTGCTTGCGATATTTATTTCTAGTCATTACTACGTATAAGAATGTCGAGTGCATGCTACTTCATTTTTTTTTCGCGGACTATATTATTTGATTTATGTTGTCGCGTGTACAAATAAGATAAAATATTTATTTTTATTTCATTGAAACAATATATAGGAACTTGTAAATAATCTAATAAACAATTAGATATTGCTACGTAGATATTTTAATATTTTGCAATAGATAAATAAATGTAATTATTTAAGATTAAGATAATAGAAATTGTTCAAATAAGATTACACAAATTACTGAATCAGTAAAAATAAGTAGCTTTAAGCTAATTGGATACCTAAATATGCAAAATTAAATACTTACGCAAATAAATTAAACATAAATATATAATTTATTGCGAATATAAGATTACGCATAAAATTTGTGCTCAAGTAGGGTTTAAGAGTGTTGGAAGTTGGACAGGTTTATTTTTATAATAATAAACTTGTCCAACTTCTGAGTATCACACAATTATTATTGTTTTTTTTTATACCAGTTTTGGCCAGCATGAAATATTATGCAAATTCACGTTAAATATTTGGTAGCTATGGAAACTAATATGAAAAAATATATTTTAACGTTCGTCAATCGCTTTCCTAATGTGATGGTTACTAATAATGAATTTCAAATGCTTTTTTCTTACAAATCGTATACTAATCCATTATAATCTAGTAACCGATTTCTCATGTTCTTTATATATTTATTTTATAAGAAAGCAAAAATATTACCTTACGCCAAAGCAGCGGTGCTTACATAAAATTATTATATACAAAAAAAATATATATTTATAAAAATATTAAACATAAAAATATGTCCACCGCAAGATTTATATAAATCTGGTGGTCGCCATTTTATATTATTATTCTAATAATTATAAGACAATATATAAATGTGTAATTTCTGGAAAATACAATTATATATTTTCACCTACCATTTATAGTCATGGCATGTATTTTTATTTTCAAAAAGAAAGCGGAGAACTAGATGAATTAAATGGGCACATGTCCCAATAAAAAATTATAAAATAAAATAATAATTCCACGTTGTTTTGACCAACCCGTGTTTAATTGAATTATATAATAAATTTAAGGATTGAAAAATCGAAATACTTTATCGACTCTCTTATTATGCTTTATTTCGCAACTAGGTAACTTTTTAACAATATACACATGAAGGCGTCTTGTGTGTATTATGTATAATGCACAATATAAATCGAAAATGTATCTTTATTTATTTTTAATTGATACTACATAATTGCAGTAAATTATCTAAAAATTTAAATAGCAACAAACTGGCATATGTTATTATAGATATTATAATTTGCCAATTAACTCTAATACAAGTAGCGATAGTAGTTTAAATTATTCTGTAACGATAAAATAATTGAAATTTTCTGGAGAGATAAAAAATATATATATGATGAGACTTACACGGATCGGCTGCCCACATATATTGGTGTGCCGGTATCTCCAGCGACCACTGTGTCTTTGAATTCGAATTAATAAAGTGATACAACATGCGGTGGATTTTTCTACTTGTTTTAATCATTGGGGCTGTTTGTGCGGCGAAGAAACCAGCACAACCTAAAGGTTATATATATATATTATTTATTATCATTTACTAGTTTTCTTACATATTTGGCCACGAATTATATTTTATTTTGCTAAATGATAGTTTGAACATACCCAGTAAACACAAAACGTAAAAAACATATATCTTTTACGTATCTAGTTATATAAATGTAATGTATCAAATATGTAATATACATGTGTATTTGCTGGGTAATTGTATTCTGGAAGAAAACTACTCAGAAATCAAAAAGTTTCTTAAATCTGGGCAATATTTTTTAAGTTCTTGATTACACAGAAATATTATTTTAAATTATTTTCACTTAAGAAAATAAAATGTTAATTATTATTATTTGTAAATAGTTCTTATCTGCCGTTTTACAGCTAATCTAAATCTATGTTATTTTAATTCTGAATTAAATTTACTTCATTTTAATTTAAGTTTCACTTAAAGTAAAGGTATGATCAACAGATTTAAACTCCAGAAAAATTCAGCTATTTTAACAATATTTCAGAATTAATTCATGAATTTTAATGTATTACCCAAATTCACCAAAATACTACTACTACTACTACTACTAATACTATGGTATATATGGTCAATTACGAATTTTCATCAATTAAAAATTATAAACTTCATAATGGTTAAATTTATAAAAATCATAACAAAATCGTAATTCCACAAAAAAATATGATATTGAAACCTGTAAATAAATTTCCGATGGCATTTTCCTATTTGTTATTTAATATTTAAGTGATTAAGTTTACCTAACTATTATTTTGATAAATAACGGTTTCATTATATTATACCCCTATTTTTAGCAACAATTTTGGAAAAATATGACCAAACGATTATTCTATATGTTAGCAAAATATTTCTTACTAGAAGAATAGTCTCATAGAATCTGCAGTCTATGCTGTCGCCAAGCCAATATTTCATTATTTATTAAAAACGCAGATCCTATGATACTGCAGAATTTTATAGAAAATATTTGTTAATATATAAAGAATTATCATTTGGTTTAGTTTTGCAAATGTGTCAAAAATAGAGAAAAAGTTACATGTTAAGGAATTTAAAATATCTAGGACAATAGATTTTAAAAATAATTTTAAGAAGAAATTCTTTTCAAAAGGTACCAAAACCGGTTACCGTAGTGGATGAAAAACCTATAAATTTTGGGATTAAACATACAAGATGTAAAATATTTATGTATTAAAAATATACTTATAAGAAAAAATATTGGCACGTTTAATAAAAATTATTTGTTTTTTTACTAGGTATTTTGTACGTATACCTGTTTAAACATTTTTTAAATATGTAATAAATGTCGCAAAAAAAGCAATAAAGATTTGAAAAATAACTCAAAAATATAATCACAAAATTGACAATTTATTACCATTCTATATAAAGAAGAAATTTGCATTATCAGTACCATTTATTAACATGATTACAATGCGCAATGCAACGAATTTGTATAAAAATAAACATATTGTTAGATATTTTTGCGACGATTTACAATGTATTTCCAATACCTAATAGTTGTTTTAATTATGTTTCAACCAGTGTATTTAGAAGATCGCCTTGTAAATGGCTTAACTCATTATATGAGATCTGGCCAGGAGACGACAGATCTGAAGGATGCGTTAGAAGAAGTAAAAGCACCACATGAGCTGCGCTCATTTACGCAAAATTTGAGAAATTCAGTGATTTGCACATTGTGCAGTGTGGTCGCCCGAATACTCTTGGCCTATCGACAAAATGGAGGCTCAAGGGATTTGGCAGCTAACGCGATTAAAAAATTGTGCATTGGAGCTAACATTGAAAGTGCCAGCGTATGCAATGGTGCCATCGAATTAAATGTTGTATGTAATTGACTTTTTTGTTCGAATCTAAGGAAATATTCTTATATAGAATCTTTAACCCTTCAGTGGTAACGAATACACATGAAAAATTGTACAATTTTTTATAAACGTAAAATTAATTATTTCATGTACATTCTTTTATAAATCCAACAAACTATAATGGCATAAAATCTGCCGAATAATTAACTAAATAATTATAGATACAGGCACCAATGCCGTTAGCTCGCCGGTACAAATAATTTGATGCAAAAAATAAATTAACAATTTAAAAATTCAACATTTTTATAATCAGTAAATTACAAGTTGGTCTGGTGGTAAAATCGAATAATAAATCGTCAACACTAAAGGGTTAAAATTTGATTATTTTGTCCATAAATAAGTACAATTATGTTCGATAATTTTAATAAATTCTTATTAAAATCCCTTAATAATAACAATAAGTTAAAATTTAGGGAACTAGTTCAGATCAGAGACAAGTCTCCCTAGTCTCTGCTCAGATTCAATTTATAATATATATATATATATATATATATATATATATATATATATATATATATATATATATATATATATATATATATATATATATATAATTAATTTGCTTAAGTAAAAACGAATAATATGTTTAGGATATTTTCATATTTATCGTGGACAATAAACGTGATTTAACACCCGAGAAAATTTGCAATATTATCGCACAACCGTACGGTTGCGCCGGGCCAGCAAATTCTAGCACTTGGACAGTAAATATTCCTTCTCCATTGCGAAAACCCGCATTGATTGTAAGTTATTTTAACAATGTAAATGTTCTAATACTGAAATTGAAAAACCATTGCTTAATTATTAGCATATACCACCACGCAACTATAACTCCAAAGCACTGCGCGTCCTGCAAATTACCGATATTCACTATGATGACATGTACGCACCAGGTTCAAATGCACTTTGCGATGAACCACTGTGTTGCGGAACGAACCAGGGCGAACCGGCCGAACCATCGGCCGGAGCTGGCACATGGGGTGATTACCGTAGCTGCGATATGCCGTGGTATAGTGTTTTAAATCTTATGGACCAAATTCAAACTCATAAAGTAAGTTAACATTTTATTTGAGAGTTATAAAGGACAATGTTTATTTCCATGGAAAATAGTACATAGTTTATTCAAAAATGTCTCATCCATTACGAATTTTTACTTCTTATGGTTTTTAGGATATAGATTACATGTATTTTACCGGAGATGTCATAAACCATCGAGTTTGGGCAACTTCGGTTGAATCAAACACAAAAAATTTAAAGCGAATGTATGGTCAATTCAGGAAAGTATTTGAAGGAACTCCTGTCTATCCTATTTTAGGAAATCATGAACCAAACCCCTTAAATGAGTAAGTTCCAATTCAATTTTAAACTGAGTATATTAATTTTTCAGAATAAAACACACTGAAATCTGCTTGAAAAACCAATTCATTTAATTGATACTTTGATAGATTCGCTCCTAATAATGTAACCGATGCAAAACTATCGACACAATGGTTATATGATCTGGTTGCTGAAGAATGGTCTGCTTGGTTACCAAATAGCACCCGAGAAACCATTAAAAAAGGTGGATATTATACTGTTTTAGTAAATCCACATTTTAGGATAATTGCACTGAACAGTAATGTTGCATACACATTCAATTGGTTAGTATTATTACTGGTTCTTACACATGCGTATGCAAAATTAATTTTTAAAGTTTCTGTTTCGTAATTGCCGATTATAAATTAATCTTGCATATTCACTATAGCAAATTACACGTCTCTACATAAGAACCATACTTATATATTTGTGTAAATATACTGTTTTTGGAGATTTAGTCATATTTTTATTTCGATAAATATAAGTTTTTAGATGTTTAATTATGAATGATTCTCAGGTGGTTACTGTATGACGATAAAGAACTATTTGAACAACTTCAATGGTTAACTGATACATTATCCGAAGCAGAGAAGAATGGCGAAGTCGTTCATATTTTATCTCATGTGCCCACTGGCGATAATACTTGTTTGAAAAAATGGAGTCGCGAATATAGAAAAATTATTGAACGGTAAGTGTGATTATTATATAAAAATTTGGATACGTTTGACCATTTTAATAGTTCAGTTTCTTTTTCAACTTTATTAAATACTTTTATAATGAAGCGATGAGTTTTATAGATAATAAACAAAATAACGATTCTCAAAACGATCAAATTCACTTCAGTCAATCAATGTAATATAATTTTACGATATCCATATTAAACTAACTGGGTCTATAATTCAGTAAGATGCATTTTTAAAATATATTGCAAAGTAATCTAATTTAATTCTGCAATGTTTAATTGTTTTAAACTATACCACTTATAAAAGCATAAACATTTAAACAACAACATATTAAATATAATACACAATACATGTTCTTATCAATGCAGATTTGCCCATGTAATTACTGCCCAATTCGTTGGCCATACACATTACGATGAAATGAATTTATATTTCAAAGAATCGGATCCAGTGGAACCTATCAGTGTTGCATTTAATGGTGGAAGTTTTACTACTTTTGTAAACGTAAATCCGAATTATCGCATTTACGACATTAATTCGCTCTCTTATGTAAGTTTTGTCAGATAAGTTTTACAGGTTTTTCGCGTATATCGAAATACCACGTTCTTTCCCATTATGACAAGAAAATATTACATTTCACATTAGGTCGTTGATGATTTCGAAGAATGGATCTACAATATGACAGAAGCGAACAAATACCCAACCAATGTTGCTCCAAAATGGTTCAAACTGTATTCTTTCAAAGATGCCTATGGTTTAGAATCGATGAATTTACATGAAATGGGACAATTGGTACGAAACATGGCGTATAATCAATCTATGTTGGACCAATATTTTAGGTAAGAAATTTATGAAATTAGTATGTACTGATTTTGTAAGATTTTCTGCCTGGTAGGAAATTGTTTGATGTTATATTCTTAATGGGATTTTTTAAATTAAAGGTACAAAGTACGTAATGGCGACTTATCATTAGCGGAAGGATGCAATCAAGCTTGTCACGAAGAGAATCTATGTAATCTAGTCACAACAGAATTCGGTGAAACTACAATCTGTGATAGTTTAACGTCAACGTACAGAGACAGTAAAAAGAAATGGCGAAACTAAAGCAGCAGCATTTTGTTATTAAGAGTATTATTTATTTTATGTATTCAAAATATAACAAATATATAATAATTTATTTCAAGAACCATCGCTTGTTATTGATTCCTGTAGCATCGCTTCATTTTCATGGGTGCTATTTGCCGTTACATATGTATCGTCTAATTCATCATCTTCTTCCTCGGCTTCCATTTCGAATAACTGAACTTTGCGTTGATTATCAGATAAAACGACGCAAACGTGGCGGCTGCTAGTCACCGAAAATCTAGACGCAGTCATTCCTTCAACTTGTCTTACAATGTTGCCGGGTATATCACAAATATCGATCTTGCTTAAGTCAGAATTGCAAAGGTCAGAATCAACAGATATTGGTTTTAAATGCGATTTTATGTATAGAATAGGTACTTGACATATATAAGGTGTGCGATTTTCTGTTACTTCTTCCAAAAGTACCGAGAGATAAATAGTGGAATAAAATTTAACATCTAGAATTTTACAATTTGAAGAATTTTGATTATCTGGTATGTGTGAGCAAAATAAATAGGCACAACTAATTTGGTTAGAATTAAAAATGCCTAGTAAATATATTCCACCTGATGTCGATGTTTTCTCAGATAATGCAACAAAAGTCGTATTTTCATTGTAATTTAACTGGGACATTGAAACGTTTTGTAAATCCGTAATATTTAAGCTTTTAAAGTTTAATTTAAACTTAAAACTAGCAGATATAATTTCATTGGGTTCAGTGAAAATATGCATAATACTTTTCACTAAATGATTATGTTGCTGAACCAAAGACATTGATTCGAAATGTTTAATTGTCGACTCATGATTTGCAAGATTTTCATGATGTTCAAGATAATTATTCCAAATATTACTATCATTTTTTGACAGAATCGTCAATGGAGCATCTAGCAAATACTGCCCTAATCTTTCTAAGTTAAAGCGACCTTTTTGCCCGTTTACGCCATTACCAATACTATCGAAATTTTGTAAAAATTCGGTTATGTATGCCAGATCTTGTTGCGCCATTTTCGGGATTTCTGGCGGTGTTTGCTCGTCCATAAGACGAAGAATGACTACGTAAAGCCACCGAAAGAATGCTTTGTAATTCGTCATTGAATGGTTGATGACTTGTTGAACCTCAACGCCTTTCACTAAAAATGCACCGTTCGCCATGATTGCTGATGTAATTGTTTTTTCATTCAGGCCGAGATTCTGCCAAAATTAGAATTACTCACTTTGTAAATAAATCGAAAATAACAGGTCTATATGTATTCATGTATGAGGTGTATTTCTGCATATAGAGCAATAAATTATTATTTTTTCAATAACATGAACTTAAGATTAATTAAACAAGATTTGGTACGCGTAAAACGCACCAACGCGTAGAGCTCGCCCTTAGGTAAAATATGCGTTGCGAGCAGTGGTTTTTAATTATTATGGCCTTTTGGTTAACAATTTGAAAATATGTTATAGATATAAAACGTCTTACATTTAATTTTAGATTATCTTGATAAAAAAGAATTTTTAGTACATATTTTAAAATTCATAATTATAATATTTAATATTTTTTTTCGGGTTTTGGGTTAACAAAATGAAAAAAAATTGTAGACATAAAATATCTTAAAATTTTTAGTAGAATTTTTAAGTGTTTTAATTATTTTTATAAGGGCAGTATTAAGGGGGGCTTCAAATTTTGGGGCTCTATAACTCGGGCAGTATACGGGCGATTGGATTTAAACTGCGAGCGGATTCAAATGGGATGCCAAATAATATGTGTACCAAATTTGGAGTGAATCGCTTCGGTACCTTCAGAGGAGTAGAGGGCACAAATTTGGTCTTACGAGCGACGACTAACATCCAAGTATATAAGTTATATACATTTTTGGATTCAGGGCGACGAGACGAATACATTTTCTTAATGAATTTTTTTGATCCGAGAATGCTACAGACACACGGCCAAATGCTTAAGCTTCTTCGGTACTACGTACGGCGAGCTAAAAATTGTCACATGAACATAGAGAGACGAGAAGCACCGAAAACCAAGGAAAAATAACACACAAAGTTATGAACTAGAAGTTACGTAGAAACTGAATAACTTTAATTCTAAATATTGGCAGTTTATAGCTATTCGTAAACTTACCTTATAGCGATACGCAAACCTAGCCATTCCTCTCAACTCAGCCAAATGATAGGTGATATTCTGTCCAACTTGTGTGAGATGTTTCAACAACAACTTCTGTATATTTGAGTAGCTCAGATCTATTGAATGGCCCATCTTTTTTAACCCTTTATCCGTTAAGTCTTGCATCAAGAACTCTTCCATCTCATCCGATGGAATACCAAACATAAGTAAATCCAAGAAATCTGCCGAAACCGTGCCTTCCGGAACATTCGACGCATATTTCGATAATTTTGAATCCATTTCCAAAAGAATACTTTCCCACGCCTCCGTTATAGACGACATTGTGTTTTCCAGATATAATAACAAACTAACTAAATATCCATGCTTTAACGCGATTGCGAACAATTCTTTCGAATATGAACTTAGGATTGATGTGTCCAAAACAATAGTGTGCACATTGTTTTCTTCGTCGCAAACAATTACGTATAAAGCGCTTAAGTTTTCGGACATATGAGCGTTTAAGACGGTACATGTTCTTTTTAAATATGTACTGATGTTTATTAGGGCGCATGTAAATAAACCGAATATGCTAATTTGTAATGTACCGGATTTAGTGCCTATTAATAAAATGTTTAAATCATTTTGATTTTTGACGAAATTTACATCAACTAAGTTTTCAACCGGGTTTTTTGTTGTTGATGGAAATTCGTTGGATAATGACGGCAAATCGGGTAAATATTTCGACGAATCACCCTGTAATAAATATTACAAATGGTTTTTGTATTCGTAAAATGGTTACGCGATCGATTTGTAACATTATTGCTCACGGCTACCACAAATTTTTGACCTTTGATACACATTGAGATATGAGAGATTTACAGTTCTAGCAGTTATTCTTGGATACTTTATGTTTTTAAGCATGCGTAGGCAAATTTATTGATGTATAATATCATTAATATAGTCAAAGTTTGAATCTAATAAAAGAAAATCAACGTGTTGTATTTTCGGTAAATTCGCGCTATCGCAGGCAATTTTTGTTCCAAATGTTCGAAATCAGCATTTACCACATCATGCATTTTTTCATTATTTTTGTCCGCCGGATTTGTTTCAACTTTGCTAACAAAACTTTTATCTTGAAGCCAAGCGATACATGATATATCGCCGTCAACATTTATGGTGCGGAGAATATTTTTGTTTTCGACTTCGACTAGTAAAACATCACCCGAACTATAGGCAATTGAAATGATTTTACCATCGGGTCGCCAAGTCATGTCAACAACCGTACTACCATCTTTATCCGGTGCTAAAGTCCAAACTTTTTGCCAAGTTATCCGATGTAACGATGTTTCTCCTAATTAGTATCCAATGAAATGATTAGGTAATCGAATCAAATATTTGCTAGCAAATAGTAAATTAAATATTTTATTAAAAAAAAACTATTCTCGATTCTCTCCTATTTTTCATCTTGGTATAATAAGATAATGCCCGCACCTCAAAGACTCAATGAACTTAAAATAGCATATTAGTAATATATTAATTATTATTAATATACAAATAAATATTTTAATCAAATCTCTGCCATGAACTAAAGTACAATAAATTATTGTTAATTTTTGGAACTTAAATAATTAAATTTAAAATACGTATTTCGTATCTTGCTTAACCCGTCAGAACTCACGTGAACTTTTCGGTGATCTTTACTCGCGTGATGAGAGATTTGCTCACGCTCTGTGCGCATGCGCAAAATATCTCGCGCGCTTAGTTTTTATTTAAATTTATAAATCATCACCTCAACATATTTTTAGATAGTTTTTTTTAATGTATGATTAACAAATTCAAAATATTATACTTATCTGATTATTATGTGATCTTCAAAAGGTAAAATATTGTAGAAGGCAATAATTAAAATTTCTTTTAATCATAACCCAGATTATTAATTGGTGTCAGTATATTTGTATTTAAAATTTTATTAATTCATTTTAAATATTAAAATTAAATGTAATTTTTATAAAATAATTGAATTGACAATCCTCGTCGTGTTTTTTTAGTTTAATTTCACAGTCTATACAATGTATATTGCACTTGTAACGGATGAGTTTTAAAACTAATGCGCTATAGCGAATGTAGCCGAACATCCGGAGGCAAACGAAGATGCACGATCAAGCCCGACCACTACCGAAAGTAAATTTTTCATGCATACACGTTTACTCTCGTGATGAGAGAAATGCTCACAATTTCCGAAATGCATGAAAATAATAAAATTTTTCAGCTTTACTTAGAATTGTCGGATTTGGGAAATTTATAATTTCAAAATTGATAATATTATTTGAAGATAGAAAAAGTTTCAACTACCCATTCCATTTGAAAAAGAAAAATTATTAACATTTTAAATCGAGCGTGAGCAAAATGCTCATAACGTGAGTGCTGACGGGTTAACCGTGTAATCATTTTATAAATTACACACAGTCGAAAGGGTCTCTAGGACCGAGTAATTTATTTTATTGGGTTTTTTTTTAGTGTTAAAACCGTAAAATGAGATATTTTTTTAAATCGATGCCAAATTTCTAATAATAAAGATATATTATATATATTAGTTTAGATTTGATATTAAAAAACAAAATTTTACAGATGTGTCCGGATTTTAATATCTAATATGATGTATATATGTAAACTTTTGCTTTTCAAACCTTTTGTGTTTGCAAGGGCCAATAAATCCATTCGATCACTCCATCGCATTAATGTGATTTCTGTAGCTACCACACGTTCTTCTAACTGGCGTATTGTATTTGACATTTTAATTTTTTTAATAATGAGAAATTACCTATTATTTAAATTATTGAATTGTTGCACACTGCACAGATATTTATATTATTTTTACAACACAAAAGATGCAAACCTAACCTCTTAAAACATAAACATAACCGATCACCTGTCATTTTCAAATAAAGTCAGATTTATATTAGCGAAAAATAAGAAAGGCTGGCTTTTTCATAGAGAATGGAAACTGACGTCAATGACAAAAGGCAGTGTTGCCAACTAAAATACAATGGGAACCATTTTAAAATATCTGGAGTGGCCTGCACTCGACTTTCTTTTACGCTTTTATATATATATATATATATATATATATATATATATATATATATATATATATATATATATATATATATATAACCAAAACCAGCTATCAAACTAACTAATACTCTACAGAAATATTCTGTAATGTCATTTATCTAATTGAGTCTATTTTGTTTTCCTGTCAAAATAACAGATGATCCGATTTTATAAGCTACATGCGAATCCATGGCAACATAAACAACATATTTATAATGTTTCGTAGCATTTTTCTCGCAACTGGTACATTTTTTGAACAAATGTTTCAAACAAAAGTTGTGCGAAATATTAATATCTTTCATTATGAATATTACTATTTTTGCCGTAAGTGTAGCCGTTCTAGTGATATTGGAGTTAGAACAAAACATGTATAGAGTAAACATGCACTTCCGGTTTGAATATTCATTTCAAAAATAGGAGATGCACATCTAGGGCATATACAAGTCTTAAGTTTGAAGTTTCATAATTTAACGTTCGACAGTTTTGGCCCTTAGAGCGTTCACAGACGTCATTCCGAAAATAGTCACATTCGATTCAGGGAAGGTCAAAACGTGTATATGTTCGAAATTTTTCATAATTACAAGACTTACTTATTACTCTGTAAAAGAAAGTAAAAACACAAGTAATATCAATATAATTATAATTACTTTTTATTATAATATTAAGAAACTTAAAAATACATTAATGAATCAATATACTGTTGGACAAAATAATATTTGTGGTATTTACATGCGTGTAAAAACATTCCTACTATACTAAGAATTAAACTAAAAATCACTTTCTGAAACAGACAATCAATGATGATATTATTAATTATTGCATTTTTAAGAATCTAAAATATAAATAAATACCGTATCATTGGGGCCCCATCATCCCCATGGACATGCCAACAGGATATCCTTGTTGTTGCGGCATTGGCCCTTGTTGATTAGAGCCTGGGCCACCGGGCATCGGTGAGTGCATTTGCATTGCGGGCGATTGAATTTGGGTTGGTGTCACCCCACCAGGTGCTGGCGACTGGGCGACCTGGGCATTAGAGAACTATAAAACAAGCATCATTTGGTCACTGAATACATGAACGTATTTCATTATAACTGAAATTATTTTAATTCATTGCATAGAATTATTTTGTGTAGAAATAATATTTTATACTAATCATCAGTTAAATTGCAACAATCGTAACGTTTCCCACATATGCTAACTTTGCTAATTTGAACCTTGCTCACTGAAAAAAAAACCCATTAAAAACGCCTGATTGATACAAGATAGTTGTTGAAGACAAAAACCATCCAAGTACTAACCACTACTTGTTCTTCGCCATCACAAATCAAAAACGTTATAATTTGATTGAACCTTACCTGTTGCGGTTCGGAGGGTAAAACCAAACTGGACAATAAATCTCGAACTGCCGGAAACAGCGAACATTCGTTCATATTCAAGCCGAATTCGGCGAAACGTTTCAACTGGTGACTTGCTGCTGTGATAGCTGAAGCTGGACCTGGATCACGTTTTTCCGCCAATTGGGTAAGATTCGTGCTCACATCGTATACAATCGGTAAAACCAGTGATGGTGGATCCATATTATTGGGATATTGAACACCAATGCGTGTTATTTGTAACTAAAACAGAACAGTAAATAACCTACTTCAGACACACTAAATTCAACACATGATTGGGGAAAAAATTAAAACGTTTGTAAAAATTCACTTACAAAGAACAAAATTTTACTTCGGCAAACAATTACAGCTGCCATTCCTGTTGGGACAATCGGCGTTGCTGACGGTGGTATTCTTAAGGCCCATTGTACCGACCATTTGTGCCCTTGTTGCTGCGCAAGGCCTGGTATCAGTTCTAATCTCATAATTTGAACGAAATCTTTAAGTACGTTGTAAGGAACATTTAACATGCACCCGAAACCACATAGTGAATTCGGTTTATATGGAGGCGCTGCCGCACGAGTATCGAAGAATTTCTCGATTATCTGTAAACATGGAGAGAAAACAATGAACCAACAACTTAAATATACACATTCACAACCATTCTCCATTCAACTACATTTCATAGATCACATAACTACCTGTAGTTCTTCTGCAGTCCACTGATCTTTAGCCTCCGGCAATGGTGTAACTTTGATATGTAACGATTGTAAATGTTGTGGATTCAAACCCACTCGACATTGTAATGTGTCGACTTTGAAGTGTACTACGCCTGGTTCTGTACTTGGAATCGCGGTCAGCTAGAAATTAAAAAAAATATTCTACTTCTACTAAATTGACGCAGTTAATTAGCATTATGAACAACGATCCCTAAATAAGAACATTATATACGAATACAAACGAAAAACTTACATGATTTTCCGTTTGGATAAACCGTTGTAATTGTCTTCGCATATACACGCATCCTAAAAACCGTTCAATAGGAGCTAATTCCGGTCCTGGAAGCCCTTGGGGATGCCCTGACGGACAACACAATAATTCTAATGCCTCGTGCGTTAGCAAAGTGGGTACAGCACCCGCCCAAGACCTTTGAGGCAATACTCGCGAAAGATGACTGCCTATTTTGTGATCAGACTGTGGACTATGCAATGCCGGGTGACCACCAGGTGATTGGCCAGGCCTTGGCGATGGTCTTGGTACACTAGGTGAGCCAGGCCAGTTGGAAGCAGCTGGCGATGTCATACTTTGTGATGACTGGAATGGACTCCCATCTGTGTGTCCTACATTGTTTTATATTTTTATTTATTGTTTTTGATTGATTGACAAACAATACAGAATTGAGAAAATAGTGCAAGTGCAAGAATTAGCTAAGTAAAATAAACTTACCGGTTTGCATGAAGCTACTGACAGGAGAATGGCCCGGCATGTTTGAACTAGGCCCTGGCGAAGAATTCGACATAAGTCCAGCCGGACTGGGAACGTGTAGCGGATTCAAGGGTGAGTTTGCAACAAGTCCTGAACTTGGACTAGGATGTGGTAACATAGGAATTGGAGATGGATTGATATTTGGGGGAAGAGATGGCGGAGATGCAAGATTAAATGAAGTCGCCGGACTAGAACCGAAACTAGTGTGAGTGTTACTTTGATTCATGTTTGTGGTAAGCGGACTGGCGGGTGTGTGTGGATTTGAGCCGGAAGGCGGTGTCAATGGCGGATGAAACCGTAGGCCGGCTTCGCGTTGTTGAGCTGGTGATTGTGGACCACGATGGTGTCCTAAGAATCCAGCATTGCCCTCTACATCCATTGGAATTGGTGACGGTGGATTGTCGTCTTCGGATTGAGAACGACGACGGAATACTGCACTTTCATCCACGTATTTTGACAAAAACGCCTATGGCATCGAAATTAATATAAATATTGCTCATGCTACCACTTCATCCAATAAAATAATATTTGGAGTAAATAAACCCTAGCCGGATCAGCTTTTGATTTAGTATACTGAGCATTGAAATTAAATGAGTTAATTATTTTAAGAATAGCAAAGTATTCTACAAAATTGGAAAAAAGAAAAATAAATTACTTATGCATAACTTATTATTGATCACAATAAAAATGTTATCTACTCGTTCAGTCACTCTTTACAGTACAGTAAATAACCAGTATTTTGAGATTAGGAATTCGTAAACCACCTACTTTTAATCCTTGCGTCGGCGTGAATCCATCCACAACATTGCTGCGATCAAAACGACTATAAGCGCCGTCTCTAAGCGAAACAAGCCCGCTACCCCGTAGCCGTATTTCCAAACAATACATGCCCTGATAGGCGAGTCTTAATAACGTAACCGATTGAGGAATAATCGTAAACGTTTGAACCGGCACTTGTGGTCGCTGTAATTTTAATCACAAATACAGTTCATTCCACATTAATACCAAAATTCATCGCGTTCTTACCGAATTGTGCACTGCAAGTTGCGGCAATGTTGGCAACTTACTAATCGACACCAATGGTTCGTAAGTTTCGTGTAGTAAGTGCACGATTTGTGCCAAGTTTAAATTTTCGTTTAAATGTGCTTCAAGTTGTTCGCGCATTAGAGAATGCGCATTCAAAGTTATATTTGAGCTGCCGAACACTAAACGGAAAGCTTTATCGATGGTACTCCATTGTATGGTAACCGTAGCACCTCGTTCAGGACCATAACCCAGTAAAAGTTTACTATAGTTATATGATTTTACGGTTACCATATTAGATAAGTTGTATTTATCTGTAAAGATTATTTAATTGTAATTTCTTAAACGTTCTTATACATAACTAGGGTCACCCGTGGGCACCATGTGCCCATATATGTATACAGAACATAGGTCAGTTTTGATTGATGGCGAATTTTCATGTAATTTAATAATAATTACACGGTTTTTCTTCAGTTTGTTTTCGTTTGATTATAATAATAATACAAATTTCCACTTATTTCATATTTAATACTTAAAAATTGAATAATACCATGTTACTCCCCCCTTAAACTTAGAATTTACAATTCAAACAATGTTTACGTAACTCGTACGTCACTAATTCACATTGAAATACTGTTTATTGCAAAATTGAAATAATTATATAATGTAATATTGGACATTATCAAACCGGCTGAATAAGACACACTTACCAATCATCATATATTCTGCTAAATCCTGCACAATCGTATACAAGTGCACGATTTGAGCCCAGTCATTTAGCAACGCGTCTACAACTTTCGATACTATATCTACCGGTCCCATATCGTACTGAAAGTAAACAGGCCGGCGCATTCCTTGCTCCTTCGGATGCGTACTCGACAACGGACTGGAATAAAACAAAAACTCAACCATCCACGTCTTGGTAACACCTTTACCCTGAACTCTAATCGCAACACTCAACAACCGTTTCAACAACGATTGCCAAGCTTCTGATTGGCCAATTGCAGACGTGGGCGGAGGCAATTGAACCAATTTCAAGACCAAACAGGTGGCGTTTGCTTCAACTTGGACACCTTTGTGGTAGATTTCACGTTTGGTCAGCTATAAATTGACATATTAGATCGATATGTAGAGGGGTGAGGGGATCTGAAGTTAATATTACTTCTTGTGCAAGAGAAACGAATGGTAGTCGTTCGTCGCACATTGCGACTACATGCGCTAGTTCTGGGATGAAGTAGGCTGGGTGCTTCGGGCGGCGCGAGGCTGAATCTGGACGTGCTCCTGCTTTTCGTTTTAAACCTAATTTATCCCCAGATGCGCTTACATCGGTCACGGGAGAGTGGCTATCTTGATCTTTTAATCAGAACACATTATATTTTAATTGATAGTATTTGTAATATTTATAGGAGATAGATTGGAATACAGGACAAAAATTAAGATAGCGGAATTGTATAGAAATAAAGACAAAATAAAAATAAATACTCACCATCAACTGTAGTATATGGCCCATGGGTCACAACAAAAGTATCGAATTCAATTAGAGTTAATAACTTCAAGAAAACTTTCGGAAATTCAGTTTCAATCGAATCATCATTCGGATTATCTTCAATGCTACAATGTTTTACTACAGCCATATAAAATGAGCACTCAACTTCGCACGGACTATTATCTTTCTCTTTTAGCTCAACAATCTACAAATCCACAAATATGAAACGGAACTTGCAAAAAAAACAAAAAAAATTGTGTATTTACCAAAATAACGCTTGGATGTCGATGCAATTGAATATACATTCGATGTCTGCCAAGTCTGGTTAATGGGTGATCTGGATGATGCAGCAATGGTAGTCGCTCGTGGGGTGTAGCAGGCAGATGTTGCAGTGTTTTCTCGCATCTTCGTTGTGTTATCCAGTATCGTAACTCGGATATAAGACCAGGTAAGCGTGAATGTTCCCCGTTTAACGCAGTGTGCAGCTCTAGCATTAGGGGTGGGTCATATTGGGGGACGTGGCATTGCAACATTCCCGTATGTGTATCGACGGTTATCAATAATTGTTCGGCTCGCAAACATGGTTGAAGAACGGCTACAGATAATATTGCTGGCGACCCTTGTAAATTACCTAAGAAATAAAAATATACTTCTTTTTTTGTAAAAATGCAAACTGGTATGGGCAGGAATCAGTGGAAGTCTTAACCATTATGCCATAATCTAATAATTGATTTTCTGTGTTTACTCAAGAAAAGTGTCTAATGACCCGACCGGAAATTATATTTACTTACATTCAACATCTTTCAGCATCGTCTGTAACTCCTGTTTGATTTCGGTCAATTTACTGCGAGTCCTAACATAAATCGTATGCACCAACAAACGTTCCATCGACAGCAACTCTGATCGAATCGCTCGATCAGCTATTTCACTTTCCTGAACCAATCAAATTAGATAAATCTTAAACATGATCACATTACAACAAATATTCCTTTACCTTATTTCCCAAAGTAGGTACATGTACAACTGCAAGCGGTCTCGCAGGATCATAAGTATCAACCTGAACAGTCAATCGATATCCTAATTCCGATCTAGGATCTTTGTTTGTCAATTCCCTTCAAATAAACAAGGTACAGCTTACTAATTTAGAGGAGTTGCTAAGGGTAAATACCTCCAATAAGAAACAGTTAGGCATTTGCCAGGAATGTATTCATCAACATGAACGTGATCATCTAGCCGATCTCGAATCAAACGTAATGTTTGTGAATAGAGAACTTCGAGTTGAAGCGATTGACAGAAATAGTGCAGACAGTTGTACACTTCTGTTAGAGGCATTGGGTTATCTACTAGTCGATTTTGGATTACTTGATGTATATATTGGATTTGCAATGAATGGACCAATGGTTTTCCGTCTATATAGATAAGTTTTTGTACTAATTATTATAATCTTTACAAGCGCGATGACAATTGTTAGTAAAACCCGAGCAAAACCTTTTCACTTATACGAAATAAATAGATTTTGTCCTCAAGTTGCTATCTGTTATCGGATATAGCAATCAGATAACTTCGCGTCCATCATCTGACATTTAAATAAATGTCAAAATACCGACAGTTTGTTGCATATTGAGTTGTGCACATAATAAAATAAAGATGAACAGATAGCGTTTTACTTTCTTTTACAGAGTAATAAGTAAGAATTGTAATCATGAAAAATTTCGAACTCGAGATTTCGACGAATATACATGTTTTGACCTTCCCTGAATCGAATGTGACTATTTTCGGAATGATGTCTGTCTGTCTGTGTGGGTGTGTGTCTGTGAACGCTCTAGGGCCAAAACTGTCGAACGAAAAATTATGAAACTTCAAACTTAAGACTTGTATATACCCTAGATGTGCACCTCCTATTTTTGAAAAGAATATTCAAACCGGTAATGCATGTTTACTCTATACATTTTTGTTCTATCTCCAATATCACTAGACCGGCTAGACTTACGGCAAAAATAGTTATGTTCATAATGAAAGAGATTAATATTTCGCACAATTTTTGTTTGAAACATTTCTTCAAAAAATGTACCAGTTGCGTGAAAATGCTACGAAACATAATAAATATGTTGTTTACGTTGCCATGAATTCGCATGTAGCTTATAAAATCGGATCATCTGCTATTTTGACAGGAAAACAACATAGACCCAAGCAGATAAATGACATTTCAGAATATTTCTGCAGAGTATTGGTTAGTTTTGATAGCTAGTACTTCAAAACCATTACAAATTGGTATTATATTTTAATAATTAAAACAATCAAAAACAACGTATTACACATAAATGCTTTAAACAGTTGCCAATTTTAAAAAATAATCAGAGTAAAATATGATAGTGAAAAATCTATTAGTGAACTGAATTCTGCATACAATATGGGAATATAGTGCCCACGAGTTAACCTAGTATATAAATATAATGAGTACAAAAATATAGAATCATACCTCCAGTTTCTTTATCTTCAACGAGAATCTCAATATCCAACAACCTCCACGGGATATTTGGTCCTTCGCCCATAACGGTAAGCGAAACATCAAACTCATGTTCAACATGAAAAGTAACTCGTCCTTTTTCAATCTAAATAAATGCAATCATTCATGAACCACTCCAAGGCATTGTGTATTGATTGAACTACCTTGAGATTCTTCATTTGTGGTAATAGGTTCCCGGTAACCAATCGATGTTGGATAACCTGATTCAATCGTAACAAAGTAGTACGTTTTTCAGAATTAGTTATTGGATCGGGAGGAACAATTTTCTCGCGAATACAAGCTGGTAAGCGACCATAGGTACCGGTTGTTAGAACTTCGACAGCGGCTGGTATATGGAAATTCGGTAAGCGGGCTTGGACCAACGTTTCGCGGGCCATACGAGCGAGCATGTCCGCGGTTTCGACGAAAAGTAACGATTGTTTATCCAAAAACGCCATAATACGCTAAAATCAACGAACAAATACCAATCAATCTATTTACTTGTTACAATATGTCGAAATTATTGCGAAAAATTTATTAAAATATTAATTTAAAGATTTGATGTTAATACATAAAAACATAATTTCATGGCATATTGATTTTTAAATAACTCGAAAACTACACGAGTTACAGAAAAAAATTAATTTATAAAAGTTAAAGATATTTAAATTTTAAGTAACTTTTGTTTGAAAAGTGTTTGCGAAAAATGTACCATTTACTTAAAAATCGCTTTTGACAATGATTATTTTATATTTAAGTTTCCCTAGTTACAATACATATTGATTTTTAAATAACTCGAAAACTACACAACTTACAGAAAAAATAAATTTATAATAGTTAAAGATATTTAAATTTTAAGTAACTTTTGTTTGAAAAGTGTTTGCGAAAAATGTACCATTTACTGAAAAATCGCTTTTGACAATGATTATTTTATATTTAAGTTTCCCTAGTTACAATACATATTGATTTTTAAATAACTCGAAAACTACACGAGTTAGAGAAAAAATTAAATTTATAAAAGTTAAAGATATTTAAATTTTAAGTAACTTTTGTTTGAAAAGTTGTTGCGAAAAATGTACCATTTACTGAAAAATCGCTTTTGAAAATGGTTATTTTATATGTACGTTTCCCTAGTTACAATACATATTTGATTTTTAAATAATTCGAAAACTACACGAGTTAGAGAAAAAATTAAATTTATAAATGTTAAAGATATTTAAATTTTAAGTAACTTTTGTTTGAAAAATTTTTGCGAAAAATGTACCATATACTGAAAAATCGCTTTTGGAAATGGTTATTTTATATGTACGGTTCCCTAGTTACAATACATATTGATTTTTAAATAACTCAAAAACTACACGAGTTAGAGAAAAAATTAAATGTATAAATGTTAAAGATATTTAAATTTTAAGTAACTTTTGTTTGAAAAATTTTTGCGAAAAATGTATTATATACTGAAAAATCGCTTTTGAAAATGGTTATTTTATATATACGTTTCCCTAGTTACAATACATATTTGATTTTTAAATAACTAAAAAACTACACGAGTTAGAGAAAAAATTCAATTTATAAAAATTAAAGATATTTAAATTTTATGTAACTTTAGTTTGAAAAGTTTTTGCGAAAAATGTACCATTTACTGAAAAATCGCTTTTGACAATGATTATTTTATATTTAAGTTTCCCTAGTTACAATACATATTGATTTTTAAATAACTCGAAAACTACACGAGTTAGAGAAAAAATTAAATTTATAAAAGTTAAAGATAATTAAATTTTAAGTAACTTTTGTTTGAAAAGTTTTTGCGAAAAATGTACCATATACTGAAAAATCGCTTTTGGAAATGGTTATTTTATATGTACGTTTCCCTAGTTACAATACAAATTGATTTTTAAATAACTCGAAAACTACACGAGTTAGAGAAAAAATTAAATTTATAAATGTTAAAGATATTTAAATTTTAAGTAACTTTTGTTTGAAAAAATTTTGCGAAAAATGTACCATATACTGAAAAATCGCTTTTGGAACAATATGAAAAATGGGTCAACCTAGTTTACTAATAATGTACCAGTTACATGAATCAACAAAAAAAAAAAAAAAAAAATCTTACCGCTGATTTGTCAACTTTAGAAGCACTATTCGCCCATTTCACCAACGCCAATAATCGGACAAATAATTGCCTGGTCCGAGCCGAAAAATTATATATTTCGATTTTGCGTTCCATGTCGGTTTTACGCGGTAACCTATTTAATAAAAACAAGAGTTCATATTAAGGATTTGTTTAAATTTGACTAAAAATGTACTTACAATTCGGCAAGAACTGTAAGCTCATGATAAGTTCGTTGTACAATAAAGTCGATCAACATCGCTAGAGATATTAGGCCGCCGCGGTTACCTTCTTGGGGCCCTCCGATGTTTCCTTGAGATATACTATTTGCCACGGGCGTTTGAAGCCCCTCTAACGGTACTGGTGCCATTTTTGTTATTTAATCTGTAACAATTCTAATTATTTTAGAATTAATTCAAACTATACACAGAAATACTTGAGGTTATTTGAAAATAATATAGGACAATTAACAATACTGATGCACTAGTTTATTAAAAGCATATGTTACAATTTACACATACATTTAATTCGAATATTTAGGTTCACATATAAAATACACTGATTACAAACAAACTTCGACATAATCCATTTTGACATCTAAAAAGTTGAAATGTGCTGTACCAGTGTTGCCAACTATTCCAACCAAATAAAAAATAATAAATTTCCCTACAGCAATATTCTGATGTTAATAGACAATCGAACATAACGTTTTAATTTGAACAATGACGTTATTTTCGCTTCTCTATTTATGATTCAGAATGTTGTGATCTTCACTGAAAATCAATCCAATTTTGTATTTTTTGCAACCTGCATTGCATATGGCATTCATATTTCCCGCCACTCGTTTAGTTCAAGCCCCTTACACCATGGTACCTATTCTGAGTATCTCAACTCAATCAGATCTCACTCAAAAACGCTGTTGCCATCTATTGGATTCATTGCGTAAACATGATATGCGTCATGGATCTCAATCAATTCGTAAATTTATCTCACTACCTCGGTAGGTAGTGGGACCAGAAAAGTTACTAGTGAGAAAATTGACAGATTATTAGTTGTGTGCCATGACATCTTTGTACAAGTGCAGAGATTAATGAAATCGCTTGAACTGACTGTTACCCATTTATTACTTGTCAAATCTTTTGCTGGTCTCTTTGTGTTTTTTGTATTTTGTGTTTTCATTGTTTTGTGTTGTTTAAAACTCACTTACAAACATTTCCGGGCTATTATATATATAATATTTGTATTTACTGTAGTTTTAAATCTTTTTAAAATAATAATTGTAACAAGTGTTGTAAACTTGAAGTCAGAAAAATCCCTAAAGATCTCACATGCGCGTCTCACTAGTGGTACGTCATCGTTATCTCAAATCTCACTTCAATATATTTAGTTGAGACTCAGAATAGGGGTCCATTAGAAACACTCTTATAACGCTTCTATAAGGCATATTAGTCTATTATGCACAAAGTAGTTGATAAGTTCAAATGTATTCATTTAGTAATAGATATGTTTTCATACCCAATTAAAAATGGCCTCTTATTTCAAATATAATTTTAATGAATGAATGTTTATCTACTTGCGCAGAAGGCTTGAAATATTAGAACAACACTTTCGAATTTATTTAACGGGAATGTAAAGTGTATGCGGTCAAGTTGTGGTTATAGTGTTTTAAAGTAACGATTTGTCTGTAACATAAAATGGCTCTTGTTGAATTAACTCGTAGATTACAGTTTAGTGCGTGTCATAGATTGAATAGTACATATTTATCTGCAGAAGATAATTTAAAAGTGTATGGAAAGTGTAATCATATCAACGGCCATGGCCACAACTATGAAGGTAAGTAACAAAAATGAAATATTGGAATTATCTTTTAAAACAGTATCTATAAAATAAGCTAATAACATTTCAGTGCAAGTTAGTGTGCGTGGACCAGTTGACAAACGGACGGGAATGGTTATGAATATTCAAGATTTAAATGCAGCCATGAAGAAAGCAATAATGGAAGAATTAGACCATAAAAATCTGGATAAGGATGTCGAGTTTTTCAGAGATACACCAAGCACTACCGAAATGCTGGCGATTTATATTTGGAAAAGAGTACAACATTTTTTGCCATGTCCTCATCTTCTCTACGAAGTTAAAATCAAAGAAACAGAAAATAATTTTGTTTCGTACAAAGGAGAATAAAATTGTTTTCCTGAATTTATATTATACAGTATTTTATCCAGTTATATATTCGAATTTTTTATTAAATATTTTATAATTGAATAAATTTTTATTTCTTGACCAGTTCTTTTATTTGTAAAATGAGCTCAGTGGCGACTAGTTAAGTAGGATGTCAAATGTACGGGGGCATTTCATTCGGGAAACCACAAGTTTTAAAATACTCAAACACCTTGAGTTTTTAACGTATATACACGTTTTGAGCTTCCTTGAACGTATATTGTGTGTGCTCTCTATAGCACAAACTATTGAATACACAATTGAAGTTACACCTATATTAGGAATGTTCACCAATATTAATTTACAATCAAACATTTTGACCTCGAGATTTTAACGTATATACACGTTTTGAGTTTCCATGAACTTATATTATGTATGCTCTCTATAGCACAAACTATTGAAGTTGCACCTATATTATGAATGTTCCCCAATATTAATTTACAATCAAACATTTTGACCTCGAGTTTTTAACGTATATACACGTTTTGAGCTTCCTTGAACTTATATTGTGTGTGCTCTCTATAGCACAAACTATTCAATACACAATTATGAAACAATTGAAGTTGCACCTATGTTAGGAATGTTCCTCAATGTAAATTTACAATTTGTCTTGTATAGAAATATTATTTAAAATACTTTTAAGCAGAATTGCAGTGCATTATTACTTTCTTTTACGAAGTAATAAGTAAGTCTTGTAATCATGAAAAATTTCGAACTGGAGATTTCAACGGATATACATGTTTTGACCTTCCCTGAATTGGAATGACGTCGATGAACGCTCTAGGGCCAAAACTGTCGAACGAAAAATTATGGACCTTCAAACTTAAGACTTGTATGTGCACCTCCTATTTTTGAAAAGAATATTCAAACCGGAAGTGCGCATGTTTATACATTTTTTGTTCTATCTCCAATATCACTAGAACGGCTGCACTTACGGCAAATATGGTTAGATTCATAATGAAAGATATTAATATTTCGCACAACTTTTGTTTGAAACATTTCTTCAAAAAATGTACCAGTTGCGAGAAAAATGCTACGAAACATGATAAATATGTTTGTTTACGTTGCCATGGATTCGCATGTAGCTTATAAAATCGGATCATCTATTTTGACAGGAAAACAAAATAGACTCAATTAGATAAATGACATTTCGGAATGTTTCTGTAGAGTACTGGTTAGGTTAATCTAGATCTAGTGAAAACTGCGTAAAAGAACATCGAGTGCAGATAGGCTTTAAATCATTCGCACAACTCGACGTTTTGTAAGAAAAACAAAAGCTATGCAACAGCATAAATAAAATTGGTTTATTGAATTATAATACTTGCAATAATCTCATATATTATTAATCTTAAAATATCTTAACATATTATTTTTGCTCTACTATATCGCCGATCCACTTCAAGTATGGGTCATTGCCCCCTTTTATTGGTAAGCTAATAACTTCACATACAGAATACGGATGATGTGCCACAATATATTTAGTCAAATCATTTATTCTACTTGAACGTGTTTTAATCATCATCATCACTTCGGTATCTTCATTTATTTTCCCTTCCCATGAATAAATCGACGTAATTTTCGGTATGACATTTATGCAAGCTGCTAGCCGTTCTGTTACCAAACCACGGGCTAGGGACTTTGCCACTTCTTCATTTGGGGTAGTTACGTAGCACACAGAATGCGTATCAGCTTGGTAGGAATTCTCCGACATTATCCTAGTAGAAATTGATTGAAACACAAATGAACAAATTTTTGTTGAACTATGGGTCCTTCCGCGAAACACACACAGTGCTGCCCTGTTCATAATTATTGATGAAATGCATAAATGTTGTTAAGATAATTATAAAGTAATTACGTTAATTATATATATATATATATATATATATCCGGCTCCCTTGTTGTTGAAAATACCAGACAAAATACACGTAGCACGTGGTACGTGTTATTTTACATGTTAGATAATCACAACAAAAATTTTACCCATTCGGTATAGCGTAAATTACCGCCCATTTTGTTTACATTACGCTGCGTAATGTTAACAAAATGGGCGGCGCTTTCGTAATGATGACGTACAATGATTCTATTTTTATTGTTAAGGAACTTAACCCTAAAGGATTGTTCACAGCTAAAGAATTAGTAATTAAGCTTAGAAATTATAAGTAATAATTTGAGTTTGTTGTATGACATACAAGGTTAACGTTCACAGCAACAAAATTTATCATAAATTGTGTTAATTTTGTTGCTTGGAATGCTAGCATTGCTTGCCATAATACAAACTTAGTTGTTATTTGTAATTATCTAAGTTTAATTACTAAATAATTCGCTGTGAACAATCCTTTAGCGTTGAAAGGTCATAGCTGTCAAGTGGGGGTAGGTTAGGTTTGTTTTCGAAGTCATTTATTATAAAAGTGGCGAAAAAAGTAAAAGGTAAATCATCAACAACAATATTTCTAATCGTTTATTTTTATTTAATTGTTGTATCTTACATCCTAATTTTTTTTTTCTGGTTGTGCTTATGAAACTATAATAGCTAAACATTAAAAATTAATAAACTACGTATTTGTAAAAGTAATTTGAATATGAAACGTACGTTTTAAAAATAACTTTAACTAATATAGAAAATGATAAAAAATTCTCAGAAATTGTGTTTTCTTTGAATTTTTCTAGCATAATGACAGGTTTATTAAGAAATTCAGCAAATCGTTGTATTTTGTCATATCGAACTTTTACAAAAAATGTCATACGATTTGATAAGTCAAGCAGCACCCCAGCCGCAGTTAATACTGAGCAATCCAGTGGAAAGTTAAGCGGCAAAATTCATCGTGTTAATAATTTGGAAAAACGCATTCTTGTCTGGACAGGCAAATACAAAAGAATTGAAGATGTTCCTGCGTTAGTAGCGTAAGTTTTTACTTTCATTTACGAAGTAATAAGTAAGTCTTGTAATCATGAAAAATTTCGAACTTGAGATTTCAACGTATATACATGTATCGAATCCCTGAATCGAATGTGACTATTTTCGGAATGACGTGTCTGTCTGTCTGTGTGTGTGTGTGTGTGTGTGTGAACGTTCTAGGGCCAAAACTGTCGAAACACGAAAAATTATGAAACTTCAAACTTAACACTTGTATATATGCCTTAGATGTGCACCTTCTATTTTTGAAGAGAATTCAAACCGGAAGTGCATGTTTACTCTATACATTTTTTGTTCAATCTCCAATATCACTAGAACGGCTACAGTTACGGCAAATATAGTTATGTTCATAATGAAAGATATTCATATTTCGCACAACTTTTGTTTGAAACATTTATTCAAAAAATGTACCAGTTGCGACAAAAATGCTACACGAAACATTATAAATATGTTGTTTACGTTGCCATGGATTCGCATGTAGCTTATAAAATTGGATCATCTGCTATTTTGACAGGAAAACAAAATAGACTCAATTAGATAAATGACATTTCGGAATATTTCTGTAGAGTATTGGTTAGGTTATATATATATTGATTATTAATTGGGTTTTTCTTCAGTCCCGAACAAGTAGAAAAAGCGCGCAATAAGGCCCGTATCCGGCTCGCCAACATTATGATTCTTATCACCGCATTGGCATGCCTGGGCATGGTGATTAGTGGCAAAAGGGCTGCGGCACGAGGCGAAACGGTACAAAAAGCAAATTTGGATTGGCACAAACGTGTCGAAGAAGAAGCAATGGCCAAAAAGTAAACGTTCAAACCAAATAAGTTGATTGTGTATTATTTGATAATGTAAAATTTGACTATATTCGTCGCTTTACATCTGTAAATAACTCTTAGACATTATGTAATAATTTAAAATGTATTTATTTTATTGTAAAAATGAAGAAAAAAAAATGTTTTTAAATCGTATTTTATTATTATCATTTACAAATATAACAATAACAGACTTGATTTCTATGGTTTAGGTACATTATCTAATAAGTGGTATAAAAATTGCATATTATGACCAAAATGTTTTGTTTTTTTATTCTTTTTCTTACGACTTTCTACAATATACTAGTACACATGAGCACACCGAGCACATGCTCTGAATTGTTCTTAGCTTCAGCGTTTTGTCATTTTTCTTCGTTAGGATTAAAGAATCCTCTACAACGTTCACGAAAAACTTTTGTTGACCGCTGTTTAACGACATCCTCAACACCAAGCTCAACTTGTAACAATCGCCACTAAAAAATAATTATATAATCTAAAATATATATATATTTGAATACAGTAGAATCGCGTTAACGTGAACACTCGCAAATCTAAATTACTCTGTAGTATGAACTAAATCGGGGAATCCCCTACGAGAAACTACATAATACAATATTCTGGATCTTATGATGCGCTTGCCACTAAAAAATAATTATATAATTTAAAAAATATATATGTATACAGTAGAATCGCGTTAACGTGAACACTCGCAAATCTGAATTACCCTGTAGTATGAAGTAAATCGGGGAATCCCCTATGAGAAACTACATAATACAATATTCTGGATCTTAAGATGCGCTTGCCACTAAAAAATAATTATATAATTTAAAATATATATGTATACAGTAGAATCGCGTTAACGTGAACACTCGAAAAACTGAATTACTCTGTAGTATGAAGTAAATCGGGGAATCCCCTACGAGAAACTACATAATACAATATTCTGGACCTTATGATGCGCTTGCCACTAAAAAATAATTATATAATTTAAAATATACATGTATACAGTAGAATCGCGTTAACGTGAACACTCGCAAATCTGAATTACTATGTAGTATGAAGTAAATCGGGGAATCCCCTACGAGAAACTACATAATACAATATTCTGGACCTTATGATGCGCTTGCCACTAAAAAATAATTATATAATTTAAAATATATATATATATGTATACAGTAGAATCGCGTTAACGTGAACACTCGCAAATCTGAATTACTCTGTAGTATGAAGTAAATCGGGGAATCCCCTACGAGAAACTACATAATACAATATTCTGGACCTTATGATGCGCTTGCCACTAAAAAATAATTATATAATTTAAAATATATATATATATGTATACAGTAGAATCGCGTTAACGTGAACACTCGCAAATCTGAATTACTCTGTAGTATGAACTAAATCGGGGAATCCCCTACAAGAAACTGCATAATACAATATTCTGGACTTATAATGCGTATTTTATTACCCATATCTAAGCTTACACTGAATGAACCCTCGCTACTGTGAACAATTCGATAATGTGAACAAGCCTAGTTCTATTCTGTTCACATTAGGGGGGGGAATTCTCTTGTTTTTCGCAACTAACCTTCGTTTGTTCTGCCCGTAATGTCTTCAACAATTTCACATCGTCGTTATTTGTTTCGCGTTCATCTTTAAGTAATTGTATCCTACTAGTAGAAACTGTAATACATTTTTTAATCGCATTTTGTCGCTGTTCGTAACCCTTATTTAATTCATCGTATAAACTTTTACAAGTACTATGAGCGTTTACTTGCGATTTAAACGAATCGGTAGGTATGCTTGTATTAAGTGCATAGACTATTTTGTCATCGATAGTTCGCATTGTCTTCAATGCGTCCTATAAAATAATTACAATTCTTTTTACGGATGACATGTTAGTAAAATGAGGTTAAATATGATCGGCAATGAAATTATGTATTAAGTTTAATATAGTTTGAACAAAGTCTGTATTTTACCTGAAATTCTAAAAAATCGCCACATTCTACTATTACATTAGAAGACATTTTACAATAAATGCGATCAAAGTGAGTGACAATAAATTATTTGAGGTTAAATCAGGTTGTAAAAATTATTTGCGATAGTTGGTAATAAGGAATTCATAAGGGTGCGTTCTTATTATTAGGTACGACTGTGCCGAACTTATTTTCGTTACTGCAGATAAATTTAACTGTCGTGCTAGTTAAAGGATTGTTCACAGCGAAACAATGAGTAATTAAGCTTAGAAAATTACAAATACTAATCGAGTTTGTATTATGACA
Source organism: Leistus spinibarbis (assembly GCA_933228885.1). NCBI lineage: Eukaryota > Metazoa > Arthropoda > Insecta > Coleoptera > Carabidae > Leistus > Leistus spinibarbis. The sequence continues at coordinate 3,133,008 of OW121796.1, forward strand.
AGCAATGTTAACATTCCAAGCAACACAATATATGATAAATTTTCTAAGCCTAGTTACTAATTTTTTAGCTGTGAACAATCCTTTAAGCTTATTTTTTAGAGGAAATATTCGTGTTTTAGTTTTTAATTGTGTAGTTGCTAGTTTATTAGAGAAGTTGCTGAGTGCTGAGTAGGTAGCGTTTAGTGATTGAACGCACCCATTGAAAGTGAGAACCTTGAAAATTAATGGTGGATTGAAAATTTCACTTTATATCCACCATTTGAAGTAATTTTATATATTACTGAAAACGGTAAGAATTAACTTATTCTATCAGTTTTTCCTCCTTTTAAAATTTCCCTTAACAACTGTGTTCAATTTGTACAAAGAACGAAAATGTTAAAATTTCAAATGTCACCTGCACATTATTTTCGTACAATTTATGTATCTGCATGTGTTTTCCTTTAAATGTATGAGTATTTTTGGTAGTTTTTGTAGAATACTATATACTGTTTTTGGAATAGCTTAAATTTTGAATATGAAAATGCAAGTATGGTAATCAATACTTTTTCTAGAACTGATGACCATGAGTCATTACACAATGATAATGACAGTAGGCGATATAATTATTATTTTAATTGCTATTTTACAACAATGTATTTTTATAATTTTTGTATTAAATTAAATTTATTTAGTATTTTAAAATCGTCTTTAAATTTCAAAAGTAGAATAATCTGTATGAAATTAAGGAAATATGATCTGCAAATATTGAAAGACAGTTCTTTAGTAATATTTAAATATATATATATATATATATATATATATATATATATATATATATATAATTGCACAAAGCAAGAATTATGTTATATTTTGTAGATTTAATGAATATTTGATTTAATTTGTTGCATATATATTTTTTAATGTATTTGAGATTATAAATTTTATTGTTTACATTATTCTATTGTTATACCTATGTACTTATTTATTTGTCAAAAATGTTGAGCGGTGAATAATTAATTAATATTAAAATTGTAACGCGTTTCTACGTATAAATATAAAATATTGTAACGCGGTTCGAATCCTGGTCACTGCACCAAAATTGTAACGCGCCAGCTTCATCTAAATCGTCATCACGTAATATTAAATCATATAAATAACTAATAAATCAAATGCCAAGTCAAGAATATAAACAAGAAGTTAAACTTGAATGAATTGAAATTGATGATTTTCTTTAAACCTTAAGTTTTAAATTTAGATGTCAGGTTCTGCACATAGACATCGATACAAAAATACGGCATTGGATTCCCAAGAACTGCGGCGCAGACGTGAAGAAGAAGGTGTCCAAATACGAAAGCAAAAGCGTGAACAACAGCTGTCGAAGCGGCGCAATGTCAACACAGTCGTGGTATCCGACGATCACGAACCGGTCGACATCGATATCTCATCGCCGATCGCACCTGGCATCACCCCCGAAATGGTGCAGTGCCTATATAGTCTCGACGTTGACGAACAGCTAGCAGCGACACAGAAATTCAGAAAACTGTTGAGTCGAGAACCAAATCCGCCAATAGATGAAGTCATCCAAACAGGAATTGTGCCTAGATTTGTCGAGTTTTTACAAAATAACACCAACTGCACTTTACAAGTAAGTGTACGAAGTACAGAAGAAGCTAAAGCATTCGGTCGTATGTCTGGTCAAAAAATTCATTAACAATAAGTGTTTGTTTCGTCGCCCTGAATCCAAAAATATATATAACTTGGATGTTAGTCGTCGCTCGTAAGACCAAATGTGTGCCCTTTACTCCTCTGAAGGTACCGGATCGATTCACACCAAATTTGCTATACATATTATTAAGCATCTCATTTGAATCCGCTTGCAGTTTAAATCCAATCGCCCGTATACTTCCCGAGTTATAGGGCCCCAAAATTTGGAGCCCCCTTAATACTGCCCTTAAAAAAATAATTAAAACACCCAAAAATTCTACTAATAATTCTATGATATTTTATGTCTATAAGATTTTTTCATATTGTTCACCCAAAGACCATAAAAAATTATTAAAAATTATAATTTTGACTTTTAAAGTATGCAATAAAAAGTATTTTTTTATCAAAATCATCTACAAAAAATTGCAAGGCTTTTTGTATCTATTTTTCAAATGATTAAACAAAAGGCCATAATAATCAAAAACTGCTGCTCGTACCGTATATATTACTTATAAAGCGAGCTAGACGCATAGGTGCGTTGTACCTAAGCTTGTTTTTTTACGAATTAAAATAGTCATAAAAATGTATTAAACATAATTTTGAATTTTAAAATATGCACTAAAATGTATTTTTTATCAAATTAATTACAAAAAATTGTAAGGTTTTTTATATCTATTTTTCAAATTATTAAACAAAAGGCCATAATTATTAAAAACTGCTGCTCGCATCGTATATATTACTTATAAAGCGAGCTAGACGCATAGATGCGTTGTACCTAAGCTTGTTTTTTTTACGAATTAAAATAGCCATAAAAATGTATTAAACACAATTTTGAATTTTAAAATATGCACTAAAATGTATTTTTTATCAAAATAATCTAGAAAAAATTGTAAGGGGTTATTATATCTATAATTCAAATTATTGAACAAAAGGCCATAATTATCAAAAACTGCTGCTCGCATCGTATATATTACTTATAAAGCGAGCTGGACGCATAGGTGCGTTGTACCTAAGCTTGTTTTTTTTACGAATTAAAATAACCATAAAAATGTATTAAACATAATTTTGAATTTTAAAATATGCACTAAAATGTATTTTTTATCAAAATAATCTACAAAAAATTGTAAAGTTTTTAAACAAAAGGCCATAATAATCAAAAACTGCTGCTCGCATCGTATATATAACTTATAAAGCGAGCTAGACGCATAAATACGACCAATGTAAAATACACAGGAACTGAATCATATCTCCGTTAGTTGCAGTTGCTATCGTCGCAGTGCTGCAATCTTAATGAGGGTCGTCTGTTTGGTGAATATGTTTCTTTTCTTTTCAGTTTGAAGCAGCATGGGCATTAACCAATATCTCATCGGGCACATCATTGCAAACACGCATGGTTATAGATGCAGGTGCTGTACCTATCTTTATCTCATTATTAGGAAGTCAATTCGAGGACGTACAAGAACAGGCTGTTTGGGCGCTAGGCAATATTGCCGGTGATTCGCCAGAATGTAGAGATCACGTTCTTGACTCGGGCATACTTGTACCTTTACTACAACTCTTAAGTAAATCCACACGTCTTACTATGACCAGAAACGCGGTTTGGGCACTTTCAAATCTCTGTCGAGGTAATTATATTCGAATTTTAAAAATATACTAATAACGTATTTCGTAATGTTTCGGGAAAAAACCTCCTATTTTTGAAAGAATATCTTAACCGAAAGTAATAGATTACTCGAAAACGAAACGAGTAAGAGAAAAATTGATTCACATAAAATTTAAAAATATTGCAATTTCGAGCAACTTTTGATTGAAATGTTTTTTTTGAAAAATGTACAAATTTACTGAAAAATTCTATTTAAAAATAGCTATTTTACATTTACGGTTCCCTTTATAAATGATATAATTCTTGCAATCTTTTGATGAATTTAAAACAAAATATAGAAATAGCCAGCTTTTTATAAGAAAGCTATTTTTTATTTTCTTTAAAATATATACAAATAGTTTTGAAATTTCGTGATGCTAAATTTGAATAATGGAACAAAAACATTCCGATAATGTTCGAGTAATTTTGTTAAATCTCGAAAATTATGTTTATAACAAGTAAAAAGATATCTCAAAACATAAAATGCAGACAATTTTCATGACAAAGATACACAACAAATGAAAGAGAGACGAACACGAAGAGTAAGAAATTTAGACGTATGAATGACGAATATAAACAAAATGAAAAAGACAAACCGAGAAAGCATGAAAAAAAAATTAATAACGAATATAAAAGGAATGAAAGGAAACATATTTCGTATACAATGCACGAAAAATGTCGTCGAATTTAAACATTTATATTTTTCTATCACATCTAAACAAAATATGCCTACTATAAAAACGTAACAGAAAGTTCTGTGTTAGCCACAACCGTTTTTTAATTTATAACGTTCAATATTGGGCAATAGGCAACAAAAAACTGTATCTTTATTTCAGGTAAAAATCCACCGCCAGAATTCACGAAAGTGTCACCGTGTTTGCCTGTCCTTGCTCGGTTATTGTTCCATACGGACGCGGACGTGTTATCGGACGCATGTTGGGCGCTCAGTTATTTGAGTGACGGGCCTAACGATAAGATTCAAGCCGTGATAGACGCGGGCGTTTGCCGGCGACTTGTCGAGCTGCTGATGCATGACCAGCCGAATGTGGTGTCCGCCGCGCTACGCGCAGTCGGTAACATCGTGACCGGTGACGATGTACAGACACAAGTTGTACTGAATTGTTCCGCCTTACCTTGTCTGTTGCATCTGCTGGGATCGTGTAAGGAGTCGGTGCGCAAAGAAGCATGTTGGACCATCTCGAATATTACCGCTGGCAATCGACAACAAATACAGGTACAGGTTTCATAAAAAAAATATATTCAGAGTTTATTAAAAGTTTATTTTTTGTTATAATGTGTCTAAAATTAGCATACTAAAAAATTTTTTGTACATATTTGCGTGGAAAGTGCCATAATTTTTATTTTTTTTTGTGTTTACAGGCAGTTATTGACGCAAATATATTCCCCGTTCTCATTGATATATTAAGTAAAGCCGAGTTTAAGACGCGCAAAGAAGCCGCATGGGCTATAACGAATGCGACTAGTGGCGGCACGGCGGACCAAATTAGGTATTTGGTAACGCAGGGCTGCATTCGACCGCTGTGCGATCTGCTTACAGTGATGGACGCGAAAATTGTGCAAGTTGCTCTGAATGGCCTTGAAAATATCCTCAGATTGGGTGACCAAGATGCAAAAACGCACTCGGGACTCAACTCCTATGCGGTACTCATTGAAGAATGTTACGGTAAGAAATATCACAAATATTCGGATTTCAATATTTTGGTATTGTAAAAATTACAAAATGGCTAAACTATAAAGTTAAAGATTATATATAGATTTTTTTTTGTATTTAAAAATTCATTGGTTAAAAGCATTTTTTTTTTTAATGTATTCCATGAAATTGCTTTAACGGCGAACTGAAAGCATTGGCGCCTATACCTATGCTTATTTGTTGTAATGTTAGCTGAGTAATCAATACACAAGTAATGATGCATAATAATGAAATTTCAGGCCTAGACAAAATCGAATTCTTACAATCTCATGAAAACATGGACATTTATCAAAAAGCGTTCGATATTATTGAACACTTCTTCGGCAGTGAAGAAGAAGACACACGGGTGGCACCCACGGTCGACTTAGAACAACAACAATACCAATTCAATGCTGATCAATCCGTACCCATGGGAGGCTTTCAATTCTAAGAATAAATTATTATTGTACACTATAATAATTCAATAACCTAACTAATTCAAATTATTTATATATATATTATATATATATATATATATATATATATATATATATATATATATATATATATATATATATATATGTATATATATATATATATATATGTATATATATATATATATATATATATATATATATATATATATATATATATATATATATATATATATATATATGTATATATATATATATTATATATATATATGTATATATATATATATATATATATATATATATATATATATATATATATATATATATATATATATATATATATATTTGACAATTTACAGGTACACAACTTTTTTCTAGAATATTTATTATTTATTGTTTTACTAATATCTATTAAACAAAAAAAAAATCAGGTTTCAAATTGCAGAAAGGAAAAGAAAATGGGCAGAAAATAAATATTTATTATTCGATTATATGTTTACACTTTTTTACGCATATACAAGTAAGATATACAACGAACATATTTATAAATTCACATTTGTGGTTAATTTCCGATTTTGTAAAAACATATCAATTTTTAATTAATAAATAACAAACTGTATACCTTGCTTGTTGGCTCGAATTATTATAAGTTGTTAGTAAATGAAAAGCAATTAGAATATTAGAACAATCAATTAGGGTTTTATTATGTTGTAACTATTTTATTTGTCAACAATTTGACAAAGAAATATTGCATGGATAGTAACAAAATGAATTTTAATCTTTAGCGGGTCAATAATGATTGGAACGGGTGACGTACATATACGCATATGTTACGTTTTACAGGGCCATCTGCTTAAGATCGAAATGATGACCTAGTTATGTTTAAATTTACAATGATGCATATTCATGTATATGTTATTTAAGTCATACTTGTAAATATATAATTTAATTATTTTTATCGAAAACCGACAATAGGAATTTTGTTCACTATGTTTTTCTTTGTATAAAGGATAATGCATTTCACATGTATACCAAAAAAAGAAGAAGTATGGATGCATTACAAATTTAATATATCAAAATATATAAATCTATTTTTCAGGGTTGTGCAAAACAATATACTTTTGAGTCGAATTTAATAATCGTATTCACTGTTTTAAATATAAATACGCCGTGTATTAATTTTTCATTTTACTCTTGTTATGACTCAAAATTAAGCTTATTTGTATAACCTTTTCTTTTATAGACTTTTTGGAATATAAATAAACATTTGTATTAATATCTTGAGTGAAATAAAAGATATGTAAAATTTGACGTTGATAACATAGCATTAAAAAAAAAACAACCTTATCTTAGTGTTTTCCACTTATGGTTTTAGTGAACTTTTACACGATTTGCAAGTGATAATCCATTTGATTGGCTGATTGCAAGAAATTGCACACTGAAATTGTAATGCACCATAATGTGGTTTCCACTTGCAGAGTTAAGGATTGTTCGCAGCTAAAGAATTAGAAATTATAAATAATAATTTCAGTTTGTTGTATGACATACAACGTTCACAGCAGCAATATTTATCATAAATTGTGTTAGTTTTGTTGCTTAGAATGTTAACATTGCTTACGGATTGTTCACAGCTAAAGAGTTAGAAATTATAAGTAATAATTTCAGTTTGTTGTATTACATACAAGGTTAACGTTCACAGCAACAAAATTTATCGTAAATTTTGTTAGTTTTGTTGCTTAGAATGTTAACATTGCTTATCATAATACAAACTAGATTATTATTTGTAATTTTCTAAGCCGAATTACTAAATAATTCGCTGTGAACAATCCTTTAAAGGATTGTTCAAAGCTAAACAATCAGTAATTAAGCTTAGAAATTATAAGTAATAATTCCAGTTTGTTGTATGACATACAAAGTTAACGTTCACAGCAACAAAATTTATCATACATTGTGTTAATTTTGTTGCTTGGAATGCTAGCATTGCTTCTCATAATACAAACTAGATTATTTGTTATTTGTAATTTTCTAAGCTTAATTACTGATTGTTTTGCTGTAAACAATCCTTAAGGCGTGTTCAGAGCGAACCAAATAGTAATTAAGATTAGAAAATTACAAATAATAATCTAGTTTGTACAAGCAATGCTAGCATTCCAAGCAACAAAATTAACACAATGTATGATAATTTATGTTGCTGTGAACGTTAAAGGATTGTTCACATCGAAACATTTAATGATTAAGCTTAGAAAATTACAAATAATAATCTAGTTTGTATTATGACAAGCAATGATAGCATTCACAGCAACAAAATTAACACAATGTATAATAAGTTTTGTTGCTGTGAACGTTAACTTGGTATATCATACAACAAACTGAAATTATTACTTATAATTTTTAAGTTTAATTACTGATTGTATCGTTGTGAACAATCCTTAACCTTGTATGTCATACAACAAACTGGAATTATTACTTATAATTTCTAAGCTTAATTACTAATTTTTTAGCTGTGAACAATCCTTAAGGCGTGTTCAGAGCGAACCAAATAGTAATTATGATTAGAAAATTACAAATAATAAACTAGTTTGTATTATGACAAGCAATGCTAACATTCCAAGCAACAAAATTAACACAATGTATGATACATTTTGTAGCTGTGAACATAATCTTTGTATGTCAAGGATTGTTCACAGCGAAACAATCAGTAATTAAGTTTAGAAATTATAAGTAATAATTCTAGTTTGTTATATGACATATAAGGTTCACAGCAACAAAATTTATCATTCGTTGTGTTAATTTTGTTGCTTGGAATGTTAGCATTGCTAGTCATAATACAAACTAGATTATTATTTGTAATTTTCTAGACTTAATTTCTAATTGGTTCGCTGTGAACAATCCTTAATACAACAAACTAGAATGATTATTTATAATTTCTATGTTTAAGTACTGTTTCGCTGTGAACAATGCTTTAAAAACGCATTTAAACCTTAAGTGGAAAACGCTTTTGAATAAAAATATTAAAGCTATATTCCAATAGTATATTTAATTACATAATAAATAAATGCGGTTATTATTCACAATTTTGTTACCATATTACAGTATATTGGCAAAATAATACTGTGAAATTATTCGAGATAAGTAGTTAAATAAATAAAAATTATTATTTAAAACGTTATATACCGCATGGGAATGCTCACACTTTAGGGATTGTATTTTGGACGTAGCCAATATTGATGTTTCTTTTGTATATTTTAGAAAATAGTGTGTGCCAAATTTCAAATTCCTACAGTGTACACATTCCGCATGTATTCAACAGTTTTGTTACCATTTTTATATATATTTCATTAAAAATTGAATAGAAACACAATGACCAAAGTTTAAATGTATACGTAAAATTTAATAATAAATATATAAACATTTTATCACAATTAATTTTCAATTTTTAATACAGTACTGGTAATACGAGTGACAAGCGGACTCCGTATATCAGCGTCCAATTCGTTCCAGTTTTCATTTAACGCGGCTTCCGCGATCGTCTCCTCTTTGCCATTAAGCGATTTCACTTTTAATGTTAACAAATAAACGGCCCGATCGACCAACGGTGTAATTTCATCGCAAAAACTATGAAATACTTGCGCCACGTTTGCAGGAATATCTTGCAAATCTCTTACAATCATTACCCGTTTTACTTTCAGTTCTGGTCTGTATTTATCAATTAAAATGCCGTAATCATTGAGAATTTCTTTGGATTGAAAATCGGTTTGGGGTATTTCAATATAGGGCGAGTTGGTTTCAAGTAATTTCGTGGCGTACAAAGCTAAATTATGTGTGAAATTTTTGATCATTTTATCGTTTCCGGTGTACAATAATAGGAATACAGCCGGGTGCGTTGGCTCAATTTGTAAACTATCGTTAATTACATGGTCGATATTTGTAATAATTTTTATTTTTGTTGGGAATATTTCGCGAAGCATATCAAGTGTAATAGTATTTTCCGTATAAGCAGGGTACATATATATTGCGATTAGAGCTATCGCAATAACTGATAATATTTGGAGAATGCCGTTTTTCAAAAAACTTTGATCATTTTTTTTTGCATCCGGTGCTTTTTCTTTCATACGTATCTTTTTTTTTGGCACATAGTTGCGAACCGAAGCCTTTGACGTGTTATGCGCCCAGTCTCTGCTATCGTTTACATTTTCGTCTGACGTATATGAATTATCTAGTTCATTTTCTTCACTAATTATCTCCTCCGAAATATCCTCATTGGACGAATCATCACCATGCACATGATCTCTACTAGAGTTTACCCCGTCGTTATAACTTCGACGACTCATTGGAAAATTCTAAAATAAACGATTTTACTTAAAAACAACCAATATAACTTCATATTAAAATAATTTGTCTTCATATACTTTAGTTACAATTTTATAATCCTTCGACATGATTTTACAATTACAATATTGCTTTATTATAGGTTAATATTTTTATAGTTATGAAGTTGTTTTATAATTACGTATTATATTTAATTAAAGGAAAGAATATATTTACGGCCTTGTGTATTCTTGTCTTCATGCAATTATACTAATTTTTTATATTTATCATATCTAAAGACGAGCGTCTAAAATATAAAACGTCACACGACAAAAAAATAAAATTTAAATAAACGTTATACGCGAAATCAACATTTAATCAACGTTCACTTGTTTTTGCTTTATAATTCATCGTATTCTTTATAACAGACTGATATATCTGGAGTGGCCTGCCCTCGACTTTTTTTTACGCCGTTTTCACTAGATATATATATATATATATATATATATATATATATATATATATATATATATATATATATATATATACGAGGGCTGTCGGACAAGTACTTAGCCTCACCGGCCTATGGCGCCACTGTCGCAAGAGACATACCCTATTGTGTAGTACATTATCTTAGACGGCTACTGTTAAAATTTCAGCCGAATCGGACTCGTAGTTTTGTTTTGACCGCGTGTGAAAGCGGGAGTATCCGCAGATTTTAGAATAATGGACTAAGAGCAATATCGGCCGGTGATTCGATACTTGTTAATACGAAACGACGCAGAAACTCTTTCGGATTGCGCTTAAGCAGCGTTAAACACTGCTCTGAAGTGGTCTAAAATCTGCGGATACTCCCGCTTTCACACGCGGTCAAAACAAAACTACGAGTCCGATTCGGCTGAAATTTTAACAGTAGCCGTCTAAGATAATGTACTACACAATAGGTTATGTCTCTTGCGACAGTGGCGCCATAGGCCGGTGAGGCTAAGTACTTGTCGGACAGCCCTCGTATATATATATATATATATATATATATATATATATATATATATATATATATATATATATATATATATATATATATATATATATATATATATAACCAAAACTAGCTATCAAACTAAACAATACTCTACAGAAATATCTAATAGAGTCTATTTTGTTTTCCTGTCAAAATAGCAGATGATCCGATTTTATAAGCTACATGCGAATCCATAGCCAACGTATACAAGATATTTATTTATATTTTGTAGCATTTTTCTCGCAACTGGCACATTTTTTGAAAAAATGTTTCAAACAAAAGTTGTGCGAAATATTAATATCTTTCATTATGAACATAACTATATTTGCCGTAAGTGTAGCCGTTCTAGTGATATTGGAGATAGAACAAAAAATGTATAGAGTAAACATGCACTACCGGTTTGAATATTCTTTTTAAAAATAGAAGGTGCACAACTAGGGCATATACAAGTCTTAAGTTTGAAGTTTCATAATTTTTCGTTCGACAGTTTTGGCCATAGAGCGTTCACAGACACATACACACAGATGTCATTCCGAAAATAGTCACATTCAATTCAGGGAAGGTCAAAACGTGGATATCCGTTGAAATCTCGAGTATATGATATACTTACTTATTACTTCGTTGATCTGCGATACCCACAAAGAAAATATAATTTTGTTTTGGTGTAAAAAATTTATTCGGACTTTGTATACATTATTGCTAATATTTTATGGACGGACATTAAATGAGGATTTTTTACTGGACGGCAATTCTTTAAATTCTTACAAATATATTTATTTTTACAAATCTACGTATTACGTAATTTTAAAATTACGTTGGTGATAACAAAAAACCAAATATAGATTGAACATGAATTTAAATCGATACTACTTGATATTTTTATTAATATACTCTTAATATAACTATTAAATATGATGATCACTAGTTTTGTCATAGATTAGATGAAAATATTAAGGTACACTGTTTATATTTAAGAATGTTTAAGTACTTAAAAATTGAGAAAATGTATCTAAAAAATCAAAATAATTGATTAAATTTTACATCATTTTAAAATATATATATACACAAACTAATAATTAAAACTCTTGCGGTGACCTTGTTAAATAAATAAAAAATAATATAGTCTTGTGTGGTAACAAATGTGTGATATTAAATGAGTCTTTCTTCGGGCGGTGGTTTGAGAACGTGGTCTAACTCGACCCGCGGGTTACAGAATTCCTGGGCACTAGGGCTATACGTGCCTCTGGTAGCACGTTTACTACGTGCCATCGCGACGAGAATTGCCAGACCCGTAGCGCCACCAAGCAGCAGAATTATGATTATTGGAACCACAATCAGAGCTATGTTTATTGAATCATCGTTTGAACTTGCGAATGTCTAAAATAAATATAAGCAGAATCAAACATTAGTATATTTCTTAGTTGAACAAATTCAGCAGACGGCAGATTTTTATTTTATTAATATTTTAATATATTCTGTATAAATAGAGTAAAATAGAAAGATTGCTCCAATTTGTTTTAGTTATATTGAAAAATAAACAAATTATGGTCAATTAAATATTGAATATATTTTGAAATTGAATTACGCGCGAATTGTTTGCCGCCCGGAAGCGTGTTTTCTCCCTGGCATTGTTTGTTCGATGATGTAAAAATAGTATATTCCGAATTTGGATCACAGTAACCGGTTACATATTTATATTAATTAAAATAGACTTTGAAAAATGAAAATAATATAAACAATTTAAATGCCAATTAATCCCTAAAATGTTTATCGTATTCGAGAAATTTGATTTTTTTACGTTAACGGTTAGATACATTGCTACAATTTCGGAATATACTACAAATGTTTTCTTACAAATATGATAAACTAATTATGAAAAATGTTAAATATATTCATTTTCTAGAAAAAAAAAGGTTCATTCCCAAACGAAATTCGGTGAAATTTGACATACGGGAATATGTTTTTCCGTTCACAGTGCCAAATTCGAACACTTTGAACGGATACACATAGTCCATATGTCAGTAAAGTTATCCAGAGTTTTCACCGGCCACGATTTCTGTTACCAACCTAAAACTAACAAAATCCCCTTGATTTATTTTGGCGCTACTATTAAAACTAAAATTACTTTCCATCACTTAAAAATTGGACAACCACAAACAGCGAAAACGTAAATAATCCGTTTGTGGTTGTCTAATTTTTAAGTGATGGGAACTAATTTTGTTTTAATTGTAGCGCCAAAATCAATCTAGGGGATTTTGTTATTTTTAGTTTGGTAACAGATATCGTGGCCGGAGAAAACTCTGGATAACTTTACTGACATATATCATGTTAAGCTTCAACTTCGTTTGTGAATGAACCTTGATTGCACAGAGCAGAAAGTGCAAGGCAAACTAATCATTACTAACGACGTTGTGAATATCGGTTAAGTAAAATATGTTCTTCCGGTTACTTTTAGTTCAAAGTATCAATTAAGTAGTTTCTGTGTAACAATAGTTCTGTTTCGTGTTTCTAATACGTTAAAAATTAAATAACACATCCTATTTGTTATAAGCAAATCTTAAAATAACGGTGTAGTGTATTGGCTTTTGAGAAATTGTTCTTAGGAAATTACTCATTTGTTTTTATATCCAAAAGTATTTGAGGCTCAAATACTACACAACACACTACATAGCTGAGGTATTTAAATGTTACTTCGCATGAGTATTTTGTTATATTTAATATTTATTATGTATGAATATTGGTTAGTTTGCGTTTTGCGTAAAATGTATAGTAGAATATATTAAATTTGTCGAACAAATTTACGGTTGCAAATAATAAGTTTGGTGATAAAGCAATGGCCAAAACGCAACAGGTTCTGGCCACGTGCCTTGCTCCACCAGTAGTTCCTTCGGTGGTATTGACGTTTATTCAAAGATAAAACAAAATTCGGTACGTTATACTTCCAGCTCGCCTTATGAGTAATATATTTTTTAAGCATAAAGCCCATTTGGTTAACATATTTTAAAATTCAAAATTATAATATTTAATCATTTTTTTCGGGCTTTGGGTTAACAATATGGAAAAATCTTCTAGGCATAAAATATCTTAGAATTTTTAGAAGAATTTTTGGGTGTTTTAATTATTTTTATAAGGGTAGTATTAAGGGGGGCTAAACATTTTGGGGCCCTATAACTCGGGAAGTGTACGGGCGATTGGATTTAAACAGCGAGCAGATTCAAATGGGATGCCAAATAATATGTGTACCAAATTTGGTGTAAATCGCTTAGGTACCTTCAGAGGAGTAGAGAGCACAATTTGGTCTTACGAGCGACCGAGTACCTATATAAGTAATATTTATACATTTTGGGCGACGAGACAAATACTTTTTGTTAAGGAAATTTGTTGATCCGAGAATGCTACAGACATACGACCGAATGCTTTAGTTTTTTCGGTACTGCGTACGGCAGGCTAATTAACACTGTTATGCTCGCTACTTGTATAACACTTCAGCTATGCTGGTTGCATAAATATGAACATTTTGCAAGGATCCATGAGGAATTAGATCAACTTTATTTTATGATTTTATGATCGTGCTTATATATAAATCAAAATATTTTTCAAACATTTGTGTTTGTAAATATGTTTCTTTTTTCGCTGATATTATCCAAACGGCAAGCTGAACGCATAGGTGTGTGGTACCTAAGCTTGTTTTTGACAAAAAATATCATTTGTTTTTTATAAACAACCAGTACCAGTAATTATTGGCTTTAAATTCGCCCTCTCGCCCAAAACCGTTATATCGATATTTTACTGAATTCTGAAAGACACACGGTGTAGAATATTTCTTACCTCTGTTTCATTGCAATAATTGCCGTGGTAGCCGGACAAACAATTGCAGCTATACGACGATTCGTATTTACACGTTGAATTGCATTCGCCATGTTCTCCGCACGGAGACGATTGGCACGGATCAGGTATGGCGCAGTACATGCCACAAGTACCACTCGGACAGTGGCATTTGTAGCTACCTGGCACATTTTCACAGACACCACTGCGACCGCAAATAAAATCGTTATCACATTCGTTCACGTCCAATTCGCACAACAATCCCGTATAACCTACATATATGAGATAAATCCATTATTATTATTATTAGTGTTTTCTTTTGCTTAATTCTAAAAGATGAATAATAAGACTACTATTCTAAAAATAATTTTCATCATTATTATTAACTAGGCTAACCCTGACTAATGATTTTTACAATGGCTCGAGTCCAAAGAAATATCAGATTTTTACCTGTATCAGTGCAGTTACACGTATATTTATCAATTTCGTCAATACAAAGGCCATTATGTTGGCACGGGCTATCTCCCGTCGGCAAAATACAATCGTCAATATCTTCTTCGCAATATTGCCCACTGTACCCGCGTTCACATCGGCAGAATGGTTCTGGCCCGGTTTCATTACACAAACCATGTATGCATGGTTCCGCTAAACAAAATGGCGTATCGCACAGGGCTCCGATCATTCCTTTCATGCAGGAACACGTAAAATTATTACCATTATCTGCATCTACAAAATAAATAATAACAATAAATACACTCGTACCTCGCCTAGTGCACAGCATTAAATTCAGAAATCCCCGCCTAGTGCACCGGCTGAGGAGAGGTCGGTCTATCCCCACCACGCGCAACGAGCAGGATTATTTCCAAATAATGCAGAGATAAGAGTTTAATGTTTGAATCGGTTCAACATGGACGTAAGAAATAGTTCTATTAAAATATGAATTAATGGTCACGTTAAAAACAAGGAGTTCCCATCATAACTAATCGTAAAACACGAAAGAAATGCTCGGAATACCGTTTGTAACATTGCGCGTGACGTGACGCCGGTGTACTAGGCGAGGATTAGCTCGTGTTCTAGGCGGGGGGTGCACTAGGCGAGGTACGAGTGGCTTAAAGATATCATATAATCTCCTCGCCTTGTTGACCAAGATGATCGATGATTTAAAACCCATTTACAATATATTATGTGGATATTCTATGTCTGTGCTGAAGAAAAATATTGTGGCAGTTGAATTGAAAAAGTGGTAGAAAAACGTCTTACTTATTTTATTGGTGCATGTGGATCCGTTGCGACATGGTTGATTTTCGCACGTGATCTGTCGCAATGCTTGGCATTGCCTTCCGACGTATTCGTCGGGACATTCACACTCGTAGTTCGCAAGTAGATCGTGACAAATACCTTCGTTTAAACATGGATTACTTTCGCATTCATCGATTTCGGTTTCGCATCTAAACAATAGTAAAAATATGTAATATTCCACTAAAGTTGACGTAAATAAAATATTACTTACAACCATCCTTCATAACCGTTGACACAAATACACGTAAAATTCGCTATACCATCCACACACGTCGCGTTATTCTGGCATCGATTCTCCAAACATTCATTAATATCTACAGAGCAGTCCTCGGATGTGTATCCAGGCGCGCAGTTGCACTGATAGCTAATCTCTGCATTTATACAGCTGCCTTTATTCAAACAGTCTTGCTCGAAACATACTTGACAACCGATAGAGTGTTCACTGTCTGGTAGCAGTGAGAAATATTTTTCAGCTGTGTAATTATTTGAGTATATTTCAGATGTCATGAAATATGGCAGAAGTAAATTGCCCAGACGGATTTCACCTAGACATCCCTAAAACCATTCAAATATTGTTAAATTATAGTTTTTAATATTTCGTTCAAGTAACAAAGGCACGAACACGAGTTTTTTAGTCATACCTTAAATTTATCCCGTATTTTTTCATTCACTGGATTTTCAGTTGAAAGTGTAGTTATAGGAATATCAATAGTATTCGTTTCAGGTAAACTGTTATTATTAAGATAACTACCATGCATATGTTTATTATGTACAGTCAATAAATCATACGACTTCCTATCACTTCCCCCCAAATAAATCATGCCCCTAGCAAACAAATCATTGAACAATGTAAAATTCAAATCATTTACAAAGAAATTCGCAGATTCATCATAAACCAATTCCTTAAAACCGCCATAAAACACTTGATCTTTCATTTCGAAATATAAATTATTCCAATTTCCATCCACATTATCTTTGTTGAACCGGAACGATTCGGATTTACCCGTCAAACTCCACTGCACTGTAACTTTTTGCTTGTTGACATGAACGAAGAAATAATCCACATCTTTTTGCACGAACATTATTGTTCCGCCGATTTTCGTACGATAGTTTATATCTATTGTGTTTACAACGATCGTTGGATATTGATAGTTTCGTGCGATTTGTAAATTATATTTCATCGGTTTGGTTTGTCCGTCGAATGTTGCGTTTGCGATGCATTCGTAACCGTCTTCTAAATTTCGGCATTGTGAGCCGGTCGGACAATCTTTTAACTGACAGAATTCTAAATCTGTGCATGTTTTGCCTTTGAATCCACGTGGACAATGGCATCTGATAATTAAAAACAAATTTATTTATTTGCAAGAGGTTGTGGTAAAAGTAATAAAATCGTATTTACCTAAAGTCGTTCCAAGTAACAGTACAATTTCCATTATGCTCGCAAGGATTTATATGACAGGCATCGTCGGATGCAACACCTTCAATTAATGTTGAGTGATCGAATGACACTGAACCAAATGGCAACGGTATACCCAAATCTTCCGCATCTAACGGGAAAAATTCAACCACCATTCGTCGAGAACCATTATTAATCTGTAATCAAAAATATTGAATATTAACAACAACAAAAATGAAAGTAAAATTCTTTCTTACTTGTACATCTTGAATGATTCCTTTGAAATTAACATTAGACATGGTGAGCGCTATGGATCCTGATGACGTAGTTGATTCAACTACTCTAATAGCACTAGCGCTATCTGTTTGTCGCACTGGCCGTTTAACAGCGGGCAGACCACCTAAATACAACACTTGTGCATCCAATTGGCCAGAGCCTGATATAGTTTTTCGAAAATATTCGGTTCCGTTTAATTTTACTTGTACCAAACTTACATTTCGGATCACCTAAAAACACATCTGTTTAGTATATTTCATTCTGTATTTCTTTGCTCGATTTAATCGAAATGGTGGTATGTGTATCACTAAAAAAAATCTAATATTTCAAACATACTTCTATCAAATGATCGTAACCATTGTTCAATTTAACACCACTAACAGGATATGATTCCGGTATCCCATTAAACAGAATTCGAACGAACAATTCGCCTGCCTCAAGTTTAGCTGATATGTGATTATCATCATTATAGTTTGTATCGCTAAGCCGTGATCCGATATAAAATATTTGCCCGACATCTTGTCTCGTTCGGATAAACATGGATATGTCAACAATAGATCGGACAGCTTTCCGTGCGACGTCAGTCACGCTTACGGTTACTAGTGAGTTAGTTATATTTTCGTATCCAAATGTTGCAGCTGTATAATCTATACAGAATAATCAAGGAAATCAGGAATTGGCAAACTCAATTTGATAAACGTTGGATATTACTATATTGACAAGTATGTCCTAAATATGGTCGTTCGCATGTGCAATTGAAACTGCGCCATTTGTCCGTGCAACGACCACTGGAATGGCATGGGTTTGGGTTGCACTGGGGTGTTCTGAAGCAACCAACTTCGACATCTACTAGAGACATCCATGATGTATTTTGTGGTAAAACCTTACAAAAAATATAATAAACATTTTTGAAAAATCGACTATCGATCGTACTGTACGACCAGCCAAAAAATACATTATCTTTACCCATTCTCCGTTGATAGTGACATCTTCGGTGCATCCAACAAACGCGGACGGTCCATGGGTCAAGCGTCTTAGCTCACTGATCGTCCCGCCTAAATAAGTCGTTGGAAAACTAGTATGTGATGCATTGGATCCCTCGTTTAAATTTATTGGATAAATAGTTTGTTCTTCATTTGCAGCCAAAACCAAATGTGAAGAATTTATTGCTACGAAAACCTACATAAAGTATTGCACCAGTCAATTATTACCCATTAGAAAATATTCTCAAACTTAGTCACTATCTATTTATTACCACTTGCATCACTTGACGTTAAATATTTATGTAAAATACAAAATGACTTTTGTTTCAGTATTCCTTGGACACTTGTATTACTTAAAGTAATATTGAGGTAGAATACTGATTCATACTCATTTTGCATTTTATAATTTATTTATTTTGAGTTTCAAGTGATTTAGTGGTAATAGAAAGCAGCGGATGGCACCATACTTTTTGCCATTTGCTATCATTGAGTCCAGATCCAATAAAAACTCCTTCCCACTTATTTAACAAACTGGAATGCAAATTCAAACGCCCATGAACCAATTCTAAAATATAATAAGTTAAGCCTTTGCCGATTGCTAGTAAACCGTCACCAAGTGTTGTTTTAAATCTGAATTGAATATCGTAGCCTTCGTCTCTACTCGTGTTAACTGCTATATATGAAAAACCGGATAGTGACATAGTTGTGATCTAAAAAATTCAATTTGTATTATTCTGTATTCGCTATTATAAAAATTATAATATCCGATATCCTTAAGTAATGCGAAATAATACTTACTTTCTCGCAAGTTTCCCCATGGAAACCATTCGGACAGGAACAATTAAACTTATGATCGGTTTCATTCTCTAAATACGGTTTACACGTTCCATTATTCAGACATGGATTTTGTGAGCAACCTTCTAGTTCAACGGAGCAGTTTTTGCCGCCATATTCTGGCGCACCGATTGGCGAGCAATCACAGAAATAGTTCGCTTTCAAGTCGACGCACGTACCGTGAACACAAGGCGTATACCTATCGCATTCATTGATATCGAATTCACAGTGTTCCCCTTCGACACCATCCTCACATTCGCACGTATACCCGTCGATTTTATCCTGGCATGTGCCACCCTTTTGGCATGGTGAACTGTCGCACTCGTTAATGTCAATTTCACAGTCTCGGCCTGTTATGCCTGGGATGCATATACATTCGTATCTTGAAACAGAGAATTTTAACAATTACTGTTCTAAATTATGTTGTTTTTTTTTTGTTATTTACCCGCTAGCGTTTTCATAGCTAAATTTTTGGGAATATATTGCTGGTAGGGAATTATTCATGGCATACAAAGATTTTATAGATCTTTGTAAGCAAGTTCCAGAGTGTTGGCATGGCGAACTTTCACATTCATTTATATCCGTTTCACAATTTTTTCCTGTAAAATATATTTATAACAATAAAGTTGAAAATATATACTTGGATGTTAGTCGTCGCTCGTAATACTATTCATTATAGCGTTTGAATTTACTCCAAGCAAATATTGAGTACATGTTTGGGGAATTTTTCAATGAGTAACAAACGTTTCCACTTTAGAAATACCAATTCTACTATAATATGAACAAAAGTTGAAGAATTACCCGTATATCCTGGATAACAATTGCAGGAGTAATCATTAACGCCGTCAATGCATTCAGCACCGTTCGAACATGGATTGCTCAAACAGTCGTCAATGTTGAGTTCACAGTGCATGCCGGAGTAGCCAGTGTTATTGCAATTGCACGTGTAGCTATTCAGTCCATCGATACACTGTCCGTTGTGTTGACACGGCGACGATTGACAATCATCGATATTTATGTGACAAAGACGCCCTGTTAAACCTGGCTGACACACACATTGAAAAGAGGCAATACCGTCAATGCATGTTGAACCAGCGTAGCAAGGTGATGTTTCACACTCGTTGATGTCAATGTTACAGTCTTTACCTGTATAAACAATTTATTTTGGTTAGGCACAATAGTGCAGTAAATTGTTTCTTTTAAATATATTATTATAACATAATTAATATTTTAATTTTGTTTGAAAATATTGCTAAAGGAAATTATTATAGTGTTTATACATGTTTAATAATAATTAGCAAAAAACGAATTATTTAAATATTCAAAACTAAAAAGGTAAATCAAATACCTGTATATCCCTGGGTACAGTTGCATTCGTAGTTGTTTATCTTATTCAAACAACTAGCATTATGTTTACACGGTTGTGACAAACATTCATCAAAGTCTAAATTACAAGTTTCGCCAGTGTATCCAGGTGTGCAATAGCACTGAAAACCTCCATATGTATTGCGACATATTCCGTTTGTACAAATATCGGGGTTGTCTTCGCATTCATCTATATCATCTTCACAGTAGCGCCCTGAATAAACGGTTTATAATAACATCATGTGAAATTTATTTTGATCAAATACAAACAACTAATTCATAAAATATATTTTACCTGAAAAACCTGCGGGACAAGCACAAGTAAATCCAAATGTCGACTGGCTGATCATACAACTGCCGCCATTTTGGCAAAATACTTCTGCGCACGGATTCGTAGGAATTGAACAATTATCTCCTCTGTACCCTTCCGGACAACGACACTCGTAGCCGGCCACTTGATCAACACATACTTGACCTTCTGGACATTTAATATGTTTGCATTCATCTATGTTATTCTCACATGTGATACCATTGAATCCTAAAACGTACCATTGAAAATCATGCAAATGGACACTCATATATGTGGGGTCATATATATTTATTTTAAGTTTTTTAAAACTATAAAAAGTAAGTTAATATTTAGCTCGTCGTACGAAGTATAATAGAGGTAGCATTCGGTCGTGTCTGAAACATCGTTAAAGAAATTCCTTAACAAGAAGTTCTTGTCTCGTTGCCTTGAATCCAAAAATGTATATAACTCATATACTTGGATGTTAGTCGTCGCTCGCTCGCTTATAAGACCAAATTTGTGTCCTTTACACAGCGAGTGGTAGTTTTATACGTCAAGTAATCCACTTAAAAACTATATTAAGTCATCTAAACTACTAGTATAGCAGGATAGGGCACTTATCTATTTGTTTCTACTAAACGTGTGTGCACATTCGAGTTATCCAGTTGTATTATTAAGGGGGTGATATTTACCTGGTAAACAATTGCAAGCAAATGTCCTTTTATTTGATGTGGTGCATGTTGCGTTATTTTTGCAAGGTTTCAATTCGCATATATCATAAGGTCGTTCACAGACAGCACCCATGAAATCAGGGGTACAGTTGCAAAAGAAACCATTATCTTGATCCATGCAAGTTCCACCATGTAGACATGGCATTGAAATACATTCATCGGTATTAATCTGACAGTGTTTACCTATTTGTAATAAACTTAAAAATTAAAATTGATATCATTTAGTAATTATGCATGTAGAATTATTTTAAATATGTATTTAAAACCTACAAAGTAGTTTAAAAATATATTAAATGTATGTTAGTAAAGTGTGAAGTAAAAATATAAGAAAAGTTAGAAAGCAGTAAGAAAGTGAAAATTAGTGTTAATAATTGTTAACTACAGAAAAGATTGAGCACATCGGACTTACATAAAACAAATTAACTGTAGCAAAGCTTATTATTATTGATAAAAAATACTCAAATTAGTTTATATTTTAATGAAATAATTGTAATGGAATTCAATGAAAAACTTGAACGACTGCTGTTTAAGAGCAAAAAGTCCAGTGGGCCCAATCGGCAATAAGTACCTGTGAAGCCAGGTGGGCAACGACAGTAGAATTGGTGATATGAACTGATGCAAGTTGCTCCGTTCAAACACGGTTCAGTTGTACACTTGTCCGTGCTTATATCGCAAACATCGCCCGTCCACCCTGGCGCACATGTGCAATAAAAGCCACCAATCTGCACACGAACCCGCGGTGCAAACAAAGTGAAGACAAATTTCATTAGTGACACTTTTTGCTCTAGAGTACTTTTATCACACCGAATTACACAGGTATAATCATTCGAAACATATCCGTCTGATTCGTACGAAGGATGAGCTTCGAAATACAATCTATTGTGTCAATTTGTCACGACTCATCCCAAATACGAACGGGATATATAAAAGCAAAACATTTTTACTAGAAAGTATACTCACAAAATCTTGACATCTAGTAACATGCATACACGGTTGATCTGTGCATTGTATGTATCTGTTACAATTGTGACCAGTAAAGCCGTCGGAGCATACACAACGATAAGTATTATGATTTTCGATACATGTGGCGCCGTTTTGGCAAAGTTCGGATAAACAGAAAGTAGTTTGGTCGCAAAATTTGCCTTTATTTCCCAAAATATGTACAAAGTCATGCAAACAAAAAGCAACATGCACCAATAAAACATAACCATTACATATAAGAAAGAAAACATTATTAAGTTCATTCTGGGGCAAAAAAAAAAATCCGCTAAAAACTAAAGGATCATCAAAATTTTACATAATTTGTATGTAGAATTTTACAATGAATCTGTAATATCGTTAGTTGTGGTAGCAAAATTTTGTTTTGATCTTTTTTGAGCATTTGTACGATTTTGCTTTAAGCCTCACAAAATTATAAACAACATTACTCACAAAACACAGATTATTTACTGACCTGTAAATCCAGACGGGCAAGTACAGTTGAATGAATCTAAATATGGTATACACGTTCCCCCATTTAAACATGGACCAGTCATACAAGCTGTTCCACCGTCAGTACAATTTGGATAGGTACCTGAACAGAAATTATCAAAATAGTTGTAAATACATTTTTATTAAATCTAATTACCCTAAAGTTAATATTGTTACTGTTTGAACACCTTTAAGGCTGCGGTAGAAATTCTCTTGGTGGGAAACAGCACATTATTTATTAAAATATAATTAATAACTAAACACGTACGATTTTATTTTATATGGCGTAAAATTATTTAGGAATAGTTTATTAGAGCAATGCATTATGAAATAACGTGTGTAGCGTTATTACATAATGCATAATGTTTTAGATAGTACCATGGAAATTTTACGTATTTAATTGGTACTTCCTTTTTACTTAATGTGTCGTCTCCCGCCAAGAGCATTTTGACCGCAGTCTTAAATAATTTTCAAAATCGATCTATTTCACCCCAGTTCAGAGATATGTGCGCATGATACTACTTACCGGAATGTCCCGGTCTACAGATACATCGATATCCCGTTTTTAGTTCACGACACTCAGCAAATGACGGACAGGTAATCCCATCACAGACAGACAACTCACAGTTAATGCCGGAATTACCGGGCGGACACAGACATTCATATCCACCCATTTTATCAATACAGGTGCCCCGGTTATAACAGGGCATTGCCACACATTCGTTATTTAAAACAAGACTGCAAGAATAATTATCAACATCAATTGCAGTCAAAAATTCCTCCTCGTTAAAAATAATGATAAGCACATACTTGTTCACAATTTTGTCCATCGAAACCCTCTTGGCACTGGCACATATAACTTCCATAAGTATCGAAACATATCCCATGATTTAAACACGGGTTCGTTACGCATTCGTTAATGTTCACTTCACAGTTAGTTCCCTCATAGCCCGTATGTGAACAGTAGCACGTATAGTTATTGTAGCCATCGACACATGTGCCGCCATTTTTGCATGGATTTGGTTGACATTCATTCGTGTCAATTTCACACTTTGCACCTTTGAACCCCGTGGCACATTCGCAATTCGGTATGCTCGAGCCCGATGGCACACGGCACGTTCCATTATTCAAACATGGATCCGGATCGCATAGTGGATGGATCGAGATTTCGGATTCACAATAAGATCCTGGGAAAAAAAAAATTAATTGTAACATCACATCATTCCCATAAGATTTTTTTATAAATACAGATAGTGAAAGTCGAGTGAAGGCCACTTTGGTAATGACCCAGATAGTCCCGTTTTTTACTTATTTTTTTGTAACTTTATATATATAAACTTTATTTCCAAATCCAACTGAAATCATCATACCTGTATACCCTGTTGGACAATCGCACTTAAAATCGCCTTCTTTATCTTCCATGCATGAAGCACCGTTCATACACAATGGCGGATGTCGGTTACACGGTGAACCATTATCTAGTTCGCAATTGTTACCCGAATATCTTGGTGTACAATGACACACGTACCGGTCGGGGCGCGATTCGCATGTTCCATGTCGCATACACGGTTCATGGAAACAGTGATCTTCTTTTCGGGTTTGATCATATTCGAACCGAGGAATACCTAAAATAAATATTACATTCAAACCTTAGAATGCATATATTTTTAATTTGAACAATCGTAACATTAATTGCCCTATTTAAACTATTAATACTATCGGAGAAGAATGGTTGCTTTCAGAACAACTATTTGCAATTAATGTTATAAAAACGTTCTGGTCTTGTTTATAATTTCAATATTGTGTTATTTTTGTGTTTCAATATTGAAAATTAATTCAAGATGGGGACTATTGATAAATATAAAACTTCACTATCAAACGGTGGTTTCATTTTGCGATAATTGATCAATCCTAATTATAATATGAGTTTAAAATCATATTCATTTAAAATAATGTAATTTCTCATTATTTATCGTAGATACATAGATATTGCTTTTCCAATAATGTCGAATAATAAAAATATTGGAAAAAAATTACTAACATTACTGTTTTTTAACACATTTTAATTAAAAGAATTATGCTGAATAATAAAACATATACATATACTAGACATTAATTTTACATATTTTTCATAATTATTAAATAAGATTCAGTGCACGGTCTATTTATTTTATAGGTAAACATTCTCAGAAAACCGAATATAAATGTATTTGTATTCATTTTTAGAAGTGAAATATTTGCAAATATAATAAAATCGACTTCTAATTTGATCAAAACTAATCTAACTTAAAATCCGCAATTATTCCACTGTTAAAAAATATTTTATACCGCACAAAAAATGGTACGACTTCTCATTAAAATTGTATGTAGGAAATAATTCTAACATAGTTTAAGAGAAAAATCTATAAGAAAGTAAGAATTGTTTTCAGCAATATGAAATGATGATGCAAAAGAATTGAAAATATTTTTTAATAATTATCAAAGGAGTTGTGAAAGAGAAGACAATGTATACAAAATTGTGCCACTTTTCAAGATAGCATCTTTAATTTAAGATAATTACAATAAAAGTTGGTAGTGCAAAAGGAAAAGTGTAAAACATAGAAATTATATGCATAACTTAAATACTTACAGCTGTTTGTCGGTATAGGACATGGTCCAAAATATATGTCATGGGGATGTATGTAACTTGTATTAAAAACTATTGATGGTCCCTCGAGAATGCAACCAGAGTATTGTTTGCCCACTATTAAAATGGAACCTTCGTTTGAGAGCGCGTTATTCGTCAGTAGTTCCAGGTTGAAAGTTTTATTTGCTATCATCTACAATTCATTTGTTTACATTATTACTTTTAGTGATTTAATTTTTTTAATTTCGTTGGTTAAATTATTTGCCTCAGATCTCAAGAAATATTTGGTTATATAGTAAAAACAAATGCAGAATCGAATGCGCAGATTATTTTTTTTTTAATTTTGCTATTAGCTTTATATTTTTCGAAATCGATTTAGGTCATTTTCTTCAAATTACCTGCGTTTGACCAGCAACCGATAACGTGAGATTTCCAAGACGATATTCTAAATTAACTGTATGCCATCTATTATCTAATAATCGTGCTACGATTTTTGTTTCGTATCTTTGATTGCCGGTCGCCGCAAGAAACTCAAGACCATGTTTTGTTACTGAGATTGCAATCATATTTTCATTATATTGCTGTGAAAATAATTCTCCTCCTAAAATGTTAAATAGAACACACATATATTTATAATTTGTAGTTATAATAATATACAGGTTGAATTATTATTTTACCTATGCACGTTCTAAAACTAAGCCCTGTATGTTTTTGCAGGGATATTGTTGTTAATAGCCGCACATATGAAGACCCATTGAAGTATGCTTCTCTGTGATCCGATGGGCCTAGTATTGAACTTGTGTGGGATGGATATGATGTCGAGACCCATAGATTACTTATAACTGAAATTCAAATCGTGTTTAAAGTAAGTATACGTGATATTAATTTTAAACGTAGAAAATATGGGTTAAAACCATTTTTAATTCGTTGTACAATAGTAGAAAAGAGGAGAAGAGATAAAGTAATAGGTCGTCTGACAACATTCTCAGAGTAAAAAAAAACAAATGTTTCCCGTGTTTCGATTACGAAAATGTATATGACGCATATTCTATGATGCATACATGGCAATGGTTCGTAAGACCAAATTTATGGACACATCTCCTCAGAAGTTACCGGTTTCACCCTATTTTGTTCACATTTTCTGTATTAAAAAAAAAAAAAAAATGTACGATGTATTCTTCAGATTTAATTATAGATAATTAAAACCAATGATTTTCAAAATTTAACATATTTTATAGAACAATATATTTTTTCTCTTCGGTACTTCGTACGGCAAGCTAAAAATATTGCATTTACTCAAGAATCGCCTTTCAAAATGGCCAAGAAAGTCGAGTGAATGGTACTCCAGTTTTTTTTTTTTTAATATTTACTCTCAAATAAATTGTTTGAAGGAATATGCTAGTTTTCGTTTTCCTGTGAAATTCTTTTTTATTTATTTTTTATTATAGGATATTTAGGCATTATTTTATAATTTTGAGTCCAAATCAGTCATGTTTCGGTCTATCCTATGTATTAAAGTGGGAACCTGTGATCTACTGCATTTTGAACACACCCATTTTTGTTTGGGATCAAATGGTATGTGTATATCGTGTATGTTATGCATGCATATCGAGTTTCAGTGGTACGCCTGCTTATGAGTGCTTGACGCCGACTCTGGTTCCAAGCTCCGTCTGTTCCATGACATAAAACATAATACGAATGCCCTTCGCTATTAGTCATACATAAGAGGCTGTCTCCGTATTCAAGTAACCTCTCTGTAACTGTTAGCTGTACCTGACCTAGCCAGTGTTGTGTTTTCATTTTCAAAGAAAAGGGCATATTTAAAATTATTTCATATATATATATATATATATATATATATATATATATATATATATATATATATATATATATATATATAGTATATATATATATATATATAGTATATATATAGTATATATATAGTATATATATAGTATATATATATATATATATATATATATATATATATATATATATATATATATATATATATATATATATATATATATATATATATATATATATATATATATATATATATATATATATATATATATATATATATATATATATATATATATATATATATATATATATATATATATATATATATATATATATATATATATATATATATATATATATATATATATATATATATATATATATATATATATATATATATATATATATATATATATATATATATATATATATATATATATATATATATATATATATATATATATATATATATATATATATATATATATATATATATATATATATATATATATATATATATATATATATATATATATATATATATATATATATATATATATATATATATATATATATATATATATATATATATATATATATATATATATATATATATATATATATATATATATATATATATATATATATATATATATATATATATATATATATATATATATATATATATATATATATATATATATATATATATATATATATATATATATATATATATATATATATATATATATATATATATATATATATATATATATATATATATATATATATATATATATATATATATATATATATATATATATATATATATATATATATATATATATATATATATATATATATATATATATATATATATATATATATATATATATATATATATATATATATATATATATATATATATATATATATATATATATATATATATATATATATATATATATATATATATATATATATATATATATATATATATATATATATATATATATATTTAGCACTTATATATTACATTATTGAATAAAATAATGTTTTCATTTTATTAAGACTAAGTACGGAAAGTTTGTTATTTAATAAAATTATAGTTATTAATATTGAAAGACAAGAACAATAATAAATAATCTATAATAAATTCAACGGCATGCATTCGTGTATATTTTCTTTAAAATGCACATATTCAAACGTGCTTGTGCAGTAATAATAAAATCAATGAAATTTCTGCATTTTTACGCAATCGTGTCGTAATGCAAAAACTAATAAATAATCGATTAGAGGAAATCAAGTTATCGCAATTCTAAATTAAATAATGAAATATAATGCATAGTTGTTAATCTTGATTAGAAGCCAAGAATATGTTTTTTTTTATATATATATATATTTATATATATAGATAGATTGATACTTTTTAGTCTTCTTATACATCCTTGTAAATAAATTACCTTGAAATAATACCTATCATGTAATATTAACTATATATTCTTAATATATAGAAAGATGTGGTTTTAAATAATATATCTTCTAATATTACAGAGAAAATTTAAATTTATAATGATGTGGTAATTTTTTTTTACAATATATAACTAACTTTTTTAGAAATGAGTTGAATTATGAAGTATTCCAATATATTATGAATGGGTTTTTCGTAAACTGGGGATATTTGGGACACCAAGACCAACTTGGGACACTAATAAAATAATTTTAATAGATAAATTACAGAAAATCATGCGAAGGCACAAAGTATAGTATTAATGTTAGATGACAAATGTGTTAATTATTCAATGGAAAATGTGTCATCTATTTTATTTATAATTGGGAAACTACTAAGCCGATGAAAAATGTGTAACAAGTTTAGCGGGATCCGATCTCCGTCTGGTTGAGCGCTAGAACTGTTGTTCGCCACGACCGGTCGGCTACTATTTATTAATATTAGTTGAAAAGAGTATATAGAAGTTACAGCAAAAACCATATAACACATAAACGATGTTATTAAAGTTTTGATCGAAAATAAATAATAATTTTTCGGGTTTAAAGTTTTATTAAAAAGCTTATAGATAAATTACATAAAAAGAAAATACATTGCAAAATACGGAATGATTTGGCTAGAACACTTTAAAATGTATCTTTTATTTGTATTGGCCTCGTCTCAGAAATGTTTATTACTATTCCGCAGAAACCCTTTGGCTTCGCTTTATTACATATTGTTATAAATTTAATGTAATTGCTAATTCCATCACTTTAATGTTTGTTTCTTGGGATTCTAGATAAGTTTATGACTTGAAATGTCTATTATTAAATATGTCTCTTTTATTATTAATGTACCATATCAGAATTATTTATTATTTTAACTGTATATATCCCTGACTTCCTGTACTGTAGATGAT
This sequence comes from Leistus spinibarbis, assembly GCA_933228885.1. Lineage (NCBI taxonomy): Eukaryota > Metazoa > Arthropoda > Insecta > Coleoptera > Carabidae > Leistus > Leistus spinibarbis. Next base: position 3,163,091 of record OW121796.1, read on the forward strand.
CTATACAAACTCAGTTGCTTATGATTGTGATTCGCATGAATTATATAACTTGCTGAAATATGTATGTGATAATAATATATTCGAATATACCTTTTCACGGGAGCGCAATATCAAACTAATATTATGACTTTTATAAAAATATTTCTTTTAAATTGTTAGATATAACACATAGTATTAACTTTTTCGTACTCAAGTTAAAAATTCCAAATTTGAGCAAAATTAGGACAGAATCCGTATTTTTTTCTCATATCGATGTGACTTATACAATATATGTTGTATACCGAGTATTTGAGAATAGATTTTCTGCACACAAAAGTATCGCATTTTGTGGTCCCTGTATCTGTACCGAAAATATTCGTTCCTACGCTACTGCAACTCCAATACAATAACCTGATTTCTAAATTTTATGAAACTAGATTTTTTACACGGACAGCTTCACATAAATAATAAAATATGTTTTAAACTGTTTAAAAAAATATGCATATACGATGAAAGATGTATGTCGTAAGAAATTGCAATGAAAATAAATGTGAATTATTCATATAAGAAAACAGATAAAATATATATATATATAAAATCTCTTGAATAATTATATATTCTGCGCCTACTATGTTATTTACATTACAAGTGTTAATATAAATGCAAATTTAACTAAAGTACAATAGAATAGACAAAAGATTTTCTGATTCATTATTTTGTCTACGTTGAATCTAAATTGTTTATGTATTAAGCATATTTGTAGCATGTTAAAACACATTAAATAATGCCTATAAAAAATTTGCTACATGATCATCTTTAAAACCGTTATAAAATTAATATTTGCATAACTGATTTGTTAAAAATTTAGCAAAAACATAGTTTGATCATTTTGAAAGTATATTATTATAACATCACATAAAACAGTAATAAACAATTAAGAAAAAATGCAGTTATTTTGTGTCTTTGACACTAGCGCGTACAGGTGTTTTCAGTAAACAATAAAAAAAAAAAATTACCTAATATTAATACAAACGGTGAGCTGATCATAAATGTCCGAATACACATAGTTATTATTGTAATGTTACACTTATTCGTTTAAATATTAAAACACAAAACATCACCGAACTTTATTTTGCACACACACCTAAAAACACAAGGCACTCTTCTCTTCTCACCTGTACATACTAACACATACTAACAAAACAAATGGTGTATTTGTGTGCGTGTAAGGTGTAATCCGGAAAAAATGTTGAAATATGATCGTAGCGCGTTCAGGTATATCGTGTTCGTTTTCAAAACTAACGATTTAGTCATGTTACAGTGCGGGAGTTGAATATTTTTACTGCTGCTCTCATATAATGCACCACGCTGGAGTGTGCATTTCTAAAAACTGACTATTTTACCGTTATCAGCATAATATCGACTAAATTTATCTCGAGCCGCATGAAAAGTTGGACAGCTTCTGAAATCCTATTACAATTTCTATTGTGTTAAACTACAGTACTAAAATTTAGAATTAAGGCCCTGGTGTTAACTTTTTGAACTGATTTCTTACGTTTTTGTCGCCGTTTTATTTTTATTTAGCACGAAACAGATATTTTAGAAGATTATATGATCCCCCTAGTACTGGTGCTCAATATTGGAAATTAGCACTTTGTTGTTATGAATGTTGCTCCTGGCGGTGGACTTATGAATTACTCTAAATTTGTTGCCGCCATTTTTGTTTTGATTAATGCTTTTAGGTGTTTCTTATTTGACATGCATTTCTGGCCTCCATTTTTATTTTCTTATAGTCTGTTCTAGAGAACCATTGTAACACTTCATGATGACTGACTAGTCGAAACGCGTCGTTTGGTTAATAGAGTAAAGGCGGTATCACATTATGAGGATATCGATAGTTTTGCGATGTTTTTTCAGTTTTCCGATGTCATTTCTAATGTGATAGGGAGCAAATAATAGGCGTTTAAATATGAAACGTGTTCGTATTGCTTGGCTTACCGGTGTCCAATTATCGATGTCTTGTGTTGTGCGCATGATCAACTTAAAGAAATGTCCCTGTTTTTGTTGTTAGCTGTCAGTTGTGTTGTTTGCATTCATTGTAGATTTATATACTGGTCGTGTTTGTTGATAATTATATTTATTTTAAAATGGCGAATGCAAGAAAGAAAATTAAAATATCTCTGCTTGTTTACATATCATTTTTAAAACCAAATTGAATACCACCACCAAGTAAAGAAATTTACTAAATTTCTGATGTCCATTTGCTAATGTGATAGAAACAGATATCGATCATCGGTATCTCCTAAAGAAGGAGTATATCGATATCCTTGTAATGTAATACCGCCTTTTTTGAATTTGTAAAAATTACTAAATATTTTATTTATTTTAATTGTTATTTGTGGTTACGGTTGTTCCAAAAATGTATTCGATATTTATAAATGGGTTTATTTTGCAATGTATTATTAAACGATATAAGCCCCATTTTGCTAACGAGGATATTGAACAGAACAAGATTGTTTTAATATTAGCAGTCATTTATTTATAATAATTAACAAAAATACAAATAATTTATAAAACAATTGATATACAGTTTTTGTAAATAAAACATCACTGTTGAGGCCGTTTTAATAAACTTTTCCAAAATTAGTTATCTATGTATATCTAAAAAATAAAAACTCTTGACTTATAGCAATGTAAAATAATAAAAATGTATAAATAATTTATTAACTAAAATCGACTAAATTGGTGCTCGTTGTACAATCTAGTAAATGTGTTTGGATATTAAAATCCATATAATACGTACCAAACAGTTGGTATAGGTGCCACTAACAATTATTACAGTTTCAAAATTAATTGTAACAAACGTATATACAATACAATTATCTAGGCTAGGATTTTTCGATTTTATTCCAAATCTTTGGTATTAAATTATATTCATACCAGCAACATATAATACTCGAAATGCATACATTAAAATTATAAAAATATTCTAATAATTATACCATTAAAATACTAACATATAAAATTGTCTTGTGTGGGAAATACACACTTCAGTGATCGCAAATTTTGAAATCAAAATTAATATTGAGCCGGCGGATTTTTCGCGAAACATTGGCGTGTCACTTTACTATTAAATTAATTTCTCCTACACTAACCTGTTTATTGTTTAGGCATAAAATAGTTTTGGTTACGTTCGTACCAAATTACAGCCGAATTTACAATCGGAAAAGTGTGAATGTTCCCTCGTTGAATATAAAAACAATAATGTAGACAGTAGACACCGAAAAATATTGACTAGGTTAAACATAAAATTATTAACAAATGCAGTTAATAAATATTTGTACAAAAGCGTAACAGTATCAAGCAAAATCTGGTACCACTTCCTTCAATATGTTTAGTAAAATAAGTGGGATATCTATAATAAATATACCCTAATTCTGTTATATGTATTTCTAAAATAAATTAGTTTTGGTCCAGAATTTGCAGGACACACAGAATTGTAGTATATAATTGACTTAGGAGACTTATACAATCTTTTCTTGCACCTGTTGCAATCCGGAACAGTAGTGTAACATAAGAACGGATAGTGCATGCACCCTGGCGTCAGCTTGTCCAACTAAAAATGCTAATCTAGCTTTTTCTGGTGGATTCTCTTCAGAGTTCATTTGTTTGGACAGATCCATATGTTCTAATGTTATCCCGTCCAAGGTTTTCTTCAATTCAGTCATCTAACACAATTCAAAGAAATATATAAAAGTATTTGTGTATATATTGTGATACACAAACATACCAAAATATTAATTTTATCAGTCCTTTGTTCATGTGGAATTGTCGCATAGAATTGGATACCCGTTTCTTTAGCCATATCCATTAAATTGTCATTTTGATTGCATTGAAGCAACTGGTCGATAATCTGTGTTATACAATCAGTTGTTGCAGTTTCGGTTGGTTTTATGTAGCATGATTCCAATAGAGATGGACAGAGGGAAAATGGGTTTAAATTTACAAGAGATTGTTTGCGACCTGGAGTATGTTGAGGTGAGGGCGGCAAACTGCGAGATTGTGAATTTGCAAAGGCTGGTGTTCCTTAAAAAACTTATAACATTAGCGAAACGTATTAGTAACACTAATCAACACATGGCGCTAGTATCTTTTGTTTCTAGTGGCCATCTTGTTTATCGGTGGCATAGTATCGTTTATTTGTAGTAATCATCATTAAATATATCTCAACAGTTAAAACAAGACGGCTGCTATTGCGATACTAATGCTGTCTGTTAATTCACGGTTCACTTATGAAGCTGACCTGGTATTGCAAGATTGTTGGCAGAATTAACTCGTTTCATCCCATTTCCACTACAATTATCACTAGTACTATCTAAGCAATACTGTTTATTTGATTCGCTATCGGATAGCTCATTATTCTGATCATCGCCAACTTCTGTCATTGTTATTTCAGGTTGTGGGAATTCCTGGCTATCACTTTTCATCACATCTATCGTTGAACATGTTGTACTTGTCTGACACTTAAATACACACTTTTTGTGACAACACAACGCACAATTACGGCATTGGACCGCGTCTTTTAGCCAGATCTAAGATTATTCATAAGTTGAATATACTTTGTTTAATTCGAATTTCAAACTTATATTAACAAACCTTTTTGGAGCAAAAATCACAATGAGTCGTACGATGAAATTGTGTTCGAATAAAATCATGTTTGGAATACTGTGCTTTTAGAGATTCTTCTTTTCCTGCAGCGTCATTCGTTGTCATTAATTTACGTTTAATATTTGTTATATCATCATTCGTCCATACGAAAGACAATAATGTATCACCATAGCAAAAACAATGCTCAAAACCTGAATGTGAATATAATGGATGTGTTTGACTGAAATATAAGTTTATTATCAAAATCTGTACTGCGCAATTTTCAGAAGAAACTAAGGAGCTTTCCTGTTCAGCGACATCAGGGTATAACAGGAAAGATCCGAAAGTAGCAAAAATACCTATTTGGAATAGTGTTGTCGGGCGGCAAAAACGAATAGGTATTAATATACTGCCCCAACATTGAATTACAACTTTCACTTAAAATATGCATCAATGGAATATTCGTATAACCTAATAATATGTCTTCCTTTAACTTATTTCTACCCCAAACATTTATATTTAAGTATTTATCGCTATCACGCAAATTAAACGAATGCTCATCGTTGAACAACATTACTTGATCTAATTCTAATACTGGTGTTTCATAGCACTCGATAGTATCTTCTAAATCAGGAAATTGCGTAGCCGGCTCACTTTTCTCAGGTGTTTGGGCCACGTCTTCCGTAATCGTACGATCGACAGTCTTTGTTTTAGAGAACAAGCCAGCCGCAATCGAATGCTTTTGAGGTGTGTTCGGTGTAGAATAACTTTGCCCTATCTTCGGACTTTCGCTGCGCTCAACCGACGTTTTGCGCTTACGTAAACTAAAATTCCCAATAGTTTGAGCTAATTTCGAAACATTCTCATTACTGGACGACAACAATTTCAATTTATCACTACTGCTTTTGAATTTCGATTCTAGACTAGCAATACTTTTACATTTTCTACTATCCGTATTGGGAGTTGACGGACATTCTAACTTTTTCTCAATCTTTTCAAAATCTTGAAATTCGTCTAAATCGTCCATACTATCAGATTTCGGTATTGTTAGTTTTGGTTCAGTCATTTGGGACGTATCACCATTTTGTTTTGATGTGAAATTATAGTTTTTTACGCATCGTCGCACGCGTACTGAGAACGACGCAGCTGTTTGTGATTTGATTATTTTTGCGACTTGTGCTATGGTTGTGACGGTTTTTAGATCGACGGCGAGGAGGGTATCACCGGGACAGAAACCGGCATCGGCCGCTGGACTATGCGGCATTACTGTTTCGACTGTAACGGAACATGAGATCGAAGTACGACAATCAAGTGGCTCCTGTTTGAACACAACTCCTAACTGTTGCTGACGGTTTTTCAATATTGTTAGATCTATGATTATGTAAACAGAATTTTGCTGTTGCGATACACTGACCCATGGTATAGAATCTATAACCAAAACTCCTATAATGTCTGTTTTTCAGTATATTTTACATTAAACGTAAAATACTACTAACCAACAGTAAATGTACAGTACACAGTGTTAGCAACATCTGAAGTAACAGCTAACCGTGATATTTCAATACAAGTTAAGTCCAAGACACCATGTGGGACTATGTCACAATCATCATTATCAAGTTGACTCGGATCAGTTTTATTAAAGAACGGTTTATATCTTTAAAAATTATTTTTGTTTGTTACGAAACAATCAGATTTATTACCTAAAGATCCTTCTATTCTTAATTACTTAATATTCAATGTAAACTTACCGAATTTTGTAGTTTGGAAGTGTGTGTTTTCGTTTGATAGCTTTTTTGATTTGATTTATAATTAAACTAGTAATATTTGATTGCAATTGGCGCCCTTGGAATTGTGATTCAACACCGAGTTCAATGAGAGGATCGCTGTAGAAACTAAATGACCAATGAGTATATGGTAGTCTTGTAAATTGTAATCTTGCTAAACCACTAATACGTTTCACTAAAAATAACAATATTTATATAAATTTAACAAACATAGGTGTATGCACCAATGCCTTTAGCACGTCGGAAAATACATCCACTGATTTTTGAAGAGACAAACAAGCATGTGAGCAAACATAATTTTGGTGGATATCAAATAATTCGAAATTTAACAATGAAAGTAATTATTATATTGATTATAATTTTTTTTATTATACATTTTTGGAATGTGGAAAACGTAAATTGTAATTCTATGAATTGAACTATTGTACGATGAGCTACAAATAGTGTAATATATTACTAAAGTTAAAGTTTTATTAAATAAACATTTGACCCTCTCTGAATCGACTGTGACTATTTTTGGAATGACATCTGTGTGTCTGTCTGTCTGTGAACGCCCTATTTTTGTATAAAAAATATACCATTTACGGGAAATCTTAAATGTTCTTATTTATGTTGCCTTAGATTGTATAAACTAGCCTGACAAAATTTTCACAAGGAAACAAAATAGACTCAAATAATTTGTTATTTGTCGTATTGAAATACAGTATATATTAAATATATTGATAATAGTATAAGAAATAATCTATATTTTATATTGAAGAAACTAAATGTTATAATTTCAGAGTATTACTGTTGGTTTGACAGATTGTTTGGTATATATAGTTCTACGCATATGAAAGTCGAGTGCAGACCATTCTACATTTTTCTTTTGTAAAATAAATAAGTATGTATAAAGATTTCCTTTAACCATGTTGGATAATAGAATTTTGAATGGACTTCTAGAATTTCTCTACTAGTGAAATACAAAAAACTGCACTAATATACCAAATAATATTTAATTATTTCTAATTTTTTCCAGATGTAACCTAGCCGCATATTTAACTGAATTACCCAAAAAAATTCAACATTTCTGGCTTGCACAACCTTTAGGTAAGTATATATTTCTTAAGCTGGCTCAGACGACTAATATATTTTTTGAAATATTTTCAATTGTTATTTGATTCCTAGATTCTTACCAGTTATCGATAAATACGCCGTTTTTCCGAATTTCATCTTCGCATCAACGGACAACAGAAAACTGCCACTATAATCAAGTTGAACACATAAATTTAATACATCTATATGGCCATGGTTTTTATCTAGAATAACATTTTCGACCGTCAAATTTTTAATATCTGGAAACTGAGTGCCTAGATTCATATCACGAATCTACAAAAAAAAAAAAAAAAACACATTTAATATATATTTTCCTTATAAACAAAGAACAAAAATTCATACCGTAACAGCATCGAAAAACTTTCCGGTTGTAGTTTTGGTGAGTAATTCATCAAATTCCAGCGACAATTTTCTGTACAGCCACCGTTTAATCGAATCCGAATGCCGTAGTTCATGAAATAAAAATTGTAGCATAAGGCTAATAGGAACACTGCAATGTGTTGATTCGTCATTGTTGTAACTGTCTGCATCTAAATGTTTTTTCAATGCCTATAAACAAATAAAATCACGTTAATCGTGTAGTTATTAACAAATTTAAGTAACTGTCTTTTGTTGAACTTACCTCAGGTAAACAGTAGGCTTCTGATATATTTTTTTTATGTTCGCTGTTTACTTGATTTTGTTTAAAATACTTTAACAATATACAATATTGCAAGAAAAGCATTAAAATCATACCAAACAAAACTGATACACAAGAAATAAATATTATACTGAAAAATTCCATTTTACTTTAGTTTATAAATGTAGGCATGTTGCTTTTAAAACTACATATTTTTTATAATTATCTGACATTTGACAGCACGCAGATGAATACAGCGATCAGCGAAGCGTACTAAGAAAATCAATACAGAATTTTCAAAGGTTTCGTTAACACCTCGTTAATTAAATCACATTAAATAGTCATTCTAATCGAACACCTAGATAAATAATACTTGTATATACGAATGAAAAATAACATAATGAATCAACAGTTTTTCTGCCATGTGTGTAGTATTTATATCGGATTTAAAGGAAACATAATCTAATAAACACATTGAAATGTGCATATATTAGAAATGTATACATATATAAGTAACATTTAATTAAAAAATAATAAATATCGTTTGGATCATAATCGATTTATAGTTGATCTAAAAACGCATGCGCTAAATCCAAACTTATTCTTTTTATCCAAAATTAAAACGCTCATTTGAGTTATTAAATAGTGGCCAATTACAGACCGTAGGCTACTATCTACGACATATAATTGGCCGCTATTAACTGAACTCTATTGTATGTATGGTTATACACGTGGCCTCAATACTTTATTCTATTTGTTTCATATCATTTCAAATGTCAAGAACATGTGACTTATGTCATTTATTTTGATTACTATATACATATAAACATGGAACCAAATGTGGAAAATAAAATTAATACTGAACCACATTGCAAGCATTTTGTTATACGTAAAAAACGGTTCTGTCGCATGACCCTATCCAAAGGTTATGATTATTGTGGTGAACATTTACCAAAAACAGAAGAAACCAATGATTCATCTGGTTCTCGTGTTCGGATTCCATGCCCACTTGATCCAACACAGTAGGTTTAATTATATATATATATATATATATATATATATATATATATATATATATATATATATATATATATATATATATATATATATATATATAGGTTGTTATTGGAATAGAATTTGGTTAAAGTTGTACATTTTGTATCTAATTAGCAAAATGCGACTATTTTATGATAGCAGTGGTTAAAATGAGATCGTCACACGAAGTTGGTAGTGGGTGACGTCTGGTGGTGACATTTGGTACCCTTTGGTCGAGGGCAAAAAAGTAATGTTAATTCAGTGGTAAAGCTATTTTTTTTTGGAAAATAAACCCTTAACCACAATGTATTTTTATTGAGCTAAATACTTTGTGGTTAAGGGTTTTTTATTATTTTAAGTCAGCCACAGACTCCAAACTAATTTGTTAGATGATATATAAAAAATGTAAACAATATTGCTTCGTACCACAATGTGGAAATTATACGAAGAATACGAATGCATATATGTATCCTCGCTTGATTTTGATGTTTCGCTTGTTGCGATTTTAATGTACACCGACCTGCCACCTGGATTCGTGAAACGTTCCCAAAAATGACAGTGTGGCCATATGACTATTGGCCGCCATATTTCTTCCAAATATACATTGGCGTTACATGAAATATTTACAAAATAGATTTCTCAAATATTATTTAAATAATAATCTTTTAAGTTCTACAATATCATTGCATATAACTTTTTAAATACATTTTGTAAATATTTCATATAGTGCTAACTTATATTTGGAAGAAACATGGCGGCCGCTAGTCATATGACCTCACTGTAATAGAGCCACTGTACTAATAGTTACCTTATTAGATCTGTAGGCAATGAGAGCTGTATAGGGGCTTAGAGACCCCCCCAAATAACAATCTAAATATAGTATTATTTTTACAGTACATGTTTCACAAGTAAATTAACAAAACATTTGAAAAAATGCAATGCAAAGGAAGGTCCTCAGCCATCTTATATTATTAAAAATATTAATGTTGGCGATAAAAATATTGATAATGAATCAAAACTGAAAAGAAATTTGACTACAGTACCTGTAAATCAATTATTAGAAGTTATAACTAAAGTTAATCGAATTTATGAAGGTAGAAACATCAACTTATTAAATTTAACTTCGATAATATGTTGAAATTTCATAAGACGCTCATGGAAAATAGTTTAGCAATACACTCGTACCTCGCCTAGTGCACCCCTCGCCTAGAACACGAGCTAATCCTCGCCTAGTACACCGGCGTCACGTCACCCCTCCGAGTTCCCCCACTCCGACCGTAGTGTCGCGCGCAATGAGCATTTCTTTCGTGTTTTACGAATAGTTATGATGGGAACTCCTTGTTTTTAACGTGGCCATTCATTTATATTTTAATAGAACTATTTTTTACGTCCATGTTGAACCGACTCAAACATAAAACTCTTTTATTCTCGTTTATTTTGGAAATAATCAAGCGCGTGGTGGGGATAGACCGGCCTCTCCTCAGCCGGTGCACTAGACGGGGATTTCTGAATTTAATGCCGTGCACTAGGCGAGATACGAGTGTATTTGTATTACTGGAATGTTCATCTAGTGAAATTGAAATTTTCAACCCAGTATTATGTAATTCAAATAACAAGCGTTAATTTAAATTTATTTTAGATATGATTAAAGATAGTATTTCAAAAAAAATATTACAAAATGATCATTTATTAGAGGAAATTAATAATCCTGAATATGGAGCTCAAACAAAAAAACATCTAGTGCAAATATCGTCATTAATTGGGCATTTATTTCATGCGAATTTAATACAACCGAAAACTTGCTATGTTGAGTTTGGTGCCGGCAAGGGTCAACTCAGTGTTTGGATAACGAAAGCAACGAGTTCTGTACCAGACACATCGGTTTTACTGATAGAAAGGGCGTCATTACGCCATAAATTGGATAATAAGCTGGATAAAACTGAAGTAAACATACATCGAATCAGAGCGGATATTGCTGATTTAGCGTTAAACAAAGTTGAAGTTGTTCAAAAATCGGAGAAAATTGTTGGAGTCACAAAACACTTATGTGGTGGAGCGACAGGTATATTGTATTACATTGTTTCTAAAATTATGCTATTGTGACGAAGTATTAATTTTAATATATTGTGAAATAGATCTGGCATTACGTTGTATTGCAAGTAGCCTACATGAGAAACCGAATATTCTTGGTTTAGTTATGGCATTCTGTTGCCACCATCGATGTTTCTGGTCCACATATGTTGGCAAACAGTTTTTTGAAGTAAGCAAATCATAAAATTTACCTCAAACAAAAAATATACATTATTCTAAATATCGTTATGACGCGTTTCGTTCGCTATATTATTATCGAATAAATACATATCGTCATAAATACTTAATAATTCAAAATAATGTTTCTTTATCATAGAAAAATCAGTTATCAGAATCAGATTTTGATATAATTTGTGGTTTGGTGAGCTGGGCTACGTGTGGCACGGGTAAAAGTAGAGAACCAAAACCAACTGTTGGACAAATTCAAGAAACAAATAACGAAGAAGATAACCAACTAAAAAACAGGTTTGATTGACGAAAATGATTGTGGTTTTGAGTATACAATAGTATTAATATTATTTACTAGGGACGTGGAAATTGGCTTATCTAGAGAAGAAAGAGAAGCAGTGGGGAAAAAATGCAAAATTATGGTTGATTATGGAAGACTGTGCTATTTGGAACAATTGCAATTTAACTGCCAATTGTTTTATTATGTTGAACCAAATGTTACGTTAGAAAATGTATGTTTGGTTGCTCATAAAATGTAATATTTTACTATTTAACAATAAATTTATAAACATATTTCAATGTTAATTTTATTATTTCATTTTTAAGCATTGTTGTAAGGAAACATTTGCATCTATAAGAAAGATAAATAAGGCAAACTGCAAATTTGATGCATATGTATATTTTATTTATATTGTACTTGCTGTTGATACTACACAAATGTAACTGTATTCAATACACTATTACCATGTTCACATGACGGATTGAATTCGATATCGGTATTGAATCCCGCATGTGAACACAAAACACAAGGATTGGATTGACTCATTCCAGTCTCATTTTTAGTGGGACTGGATTGAAATGAGACATGCGCAGTATCGTGACAGCAGAGGCGTCGATAAGCCATTTCAAAGGGGGCGCACGTACCCTCTCTTTTAAACTGCGCCCCGCCTGTATTTCCCAAAATTTATTCTTTAAATATAGACACCTACGGAATATCGTCACAAATTCACATTTTGTATGACGTAAGTGAATCAGTAAATTTTTGCGCCCCCCACGAATTGAAATCCTAACGACGCCCCTGAATGACAGCTGACGACAGCGCATCTATCGGGATTTTTAAGAACTTTCAATCGTATTTAAAATCAAATTCAATCTCGGACATGTGAACACATGAGGAACGTATTCAGTTCAATCTCATTCCAGTATTGAATCCTCCATGTGAACATGGTATATCTTTTAACTAGATTAAAAATAAACTAGTTATTTGTAATTATTTCGTTTTATTTATTAAATTAATATATTTACAAAATATCTAATAAAAGTTAGTTTTACAATCCAAGTTTTTTTCTAATTATTACATACTAGCTAAAATATCTAAAATAGCCACAAACATATTCTGACATATAAAACCATATAGTTTCTTGTAAAAAAATTACATATAATAGATACAAAAATATTCTAAAAATAAAAAATAAATAACAATATTCATATATCACAGATATCACGATTCCTGGGTTTCCGTTGTTGATTTACTTTTAGAAACTATAAAGAATAGATATATAAATTATTATTATATACTTGTGTACAGAAGATATATTCTCAGATACACGGTATACAACGTATTTTATATGCGTACTATACAATACGTACTACAGTACTGAATTTTAGGAAGTGATTTAAAAAAGCTGATAATCTTTTCCGTTATTTCAATATTTCATTAAATTACTACATGCAGAAAATGTTTTTGTCAACATTACCTTTTTTAAGCAGAATTCTTTCGAATCCGTGTATAGGTGATTCGAATAAAATGCATAATATCATTGCAAGTGTAAACGTTAATAATATATGTGCTAACACAGTACTTGCCTAGAAATAAAACAAATTGTATTAAAAAGAAAAACAAAATCTATTCTGAAACAAATTCTCAAATAAAAACTTACAAGTTCGTAAATACTCATATATCTCGGTTGTCGGACTGTTCCAGAATTATGCAGCTCGACTAATCCATTAGCTAAATACGCACAATAGGTCAATCTACTCAACGGTATAAACGGTTTCCAAGATAAAATCTTTTGAACGGGCCCTTGCAAATATCAAGTAAATTTAAATATATTATTACTTTATTTGGTACCACGTATAAGAAATAGAAAACATAGAAACCTATGCTTACCAGCATTATTAGTGACACATGCCAGAATGACCCAACCAACTCCAAAACACCAGGCTACCTTATGTAGTGCCGAATAAACACCGGCTTCCACTGCGTTATATTCGTAATCTGGCTCGTAAAATACAATGATGGAGAACATGGAAGATATCCCAAAAAGTGTTCCAAATGTCCATCCAAGAGTTACATACAGTTTGGATAATTTATAACTAAAATTATAATAAATTAATAATCCTATTTTAACTTTCTAAAGGAAGAAAATTATATATCTATATATAAAATAAATGCATGTAACGATTGCTATAAAACAATATTATTTGTATAGTAACCAGTGTAACTTAAATGTAAAATTACTAATTTCAATAACCATTTTTCACTTAATGGTACTCTAACAAAAAAACTTTTTAAACCAAAGTTGCTAGAAATTTCATCGTATTCAACTCTAACTTGTGTTGTTTTCAATATATGCAAAAAGTAGCAAAATCAAACGATTACAACCGGTTAAGATATTGATTTAAAACAAGCAAAGGTGCACCAATGCCTTTGGCTCGCCGTATTATTTATTTAGTGGATATTTAATATTTTTATTAATTTAGAAAATAACTTTTATTTCAGAAGTTCACTACGTATTATTATGATTTACTTTTCATGAAAAAGCATTCGGTTCCGGTAACTAATTGGTCTTCTATAGACTACATGGCATTGAAACTGACAAAAACTAAAAGACACGTTAGAATCTATAAAATATATTACATAATACCATAATATTGTTTTTCTTTTATTTGCTCGAATATATCGAAAATCACGAAAAATGTCGAACTCGTGATTTTAACGGTAATACACGGTTTGCCAAACCCAGATTTTTTCCAAATCTATTTCGGCTTCAACGAAGGTGACCTTCACGTGAAGTTATTTAATTTAAAAAAATGTAAAACTGGATTGAGCATTAGGAAGAGTTTATCCATGGCAGTAATTATATGTTATAGTCACTGTCCATGGTCACTTTTTTATGCAAATTAAAATCTAGAATGTTGTTTCTTATCAAATTATATAATCTAATTCACCAGTTTTTTGTCGAAACTTTAAGAAATGGGGAAAAAAACATTTTTAATTAATGGTCTGAATTTTCTGAGAAACAAAACACCCGACGAATTTTCGGAAACTCTTAATAACTTACTTGGACGTCTGCATTTTATGGACCAAGTACCCAAATATTAGCCCAAAACAATACGAAGTCGCACGCATATGTGTCTTTATGTACACATTTATAAAGTACCAGTTTGATGATAAATCTCTTATTTCACTAAAATCAAAATAATTATATACAATAGATGATTCTATAGCTACATATGATTTTTCGCTTACGGTATAAAAATTAATAAAGTAGGGTCCAAGTGCTCTTGATAAGTTATAGCAAAGGGAATAATAACAGATATTAGTGTTGAGAATCCTAGAAAAACTAATCCAAATGTTTTCCAACGCCACAATGGATAAATGATCAGTGGTGCTAGTATAAACAGTTGTGTATCCACTGCTAGGTACCAAGATTGGAACATGCACTTTAAAATTCAATTTTGTTCATTAAAATATTACAATTTTTAGTATTCGTTTTACAGAAAATTTCAGTTTAAACTCATGTTTTTGCTCTATCTAACCAACGGAGGAAGAAGATGATTTTTAAACGAAACAA
Organism: Leistus spinibarbis; assembly: GCA_933228885.1. Lineage (NCBI taxonomy): Eukaryota > Metazoa > Arthropoda > Insecta > Coleoptera > Carabidae > Leistus > Leistus spinibarbis. The sequence continues at coordinate 3,178,366 of OW121796.1, forward strand.
GCTGAGATTTTGTGGAAAAAGAATACAGCTAAAATTAGTCTATTTCGCAGTACGCGCATTTATTTGTAGTAGGCACCAATGCTTTTAGCTCACCGTATTATCTATTCAGTTGATTTTTTTTTTAATTTATATAGAAAACAGTTTTTCTAACCACTGGTGTTTATAGAAGAAAACCACTGAATATTGAAGATATAAAATGTAAAAGACAATACAACGTAACCATATTATAAATTTCAAAACCACTAATTTTTATTAAAAAAAAATTCTGGTCTATGCGTTTACAGTTTGAAAAAAACGTTATATTTATAACAAATTTTATAATTTTTTGAATAAACATAAACTTGGCATTCAACTATATCATGCGCCATGGTTACAAAAGTATATACTGTTTCGAATATTATACTATAATAATATTTTGTTTCTGTTTTATTAACGTCCTTACCAAATGTTCGGCTTTGATATAATTGTTGATGTATAAAAGATTGACCCACCATGATTCTTGGCAACGATCACGTTCGACCATTATTTTTTCATTCCACAGCGGACCTTCGTCTAGACGAATTAGCCAGGTTGAATACAAACCAATAACAACGAAATACGCTGGAGTTAATCTATATTTTAAAAAGCAACAAGTCAAAACTACGTCGTCATATCGCAAAAGAAAAATATATATTATTACTAAATTGAATTTGTAATAATAAATATTTTTCTTTGTGCACTATAATCTAACCTGATATATCTAAAAATATATAAAGCAGCAAAATTTACTTTTCCATTTCTCTTTTCTAATTCACGGAGCAAAAGAAGACACATTAGAAAACCACTGATCAATAAATATGTATCGACCATCAATGGATTATTGAAAAACATTCCGTTTTCAACTTTTCGAGAAGCCTGCTCAAATAAACACATCATTTTACGAAATATATAATATGTATCCTATGTACAGTATTAACCTTACGAAATGACCATTTAATCGTGGATCGAAAGATTTTAAATGCACTTTAAATTTAATTGTAACTTTTAAAAATCATTTCTTTATAAAACTTAAATGTGAATACAGTATTTGACAAATGGTGGACCCATAGACAATTGCACAAAATTTATTTAAAAATAATCAATTGCGTCGGAAATATTCGACTGCTAGCGAATCGAATAGTAATTATCATAATTCGTTAGTATCAGTGACTGTTTTAAATGGAGGCAGGGTGCGTTGTTGCTCATAAGCCTCCACCAAAATAGAGCTCCACCAATATTATCAAAATTTAAAGAAATTGTTTTATAAATTTAAAAATTAATGTTTTCAATATCAGTTTTTTATTTATGACACGCAATTGATATTAAAAGGACTGTAACTATTTTTGATCCAGTGTAATCTTTAAGTTTGAGTAAAATTCACAATGAAATTTAATTTGTGACTATTTTAAGATTAAAATTATAATAGAGAGATTTTTAACACACACCAAATTTCTGCACATACATCAAATTTCTGCTCATACATAGGCCTTAAAAGGATAAATCCGGCACTGGTTATTATTGTATTATTAGCAACTACGTATAAAAAAGTAAAAACAAAATACCTGTTTGATAAAATGTTCGTTAATCGTAGGCCCTCCTGCTGAAAACAACAACGTGTGCCCCGCAATTATAAAAATCATCGACAAAAACTTAATGCCACAAATACAGTTCAAATTCATCTCCGACGAAGAGCTGACACTAAATATTTTCTTAACGTTGTTAATAATTGAAAACGAAAATATGATTTCCGCTAGTGTACCCGTCGGCATTTTGTCATCTTTTTGCTGGTAATACACTACAATATGGTAGAAAGTGGCAATACAAATTATGGATAAAAATGTGATAATGACATAGCTGCAAACGGAAACAAACATTAGCAAAATATGTATAAACACGAGTAATGCTTCCAATGTAATGTACCCATAGATCACTTCGGATGAGCTGTAAGTAATTTTTGTCTCATAACGACACATTCTATCGGATACATTCACACTCATTGCATCAGCTGATCCTAATGCTCCGTTTAAAATAAACCCTAATATGTAGGCTACTTCGGCTGGTTTGCAAGAGTGTGGGACACAGATAGCCCAGTGTAGCGTTGAATTTTCTTGCCATCTTGGCAAATTCTGTGGAAAAATCAAGTATGCCAAATATTCACATTACACGGAGATTAAAAAAAGTAGGATAGCGAAAAAATTGTAGTAAAAAATTGCCTAATTATTTTTTGGAGGACATTTTATTTTTTGATTGCGCACTTATTGCTCATATCATTAATAATCAAATTAAAGCGTGTATTTTGACGTGTAAAATTAAGAATTGTAATAAAACATAAAATTCTACAATAAACGTATTTCTTTTCATATTGGTGCTAAATTTTAGGAGTACTATATATTAATATTGTTGCTACAATTGTAGTTTTTTTCACGTAACTTTTTAAATGTGAACAGAAATCAATATTCAAAATTATAGCTGTTCAAGGTAATAACATAAAACTGTTAGATTATATCAAACCAATTAACGTTCTTCTATATTTTTTGTTTGAAAAATAAATAATATATGTATCTGACAGTCGGTACAATATTATTTATGACATCACTTATATACTATTCTTAATTCTTTGCGTTTATTATTATTACTTATTATATCCATTTTTTTTTAAATGTATGCCTTTTCTAGTACCAGCGATTATATGGAAAGACATATATAAATATATATATAAATATTTTCGTAGTATATACTACGAAAATATTTATTTCTCCGAAAGAAAGATATCGATACAAAAATCCAGTATTAGAAATATTTTACTTTTACGCTACAAGAAAAGAAATTCCGTCGAATAATGACTGTTGAAATAAATGAAGAAAAAAGGTATTTCGGACACATTGTTACACTTTTGGTCATAGTAATATTCATTAATTCCATAAAACTACTCAAAACCTATCATGAAACAAAGCTCGAAAAAAAATTGGCTTAAGTTATTTTTATTAGAAATATAACAGTCGATGCGTAATTGCATAAAAAAGTACCTGGCAATATATATATATATATATATATATATATATATATATATATATATATATATATATATATATATATATATATTACAATTTCAAAGGTAAAAAATTAAAATTATAAAAAAGGGCCTAATTAGGAGATTTTAACTATTTAACACCGGAACTGTATTAAATTAAATTATGCAATCATGTGTTATGATATTGATTTTTATATAAAAATAATTCAGGCTTATTTTATTCGAGCTTGATTTTGAAACTTAAATTATTTCAAATTGAAGATAAGCTGTCTTCATGTTGACTCAAAACAACGTTCAGTTTTAATCAGTTTGGTTGTTTGTTTTGGTTTGCCTCGTGTTTAGTTTCAATTGTTGTTGTTGCGGCAATATTTCATCAATTGAATTCATTTAACCAATATTGTTCAAAATAATATTAATTTTAATCGCAAAATTGCATGAGAATGCACAAAAAACAATCACGTATTTAACTTGTACAATTTAATATCCGTATTTCTAGAGATTCTTTGTCGGAAAACAGAAACAGAAAAAAGAACTATTCTCCACTCTTAAAATATCTGATTGCAGTGACATATTTGAAATATTTTACCAACCATTGCAGCGGAGTTTTCTCCGACTAGTTGCACCGGAATTTTAAAACCGGATCGAAGCGATATGGGATAAATGACCAAAAGATGTTTTGGGCATAAACGCTGTTCATTTATTAAATAATAAAATGCACGTTGATGACCAAGAATTTGTTTACCTTTCTATCTATTTTTTATACGATTTTTCATAACTTTAGTTGAAGGTTGAATAATGGTAATTAATTCGTTTTTATTATTAAGAATTATAATATTACTACTGTTGCACAGAGATTTCGAGTGGTAGATGATATCCTTAAAATAATTCTATATTATATCAAATAAATATATCCATAATTGATGATTTCAGTTTAACTAATGTCAAATGATGCAAGTTCATCTTTCTCATTTTTAAGTTGGAGATTTACGAATTTTAAGGTATAAGCTTAGATTTTTGTTACAACATACTTCATGTATTTTTTTCTCGGTAGCTGCATCATTAGGATGAACATCGGCTAAGCAATATTGGCCTTTGATCCGTGGTACATTGTGATCATTCTCGTACACTCTCACCGAAATACACTCATCGTAATTCCCCATTTGGTAATACGAGCCAGTCAGTACACTTTGTGGAAATTTTGCCGATGAATCCAACACTGCAAACAAACAATAACATATTTCATGCGTGCGTTAGAAATCGCAAATCCAACAAAGCAGCACCAGAAGAATGTAAATTTGTTCATTTAAATACATATACATACATAATTATTACCTCGCATTTTGTATTATTACTCATATTTGAACGTTTACTTTACAATACCTGCTTTATTTGTCTTAAAAGTATGAAATAATCGCACCTTATATAAATGTGCAAATATTTAAACCACTTTCTTTGTTCGAAAAAAGTATCGGAAAAGACAATTTGTTTTATTTATTTATAACAGGGTCAGTAGAAATGGACGTCTTAATAAACGCATTTAAGGAAGTTTCATCTTTTCTCACGCAATACCAGGAATAAGATTTGTTAAATATTGATAGTGTGACTTCACATCCTCAATGCAAAATTTCAGAATAAGCGACAATCCGTCAACGCAACCATGCGATGCCCAACAAAGAAAGAAAAATATGTTGTTGCCGGAACACGTATAACCACTTTCATTTTCTACTTTCATCTCAAATAGTCCCAAATAACTGGCAATAAATACGTTTTTAAATCAGTGTGTCATGACCTAGTACGACTTTCGTACAATTTATGTAATAGTATAAATACTGTCATGATTATTTCTATTTACATAATAGACACTCAATCTTGTTAAAACATCGCAGCTGAAGCAGTAATACATAATATATTTTACTATTAATAACTTTATTATGTTAGATTTCTTATTTAAAATTAAATGAAATTGATCTCAGTTACGAAGCAAGTCATTCTGAAAATAGTCAGATTCGATTCAGGGATGGTTAAAAACGGGTAAGTATATCTTGGGTTTGCATAATTACTAAAGGAACTACACTAATGTCCAATAAATAAGAGTTTTTAATAATATTTTACGCGGTTTACATTTGACATAATTGTTTTTAATACTCCTAGTATTTTCGTAAAATGTTTTGGGGTAAGAAACAAGCTTATATTTTATTATTAAATAGGCATGCTTTTTGCAATTGCAAATCAGTTTGTACTTCAAACGTAAAAAGTCAAATAATTAATATTGTAAAAAGAATATATTATAATGAGTGTTTCTTGAAAAATTGTATTATTATATTCAGTAGATGGCATATAGAATCAACTATTGAAAAATCTGGATATCATGCCAGTAAGGTTGTCATTTGTATCAATTTTCCTTTTGTAATGATCTCTAAACGAAAAACCAGCAGAATTCAAACCTGTCTATTAGACACTGGTTCACGTCGGTCAACTATTGGTATTTCACAGAATAAATAAACAAAACCAGAATATTTTTATTGAAGATTAGTGTTTTATTTATTGTTAAGGTTAAGAATGAGCATATCCTTTTTATGACAATATTATATATATATATATATATATATATATATATATATATATATATATATATATATATATATATATGTGTATATACGTTATAATATTATTTAAACTAATACAAAATGTTCAAGTTAATATGTTGTAGTCAAGTTTATACATTCTAAAACACACAAAACCAATTCCTTTTTTTTAAATTATATAATTATTTTAAAAATAATAAAATATTGGTTTCTTTATAAACATTCGTATAAGAAAGTGAAAAATAAAATCCTTTATAATTTCTCATTCCAGGAAATAATAAAAACTTGTTTTATAATAAAGGAAGCAAAACAAAAGTAATGAAACAGCAATATTGTGGTGTAATAAATGGTTATAGCCTTGTTATTTTTAATATTAAAAATATACGTAAGGATCATGGAAATGATACTGTTTGAATATATATTGATAATTTAATAATCTAACGTAGGCGTACAATAAATTTAAGTGATTTAAAAATGTATCATGAACATCAAGAAATACATTTTTGAATATTAATTCAAGATTACACATTTATTTGTTTCCTTGGTGCCTACGCATATAGTAATAATTTAATAATATACACAGAGAAATGTGACAGCTACATAAATACACGTATACAGCGGAAATGGTAACAGTGAAATAAATGTACTTGCCTTGATCACAGATAGCCAGTGTATCAAGATCACAAAGACCAGTGATTGATCGAGGTTAAAAAGAAAATAATCAATTATACTTTCCACGGTTTTTGTATAGGTCGACGTACTATATAAATGCATATTTACAGATCATATTTTAAATTAGCTACAAAATTTTTACTGTTAAAAATAGTAGTATATATCCAATATCTGAAACTTTAGGAACCTTAAGACATTTATATTTGTGGTAGAAAAGTGGTGAAGTAGAAATATGCCAGTTATACCTGCGTTCGGTTTTTCGAATCGCAGTGTTTTCTTTTTTTTTTTTTCTTTTGGGTTTTTTAGCCTAATATACCTTCAGATATTTCAGCGATTTCCAAACTGGGAGGTATGGCTCCCTGGGGAGGCGCAGACTAGCGCAAATGGAGGCGCGAAAAGTTTAACAGAAATGTAATTTTTTGTATTCATTCATACCATTTAAAAAGGTGTCTGTATTATTTTATGCAAGAAAGGGGACTAATATTGGATTTTTTTGTAAAGGGAGGAGTAATAACATAAAGTTTGGAAACCACTGATCTACATGGTTAAAGAAGAATATAAAAAAAAGCAAACCGATTTGCATTTCCAAAAGCAGCTTATGAGGGAGCCGCTGGCGGGTGTGCGGGAACCCAATATTAAGTTCAACACAGTTCAAATAACTTGAGAATCAAATAAAATATTCGGCAAGGTTAAAGAAGAATAGAACAAAAGTATCTTATAAGAGAGTCGCTGGCGGGTGTGGCTGAACCCAGTATTAGGTTCAACAGTTCAAATAACTTGTGATTATTTAATAATATTAAAATGATTTCCATATAAATATTTTCTCTTATTGACAAATGTCATAAATGTTTATTGTTGTATAACAATTTAATATTTTGTGTTCACAAATGATATTATGTATGCTTTTAGTATTTCCATACTAATTTTTTGTTGTATTTGTTCACATTACATTAGTGAGTTTTATAAAGACGAGCGAACATTAATAAATATACAAAAGTTGTTACATCATCATTGGAATTTTAACCATACTTAAAATGGAATGTGCAATATAAAGCAGTTTAAGAAATAAGAAAGGTAGTAACCTGCTTTTTATACAAGGTAATTCGGCATATGTACAAATCAAATTATTGCTACTTAAATGAATCTGATAGAATTAAAATAGAATTTAAATACACCAAATATACAAATTCAAACTTGTTAAATACAACATAATCCATTGAATTAAAGAAGTAACTGCTTATGTTTAGTGTCGAGAAACAATTAAAATTTAAATATCGATTACATTTTTCGAGCAAAATAATTTCTTATACTATATAAAATTTCTACAGAATAAATTAACACCAAGTCATTCATAATTTTCATATTGTCGATGAGAACTCCCGAAGTTAACCGAAAGAGTCGATCTTAAGCATGTCTCGCGCGCATGCGTTTTATTATGCAGATCAGCGGTTCCCAATCTTTTATAAATAATTTTCATTTTTTTGAAGCGGTTTATATTTTGATTCTTTGCGTCCGCAAATGTTACAGACACTATAACTTTTTTATCGTACGATGAGGTAAAAGTTACATTTTATATTAATTTTAGACTACCAATTCGGTAAGCTTGTTATAATAATAATAAATCTTAATTAATATTATAAATGGATTTTCACTATCCATTAGCGACTAATTAGGTTAACCATGGATTTATTTGCTAAATACCTGGTAACATCTATACAAATATCCAAAATATTGTGAAATTCTCTTTACCAAAAATAGAATTCACTAATTATTATTATATCCAATATGAACAACGAGTTAAATGCCACCGCAACTTTCCTTTTGAGTAATATCGTAATTTTTGAAATATAATAGGCATATTTGTATATAGACAAAACCTACCTTATATAATACAACATTTAAACTTAACTAATCGTACGATTTGTAAAATGTTACGTAAGGTTTTTGTGTATCAAAAAAATCACTTACTTTGCATGGCCCACTTTTCTCGTCTGTTCAGTGCTGCGAGAGTGAGTAATATGTGCTCTTTGCACACTTCGTCCTGTAGATTTTCCATAGCACCTACAATGATTGACATGTCCGGTGGTAAGAATAATCGAACATCATCCGGATACTTTGATTCTGTTTTCAGGGAAGGGAGGACTTCCCTTTCAGTAATGATCTTCGTTTCCTCTGAAAAATAAATATTTTCTTCAATTTTATATTACATTCACATTGGATTTCATTAAATTTTGTGTAGTTTGTTTAGCAAATGTAAATATTATGCAATTGAAAATTGAATTAGTTTAAAATACGCACTATGACCTTGATAAATAGAACCAAATTTTAATATAAAATGAGAAAGTATATATTATATAATTTTTATCAAAAAATAATTTACTATCCGCCAATGTTACAGACACCAGCTCTTGTATATATTATTAGTGTTATATTTATATTATTTTATTACCAACAAAGAGATCGATGGGATATTCCGACCAAACTCTCATAACATTGTTGTACTTTTGTTATAAATTTTGGCATTCGTCGATACTGCGATTACCATGAAGTAATTTAGTAATTATGTAATAACCATGAATCCAGCATATAAATTTACTAAGTTCAAAAGCGATTTTCCAGTAAATGGTCATTTTTTTTAGCTAACTTTTATAGCCATTATTTTTTCTGTACGCGTTATCGAGAGACTAAACGTGTAGCAGGATTAAACTAACGGATTATATAAGCTTTTTTACTTTATTGATATTTTAATGAAAATACACGTTATTAATTTTTTAGAATCAAATTTGTGTATGTGTCTGTGAATCCTCTACAACAGAAATCTGTTATATACGTATGAAACAATCCAGAAGAAAACCTATTTATGAAAACTGAATTTAAAGTGGTGGTTGGAAGTTTATTCCTGCTACATTTTACATCTCGAAAAGGGCATGCGAGTGAATAAGTGATAGAATGAAACATATATTTATATTGTTTATAACTTATGTTTGAATGTTTTCTCAAGAAACGTATCACTTATTAGAAAATCGCTTTTGAAATTTATCAAATGGTTTTAAAACAAAAGTGAAACCAATATTATTAGAGTTCTCTTTTATAATGGGAAAATAAAAATATATCACCAAATCAATATGTATTCTTCAATTATAAAGACAGGAAAGTAAAACTATGAATAAGGTACGATTTCGAGAATATATATATATATATATATATATATATATATATATATATATATATATATATATATATATATATATATATATAACATAGCTTTGTGTTTGCTGAGATGACTTGGATTAGTTAGATACTTACGAGTTTCGTTTTGCCTATTAAATTCTTGTAATAAAATCGCACTGAACCCAGTATTGTTAAATACATCGTTATTTTTAGCCACTAAATTGTCACAATAAATGAATGTTAAAGAGCAGCACAGTAACACCAAATAATGATTGATAAATATCATATTAAAATGTGTTTGATTTTTCTAAAATATTATAATGAACTTATCTTCACTGTCCACGAAATAAAACTAATTGAAGCTCGAAAAAATGTCAAGTTTCGTGCGAATTCGTTTCGCAACGCAACAGTATTGGTTGAAGCACCGCTGGGAGGGAGATGGCTATAATATAGTTATACATTTGTAAATAAGAATGATATTACAAGAAATAGTGGGAAATGCGGAAGAAAAGAATGTAAACAGACATAATGGAGTAACGCATACACATACCATACCGTTCGTGCGATTTGCGATGTCTTCATATATTGTATTGTTCACTTACAACAACTACGTCACGTGCAGCAACCTATATAAGCTCATATTATATTTTGAGCAATAACAAAATCAAATTATATAACATAAAATTATTGAAGCAAGTTATTGAGAAACTAGTCGTGTATATATTGCATACACATTTTAATTTATTATATAATTAATAAGTGATGAAAATCAATGTCGAAAAATATAAATAATAGAAATTTTGAATTGCTTATTATATAAATGCGTAATGCACGTGTCAATCCAGTTCACCATAATAGATAGTTAGTATATAGACTTAACTTTTATTTGTCTCTCTATTTTTAGCAACAAAAGTAAGTCCAAAAAATTATTCTATATATGTGCCGCGTTTGCTCACTTTGGAACAAGTTTTGGGGCCGGTTAATTACTGTAGATGAAACCTGGATACACTATTACACCCCAGAAACAAAAATAAGTCAAAACAGTGGACTGCAAAGGGGGAATCGGCATTAAAAAAGGCAAAGGCTGTTCTTTTGGCTGGGAAAGTGATGGCGACTGTTTTCTGGGATAGTCATGGATTTTGAAAAAGGAAAAACCATTACAGGAGCATTCTACGCATCATTACTTGACAAACTGAAGGTAGATATTGCGGTAAAACTCTACTCCTCTGAAGGTACACATTTCACAGTTTAAATTCAACCCGAGTTATAGGGCCCCAACATTTGGAGCCTTCCCTTAATACTGCCCTTATAAATATAATTAAAAATATTTCTATAAGATTGTTTTCATATTATTATTAACCCAAAGGCCATAAAATAATATTTTAATTAATTATTTTTTTTTTACCAAGATAATCTACAAAAAATTGTAAGACTTTTTATATCTACATAATTTTTTTAATTGTTGGCCAAAGCCATAATGATTAATAACCGCTGCTCGCATCGCATATGCATAGGTGCGTTGTACCTAAGCTTGTTAAGAAAGAAAACATAACCACATATTTTATGAAGAGTTAAAATAAAAGACACTGTTGAAAACGAAAGAAATTGTTGATATACAAAATTTATTATTGTTATCATCCGAACAATCAACAACATTTTAAATTAAAATATTATAATTTTAAATAATTTTTTTGGCCTTCGGGTTCACTAACTGAAAATATGTTATTGAAATTATAAGACTTATAATATTTTGATGATTTTCTTGATATACATAATTAAAAACATAATAATAATGACATTATTTTTTTATGTTCATAATTGAAGAAACTGTGTAGCCATAAATTATCTTAATTATATTTTATTTTTCAGAATATTCTGACGATTTACAATAATATTCTAAGGGTAATATTCGAAATACATATAGTTAAATTGTTATTTAGTATGCGAGTCAAGTCAAGCATAATGTTCGTTAAGTAAGCTGGGAGAATGTTCTAAAACGTAGAAAGTAAGTAAGTAATTACAGTTAAAAACACAGATATTTGAATATATTAAATTTTATTATCCCTTATATTTAAGTTTGATTTGAATTTGTGAAAATTCTCACTAATATATTATTACCAACAAAAATGTGTTACCATATTTTACTTTAAAAACTATTATTATATGTATTTGTTTAAGAAGCGTTTTGTTCACTTATTTCTTCTAAACAAAATTTGGCAATGTTCGTCATCCTCTGCATGATCATTGCGAATGGCACTGCTTTGGTCAACATGTGAACCGTCGCCGGTACGTAACGCCCGCTTGGCAACAAGATGCAGTGGCACGCTCTTTAAATCGTACGCCCAACCAATGTTCGCCATCAAATGTATGAAGGCTAAAGTCCAGTTTGCTTCGTATGTGGGCAATTCGGCCGTTTTGTAATCCCATGGAAACACATGGTGGTAGTTATGCCATCCCTCACCCAGAACCAAGTAGCTCATCATTTTGTTCTGTGCGGCGCTGATGTCTCTAGAAATCAATTGAATAACAGAGCACTTAGAATTTTTTTATAATCGTAATTGCCATGTTGCTTTGAAGGCTCGATGTGCCCATAAACGATGCGTGCCGGCCGTTATCCCTAGCAATGATAACACACCGTAGAGGTAACCTGAAAACGAGTTCGTTATTTTAAATTTAGCAACTACATAGGTACATTTAGGTATTTCATCGTCGTTCGTCGCTGTTAAATCGGAAAGGTGTATCTAACTTTTTATTACTTTACAATGGACCGATTTTTAGTATAATAACTTAAATATAATTAATAGAACTTGCTGTTGGCACTTGTTGAAACATTTTTAATAAAATTTGTAATAAAAACACTCGTTAAGTTTCAAAAAAAAATTTGTTTATTGTTAATACGTATTTCGGCTTCTTAGGCCATCATCAGAATATATACAAGAAAATTACAATGGGGTCTGTACTTATATCTAAGACAAATTGTAAACAATATGGAGGGGTTATATTAAGGGAATACCAAGCAAGGATGAAAGTGGTTTTAGAAGCGGTGACGAGTTCAGATCTAACTGTTCATTCAATAAGTTCTTGTTCTGAGAAACTGCTTTATTGATCTCTAATGCTTCTAGAAGGTTCAACTTTAATCCTTTCTTGTTGACATGTAAAATCTTAAGACTATGGATGTCAAATTTATGATTTAATTCTAACATATGTTTGGCAACATTAGAATCACTTTTTTGTAAACGCCAAGATCTCATGTGTTCGGAAAATCTTACATTAAAATTACGTCCTGTTTGACCTATATAAGAGAAATTGCAATCATTGCATGATATTTCATATACACCACTTTGTGCAAGTTGGTTCCGTGTAAAGATTTTATTATTAACTAAATGATTCTTTAAAGTGTGTTTATTATAAAAGCTGATGTAATGTCAAGTGACTTTAGTTTTTCTGATATTCTAAAGCTGGTTTTGCCTATGAAATTAATTTTGCGATATATTTTAGTATTTTCTTCGATAGATTTGTGGTAAAAATGTTTGGTCAATTCCTGTCGTTGTTTCCTGTGCACCATCTTATTTATAATTATAGGGTTGTATCCATTATTTAATGCAATTTCTCTTAATGTTTGTAATTCGGTTTCAAAATCGGAATCAGATAAAGGAATTTTAAGTAGTCTATATGTAAAGCTGTGGAAAGCTGAGAATTTTATATTTTCTGGGTGATTGGAGGATTGTGGTATAATTGTATCTGTATAAGTTGGTTTCCTGTAGATATTAAATGATAGTTTATTGAGATTATGCATGATAGTCAAATCTAAAAAGTTAATTTTTTTTATTATTACTTTTGGCTATCATTTAAGATATAATACATAGAAATCGAATGAGTGTACTCAACGTACATTCATTAGAATCAAAATAGTGCACCTGCGACTATGGACATTTCCCCAATTTACAAAAAATCTAAATGTCTAAGAAACAATTGAGAACTGCTTTTGTAATCTACACACTGACACCTTTCAGAAAATGTATAAAACATATAAATTCACGCAGTGCACGAATTAAAAAAGTAACATTTTAAAATGGAATTGGCTTCTTAATTTAAAGAAAAACTAAGCGTTCCCTTCGTAAATGTTAGCTTTATTCGTAAAGAACATTCATTACACATATAAAACATATAGAATCAACACTGCACAACAAAATAAAACATCATTCCATAATTTGACAACAACAATGCAGTTTTATCTCAGTAAAGTTATCCAAAGTTTTCTCCGGTCACGATTTCTGTTACCAACCTAAAAATAACAAAATCCCCTTGTTTAATTTTGGCGCAGCGAAGCACTCCAACCGGTGTCAGTACCAATTTCTGATTTGGCGTTATAATTTTTCACCGCCGTTTCGTACTAAATTATAGACGATTCTATTCAAATAAAATTACTTCCCGTCACTTAAAAATTAGACAACCACAACGTAACCACAAACAACTGCGCCAAAATTAATTAAGGGGATTTTATTATTTTTAGGTTCGTAACAGAAATCGTGCCTAAGGAAAACTTTGGATAACTTTACTGACATTTCGACATAGCCTGCCTGCATAGTTCTTATATGCGTATTTATTTCCTCGTGTATTATCATGTAATGCAATGTCATTTATTCATAGGCGGTTCGATTTAAAATGCAACAGACACAATAACTAATTTTTAAATTGATTGTAATTATGAATTCTTACCCCACAGTAATGTAGCGAATTTGCCAGTTGTCAATACAAGGTATATTGCATAAATTGTCGCAACATGAACAGCTATTATTTTCAATGCAGCATGCCAGCGAATCTTCCATTTATATTCTATATTTTTAGTGGTTTGTGTTGTTATTTGTGCATCGGACCCTTGTGTTTCTTCATCGTCATCATCTAAAACATTCATTAAGGAAGAGAAGTTTGAGTATACTCTATCTATCCGACAATAGAAATAGTTGGCGGCACTTTATATTATCATTATCATTTTTTAGTGTTTTTGTGCTTAAAATCACATAATATGAAAAAATGTTATGAACATTTTTTAGTGCATTTTTAAAAATTCAAAATTATAAAATTTAATAATTTTTTACGGGCTTTGGGTTAACAATATGAAAAAATCTTGTTGATATAAAATATCTTAGAGTTTTTGGGTGTTTTAATTATTTTTATAAGAGCAATATTAAGGGGGGCTCCAAATTTTGGGGGCCTATAACTCGGAAAGTATACGGTTGATTGGATTTAAACTGCGAGCGGATTCAAATGGGATGCCAAATAATATGTGTACCAAATTTGGTGTGAATCGCTTCGATACCTTCAGAGAAGAAGAAGAGAAGAATTATGATTTTTTTAGATATAGATAATAGTTTAGGAGGTAGAAGTGTTTGAAGGAAATTTATGATCCGAGAATGAATGCTACTGACACACGATCGATTGCTTTGGCTCTTTTGTACTTGGTACGGCGAGCTAAAAATTGTGTACCGTATAACGAGATTGCAAATTGTAGTCAATGTGATCATTACCATTACATACATTTGGAACATTGATTATTCTCCAATAAACTTCTATAAACTTACCGTCTCCGAAGTCACCGTTAGACAAATATATGTAGATCCATCGTGCAGCCTCAACAAAATCAACATTTTCCATCAATCTCCTCTTTACTCGCTCAATATTTGCTGATCCATCGATGCCAGTGATTGCTTTTTCCGCTGGAACATTTGCAGCACTTGGATTCACCATATCCCCCAAATGTCTTGCTGGATTTTATGAAGTAAATACGAAATAACCCTTGCAATTGCACAATTTACACTAACAATAAACATTTTACCTTTCTGTCCATTTATATAAGTGCAACCTGCAACCTAGTTGTTACTCCGTCCCCCTTATTCACGTGATACATAATTAAATATTTGATATACATAAATTCATGGTGTAAGTGAAGTATTGTAATTAGTAACTTATTAAATATGGATGCCTTTGCTTATGTGTTCTGTGCAATGGATGCTCTATCATGTATGCATTTGGCGAGTATCGCTTTATAATTATTATTTTTATGATTTTTTATATAATGTTGTTCCTAATACGAGTGTATATAATATAAGGAAGTATAGCAATCATGAAAAACTTCGAACATGAAATACATATATTGCTCATATCTGAATCAATTCTGATTTGTATGAAGTGTGAACCAAACCTAGAGCCAAAGCTGTCGAAACTTTGAACTGAAGATTTGTGTTTTATATGAGATTTTTCACCGGAAAACACAAATAGTACGACTGAGAACGTATATCAGCGTAATGCTTATTGCGGATAAATATTGAAATAAATTTTGAAAAACAGTATGTATTAAAAATTATACTTGAATATATTTATAATGTAAATATTAATATTGGAACACACGTTGACACGTGTAGTTTATATTAATTATGATTACAATACTTCATTACATATGTATTAGAAAATTAAAATAATATATGATGATAATCATATTTTCTAGCTTTTTGTACAAAGAATTTTTATTTTGTCCATGAAATTATGAATATTAAATATTTTTTAATATTCACATTATAAATATATTCAGGTATAATTTTTAATACGCATTACAATGTTAATTCTTGTAAAATAAATATATTTTAAATATTATGGTTTTGGGTTCACAATCTATAGGAAAATTATAGCTATAACAAATATAAAATTTTATACAAAAAGAAAACGAATCCATCTAAAATGTATATATCAATATCTATAATCATTTTGAATTCATCGAAATGGCTATGCTGGCTATATTTATAGATCAAATAAAATTCAACGTTCTCAACACCGCTGAAAACAAAATTTCAAAAATATATATATTCGCCCGGCTAGCTCAGTCGGTAGAGCATGAGACTCTTAATCTCAGGGTCGAGGGAGGGTGCGAGCCCCACGTTGGGCGTATATATTTTGAAATCAGCACATATTTATTTAATAGCTTTAATTGCAAAAATTTGCATCCCGTGAAACTAAACAATGTGTTTCACTAATTAAACATTAAAAATTAATTAAATAATTTTAGTTCGTGAATTGCGGGAATATTTTTTATGTGGCCTCCTGTAGTCCGGGAATGGAACTACACAAGAAAGCGCTGTATAGCTTATTATGCATTACGTTAGCCGTCCGTATATGTACATTTACTCCTTAAATTTATGTAACCAACAATACATATATAGCAGACCACATTAAATCGGCAGCCATTTTGTTTTTTTCTTATGTTTGAAAAGAAAAAGTTTAGTGCTGGCCACTTCGGCCATTTTGTATCGTAATATTGTAAAAATTAAGTGCAGACCATTGCAGATCAGAAATTTAAATTTATAATATTTATTATGTTTCGCCTAAAATAATGCAATCATCAATATAATTGAAACTGTTTATTTACCACTTAATATTAAGCAACCAACAATACATGTAAGCTCACATATATATATATATATATATATATATATATATATATATATATATATATATATATATATATATATATATATATATATATATATATATATATATATATATAATGAAAACTACGTAAAAGAAAGTTCTGTGTTGGCCACAACCCATTTTTACTTTCTTTTACAGAGTAATAAGTAAGTAAGATCACCGAAAAAATCGAACTCGAGATTTCAACGGATATACACGGTTTGAACTTCTCTGAATCGAATGTGACTATTTTCGGAGTGACGTCTGTGTGTGTGTGTGTGTGCGTGTGTGAGTGTGTATGTGAACGCTCTAGAGCCGAAACTGTCCAACGTAAAATTATGAGATTTCAAACTTAGGACTTGTATATGGTCTAGTTGTGCACCTCCTATTTTTGAAAAGAATATTCAAACCGGCAGTGCATGTTTACTCTATGCATTTTTTGTTCTATCTCCAATATCACTAGAACGGCTGCACTTACGGCAAAAATAGTTATGTTTATAATGAAAGATATTAATATTTGGCACAACTTTTGTTTGAAAAGTTTCTTCAATAAATGTACCAGTTACGAGAAAACCGCTACCGAAAATTTTAAGAATCTTGTTTACGTTGTCATGGATTCGAATGTAGCTTAATTAATCGGATCATCTGCGCCTGTCAATATTTTGACAAGAAAACAAAATGGTCTGAATTAGATAAATGACATTTCAGAATATTTCTGTAGAGAATTGCTTAGTTTTCATAGTTAGTACTTCAAAACCATTATAAATTGGTATTGGTATAATTTTCAACGCATTCATTTATATAAGGTAAGCTTGGTTTTCATATTGTTTCTGTTGGATTATTATTTCCTAATATTATATTTTTATAATCAATAAATATTGATGAAAACTACGTAAAAGAAAGTCCCGCGTTGGCCACAACCCATTTTTTGAAGAAATATTTCAAACAAAAGTTGTGCAAAATATTAATATCTTTCATTATGAATATAACTATATTTGTCGTAAGTGTAGCCGTTCTAGTGATATTGGAGATAGAACAAAAAATGCTAGAGTAAACATGCACTTCCGGTTTGAATATTCTTTTCAAAAATAGGAGGTGCACATCTAGGGCATATAGAAAGCTTAAGTTTGAAGTTTCATAATTTTTCGTTCGACAGTTTTGGCTCTAGAGCGTTCACAGACACACACACACACACAGACAGACGTCATTCCGAAAATAGTCACATTCGATTCAGAAAAGGTCAAAACGTGTATATCCGTTGAAATCTCGAGTTCGAAATTTTTCATGTTCTGTGTACGACTGAGAACGTATATCAGCGTAATGCTTATTGCGGGTAAATATTGAAATAAATTTTGAAAAACAGTACGTATTAAAAATTATATTTGAATATATTTATAATGTGAATATTAATATTGGAACACACGTTAACACATGTAGTTTAAATAAATTATGATTACAATACTTCATTACATATGTATTAGAAAATTAAAATAATATATGATGATAATCATATTTTCTAGCTTTTTGTACAAAAAAATTTTATTTTGCCGATGAAATTATGAATATCAAATATTCACATTATAAATATATTCAGGTATAATTTTTAATGCGCATTCAATGTTAATTCTTGTAAAATAACTATATTTTAAATATTATGGTTTTGGGTTCACAATCTATAAGAAAATTATAGCTATAACAAATATAAAATTTTATACAAAAAGAAAACGAATCCATCTAAAATGTATATATCAATATCTACAATAATTTTGAATTCATCGAAATGGCTATGCTGGCTATATTTATAGATCAAATAAAATTCAACTTTCTCAACACCGCTGAAAATAAAATTTCAAAAATATATATATTCGCCCGGCTAGCTCAGTCGGTAGAGCATGAGACTCTTAATCTCAGGGTCGTGGGTTCGAGCCCACACGTTGGGGCACATATTTATTTAATAGCTTTAATTGAAAAAATGTGCATCCCGTGAAACTAAACAATGTGTTTCACTAATTAAACATTAAAAATTAATTAAATAATTTTAGTTCGTGAATTGCGGGAATATTTTTAATATGGCCTCCTGTAGTCTGGGAATGGAACTACACAAGAAAGCGCTGTATAGCTTATGCATTACGTTAGCCGTCCGTATATGTACATTTACTCCTTAAATTTATGTAACCAACAATACATATATAGCAGACCACTTTAGATCGGCAGCCATTTTGTTTTTCTCCTATTTTCGAAAAGAAAAAGTTTAGTGCTTCGGCCACTTTGTATCGTAATATTGTAAAAGTTAAGTGCAGACCACTGCAGATCAGAAATTTAAATTTATAATATTTATTATGTTTACGCCTAAAATAATGCAACCATCTATACAATTGAAAATGTTTATTTACCACTTAATATTAAGCAACCAACAATACATGTAAGCTCACAAATATATATATATATATATATATATATATATATATATATATATATATATATATATATATATATATATATATATATATATATATATATATATATAATGAAAACTACGTAAAAGAAAGTTGAGTGTAGGCCACTCCAATTTTTTTATTTTATTACTTGGTAGTATAAATGTTAGTAGCATAGTAAAATATTTGTTTATAGTTTAAGAAATAATAATAACAAACATAAATTATTGTTCATCTTCCTCTTCTTCTTGTGCTTTGAAAATGAACTCGAGCATTTTTCGTTTTAAACGTCTTCGTCTTTTAAGACACTTTATACTTCTCATTTCTGTTTCCATGAATTTTGCAAACAATTCCCATTCTATATCATCCGAAGCTTTAGCTGTCGGCTGATCCAGTATTTCTGTTTTAAATGGTTTTTCATTGTTCTGCGCAGTTGAACTTACCGATGTCGTCTGTAACGTTTTTGAATGTACTTGTTCAGAACACGCAGTTACAGATGCGCTCGACATTATTTTCTTTTTCTACGAGATATATGAATTATTATTTATTTTAGCATTGTAGAACAATTGAACTCACGGCTGTCGTCTGTGAGGGTGCTATTCTTACAAGTATGTGATCAGAAGATACAGTTACGGAATCGGTCGATTTTTGTTTTTTCTCCTACAGAAATATATATATTTAATTTTCCATTATTTTTCATGCAAGAGTTATTAGTATAGTGGAACTCACTGTTATCATCTGTGTGGGTACTAACGTCTTTGTAAGTCGATTGGTCGAGGTTGGTTTTATTTTCTACAAGAATGTATATCTTTATTATTATTGGTAATTTTTAGTAGCTCGAATGAAAAAAATATACAAAACAAATTTCAAATCGGTAGTTGCAGTAAACTGCTACTGTTTACTTTTTTGTACGTTGTATAAAAGGAAATATTGTAATCATGAAAATTTTCTTAATATTCTGAAATGTCATTTATCTAATTGAGTCTATTTTGTTTTCCTGTCAAAATAGCAGATGATCCGATTTTATAAGCTGCATGCGAATCCATGGCAAGGTAAACAAGATATTTATAATGTTTCGTAGCATTTTTCTCGCAACTGGTACATTTTTTGAAGAAATGTTTCAAACAAAAGTTGTGCGAAATATTAATATCTTTCATTATGAACATAACTATATTTGCCGTAAGTGTAGCCGTTCTAGTGATATGGGAGATAGAACAAAAAATGCATAGAGTAAACATGCACTACCGGTTTGAATATTCTTTTCAAAAATAGAAGGTGCACATCTAGGGCATATAGTCTTAAGTTTGAAGTTTCATAATTTTAGGTTCGACAGTTTTGGCTCTAGAGCGTTCACAGACACACACACACACACGACGTCATTCCGAAAATAGTCACGTTCGATTCAGGGAAGGTCAAAACGTGAATATCCGTGCGAAATTTTTCATGATTACAAGACTTACTTATTAATTTGTAAAAGAAAGTAAAAACTAAAAATACTGTATTTGAAAATGAAAATACAAATTTATTTAAATCCAAATTAACCTGATGAGAGGATGCAAATAAAGATTCCTGAGATATTTCATCTGGCTTAATTTCCGTTTCAAATGATTCTTCAAGCCACATTTCTTCCATTTCCATAGATTGTTCTTCATCTCCGTGTTTATTAGCCCGGATTTTGGGTTCAATAAATGGTTTCAAAAAGGATAGTTTATCTTCAGCCCAAAATATAATTGGTGGCTTCAGAGAGCTTCGTCCACGTCGTCTACGAGTTGTAATTGTCCTGTTATACTGCGTCCGTAGGGCCCATAGCTTCAACTTTACTTCAATTACTACGAATAAATTATAATAAAATAGTTCTTCTCCGATTTGATTCCGTATGGAATACCTGTTGATCCTGGCCGTAATTTTTGTAATCTTTTTGTTATTAAAGCTAACGCATTAGTTCTTGCGTCTTTGGTTGTATAGTCGACATTATTTCTATCATACAATAATTCATTTTTTTTGTACAAATCAATGAGAAATTCAACTTGATCTCGAACCCAAGACATTTTTGTAGTTAAACCTCAATTTCAATATTTAAAGCTAATATAATTTTCTAATTATCACGACCTTTATCAAGCATTTGTATATTCGTTGATATTTTACATCCTAAAAGAACTTTTTACCCCTTGTTATTATATTTCTAAAGTGTGGTTTTGTATCATCCAACAGAATTCGTAAACATCACGTGACAACGAAATTAACTTTTGACCATTTGGAGAACTTTTTACTACGTTTACATGACTGCATGTTAACCTGCTATCAACCTAATCAATACTCTACTGAAATATCCTGATAAGTCATTTATCTAATTGAGTCTATTTTGTTTTCCCGACAAAATAGCAGATGATCCGATTTTATAAGCTACATGCGAATCCATGGCAACGTAAACAACATATTTATAATGTTTCGTAGCATTTTTCTCGCAACTGGTACATTTTTTGAAGAAATGTTTCAAACAAAAGTTGTGCGAAATATTAATCTCTTTCATTATGAACATAACTAGTTTTGCCGTAAGTGCAGCCGTTCTAGTGATATTGGAGATAGAACAAAAAATGTATAGGGTAAACATACACTACCGGTTTGAATATTCTTTTCAAAAATAGGAGGTGCACATCTAGGGCATATACAAGTCTTAAGTTTCATAATATTAGGTTCGACAGTTTTGGCCTTAGAGCGTTCACAGACACACACACACACACACAGACAGACATTCTTAAATTAGTCCTATTCGATTCAGAGGTCGAAACATGTATATTCGTTGAAATCTCGAGTTCGACATTTTTCATGATTACAAGACTTACTTATTACTTCGTAAAAGAAAGTAATAATTGTTACTTTCTTGTACAGAGTAATAAGTAAGTATTGTAATCATGAAAAACCAATACTCTACAGTGTAGAGTATTGGTTAGTTTGACAGCGGGTTGTATATATATATATATATCTAGTGAAAACTGCGTAAAAGAAAGTTGAGTGCAGACCACTCCAGATATTTTTTTAATTATTATTGCCTATGGGCTCACAATTTGAAAAAATATTATACATATACATATTTTTTGAGTCGAGTGCTTTATAGACACCTATTTCAGTTATAAGACAATGTCTTTAAACTTTAGTCATTTTTTTACATTAATTATTTTCATGGGCAGAAGTTATACGATTTGTAATATATATATTTTTTTTTTCTTGAACTATAAATATTCCAAAATATGATTGAAATAGATTTTGAACACAGAATTTAAAGTACAAGACCGTTTATTTCGGACATCTGCTGACAATCACGTCATGACATTCCGTTTGGACGTATTATGATATAAATAAAACCGTTTCATAAACTGTCGTGTCTCCCGAATTGATCGTTGAAGTAAACAAAATTATGTAAACTACTATATATCTTTATTACATAATTAACAATATTGTCTTTACTGCATTTACACTTATAAAATCAATGCAGATTTATAGTTTATTTATTTTAGTAATACTTTACGGTGTACAGTATAGTTGCACACTTACACAATATGAACTAGAAACAAATTTGGGAAATACGGTAATATTACCGTGTAAAAGTTGTGATGATACGCATAATTTTATGTTTTGGCATTCGGGAAGAAGTGGAGAAATTATTGGACCAAGAAATGAGTTCGATAATGAGAAATATCAGTATGAAGTGTTGACAGGAAATTTAACAATTCGAGTAATTAAATATTGTGGTGTTCGTGTACTGGAATATTGTTTAAAATATTAAAATGCTTTGTTTTTGTAGAGTATTACAGTGGATGATGCTGGCGTTTATAATTGCGCGTCAGATGGTTTAGACAAACGTGATGTTTTTGTTCAATCTGTAAAGTTGCATATTAAAAATTATCAAGACGATATATTGGATTATACCTATGTTGTAAGTCTAGTTTCAACATATTTCCTGTTAGGCAATAGTTCACATACACATATTGTTTTAACTAACAAATATAGAAAATATACTAACTTAAGTTTATAAAAATAATCTTACCTTGCTCATAAAAATTAGTTTTATACACTGGTTTTCATTTTAGGATAATCTATGGAAAACATGTGCTGTTCTAGGAACAATTTTACTTATATTAGTTATGATAGCTGTGAGTTTACATATTTATCATAAAAAAACGCAACAACCCAACTATTTTGGTAATATATTAATTTTACTTAGCCCTACACACTAGACATTATATTATATTTCTTAATTACATAAAACTACTCAAAACCTATCATGATTAAACAAAAACCTACCGACTAATCTTTATAACAAAATATCATTGAATTCGTAATTGCATAAATAATGCCTGGTAAAAATGTTTATTTTTTTGAACGTACAGTTTCGAAGATAAAAAATAAAAACTATAAAAAATTACCTGATTTAGAGATTTTTATTTTTTAACCAAAGCATTATTTATGCAATTACGAATGCACGGATTTTTTTTTTTTTTTATAAAGATTGGTCGGTAGGTTTTTTTTTCGAGTTTGATGTTTGATCTTAATTACCTATTTAGGGGATCATATAATTTGGATTTTGGGAAAAAGATCGCTGTTCATTTATTTTTATTATATAAAAGTATAATAATTTTAAAACTAGTAACCTACCTATGCCTGTAGATATGATAGAGCAAATAGAAGACGAGGACAGTACAGAAGAGTTATTTACGCAAGAACCATCGACTTCCGGTGTAAAATTAAAGAAAAAGGACAACTTTAAGAAAGTGTACACTACAATAAATAATGTATAGTAATCATAATAGATATGAACCGGGTATATATTCTTTCAAATGTAATTTATTTTCACCAATGCCACTATAGTATAAATAAATCTATTACACGATAAACAGCAGAATTATATTAATGCTTGGAATTGAGTTTAAATTTTCCTACAATATATTGTAAAATTAATAAATGTGTACTGCTTTGCATCAAATAAAAACGCCCATATTTACCTATTTGAAATTCTGTAGTCTACTAATAAGGTACGGGTGCGATATCTGAGTCAACTATTCCGATAAGTTTTTTGTTTTTTTGGACATGAGTAAATAATTTGAGACACTGGACCACAAAAGTGATAAGAAAAAATAACGCGGCCACGTTTAAATTTCATGACACACTTTTGTAGTCCTTTGTAATAATAATAAGCATAGGATCATAATAGTAAAATAAAAATATCATATTTGTATAATTTTTGAAATTATATTAAACAAAGGCTGATGTACATGTCATCAACAAATTACCATGATTTTTGAAACAACTATAGTTGATTCTCATTTGTTTAAATATATGTATGATCATATATATATAATATCTTCTTTGTTTTTACTTACAATACATATATATAGAACAAGAATATTTTCGTCTCTTAGGTGCAATAATACAAAAAGAAAGAAAACGTTATTATTATTTATGGCCCTACAAAAAGCACAAATGCATGTTTCTTTTAAATGATTCAGAGAATAATCGATGTAACAATGCGAATGTAATTAAGTTACATAAATCATAAAAAATATGTATTTCTTTCGCTTTGCCAATGTACATATTAATCACGGAGAAAACTATGA
The DNA here is from genome assembly GCA_933228885.1 of Leistus spinibarbis. Lineage (NCBI taxonomy): Eukaryota > Metazoa > Arthropoda > Insecta > Coleoptera > Carabidae > Leistus > Leistus spinibarbis. The sequence goes on from OW121796.1 coordinate 3,203,351, forward strand.
TTTTTGATATGGCCACCGTCGCCTTCGGAAACGAAACGTTTACGCCCGCTGAAAAGGAACAAATTATTCAAAATACTGAAATATATTTGTGATTTCGTTAAGCCCAATCAATTTCATAATAATTTTCTATTGGAATGGGTACCGTAACACACAAGACCAAAATGCGGTTGCTCTAAATAATGGTAGCCCTTGTTATCTAACAAGACCAAGTAAGAGTTGCTTTTGTTATGAAACAAGGCAAAAGAACGGTTGTTCCTGTTAATTACACAAGACAAAAGAACGGCAGTTTCTGTTATCTAACAATACCAAATAACGGTTATTGTCTAAAATGACCAAATAACGGTATTCTTATTATTTAACAAGATCAACATTTTATAGTTCCAGTTGATTAACATTGGTAAATATGAGAAGTTAGGAAATCCTACACAAATTTGAGGTATAATAATAAAATTAGCTTACCGTGTTGGCATACGTTTGATAATAACATCAGTTATAAAACCTTCTTTGTAGCAACGATCAATAAATCGATCCAACATTATATATGCAAGAGGAACATCCAGGCAAATATCGGCCATATCATCGAACACACGTTGGAATCCCTATTTAAGAAATGAATAAACAAATAAGGCCGGTTTCTTGGCGGAAAACAGCATATGCTGTATTAAAAAGTAGGTAACAACCATATACGTAAGATTTCCATGATGAGAAGGTGTCTTCTTACTATGTATATCATTAAATTATATGGGAATTTTAAATTGGAGCCGTATTCATAGGTAAATCCATGAACCTAGTTTGAACTGGGATTAGTAAAACTGAGTTTTAACTAACATTGTTACCTAGATTTTAATATAGAAGGTGCCGTTTTTCGCTAAAAGGACCGCATTCTTGATAAACAATTTAAAAAACTTAGTGCATCAACGAATCTCTCCCCAAGTTGGGGCAAGCGTATCTCATTAGTCAAATTAAATAATAATCTATTTCTATGTTAGTAAATGTTTAATATAAATGTCAGCTTACTCGTTCCATCTGATCTTGCGTAATAATGCATGCTGCATCGAACGCTTTCAATAAACGACAAATCGATTCCTCCCTAGTAGCGCTCACTGATTCAATCGCCATGACAACAGCCTAAAAATAAACAACAATCTAATTAGAAATTGAGCGATTCCATTATTGTGTATGTGTTACACAACATACAATGCACTTTGCGGATCAATGCGAAAACAATTAGGACGTACCTCGTAGACGAGTTCATGGTGAAAATGTGGCACTTCAAGACTGCGAAGACATCGGGTGGCTTCTTCTAAGTCACCCGACGACACGAATTCTTGCAGGAGTAATGTCATCTGCCTGGTGAGATACTTCACCGGACGCAGTCCTCCACCCAAACCCCACACATTATCCAGCCGAACCAAACCATGTTTCATGGAGAGCAACGTATCAGCTCGACTTAGTGTCTCTCTATATAAAAAAAAAGGAATTTTACATTTACGGTTGCCTACTTCCAAAAAAAAAAAATATATATATATATTTATATATCTTCTTTTTTGTTACCTGGCGTGTTCATTTGGGGGAGTTGGTTTGTGGGTAATCACAAATTTCGGAGGTAAGCAGTCATCGGCAACCGCGCGTGCAATGAAATTGCCAAGCACCACTGCCGCGTCCGGTGTATCCAATATTAGGTCAGGTAAATTGAGTAACAGCTGATCAAACGCTGTTAAATTCATTAAAACCATAATAAATATTACGAAAATAAATAAAGCAATCACATTTGCTGAACACCTACCCTTGCCAATGTCAGTTTCACTCACAACATGTCCGTACATGTCTGAAATTAACATTGATGTCATTTCTCGATGGGATGGTTTATGGTCCATAGCCATCTCAACAGCCCAACGAATCACCTAATTTCAAACCAATATCATCTAAAGTATTAAGTGTGATTTTTTTGTGCATTTTATTACCATATGACGGGACGAATCTGTCAAAAAGTCCTCTAAAGCAAGGGCAGCCTCATGTGTATCACCGTGTTCGTAATATTCCAAAATTACCGGCTCGGTTCTTTTCTACATTTAAACGAAAAAAATATTTCCGATTGTATTCTATAAAATCCATGAAACCATATAGCAAATGCTCAATTTATAGTTATATATATATATATATATATATATATATATATATATATATATATATATATATATATAATATATATATATATATATATATATATATATATATATATATATATATATAATATATATATATATATATATATATATATATATATATATATATATATATATATATATATATATATATATATATATATATATATATATATATATATATATATATATATATATATATATATATATATTTATATATATATATATAATATATATATATATATATATATATATATATATATATATATATATATAATATATATATATATATATATATATATATATATATATATATATATATATATATATATATATATATATATATATATATATATATATATATATATATATATATATATATATATATATATATATATATATATATATATATATATATATATATATATATATATATATATATATATATATATATATATATATATATATATATATATATATATATATATATATATATATATATATATATATATATATATATATATATATATATATATATATATATATATATATATATATATATATATATATATATATATATATATATATATATATATATATATATATATATATATATATATATATATATATATATATATATATAGTTGAAGGGTAGTCACCACCGACTAGTTGAATGTCAGAAAAATCACGGATATGCGGTGTATTGGGTAATAGTTATGGGAAATAAAACTCCATAAACTATTTTATGACTCTTTAATTTTCAGATTCTGAAAATTAAAGAGTCATAATACAGTTTATGGAGTTTTATTTCCCATAACTATTACCCAATACACCGCATATCCGTGATTTTTCTGACATATATATATATATATATAGTTTAGCCACCAATATGCATAATTGAATTATAAAAAAATTCAAAACACAAATACAATAGTGAATATGAATATACAACTTTCAAATAATCTAAATGAATATTAACAAGGCCAATATTCTGTGTGTACATTAGCTGCAATGGCTACTTTTACTTTTTAAGAATTGTTTACAAACAACTATGGCACCTTGGCCACTCTAACCGGTTCTATTGAAAATTATCCTTCACACGTGTTTTGCAAATATAGGATTTTATATACAACGCATTGTAAATTAAAATAGGTTGTATTTAACCAACTACCAAACTAATATTCAACCCCAAATTATACATAATCGGTACCCAAAAAAATTAAATTCTGGTAACCTGTTAACAATTTGAGCATGAAATATTTAATTTTGCTATCAAAAATATTATTTGAGACACCCAACATTTGAGCATTAAAAATGATTGAAAGTATACCAACATTAAATGGAATTAAACCAAGATTAAAACATCTAACAATATAAAAAATAAAATATATTTTAAACAATTCATATATATTTTATGCACTATACGCGCTCATTTTGTAGTTGCTGGTCGTACTCTATTTACTCCTATTATATATATATAAATGATTTTTGCTTTTGGTGCGCATTCATCATAATTTGCGGCACATAATTAATTATATTAAAGTTAAGTACTGCTTTTATTTTTGTTTTCACACCATATATTTAAATTTAATCATTATTGAAAACGTAGTTTTTGTTTATTTACAATATTTCAAATTTATACAGTGGCTGAGACAATTATCATAATGGCTCGAGCCACTGTTCATTCATGCATTCATACAAACACATACATCTTGGTATTCGTTTATCAAGCAAATATAATTATGCTATGGTAAACAAGATTTGGTACGCGTAAAACGCACCAACGCGCAGAGCTCGCCTTTAGGTAAAATATGCGAGCAGTGCTTTTAATTATTATGGCCTTTTGGTTAACAATTTGAAAAAATGTTATAGATATAAAAAGTCTTACATTTAATTTTAAATTATATTGATAAGAAAAATATTTTAGTGCATATTTTAAAATTCAAAATTATAATATTTAATAATTTTTTTCTGGCTTTGGGTTAATAATATGAAAAAATATTGTAGACATAAAATATCGTAGAATTTTTGAGTGTTTTAATTATGTTTATAAGGGCAGTATTATGGGGGGTTCCAAATTTTGTGACCCTATAACTCGGAAAGTATACGGGCGATTGGATTTAAACTGCGAGCGGATTCAAATGGGATGCCAAATAATATGTGTACCAAATTTGGTGTGAATCGCTCCGGTACCTTCAGAGGAGTAGAGGGCACAAATTTGGTCTTACGAACGACGACTAACATCCAAGTATATAAGTTATATACATTTTTGGATTCAGGGCGACGAGACGAACACTTTTTCTTAATGAAATGTTTTGATCCGAGAATGCTACAGACACACGACCGAATGCTTAAGCTTCTTCGGTACTACGTAGGGTGAGCTAAAAACATGTTTTAGAGACGTAGTAAATATATTTCAGGTAACAGCAATACAATGCTCATTTATTATTTTTGATGCTTAAGTAATCTTTTGGTAATACTTGATGCTCAATTATTTCGGTGGTCATTTAATTTTTTCCCAATTAAAAGACAGTAACGTAATATATCATATTTTTGTAGCATTGGGCATTTTGCTTGTTCAATATGTTTTAGGAAGATTTTATGAGTATGTGGTAATATCGTACCTGTACTTCTTCAAAAGTCATTTCAGGAATCACTTCCTTTAATTCTATATCACCGTTGGTTAAACATTCGCTGTCATAATTGGGGTCATCCATTTCTTCGAATGTTTCCAAAAGTTCGGAGCCAGGAACACCCCACACCCCCTTGCCACCAGCTCCCCCTTAAACAGCAATTATAGTCGTTTTTTTTTTTATACATGCGATGAGTTCTTTTTTTTTTTTTTAATACTCAGATTACTTTATTAAAATGAACAGCCCAATTTACATTTATTAATAAAACAAGGAATTGATTTAAAAAAAAAACAATTGGGGTTAAGTTTATCTTTTAATATACATTGATCGTCGATTTAATCATTATATATTAGTGGACTCCATTTTTTAAAAGCATTAATTAGAAGAAGCTCTAATTGAATTTACTCTAAGTAATACATTTTGATTGAATGTATATGTTATGTCAACATTAGGTAATAGGTAATTTAATCAGTTCGATTGTTTGGTGGATTGCACGTGTGTGTGTTCACCTCGCCGTGCTAAAAATACAGCGTGGATAATAATAACCTTTTTTTGGAAGACCACGTCCATGTCCATTCCTTGGGCGGCGGCTATTTTTCCATCTTCTCGCCGTCTGAAGGAATCCTGGCCCTGCCGCATTGCCGCTCACACCTTCCTTACTACTCTGCCGGTTGAGCCGTTTTGCGCGACGTTTCACACGATCACCGGGACCCGGAACGAGCATCGCATTTGCATGATCGCCGCCGCCACCAATTCCAGCAACATTCGATTCATCGTCAGATATTTTATCGTCTAGCAGAAGTTCGTCACCGGTGGTGATGTTATCGACTTCCATTTTAACTTCAAACACTATTTACATCAAATTTGCAATTAACTAGAGTTCAGTAAACTATCACCGATTTGCTAAATGTTAAGTAAACACAATATTGTTATTATTATGATTCCCCAAACAGATCACCTTGCTGATGTATACAAACACGATGAATGCGTACGTGCCATTCACAGGAAACAAAACAACTTTATACTAGGCGCGCATGCGTGCCACATGAATGAACACTCCTTCCCGTATGTATTGCGTCTGAAAAATGCAAAAAATCGCGCGATTCCTTTCGCTACCCTCCGTTCTGGCTCTTTTATCACTCCAAACATTGAATGAAATGTATTGCGATAATTTATATTTATTAAATCAAGTTTTACACAATTCTTTTTCCTTATCATTACTTGACACCATAGCCATCAAGCTCGTTTGCGACTTTTAACTCGTCTTACGACCGTACAAGACTATAGTCAAAGAGCTGACTAATATATATTGGATGTATCTCGCTCGCGACTAAAGGGTTGTTCACAGCTAAAGAATTAGTAATTAAGCTTAGAAATTATAAGTAATAATTCCAGTTTGTTGTATGACATACAAGGTTAACGTTCACAGCAACAAAATTATCATAAATTGTGTCGCTTGGAATGTTAACATTGCTTGTCATAATACAAACTAGATTATTATTTGTAATTTTCTAAGTTTAATTACTAATTGTTTCGCTGTGAACAATCCTTAAAGGATTGTTCACAGCGAATCATTTAGTAATTAGGCTTAGAAATTACAAATAATAATCTAGTTTGTATTACGATAAGCAATGTTAACATTCTAAGCAACAAAACTAACACAATTTATGATAAATTTTGTTGCTGTGAATGTTAACCTTGTATGTCATATAACATACTGAAATTATTACTTATAATATCTAAGCTTAATTTCTAATTCTTTAGCTGTGAACAATCCTTAATAGTGACCGCATCTTCTCTTAAGGTATCAGGCAAATTTTACCCAATTTTGATATACACATAATATGATTATCCCTCTCGTCGCAGTTTAATCCAATCGCCCTTATACATAAAATACCAAAATTTGTAGCCCTCCCTAATACTGCCCTTAGAAATGTTTTGAACATTCAAAACATGTATATAAACACCCAGATGTATATATATATATATATATATATATATATATATATATATATATATATATATATATATATATATATAAATATATCCATACCAAGCCCTTTTTATAGTTGCTCGAGCTATTGCAAAATTAATAATTTTGAAATTTAAAGTATCCATAATTTTTATTTACATGAACGCATTCTAAAGGACAGTATTGTTATTCTGAAAAATTCCGAACTCGAGTTTTTAACAGAAATACACCAAACACACGTTTAGACCATCCATGAATCGAATATAATTCGCAAGCAAACTTTTTTGAAAACAATATCTTAGTCGAAAGTAATAGTTTGCTCTTGCTATTTTTATTGGAGACCCTACAAGAGAAAAAAAAAACTTTTGATTGAAAATTTTCTTATTAAATGTACCATTTACTAAAAAATTGCACTTGAAACTGGTTGTTTTATATTTACGCTTCCGTTATTACAATACATATTCCTTTTGTTTCATAACTATCGTAGCGTTAAAACAAAATCAAGCACCATTATAAATATAGTGAAAGTACAAGAAAATCGAGTGAAGACCATTTCAGTTTTTAACTCGCCGTACGAAGTACCGAAAAAGCTAAAGCACTCGATTGTGTGTCTGTAGAATACTCGATTAAAAAAAAAGCCCTTAACAGTGTTTGTCTCACCGCCCTGATTCCAAAAATATATATAACTCATATAATTGGATGTTAGTCGTCACTCCCTCGCTCGTAAGACCAAATTTGTGACTCCTTTGAAGGTACCGGAGCGATTCACACCAAATTTGCTACACATATAATTTGGCATCCCATTTGAATCCGCTCACAGTTTAAATCCAATCGCCCGTATACTTCCCGAGTTAAAGGGCCCCAAAATTTGGTGCCTCCTTAATACTACCTCTTATAAAAATAATGAAAACACCCAAAAGTTCTACTAAAAATTCTAAGATATTTTGTTTATATAAGAATTTTTTATATTATACACCCAAAGGCCATAAAGAATTATTAAATATTATAATTTTAAAATATGCACTAATATTTTTTTGAAAACTTGATATATGCATATAACCAAAACCAGCTATCAAACTAACCAATACTCTACAGAAATATTCTGAAATGTCATTTATCTAGTTGAGTCTATTTTGTTTTAATGTCAAAATAGCAGATGATCCGATTTTATAAGCTACATGCGAATCCATGACAACGTAAACAACATATTTATAATGTTTCGTAGCATTTTTCTTGCAACTGGTACATTTTTTGAAGAAATGTTTCAAACAAAAGTTGTGCGAAATATTAATCTCTTTCATTATGAACATAACTATATTTGCCGTAAGTGCAGCCGTTCTAGTGATATTGGAGATAGAACAAAAAATGTATAGAGTAAACATACACTTCCGGTTTGAATATTCTTTTCAAAAATAGAAGGTGCACATCTAGGGCATATATAAGTCTTAAGTTTGAAGTTTCATAATTTTACGTTCGACAGTTTTGACCCTAGAGCGCTTACAGACACACACAGACAGACAGAAAATAGTCACATTCGATTCAGAGAAGGTTCGACATTTCTCATGATTACGAGACTTACTTATTACTTCGTAAAAGAAAGTAAAAATCTACGGAAAATCGTAAGACATTTTATGGCAGTAAGATTTTTCTGATTATACACCCAGAGGCAAAATGATTATTTTTAAATTTAAAATATTATATGCGCGTCGGTGGCAGTTTGCCTTTATACGGTGAGCTGAAAACATAGGTGCTTGTACCTTAGCTTCTTATTTACAGAATCTGTGTTTTCCGCTATTTTTCGTATTGAATACACGTAAGTTATGCTACCTATCAATCAGTGCCACAACTATCAACGCTAATACTTGTTATACTTTACCGACTGGCTCTACTGCCCACTGGTCATCATGAAAGGTTGACGAACTTGTTTTGGTGCATACATTATGGACCATTAAGGATTGTTCACAGCTAAAGAATTAGTAAATAAGCTTAGAAATTATAAGTAATAATTCCAGTTTGTTGTATGACATACAATGTTAACGTTCACAGTAACAAAATTTATCATAAATTGTGTTAGTTTTGTTGCTTAGAATGTTAACATTGCTTATCATAATACAAACTAGATTATTATTTGTAATTTCTAAGCTTAATTACTAAATGATTCGCTGTGAACAATTCTTTATGGACCATCAATGATTATAGGGGTACATAGCAACGCACAACTTTCATGTAAATTGTGTTGCCTATACGTCTACTAATATGACTGGTCGTATTGCTATTTTGGTTCAAAATTCAACCACCAGTATCATTTTTTGCAATAAATTTGGCTATAAATTTGTTCTTTAATGAAATTGTAAACATTTGCATTTTATTCCTAAAATCCGTAGAGACATATTAATATAATATTGTAGATGCATTATTTCCTAATAGCTAATCATGATAATTTGTATTCATGTTGATTTTATATATTTCCTTGTAATAGTGACCGTGAGCATACTATAGAAGGCAATGTCATAGACAATTTAAATTAACGGTCTTTTCAAAGTCATACACTGTTTAAAATTTAAATTGCACGTACGTGCAGTTTATATAAAACTAAAAAATAAGTAAAAATTTCCAAATAGCATCGCATAGTTGAAATATACTAGGATAAAAAAAATAGGAAAATCGTATAGATTATGTGTTAGCTTCCTGATAATACTAATGTTACGGGGAATGACGGTGTTTCCAAAAAATCTTAGTCCCTACCTGTACATATCAAAGTAAGTAAGTTAGTAGAGTCCATTTGGGACAGATGTCACTACCAACATAATTTGAGCGGGAATGGTGACGTCATATATTGATCGTACAGAGAACTGTCCCTAGTCGGCGTACGCCATCTTGACTTAAGTGCAAATAGATTGGATAGTGGCAAATTAAATAAAATCTGTGATCATCCGTCCTAATTTAAGTGCAGTGGGATTATTTTCCAATTGTTTATTTATTACCCATCTGGACGGACCAAGGTATTGTTTTAGTTTTTCGATAAATTGCGAAAGATGAACGTATTTGTTAGTACTGTTTTCGTTTTGATTGGCAGGCAATTTTTTTTTGTAGTTTACCGTTAAAGTGATAGTAATTATTAAAATAGCATATTTATGCGTTGTGTCTACCTTAAAACAATAGTATTTGTGTGATTTATGACAATACAACATGATTAGGATTCATTGTTAGGAATGGTAGTAATTTTAAGATAGTAAAGTTCTACAGTTTGCTGGGGTTGGGTCCGTTTATTTCTGCTTACGTAGTGCATCTTCTGTCGGTTTTATTCGTAAAATTGAATTACATTTAGGTTACGATCTTTAGCAATCGGAATAATTTTTACATATTCGAACAGAATATCTGAACTCCAGTGATTTGTGTTGTGACGAAATTGTCTTTGTTTATGTTCGTATGACATCGTTATCATTGTTTGATCATGTATATAAGTTTTTGTATTGCATAGTTATAATTGTTGTGATTAGAAGTGTATTGTTACATTTCTGATATTTAATTAATAATTATTTATTTATTTTAAATATTTTGTTCTGCTTTTATAAGTCTTTCATGATGTAATGTCATTTATTTTTGTTGAAATCATTTCGTGGAAGTGTTATCAGTTTTTATACAGTAAACATTGTTCAATTTTCATTTCACACTAATTTTTAAAAATAAACTATTATAATAATGTCTTATTTAAATAAATTTTAGCAATAGGGTTCGTTCGCTGGGTCTTGCAGATCTAAATGGTTGCGTGCAGACAGCATGTCTACTTTGTCAGGGCTGGCCTCCAAGGGGGAGAAAGGAAAATCTAAATTTCAATCGTTGGATATTAATAGTTTATACAGAGTTAGCAGGGTAAGCATTCATTACAATTGGTGTTCATAAAATCGTGATTGCTTGATCTACTTTCGATAATTTACCTCATGGACGCTGATACAAATATTAATGAATTGGCTATATTTGCGTATATGTTGTAATTCGTCTTAACCGAGGGGGTAATATACTCTGACAATCTGGTATACTCATGACAGTCTTATGCGTACTCATATAAAGCAGTAAACTCCACATTCCTAACTATAACTTCATAAAAAAAACTCCCTTTAATGGCATAAACTTCAACTATTAATCATCGATTATCCGAAATATTTTTTAAAGATTCGTAGCGATATATGTTTGCGGAGAATATATTACAATCATAAATGAATTAGCACTATTGAAAAATAAACCGAATTCATTATTGCAAAAAATAATCCCACAATTTTGATAATGTTACAATTACAACTGTATATTCAAAATGGAATAGATAACCATACAAAGTTAATTCAGCAAGTAATCGTAATAATCTATTCTTGTAGTCTTAAAAGAGTTACAGTCTAGTATACAAAATGTTACTAGTAGTTGAATATTTTATATTTTAGGGCGAATCATTAGAAACACAGCACCAAAAAAATACACTTCCTCGTAAACATGGAATGCAATGTCTGGGCAAGGTGCCTAGTGCACGTAGACCACCAGCCAATCTACCATCACTAAAGTCCGAGCACAGCGGCAGCGACGCAGCAGTATCTTTAGTACCTTCAGGCGGTCCAGGATGGGGCAAACAAGACAGCAACGCACCTTCTTCGGCGGCAACTGGTTCAACAACCACCTCAACGAATTCCGTTCCCGCAACAGTGAATGCACCGACAACTGTAACAACAAACCAGCTGCCAATTCCCAACACACAACAATCGCCTGTGACCTCACCAAACAACCAACAACAACAGCAGCAGCAAAGTTCGCAACAACAACAACAACAACAGCCGCAAAATCAACAACAGCAGCAACAACAACAACAACAGCAGCAGCAGCAACAACATCAACAACAACAGCAGCAGCAGCCACAACAACAGCAGCAGCCACAACAACAGCAACCACAACAGATACAGCAACAACAACAGTCCCCAGCGCCACAACAAACCTCTGCTGCACAGCCTGTCGTCAACTCAGACAAGTTATGGAGTGCAGTGATGACCGGTTCCGACATTTTGGGCCACCATCCGCCGCCGTACCAGAGTCCACAATTCCAGCACGAGTTTCCGAGTCTGTCGGCCGGCGACGTAGCCACAGCCGGCGGCACGTTGCAGAGAGGCGGCTCCGAAATCCAGTACGGCCCCGGACCAAGTCTTCGTCCACAAACAGAAGGTTCCTGGATTCAAGGTGGTTCACGTGCGACCGCTGGTGGCGTGGGTGTCACAGCAGCACCTGCTACAGCAGAACCCGCGGCCAAGGGCAACTTGGCCCTGCCGGCGGGCCCACCGCCGCTTTTGGGCCCGGCAGGCCCCGCTGGTGTTGCAGGCGTCGGAGCCGCCGCCGCCTTGGCAATTTCTCAGCATATGCCGCCCCAATTCCGGGGTGTGGTACCACCTTTTATGATCAGAGGTAATATACCTCCGCCGGCGAACGGACATAGCGCGTCTAATTTCTCAGCAATGACCAATCCTTTGACCGGACGTGGTCGATTCCCTATGCCGGCTACGACCGGAGGAGGACAGTTTACGGAACAGCAGCAACGGCATCAGCAACGGAACGGGCCGCCTGCCGAGACTGATGAATCTACACCCAGACCCATCATTAAGGAAGAGGATCTGAATCGGATGGACGACATGACCAGGGATGTCGGATGGGCGAGTCATGATGACATCGATTACAAGTAAGTTTATTCAATTAGTTGCCACATCAACTACGTATGGCTATAATTTGCTAAGGTCTATGTTTATGATTTTGATAAACCTATATGGTATTACAGTATAATTTTTATTTTATTACGTCCAATTTTGACTCATGAAAAGTTCCTATAAAATAGGTATGCAAAACAATCGCAAGAGTTTTGTTTTAAATAATCGAATGTTTTCTTCTGGGACATATACAAGATTAAAGATACATAATTTTGCCTTCAATGAGCTTGAATAGAGCCCGCACAGACACACAGACGTCAAATTTTTTATAAATACTACAATACTATCTTCTTATTTTCTATAGTCAAAAACTGGCATTCAGCGATGACGAATCACCACCTGACCGTGATTCGCGCAGAGAACATCATCATCAGAAACGAGAAATGATGATAGAAAAGCAAGAAGCAGTCGGGGGCACCGGTCACGAAAACCGTAGCTCGTCCGCTGCGCCCCAAAACCGTGGTTGGAATCGTGCACAGCCAGGATCACAACCTGCGACACCGCAAACCGGCCGTGGTCCGGGCACGCGCAACATTGAAGACGAAGAGGTGTGGAATCAGCGACGCCGGCAACACTCAGAAGAAGTTGCGATTGCTGTTGAACGCGCAAAGTTACGCAAAGAAGAAGAAGAGAAACGATTCATGGAATCTAAACAGGTAACATATAGATAAGAACATGAACATTGCATTATGATTATCCGATTTTTCAGAATTACAAAGTTTCGGAGTTTATCGGGTAATAATCTAAATTTTTGTTTTATTTTACTATAAGTCTAATACCAAACTACAACAAGATTTTGAATATAATTTAATTTTGTTTCAACTATTGCTAAATATTAGTGAAATTTAATTTTGAATTTTAATAAATTATTAGTTTTTTATGTATCAGTTTTGCTTTTATTAACATACTATTTATATTGTAAAAAAGGTATGTAATCTTTTGCATAATATTTATGCTTCACAGTTGGATAATTTTTTAATTTAATATGATTAATTTTGCATTATTTCACTTATGACAAATTGTCTTAGAATTTACTAATTCATTTAATATTTCAGGCAGCAGCAAAGAAACTTCAAGAATTAGAAGAGAAATTAAAAGAAAAGAAAGGAGCCGAGCACAAAGAGAGCGATGAGAATCAAGGAACAATAAATCCATCATCGATTCCACCGCAACCCATCACACCCGCACCGATCCCTGTTCCTGAATGGGAACGCGACAAAGAATGTCGTGACGTGCGGGAACGCTCACGTACTCCAAACGATACTACCGAACCATCAAAATTACAACGTGAACATGGTCAACAATCACAACGTGAACATGTTCAACAGTCACAACGTGATCATGGCCAACAGCCACAACGTGATCATGGCCAACAGCCACAACGTGAGCATGGCCAACAGTCACAACGTGAGCATGGCCAACAGTCACAACGTGAACATGGTCAACAGTCACAACGTGAGCATGGCCAACAGTCACAACGTGAACATGGCCAACAGTCACAACGTGAGCATGACCAACAGTCACAACGTGAGCATGACCAACAGTCACAACGTGAACATGGCCAACAGTCACAACGTGAACATGGTCAACAGTCACAACGTGATCATGGTCAACAATTACAACGTGAACATGGACAACAATCACAACGTGAACATGGGCAACAATCACAACGTGAACACAGTCAACAACATCGTGAATCTGGCCAACAACGTGAACATGGACAGCACCGTGAACCTGCACAACAACATCGCGAACCTGATTTCCGTCAATTAACTCAAATAGAAGGGCGCAGTTTTATCGGCAACCAACAAAACACTAACAACAGCAACAGTACTAAAGCCCCAGGACGCACCGGTGAGCGTGAAATCTCTCGCGAACGTGAACGGGATCGCGACATGCGCGAACGAGATGGTCCTAATTTTTCCCGCCAGTTTCAATCGAATCTTCCGCCCCGATTCCAAAAACAACAAGCTGAACGTCAGAGTGTTCCGTATCACCGCAGCACCAGTTCCAGTAGTCCCCAACCGCAACAAAACCAACAACAAACAAATTCTTCATCGTCTGCATCGAATATTCCGTTCGCGCAACAATATGACCCACGTTGGATCCAAGGTGGCAACTCATCATTCTCCAACAAGAGTTCGAACAGTTCGTCAATGTCACGAAAGAACCGGTCGGATCCTGATTCGAGCAGTTTTGAACGCGATCGGGAAGACGACGGCGGTCGAGTGCAAAGACGCGATAGACACACACCAGATGATGGACCCGCAAGACATGTTGACCGAGAACGCACATATTCCGAATCAAATCGTAAGATTTCAGGTGGTGATCGTAGTTACTACGAGGAATACCGAAGTTATAAACGAGAAAACAGTCAAGAGTACGAATTCACTCGTGAAACTCACGAAGATAAATGGGAAAAAGGAAATCGGGATCGACATTATGATGATCGCAAACAAGAGGAGACTATTATTAAGAAACAGCAACAATCAGTACAACCAGATCCGTTTGATGAGCACGAGATGCATCGACAGGAAAGCGGTGAATGGCATCGTGATAAATATTCTAAAGACGGGTGGGAAGAGCGGTCACAAGACAGGCACCGTGAGGAAGTCTCTCAGCGTCCAGACAGTCGTGATTCGCGTATTTCGAAAGAGTCTGTGCGCGATGATTATACAGGAAATTGGGCAGATTCACCATTTGATCCGCCATTCAATGAGGATAAGAAGAAAGAGACGTACAGAGAGGAACGTCGAATTGTTCCTGGTCCAATTACAAAAGAGAAAATTGAAGCCGACGATTTGAGAAATGAAAAACGTCATTTGGTACAATTGAAACGATCTTCTCTTATCGATATCTCGGATAAAAAAGACGATAAAACAGTTGACAAGAAAATGGATGATGCTTGGAGTATTAGAAAAAAGGATCCTATTCCTGAGCGCAGCGAAAATATAGTCGGCCCGAAAGCATGGACTGATACCGCAGCACCTGCCACTTCTGCTTCAGATAATTCGAAATTCATGGAAGCATTAGAAAAGGGCAGTAAAAAATCAACTAGTGGTGACTCATTACACAAATCTGATTTGAAAACCGATAATAAGAAATCCGATAAAGAACTCGATAAAGATGATAAGCACTCGCAAGGTTTAAGAGGAAGAAATGAACCATCGAGGAACCATCGCGGTGGTGGTCAATGGCAAGGTGGTTATGCAGTTTACCACGGTAGCAATTGGTCGAAACGCAGTGGAGACTCTCGCACTAGCAGTGGCAGAGGTTCCCAACGTTCAATTGGCAGTCACAGATCGTCCCGCGATTGGCACGCCACTGACTCTGAACAATCAGGAGACGAAGTCTCAGTGTCCACAGAGAGTGGCAAAGAGGATCGCTCTGGTCGCGGACCGCCTCAACGCAGTCCCAAACCTAGCAAAAAATCTGAGAAAGATGAGAAAAATAAAGATTTGAAACATGACAAAGTAACGGATCGCAAATATGAGAAACGTCCGTACGAACAAGGCTCGCGTAGCAATCGCGAAAATTTTGTACCAAGGGGCGAACCTTCTCGGCATGGTCGCGGTGGATTTCGTGGATCTAGATCCATAACATCAAAACGAATCGATGGTTATGGTATTCCACCATCGAAGAGTCCATTTGGCAGTCAGCATGAAGAGAAAGATAAGAAATTGTCTGGCGACGAGATTGGAGGCGAAGTGATCAGTTCTGATGAAAAGCCGAAGATGAATCAACAGTCACTTTCAGCTGGTGTGATCGGTAGTTCTCGAAATCAGAATAAATCTGAGTCGCAGACATCACGATTACAACGCAAACCTGACATGGATAAACGCGACGGTAGCAAAGGACGTACCCATTCTGGTTCGCGAAGACCGAAACCCAAAACACACAAACCGCATAGTGATGCTGGGGAGGAATGTTGGGAAACTACGTCTGAAAATTCAGATACGGAGAATGAACGCAAGGGAAGAAAAAAATCGACAAGTGGTCGACAAAATACGTATTCCCAAAATAATCTATCGCGACAATCTAGTAACATGAGTAGCACTAATTCTATCCCGAGTCGCTCGAATACTAATCCAGCTCACCGTAATTCTACAGAAAAACCTCGCAGCGGCAATAGTTTCAATGGCCGTAGCGACAACATCCGACAAAATTCTAATTCCAGTTTGCGATCAAGCCAAATTGGCACAAAAATTAATAAAGATACAGTCAATCATAAAGATGATAACATGAAAATTGATTCGATTTCATCAGAGAGTAAAATGTCTAATGAGGATTTAAAGGTGGAACGTATCGAATGCAATGACAGTCCAAACTCACAAGACGACCAAGGCAATTCAGATGATAAGTCTGTCGGTCATTTCGACGCAGATGGTTTTCAAGAAGTTCGCAGTAAGAAAACGGTTAAAGAGCGGCAGAAAATCGACGAGAAAGTGTCAACATCTCGGTCAAGTAGTAAAGCTGATAAGGACACTACGGCGCGAACTGTCAAGCCAAAACCTGCAACTCAGCTCACGCCTCAACAAATCGCTAATATACCGCCATTGTTAGGCACCCCGGTGAATCCACCTAGCATGATGACAACTGGTAATAATAAAATACAGTTCGAACGACCACGCCAAAGTAAATTGCCGCCACGTTTCGCAAAACAGAGGGAAAATAATCGTTTACAGAAGGCACAGATGCAACAAGGCATGTGCGATGTAAACGAAATGAATAAAATAAATCAAACGGTGACGATGTATAATATGAAGGATAGTTCAGCACCGGCTCCAGTACCAGTGGTGAACGCCTGGGATAAGCCAATCACGTCACAGCTTCGTAACAATGTTGAACAGGACGGTTTGTTGGCGATAGGAGGAGAAAACTGCACCGATTTAGATCTAACGCAACAATCGTCGACGTCGAGCCAGAGAAGTAGCCCAAGCAACGAGAAACTAATCAGTAAAGCAGTTCAAGATAAAGCAGTTCTGGATGGTACTACACCGCCGGTTAACACAATTATATTTGAAAATACGAATTATAAATCGGCACCAGTCACGTCTGAACTTGCAGTGAAATCTAAGTTTAGTACACATTTGAAAACTCAACAACGTCCGGATAAATCCAGAAGTAACAAACTAGATGAGAATGATGTCGATGCTTCCGTGCTGTCATTTAACAAACCAATTTCTGAGATTTTAAACAAAAGCGAACCTAAGCAGGATTCGATTCAAATGCCGCTGTACAACAAAACTGAAGATAGCGCCGATATGAAACTCGATTTTACATTTGATGCAGATTTGTCTCAATTGACCGACGATAAGAGTACGAAAAGTTTGGGTCTACCTAGATCCATGCACGCTATTACAAGCGCTCAAAGTACGACTATTTCGCCTTCAACAGCGGAGCTGAATTTGAAGATTGCATCAGTGAAAAAAGTTTGGGAAATGCCGACTGTTTTGGAACATAATGTCGGGCAAGATGATAATGTGACTAGTAGTGCTAGTTTCTCAACGTCGTTTGGACCGGATCCGAATACGTTGGACCATTCTACGGCGTTCAGCAAAGGCAGTGATACTCCCGATGATAATCACGAGGGGTACAGTCCGTCGCCGAATCAATCCTGTACCTCGAATAACACGACAAATGTGTGCAAGGTTTGTTTACATAGTAGTTTGAATAAGATACCAGTTACAAATTGGGTACTCGGTTGCGGGAAAGCATGCTTTTGAATCAACTATGATTTGTTTTGATAGTTACACATCGCTACCTTAGAGCTACTACAACATTGAAATAATAAAGCTGCCAGAATATAGTTCTAAGCTAACGATATGTTTACTTGAAAAATATCTAAACAAAACAAATTTAACTTTTTCCTCGTATACAAAAGTAATAATGCATGTATAAATTAGCAAATTCGTCAAATTTTACATGGTCTAATGTCGACTTTATAGGGAACAAATTAAATTAAATTTTAAACATATAAACCTATAGTATTCGGCCTGGCGCAGAATTTACATGGAAAAGAAATATTTATTTTACTGAGAAGAATATTTCATTCATTCTTTTGTGTATTAACTTCTTAAATTTAAATTAAATTAGATTTTATTAAATTTCTTTCCCTATAAAGTCGACATAACTGATCAATTTATTGTATCTATTTATAGGTAATATTTGTTAACACATTCCACTTACCGATAACAAAAAATACCAATAATACCATGATATTGTACTATTTAGATTATAATTTTATTATGTTTTCAAATATTCCTTTCAAATATTGGAGTTGCATATCTAGACCATATACAAGTCTTAAGTTTGAAGTTTCACAATTATATGTTCAACAGTTTTGATTCTACAGCGTTCACAGATAGACACACACACGTCATTTCGAAAATAGTCACATTCAGATCAGGGAAGGTCAAAACGTGTATATCCGTTGAAATCTCGAGTTTTTCATGATTACAAGACTTACTTATCACTTCATAAAAGAAAGTAAAAAGTCTACCAAAATAAAAATTAGACTATTATTCTATCTTTGGTACAGATATATATTTGTTATAGATCATTTTCTTTGTAATTGTGTTTAATTACGTTTTGTAATTGGGATAAAAATCTTTCTTAAACTACATACAAATTTATGAACAGGTTACAATGAATATGTTATGAAACTGGGTGTTAATCTATAAATCCGTAGTGGTTCTTTTTAAGTTGCATGTAAAATGCGGTAGTCTAGAAGCTTTTTTCGTGTGTAGAAGTACAGTCTCTGACTTTTCAGGTGAAGCCTACGCAACAGTTGGCAGGTGGTGGTCAAACTGTCCACTCTGTCAGCACCCATCATGCTGTGTCACAGCAGCACCCTGGTGCGGGCAGCACGAACCAACACTCGGGCATGGTCGGTCAGAATTTGATCGGACATCCTCTCAGTCCACCGCCTATGCAACAAGTTCTCGGGGCTAGCGTTGGCATGGGACAAGCACCACAGCAATATACCAGCAATCAACACATGAACTATCAGGTAAAGCAATCATTGTATTTAAAGTCAGATTCACAAAAATACACTTTAAATTATTTATTTTTTACAATAATTATCAGAAAATTATTATATATATGACAAACTGAGAAATGCGTGGTACACATAAAGAACGACGTAGTAAGAGGAAACTCGTTTGTAAACAGGGATTTGTCTGTATTACCAATTGAGCACACAACAAACTACAGTAACTGATCGAATTGAATATGAATAATTATTTTGTTAAATATATGTTTCTGGATACCCCATACAAATAAGCAGACTGTTTCAACTTGGTGTTGATATAGTGTACTTGTCGTGGGAACAACAATTATATTCATCAATGTGTATGGCTACTTTATTATTTATTAATTCAGCCAAAGGAACGATGAATACAATTTAAATATATCGTCCCTTTAATATTACTATTAGGTAATTTTAAATTAGTAGTTATTAATTTCATAATTTCAAAATAAAATGTTATTAATTAAATAATATGTGTAGCAAATTTGGTTCAAGTCGCTTCGATATCTTCAGAGGAGTAGAGGGCACAAATTTTGTCTTACAAGCGAGCGATTTGTATATTTGAAAACCTGAATCTACAATTCGAGTTACGCAGTTGTAGTATTAAGGAGATGAAATTATACTCTACAAAAATCTCAACTTTATACAATTTACATTCCAAAGTAGAATCTACAGAAAAGTGTTTTTTTTTTGTTTGTTTATAGCCAAGTTTGGGCGGCAGTGCTCAATACGGTAGTATGTCAGCTATTCCGTCACCGCCAACAGTTTTGTTCAACTCAACGCAACAGATGCAGACGCAGGGTGGCCTCTATGGGCCGTTCCAAATCGACCAATCTCAAGTATTGAACTCACAGGGTCGTTCTCAATACTCTCAATATCCGAATCCGTACGGCTTGAGCCAAACAGCCTCAAGTCCGTACAGTGCCCAATCCATGTATTTGCAAACGGCACCCCCTCATCCGCCACCTAGCGCTCAACCCCCGCCAGATTTGTACCAGAGTCTTTCGTCGCAGTATCGTATGGCGGCTTCTGGTCCATTTGGGCAATCCCAACAGCTGACTAATAATCCAAGCACGGTTTTGATCTCATCTACGTCGAACTCATTAATGTCTGCAACGGTGAAGCCGTCCTCGCAACAGATCAGTGCTATCGGTAAGAGAACCTCTGGGAGAAAAGTCAATTTTGATGTAAAATTTGCAGATTTGAAATAATTTATCTTTCCAATGAGATATTTCGAAAATTTAAAAAGATACTTTTTTAAATAAAATATGGACTCTTCGTCCTTTATCTTTTGGATTAATGCCAAATACGTAACGGTTCTCTAAGAAATGTACACAGTCAACATTTGTGATTTACAGAAACTATATACCGTCGAACGACTTTATCTTAAATTTAACGCTAACTACAAAATTTAAATTGATAATATTGTTAATTCTAAATATGTTGAACTTTTCCCAACATTTTTTTTTTTTTTTATCTGAAATCATCACAAGTTAATTTTATTTTTGTATGTAGGAACAAAAACAGGTAATGTTGGCCAGGCGTACCAACAACAATCGCAACAAGGACAGCAACTATACATACCGTATGATCCGAATCTACAAGCGAATTATTTGTCTAGTACCGGTGTTCTACAACGGGGACCAACTGGTCCAGTTCAGAACAGCGTAGTGCCCGGTTTGCAACCTTCGTCTTCGTACTATTCCGGATCTGCAGGTGTGTTTTTTTTTTATCAATCATTTTTTTTACTTTTTTTATTAAAATTTCTAATATTGTGTATTATTTACAGGCGGACAAACAGGTTTCTATCAACAACCCGGTAATTCCAACATGCAATCGGCCCAGTTGCACCAGCACCAGACCAGTTTTGGACTGCAGGGCAACGTGTTCGGCACTCATAATCAGTCGCACGCGAGCGCGGCCGGTCTGCAGAGTTTCGGCTCGCAGTTCTTGTCGTCGCCGATGCAAATGGCTGCTGCTGCCGCGCTTACAGCGCAACAACAGTATCGCTCGCCCAGCCTCCCCAATCCGAACTATTTGAAAAATGTCGGCAACCAACACATGACTGACCAGTCCGGCCGATCGCAACAACTGAAATCGCCCGGTGCCAATCAGCAGGATGTCCTTGCTTCTGTTTTCAACTCGGGTTAGTTTTGCTAAGATATTCAATATGTATTATTATTGCTAGTGTTTTATATGATATTTGACGAAAATCATCTAAATATTTGGATTTAGTTAATTGTATATTTATTGAAATTCCTACTTGTCGGTGTAAAATATTAGGATCAACTCTATTTTTTTACTCTGCAATTTCTTACGGATGCGCAACAGCATTAAATGAATTCCCGCTAAAATAAATTTAAAGTTTTCGCCTAATGAAAAATCACCCGCAAACCGCTGTTGTCGGGACTTTAAAATGCATTTATTGTCTATTTATCATTTATATGTCATATAATGTTTGTAAACAATTATATTAAAGTAGAATATAGCAACATCTAAGTGGTTTCTTTATTTTGCAGCACCACAAATACCATCCCCAAAATCTCGACAAAACTGCAAACAACCCCCACCACAATCTAGTCCGACTCAGCACAAATACGTGTCGGCATACCAATCTGTGAACAACCAACAATCTGCACAAATGGTAAGTTTACTCTATATACTTTTCTTTTTAATATAAGTATGAAAATGCTGACACAATATCAATATGTGAAGTAACTAGGGAAAAAAAAACAAACTTTTCATACTAAAGTTGCTAAAAAATTAATTTCTAACTTTTAGAAGATTCTCTTTTCTCCTTAATTCGTGTTCAAAAAATAATATAAGTAAACAAGAAATTCTGGTTGAAGTATTCTTTTCAAAAATAGAAGTTTTTGTAAACAAGAAATTCTGGTTGAAGTATTCTTTTCAAAAATAGAAGTTTTTCTTTCCCGTGATATACAAATCTTATATTCAAAATATTATTATGTTCAACGGTATTTGCTGTCGAGCATTCGCACACAGACATCATTTAAAAAATAGTGAAAATGAATTTAGAAACGGTTATTTCCTTTAAAATTTCGAGGTCTGTCAATTTTGTTTGTGATCACAATAGTTTCTTTTCTACATATTGTAGAAGAAAGTAAACACATAAACGATATTTCATATTAAAAACTAGTTATTGCTTTTGAACACTATTTTTTCTATGGAACTTCTAAATTCAGGTTACATAGTTATAGTATTATGGAGAAGATATTGTATGCAATTAGTTTAGAGAAGGCGAAATGTTCCAAATAAATACGGATGTGTGATTTTGATTTGAATAGCCTCAGACAAGATACCCAGCCCCGATCCAGCGTCCGGTAAATTTCCAACCGGCCCTGAACAATTCTCTACAAGGCAGCGGCAATGTGTCCAACCGCCACCGACCGCAACATAACCAAAATTCCCGTGGCCCACAAAGACAGTATTATGGAGGACAAGGTAGCGTGCAAAGAAAAAAATAATTGTGCATTCTCTCAGAGTAAAACGGTCAGAAAGTCAATCAGATCAGATCAGAAACGAAAGACCAAGTTAATTATACACCCCACACTTGCCGATGCACAAACAAAACTAACAAATTGTCCATGCTCTGCCTTGTATAGGCGGCGGTATTTCATCCCACCATCACCACCACCAGTCGGACAAAGCCGACGACACGTCGAAACTCAGTGAAAACGGTCCGTCATCGGTGACGATCAGCAGTGCGGCGGCGGCGATGATCAGCAATGGGGTGGCAAAACCTACTGGCACCCCCATCGACATGGGGAAAGATTCGACGCTCAACCAAGATGCCGCAATAGTCAACAAAGAATAATCTCTTTTTTGATTTACGCTACAAAAACCCCCCCACCCCCACCCCAATTTTGTGTTTGATAGTCTCCTTACTGTCGTGATCTTTGTGATGGTGAATTTTTCGGCAGTGTTTCAGTCTTATATATTTGCACGACGTGGACTGTGTGTTTTCACCCAGAACTTTTTTTTTTTTTTTAGTGCATTTACAACAAAATAAATGATATAAATTCAACAAAAAAATAATAATAATAATATTGCAAAATATATGCTTTATGTACCGAACGGTTGTCCCCCCTCCCTAAAAAGGGCGCTTATGAAAAGTGGCCCTAGTTGAATTAAGAATAATAAGTAACCGTTCGTTGTCTTTCTCTACCTACTATCTCTTGTAAAGATTTTCTCCGCTATAGTTAGTGCTTCATTCAACACCGTTTTTAAATGTATTATCAGTGGTAGTGGCTGAACATAATTATTATGGAAGTGGTATATTTCGTTTCGGACTCTCGGTGTGTAGTGTATAATAATAATTATTAAAAAATATATATAAAAAAAATATTAAAATGATAAACGAACTGCATGTAGCTGTAGCAACTCGCTGTGTTAAGCGTTATATAAAAAAAAAAGGTTGGAATTTTATTACTGAATTTTATTTATTTATTATTATTTTAGAAAACGATCGAAAATCATATGTATTATATTAAAATAACGTATATTAACCAAATTAATTAGATCAAATTTATGTAAACTACAACACGTTTGGTTATTTAGTAAATTTACAGTGATTTTTATTCGTTAAGTGAATTATGTGTATCGATTTAGCTGAATTATAATTTAATATTTCGTAAATCCGCCATTTTTTTTAAATTAATTTTACAGGTCTTTACTAGGGAACACATTTACACGGGCGTAGAAAGATATCGAAACCTGCTTTGGCACAGTCAAAATGGCGGTGATATGGCGGTTCAAACGAACTCGTTTGTCTTATGACTGTTAAATACTGTTTAAGGACGCCATTGTAATGTTTTTAAACGATTTGGACAGCAAGCGGGGCGATACATTTATAAACGTTCTCGTCCGAGCTATTTTATAATTGATTACCATTTTGATGTTTCGAAACTATTCAAGATAGCGAAACACTTGACGAATAATTATGATTGTTTTAATTACCTATCTTTAGATTTTGTACATTGGTGCAGCGAATTGTATAACAAGTATTATGTAAAGTTTGAAGAAAAATATTAGCAGAGCGAGTGAAATAATAGATTTGTTTATTTTATTGTGTACTTAATCATAATTGATCTAACTACCGCATTATAGACACTGAATTCACAAACTACTAGAGGTTCTGATTGGCCAAGCGCCAAAGCTGTAGAGTAATTGGCCAATCAGAGAATGGTGTGAATCAGTAGTTTCGTACACCGGTGGGAAACAAGTCTCGTGGTGTAATATACTAATAATCTTGTCTTTGTTGTGTTCAAAAAAATTGTGTCTTGATTGCCAATATATGTGTACCTACTGTTTTATTGTGAAAAGAGATGTGAGTATTGAAAAAGTCTGGTTATATTGTAGCATTTAGATAATTATTAAATAATAAAGAAATACTTCACATATATATATGTGAACATGCTGACGTCACAGGTACACGTAAAAGCATGAATGTTAGAATATAGCTGTTTCAAGATCACAATTTGATCCAAGAAAACTCTTAAAACTATTGATTTTAATTGTTGTTACACTTCAACCTATGCTGTGCATGGCCAACAGTTGTTTCAACAAATCTTATTCAAATCAAAACTATCGCGTCTTTTATTTTGAGACTCGTGTGTGGGATTCTTTGAATTCTCACCGATACGTCGACATTATTATATAAATATATGAATGCTTTAAATAATAATAATAATCTCAGAACTTTGTTCAATCATTCCCACAGATCATTATTTGTATTTTAACATTAATTCGCTAAGACGAATGTGGCTGACATGTTAGAGTTTCATTCGTACCTTTAGAATAATATCTAAATATTAAAAAAAAAAAAAAACATTATAAAGACGATCCTTCAAATAAAATTTGGTAATATTGTTAAATGAAATCGCACTTTTTTCTCATTTTCCATTTACAGTTATTTGTTCCAACTGCGTGGTTGCAACGTTACTGAAGTGCGAATGATTTTAATTATTCATCGATCGTCGCTTACCTGCGAATACCGACCGGATTCGAACTATAAGTTCACGCGACGAAGCAATATTAAACTCTAATTCTAATAGATGAAATGAATGAAGTCTTTTGTTTCTCTGCCAACAGATCACACGATTTTTTAAACTATATCCGAATTCATGGCAACATAAATAAGATATTTAAGATTTTCCGTAGCAATTTTCTTGTAATTGCGGTACATTTCTTGACGAAATTTTTCAAACGATGCGAAATATTCATATCTTTCATTATGAATATAACTATTTTTGTCATAAGTGCAGCTGTTCTAGTGATATTGGAGATAAAATAAAAAATGCATATAGTAAACATGCACTTCCGGTTTCAATATGCTTTTCAAAAATAAGAGGTGCACATCTAAACCATTTACAAATCTTTGGTGGCTGTACCTGTGCTTATGAAATGACCCAAACATTAAATAAGTTTCAATAAGCAATATATTTATGAACGATTTATACATATTTGGTAATATATAAAATAATTTAATATCAAAATTAATCTTCCTAATCAACGACTTCTAATTCCTTGACAGCTGCAATAATGTTATATGTAGTGTCCTTAATTTTTTGTGCAACCATTTTCCTAATATCTTTATTCAACGTAACACCGTCTCTCAATTCATTATTAACATCCTGGTACAGTGAATTCATAACTGTTTTCACTGTTCCAGTAATCCATAGCATCTTTGTTGGATCTATTGCCATAAGATCAGGATTATCCTGTTCGTAGTTTTCAGTTTTTATTATTTGTTCTTTGATTTTTTTTTCTAAATTGTTCAATTGTTCCATATATGATTTTTCTTTTTTTGTATGCTTTTCTA
Source organism: Leistus spinibarbis (assembly GCA_933228885.1). Classification (NCBI taxonomy): domain Eukaryota; kingdom Metazoa; phylum Arthropoda; class Insecta; order Coleoptera; family Carabidae; genus Leistus; species Leistus spinibarbis. The sequence continues at coordinate 3,229,727 of OW121796.1, forward strand.
TGACACGTTTTTGTTGGTCAATCTCACCCAGAAGATTAGTTATACGTCGGGATAACTCCATGTTCAGATTTGCGTCGGTTTCGCGTTTGGATTTTAAATCCAAAATTTCTTTTTCTAAATTTTTTATTTCCATTTTGAAAGTGAGGTCCGTTTCTTTATGGATTTCTTTTAACGAATATTCTGCCATACTTGAATTACTTACATCGAATTTATTTACTTTCTCCATCATTTCTTCCATTTTGGTTGTCAAACGAATTATGTTCATGCGAATTTCGCTGTTATGCGTTCGATTTTCAATGAAGTACATGTTAAGTTTCTCGGGTGTAATATGGTTTGGCGAATATATGGCAGCCGATGCATCTATATTATGGGAAATTGACGAAATTGCTGGTCCAAATTGCGCTGTTTGTGCAACAGGGCATACTTGCCCATTGACAACAACGTATTTTTGTTCAGTTGCAGGTTTCGCTGCAGGAGCCTGAACTTCAGTTTTAACGGCAGTTGATGAGCTTGTCGCAGACACAGACTTCCTATTTTTCCGCGTCTTCAGCACCAATTTATCATTCTCATTATCACTGGAGGCTTCATCCGAACTTTTTATTGTATTAGCCGGTAATAATTGTTGGCCAACTTTTGCCATTCGGTATAAAATGTCTGCCTTCGCAACTGTACCGGAATTATCCGTAGCTACATCTGCAGTCCCGAATGTTGTTGTTGATGCTTCATGCTTTGGAAATGTTTGTTTGGGAGCAGCTTTATTGTTTACGATCACTCCACCTTTACTTTTGATCGCGCTTGTAAATTCGTGTTGAGAAGCTTCCGAGTTAAAAAGTACTGTCCAATTTTGTTTTTCGGTATCGCTGTATACGGTGTAATTATCACGTAATGTTGTGAATTGAAACTGATTGTTTACTTTTGCTGTGCATATTATGTCGCTTTTATGTTTGTATAAAAGTAGTTGGTAAATTTGAATTGACTCGTTACCGATCAGGGCTAAGCCACACTTTCCTTTGGCGGACTGGGTATCTTCAACTCTAACAAGGAAAAATTGAAAACAGATTCAATCAATCTGTGATATACACTCGTACCTCGCCTAGTGCACTTTGTTGTTTTGTTTTATAATATATTCGTTTAAACAATGTTTTTGTTTTAAAACAATTTAAAAAGTATGTACTTGTATTATATGTAATACACTCGTATCTCGCCTAGTGCACCCCCCGCCTAGAACACGAGCTAATCCTCGCCTAGTACACCGGCGTCACGTCACGCGCAATGTTACAAACGGTATTCCGAGCATTTCTTTCGTGTTTTACGAATAGTTATGATGGGAACTCCTTGTTTTTAACGTGGCCATTAATTTATATTTTAATAGAACTATTTTTTACGTCCATGTTGAACCGACTCAAACATAAAACTCTTATCTCTGCATTGAACTGCTTACCTCAAAACGTAGGTTATATTACGCGTAAATCAAGTGGCACGTTTATTTTGGAAATAATCAAGCGCGTGGTGGGGATAGACCGGCCTCTCCTCAGCCGGTGCACTAGGCGAGGATTTCTGAATTTAATGCCGTGCACTAGGCGAGGTACGAGTGTATTTACTATAGGTAGATAAGCACCTAAGGAAAACAGGATTTGGTACGCGTAAAACGCACCAACGCGTTTAGGTAAAATATGCGTTGCGAGGGTTGCGAGCAGTGGTTTTTAATTATTAGGGCCTTTTAGTTAACAATTTAAAAAAATGTTATATATATATATATATATAACAAGTCTTACAATTTTTTGTAGATTATATAAAAAAAAAATTAGTACATTTTTTAAAATTCAACATATATAATATTTAATTTTTTTTCTTTCGGGCTTTGAGTTAACAATATGAAAAAATCTTAGAATTTTTGAGTGTTTTAATTGTTTTTGTAAGGGCAGTATTTTGGGGCCCTATAACTCGGGAAGTATACGGGCGGGGGATTTAAACTGGGATACCAAATTTGGTGTGAATCGCCCTGGTACCTTCCAGAGGAGTAGAGGGCACAAATTTGGTGTTACGAGCGACAACCGTTGGGACTAACATCCAAGTATATAAGTTATATACATTTTTGGATTCAGGGCGACGAGACAAACACTTTTTCTTAATGACATTTTTTGATCCGATAATGCTACAGACACACGACCGAATGCTTTAGCTTCTTCGGTACTTCGTACGGCGAGCAAAAAAGATTAATATGTATACAGAATGTAAATGAATTAGTGACAAACTTTTAGAGCAGAGATTTTAAACTCACTTACAGTTTGAACGCTTGTACTTCCTTAAATTTGATGACTACACTGTTGCTTTTCGGTTTTTGCGCCGTATCTTTTTTAACATCAGTTTTAGTTTTCGCTGGCTGTTTCGGAGCCGTATATGTTAAGGCTGAATTTACAATTGTAGGAGCAGAAATAGATGTGCTCATTGGCACACCAAAGAGCGATGCTAAATTCGAACTAGAACTACTGAAAAACCGATAAGTACATTGACATATTTTCTGGTAAAATAACTTTTACCTTGATATTGGTGCAAAAAATGCATCTTCATCGTCATCATTGAATCCATTAAACATTATCGAGGCTTCAATTAGAAATATAACTAAAATTTTGATAATTATTTACAATAATGAATAACAAATGTCAATATGACAGATGAAGAACTTCCCCCAACTTTTATTAGGTTGGCTACATTTAAATAGGATTCACAGGCTCACCAATCGAAAAAAATTAAAAGTTTTTTATTTAAATTAATTCACAAAACAGGTTCTTTTTAATTTGAAACCTCTTTTTTGCTAAACATTGCTAAATATTAATGTCAGTAAAGTTATCCACACTTTTCTCCAGCCACGATTTCTGTTACCAACCTAAAAATAACAAAATCCCCTTGATTGGTTTTAGCGCAACGATTAAAACCAAAATTACTTCCCATCACTTAAAAATTAGACAACCACAACGTAACCACAAACAGCGAAAATGCAAATAATTCGTTTGTACATAAAATCACTGTTTGTGGTTACGTTGTGGTTGTTTAATTTTTAAGTGATGGGAAGTAATTTTGTATTAATAGTAGAGCCAAAATCAATCAAGGGGATTTTGTTATTTTTAAGTTGGTAACAGAAATCGTGGCTGGAGAAAAGTATGGATAACTTTACACGTCAGTAAAGTTATCCACACTTTTCTCCAGCCACGATTTCTATTACCAACTTAAAAATAACAAAATCCCCTTGATTGATTTTGGCGCAACGATTAAAACCAAAATTACTTCCCATCACTTAAAAATTAGACAACCACAACGTAACCACAAACAGCGACAATGCAAATAATTCGTTTGTACACAAAATCACTGTTTGTGGTTACGTTGTGGTTGTTTAATTTTTAAGTGATGGGAAGTAATTTTGTATTAATAGTAGCGCCAAAATCAATCAAGGGGATTTTGTTATTTTTAAGTTGGTAACAGAAATTGTGGCTGGAGAAAAGTGTGGATAACTTTACTGACATAACTTTACTGACATAAATATTAAGTATTTTTCTGAATCGCGAAATTGAGGGTTATTTTCTTTTATAATACTGGCAATACTGATTGCGTATACAACTTCAGAGAAGACATGCACAGTTGTCATTTGTAGTTTGTCTCAATTAATTTTTGTGCAAGTAAAATGAAGAAATTACATATTAAAAATCTTTGATATAGGTAGAAAATGTTACACACATTGCACCATGCCATTACTTTCAAATAAAACCAATATGTTATTACGAGCCAAAAGGTAGGTGGTTTCTATGTACTTTTTAGAAAGGTCCTTAAACATTCATTTAAAATAGGTATTCATCATATTACTAATATTGCTGACTTGTTATTTCGTAATGAAATGAATTGTTATTAAATTGGGATGCAAATGAATATGTTTCTTTTAATTCGTATGTCCTAGTATAAAGTATACTGACTATCTGTGCATTCTTATTTTTAATTGTTATATTTTCTGTGCAATATTGTTTATATTTACATCTTTAGAATATAAATGTAGATATCGAAATTAGGAATAAATGTTACGGCTCTATAATATTTAGTATATTGGATTTTATTAATGGATAAAATCCGAAAAATTAAATTTAAATAAAAATATATAAAAATCAAAATGGTATACTAAAAAATCGAAAATAATATTTATCTTTATTCATTGCATCGATTTCGATTTAACCAATAAGTTAGCGGATTAAATTATAATTTGCTAAAGCAAACTATCAAGTTCTTGTACTTAAGGTTTTTTAACGTCAACGACGCGTATTTGCCTAGAGAATACCTAGCAAAAATATATGTTAGAGATAAAAATAAATGAAAGCTACAAAATAGTGTATTTTGGAGGTATTTATATTTTTTGTCCAGCAAGAACTATAGAACATGTCTGGAGTGGCCTGCACTCGACTTTCTTTTACGCACTTCTCACTATATATATATAATCTCAAACAAACGGTCAAACTAACCAATACTCTACAGGAATACTCTGAAATGTCTATTTTGTTTTCCTGGCAAAAACGGGCGCAGATAATTATTATTATTATTAAGTGATAACAAAATCTTTTGCTGACCAATATAAAATGAAAATTCAAATTAAATTACTATAACTTAATAATAACTGGATAATTATACCAATTTATAATGGATCTGTATTTGAAGTACTTATCGTATTCACTCTTAAACTGTCCAAGTCCACACTAAAACTCTGAAATTGTTCATTAATTATGTTAGCAAATATATAATATAAATAATTTACCTGATACAATTTATTCTAATAAGAAATCAATATTTCAAATATGAATTCATACAGTTAACTGTCAATGTAATGCTTGTTTGTTTTCAATAAACAAGAAACAAATTACTCATGCTTGATCTGATTTAGAAATAATAACATTTGTCACAAGTGTAGGTATCACTCTGGCAACGTAAATAAGATATTTGAATTTTTTCGTAGTAGTTTTCTCATAACTGGTACAAATTATGAAGAAATGTTTCAAACAAAAGTTGTGCGAAATATTAATCTCTTTCATTATGAACATAACTATATTTGCCGTAAGTGTAGCCGTTCTAGTGATATTGGAGATAGAACAAAATATGCGTAGAGTAAACATGCACTATCGGTTTGAATATTCTTTTCAAAAATAGGCGGTGCACATCTAGTCTTAAGTTTGCAGTTTCATAATTTTTCGTTCGACAGTTTTGGCCTTAGAGCGTTCACAGACAGACAGACGTCATTCCAAAAATTGTCACATTCGATTCAGGGAAGATCATAACATGTATATCCGTTGAAATCTCGAGTTCGTAATTTTTCATGATTACAATACTTATTACTCTGTAAAAGAAAGTAAAAATGGATATTTTTACCATATATTCTTTATGCAAATACGTATCGATTATTTTAATACTGCCCGGTTACGATGTTAAACCAAACCCGGAATGAATTTTCTTGGATCTAGGTGGACCTACTGGTTTATCTTAAATGTTATAAATTAGTAAAATTATATCTTAAAGCCTTAAAACTTACTAAAAAAAAAATTGTATATTTATTACACAGGATTATCTTAGCCATGTGTATTGGCAAATTGCCAATATATACAATGTGTTTGAATGTGTAATTTATATGATGTGTGTGTGTCAAAGTTGTTGTGGTGTGAATGTGTCATTTTAATTCCAGTGCAGGATACGGTGAGGACTAAATGCCGCGCAAGCGGCAGACTTTGTCTGGGCGGTGTGGCAGCAATGCTGAGTCTCGAGCAGGAAGTCGGCGCGTGGGATTCAGTACTGTTAGAACCACTTTCTGAGGAAAGTTTCATCGCGAACTTGCACCAACGGTTTAAACGGGACCACATCTACACGTACATTGGCAACGTTCTACTCTCCGTCAATCCGTACAAGAAACTAGCGCTATATTCTACAGACTTAGTTCATGCTTACAAAGCACGTGGACCTTTTCAACTACCACCCCACATGTTAGTCTCTATACCTTTTTACATTTTTACTCGATAAATAAATAGTAATTTGATTCAGGGATGCGTAATTCCTTTAATATCTCGAATTCTAAATCTTGTATACCGATAAGAAAGTAAAAATGCCTGTATTACCGTTAGACTGCGTAGATATCCAATAATAGAAATATGAAAAACCCTGATTAAGCACAAATGCCATTTAAAGAATTTCACAAATAAGCGAAATTCCTCTCATCACTATCGGGTTAGACGTTCCAACTATTCGCGATCGAGTTTAATTGCTATCTAGCGGCGAAAATTCAAACAGTCCGCTCTCAAATAAAAGCCAAGTTTATGTGCAATGCAACGTAATTCATTTTAAATGCGTCCTTTTCACACGGATTCAAAATATTGTCTGTCGAAATGTGCACGTTCATATTACCAAAATAAACACTCACCGACAAACTTCAGTTGTCAGCGTGCCTTACAGTGGCCATCAGTGCCACCAAAACGATATTCTCGATTGCGAATACACTTTAAACAATCAAGACTATTTAGTACATATACTGTGTCATCTTCAGATTATTTGATAGTCAGATTACATAGTGTAGTGAAACTAATAACTAGCTCAAAATAAATATTAGTTAAATCTAAGCGCTTATTTTATTACAACTATCTATCTATTATTATTGTTATATATCAGTTATGCAATCGCTGGAACTTCATATCGGTGGCTAAATGATAGGAATGAAGACCAATGTATTATAATTTCAGGTATGCAATTAACCCGCGCAATTTTTTTTATTACTTATCAAGTATATTTTTAGGTGAAAGTGGTTCAGGAAAAACTGAAGCGGCACGCATTGTATTACAGTTCATTGTGCTTGTATCCGGTGATAGTGCTCGTGTGAAATTAATCAAAGATCGTCTAGTGCAGGCTGGTGCACTTCTGGAAGCGTTTGGAAACGCTCGAACCTCTCGAAATGACAATGCATCCAGATTTGTACGTTTGCAAAATAATTGAATTTCTCCCCTTATTCATCACACGTTGTTAAATGTAATAATATGTATTCGAGTTTGTCATAGACAATGCATCCAGATTTGTACGTTTTCAAAATAATTGAATTTTTACCCATTCATCACAAGTTGTTAAAATAATAATATGTAGTCGAGTTCGGAAGCGTAATATTACAATAGTTAACTAACGAAAAATATCTTTTTAACCTGTTATTGTTTTGTATTCGATTGTTTAATTGTTAATTACAGGGAAAATACATCGACATAGAGTTTGACTATAAAGGTGATCCAATAGGTGGCCATTTAACTCATTGTAAGTATTTTGTTTTATATGTTTTTGCAATGTTAAATTTAAAATAAATAATACTTTGTTTATTTCATATTTGTAATGCTAAGTTTTATTGGAAAAGGTAAGTTGTACACTTTAAATCTCAACGTTTTAATTATTTTTAGTTATTGGGGATTTACAAATATATAATTATTTATTCCTCTGTAATGTTATTTTATGGAATTGTTAATTTATTTATTTTTACTAATAAGATACTTTAAATTACTATTTTAAATATAAAATGTTACTTTCTGTTTTAATTTTCTTTAGTTATGACACTTTAAAATTCATATAGTAATTAGTGATTAACTATCTTTGAATTTAATCAGTTTTCTAGTTTATGAATTCTTTAAAAAATAATAAGCTATAGCAACAATAACAAAAATGGTTAACATTATCGCCAACATCTTATTAGTAAAATGAAATAATTATGTAATAAAATGTTTAATATATTATTTTCTTTTAGTCAAGGGTCACAAAACTTACTGCTGGCGACCGAAATTTTCATATTTTTTATCAGTTATTGACCGGGGCTGACATACATTTATTAAGTAAGTTTTTTAATTAGATTCACTTTGTGAAATATCCTTTTGCAATCTATTTATTAATTACAAGAACAGAAACAAAACACTGTAATTAAAATTGATCGTTTTTGTAATTTAATATTATGATATTATTTCATTATCTCAACTAATCACTTTCGCTGTTTATTCTTGATATACAGATTATACTACCATAAGGCACTCAAATTATTATCAATCTTAATAATTATTGAATATAGTTTCAAGTTACTATTGCTAATTAACCAATTTTAGCTTATTTTATCCCCCTCTCGCTCGAACTAGTATGTTTTATTGTATAATCATATTTTTAAACATTAAATCCATTTTAAGGTCAAATGTTTATGTTTGAATATTTTTAGAATGTTTGAAATTACAAAGAAACATCGACAATTATAAATTTCTGCATAATCACAACAGTTCCGGAAATCATGGACCGCATGCAGAAGGAACAGATGATAAAACACATTTTATGTATACAAAGGTAAACGATCAATATACAGAATGACGATTCTTAATTAAATTCTGTGACATTTGAACTGAACGACACTTCCTACCCCGCTAAACATTTCACTCACGATTTATTTTATGCTGAGGCTGCATCAAAAATGAACTCATTGATCCTTTTTCAAATAGCCACATTCCTTAATTGGACACCAGATAGATTCAATATATACATTATTTGTATATACATAGAAAAATGTATTAATTTTTAATTATTTCCCATTTAGGTTATTAAATTTTGTATTTGCATTTTTTTTTAAATACAATATTAATTTATTAATTCGAGTAAATTAACTTTTTTTTTCGGCATGTTCAATTTTAAATATAAAATATTTTAGCCCGCCAATAAAATATTTACAAATATTGGAAATATCTCTAGATTGTAGGACTTTCATGGTAAAAATTAGGATTCGATCCCTGAATATGCCAGTTCTATAGCGTTCTACACATACATCTGACTGTTTATATATATATAATAATTGTATTTTCGTTCATTGGTACTAATGTTTGAAAAGGTAGCAAAAAATTTAAAATCATATAGTGATACATTTTAAGTGTGAATAAATATTTAACGTAAACGTTTTAATGAAAATGTATGCGTTATATACGAAATATAGTACAAAATAATTGTGTTTATGTTCATTTCGTCATAGAAAAATTAATCAAATTTCCAATTTTCTTTGTAGACGGCTCTAGAAGTTCTCGGTTTCTCATCCGATGAAATAGTGGACATATTTAGAGTGATTGCAGTTGTCTTAAAACTAGGCAATATACAATTCGTGCCTTCAAATAATATCGACGGCACCGAAGGCAGCTCAATCAATAATGATTATGGTACGATATTTCAAAACAATAATAATTGAAAAACAAAAAAAAAATCTGATTGTTGCTTACAGAATTGTATGATATATGCGAATTATTAGGCGTAGAACAGAAATGGCTGTATCGTGCATTAACTAGTCGTAATATAGATGACGTTATAATCGCTGATTTAACAGCGATTGAAGCCAGCCGTATACGAGATACACTTTGTAAAGCCTTATATAGTCGCCTGTTTACTTGGCTTATTAATCGCATCAACGAGGCGTCAAAAGTACTTATTTTTAAATTAAATTTAGATTTGTTTTTACACCTATAATTGTTTTGATAGGCGAAACACCACGGTAAACGAAAAGTACTAGGTGTTCTAGACATGTATGGCTTTGAGGTATTCGAGCGTAATTGTTTCGAACAGTTAGTAATAAATTATTGTAATGAGAAAATACATCAAACTGTTATACAAGTTACATTGAAAGAAGAACAAGAGGAGTATTTGCGGGAAGGTATCGAATGGGCACGTGTTGACTTTTTCAATAACAGTGTCGTTTGTGATCTAATCGAGCAGGTTACCATACAGATACCCCATATAATTATATAAAAATAATTGAACATATTTTTATTTTGTATAGGAAAGCCATGGAATTTTGTCATTATTGGATGAGCCACATGTACAATGTGATTCTGCGTTTTTAACCAGAGTCGAACAATGCTGGGCGGGGCACTCGCATTGTATGGCAGCTGACCCAACTCTACCGCCAAATTGTTTTCAGTGAGTTGATTTATGAATCAATTTGTAATTTTATGATTATTCCTCGTCACCATTTTTTGCTACACGGGATTTGTTTTAATTATGATTGTAATTGACAATGACAATATATAAACAACGAAATATACATACAAACTAATTAAGCAATAATGGCTGTGAGATTTCGACCGCGCTCTCAAGCTGTATAAAATCGACTTACCAATAGCATGCTCTATACATATCGCTTATTTGTGGGAGGGGCTCCTACTGAATCTGTTTATTAAACAGAGTGTTGTATCATTTTTGTATGATTGTCCTATATTTGGTTGTAAAATGTATGAATTATTTTAAGAATTCGACATTATGCTGGCCCGGTAACATATAATGTGGATGGATTTGTGGAGAAAAATCATGATGTTCTGCACAGGGAAATATCTAGAGTCATGTTTTTTTGTCACCATCCATTCCCATGTTTTTTCCCGGAAGGAAATCCGAAACGTTGTAATATAAAACGACCGGTATCAACAACACAACAATTAAAAGTCTCAATAAACACACTAGTTAAAACGCTATGTGGCCGACAGGCGCACTATATTCGATGTATTAAACCGAACGAGTTAAAGCAACCTAGAATATTCGAGCTGGCCTTAGTGCAACATCAAATTCGATATCTTGGGTAAGTTTTCGGTCGGTTTGTGAACAGACAATTTTTTTTACTATATAGTTCCAAATAAAGCCTCTTAATCGTCTACTGTGCCAACTAAAACACATCCAAATTATTAACTTAAGCGTTATAATTTTAATAATTATACTTTTATTCACTTCAAATGCTTGAATATTGACAAATAATACGTTTTTTGATTAATTTTTATTAAACAATGTATTAATTTCTAATATATTTAATAATATATTCAGATACAATTGCAATATGAATTTAATAATAAGAATTATAATATTTCTACTTTTGCACTTAGAATTGGAGCGATAGACAATCTTGTTAAACAATTCACTTGTAAATTTCTTGTTTTTCTAGATTAATGGAAACAGTACAAGTTTGGCGATTAGGTTTCTGTTATAAACTAACATATTCCCATTTTCTAAACCGATATAAAATGTTATCATTGCATACATGGCCCCATTGGCGGGGGACCCCATTCGAAGGTGTTTCATATCTAGTTCGATCATTACCGATACCAAGTGCTGAATTCATATATGGCCGAACAAAGATATTTGTTCGTAGTCCCCGAACGGTAAATTTATCTAAACTCGATTCTGAACTAAAATAAAATTGAAAGTTCAATACAGAATAAAGAGCATAAACATGATTTTCTCCTAATAAAATTTAAATTATAGGTATTTGAATTAGAAGATTTTCGACGGGCACGTCTGGAAATGTTGGCAACACTGTTACAAAAAATATGGCGGGGTTATCATTTGCGAAAACAATATTTATTGTATCGTAAAAGTCAAATAACAATTGCAGCCGCGTGGAGAAGTTGGCGGGTTAGTAATTTTTTATGGTTTTTTTTTCGGTCGGTTGTTTTGAATTTATTTTCGTTGTTTTTATGCTAATTTTTATACAGGAGTGTCGATGGGGTATACCATATCAAGGTAGACGGCATTTATGGTGTTTATACCGCGTGGTATGTTGAAAACATCTAGTTAGCAAAAATTCCTAAACTAACTTAGAATTCTTGTATTAGCTATCTCTTGTTGTCGTCTATCTACTACTTGATGTGAAAAATAATGTGTTTTATTCTGCATCAGGGCATTAAACCCAACTAAGATGGGTTCGGTTCCGGTTCATGTTTCATTATTTTGTTGATTTATGTTTAAAAATTAAAGTAGAATGGATTCGGTTCCGGTTCAAATTAGCTATAATTGAAATATAAAGATTTTAAATTCAATATCAATGGACCAATTTCGAACCCAGGTCATTTTTAATTCGGATCGAGTTCAAGTTTTAGATATTTTTAGCTCGTACGATAGTACAATACAGCTTTAGTGTTTGAAGGTACCAGGCCGAATATAATATACATAATATAATTATACATATAATTTCTATGCCCATGAAGTTCCAATCGTCTGTACAGAACTGGAGTTATGTGACCCCAAAATTTGGAGCCCTTACACAATTTAAATTAAATAAAAAAATCTTCAATAAATTATAGAACATTTATATATATAAAACAGAGAAATTATTAAAAATAATAATGAAATTAAAAATGTTGTTGATTGATTGCAACTATAAATTTTGTATTCCAACAATTGCTTGTCTTTTCATTATTGTTTTTTATCATTTTATCTTTGCAAATATATGTGGTTATAATTAGGTATTCTAGCTTAAAAACATCAGTGATTAAAATGTTTTCTTTATAAATAAAAAACTTCACCAAATAGTATATACCACGAGCTGAAGACATTGATGCATGCATCTATGCTTGTTTGTATTTAAATTATGGTTCCTAAAATTTGTAGCCTGGAACGGAGAAAATTGGGTTCGGTTTACGTGTTTTAACATTTTATTAGTTCGGTTTCAGACTAATAAAAATGAAATATATAAAACATTTTAAATTTTAATTATACTTTTATTATTGGATTCGAAGCCAGATAATTCAGGTTTCAGAAGTTTTTTTATATTAATGTTCGGTTTAGTTTGATGCTCTGTTTTGCAAATAAAATTCCTTGTATTCCGCTATGCTTTTGCTATTGGCTTTTATTAAAAAAAAAACTTACGTGTAAATCAATTTCGCTAATGTAATAAGTCACATTTTATTTTAATACAGTAAATACATTGTATTAAATTTTTAAATGTGATAATCAGGGCCCATATTCTATTTCAAAATTTCGATACGCATTCAAAAGCGTTATTGCCATTATTATTGTGCTACGCGATATGTTATTTGAAATAAACAGCGAATCAAAATGAGATATACCAAAATCGCATCAGTATTATTTGTTTTAAGACTGACTGTAAGTAGCTACTTTTGAATAGCGTGAAATTTGCTTTGCTGGAAATACCAACCGATTCCCCTAAATATCACGAAGAATCAGCATTTTTAAAATGTCTCTCGCGATTATGAAGTCGTTAAAATTTCGGGATGAAGGTATCGCTTTAAATTAGAATAGAAACCGGTGTTTCTTGTGACGGAAATTATATTGAGTATGCACCCAAATTTAATAATACGCAAATCCATAAATATTTTATATATGTATACATATAAAATAAAGCTTGAATATTGAATAATATTTTGTATACATTTGAAACTGAATTCATATTTTTATAGGCACGAGAAGAATACAGAATTTTAAAACATAAAAAACAAATCGAATGGGCTGCACGGGTCATTCAAAGACATTACGTCCAATGGAAGGTAAATAATTGAAACTTTTATATTGTCCATAGATATTAACTAAAAACGAACACGTTACAGCGGAGGCAATTTTTATTACGACTACCATTAATGTTACCATCCGATTATGATTCACCAATTTGTAGAGAATGGCCTTCTTGTCCTCCAAAATTATTAGAAGCTAGTTTATTATTACGCAGAATACACCACAAATGGAGGGTAATTTGTATATATGAATAAAAGTGATTTATTTTGGTCATATATTTGGTTTTTTTAGTGCCGTAAATATCGTCAAAAATTCGACCAAACAGCACGAAATCGAATGCGAGAAAAAGTCACAGCTAGTATCATTTTCAAAGATCGAAAAGCATCTTATCCTAGAAGGTAACTAAACATATTCCTTGATTACAATTTACACGCTTTTTCTTCTGATTTTATTTTTATAGTGTTTCACATCCTTTTTTGGGGGATTATGTCCGCTTAAGACAAAATATTCAATGGAAGAAAATTTGTACGGAAACCAACGACCAGTATGTTGTATTTGCTGATATTATCAACAAAATAACAAGATCTAGCGGAAAGGTTTTTGCTGAATTAACATAAATATTTCTCACAATAATTGAATAAATTGTAAATATTGTTTGTGTTCCAGTTTGTGCCTATATTATTGGTTGTATCAACAAGGTCCATGCTTATTCTTGATCAACGAACTCTTCAGGTAAAATACCGTGTACCTGCAACAGAAATCTATCGAATGTCACTGAGTCCGTATCTGGATGACGTTGCCGTGTTCCACGTGAGAGCGGTAAGTGGTTCAAATAACTCTGCGAACTCGCAGAATTTATGGATATTTTAATTTTTACATAAGGCTAGTATAATTTTGGTATTAAATTTATATATCAATATTAGTTAACTCTGTTAGACGTAGTGTATTGTTGAATAACTTATCGATTGGGTCAACATGTCAGATGAGTGAAGGCAGGCAGTTGTCATTTTACATGTATTGCATTATACTTTAAATTCTATTTTGTGTTTAACATTTACAAATATTAAAACGTAAAATACGACAGTATCTGCCTTCACTAAATAGTTTTTTCGACATCGGACATTGCGTATTTGATAGTTTAAGTTGGAAGTAGATGCTCGATTAGTGCAAGTAGTGTAATTTATGGCTTCCAGTGTCCTATTACGAATATGTCAGAATGCAGCAGCGGTTCAGCAACGCCACAACCAACTGGATGCTTATTTCAGAGTGATCTCAGCAAAAAGAAAGGCGATTTTGTCTTTCAAACCGGCCATGTGATCGAAATTGTCACCAAACTGTTTCTCGTTGTACAAAATGCCGTTGGGAAAGCGCCCGAAGTAAACATTTCTACTGAGTATGTATTTTATTTCTGTTTTTCACTTGGGTGTTTCTTTAAAGAAGATCGAGTTGTATCATTCTGTCTTCCTTACGGGGATTGTCTACCGCTTGAATTCTAAGTATACATTGTACTAAAAATATATTTTTTATAATAAAATTATTATTTAAATATTGCCTAAATATATATTGTTAAAGGGGATATGCATGAAGATTTGTATCAATTGGATATCAATATATTGTTTATTCATGTCATCAAAATATATATAATTTGATCATATTCATCCGCTAAGTACACCTATAAAAAATCTTATAAATTCAAAATTGAAAACATTTTTTGGGCATTTAGCGTTCTGTTCTAGCCCGGAAACGGTGAGGAATCAGACGTTTTTAAAGAATGAATATATGAAATAATCAAAATTATAACGCTAAAGTGAATAGTTTGGATGATGTTTAGTTAGCACAGTAGACGATCCCTTTGACCACGCTTGATGCATGTGGATATATGTTTATTTGTTTTGTTTGAAATGGTTTAGATTTGAAGCGAATTTCGGCCAACAAACTGTGATCTTCACTTTTAAATGTATGAGCTTGCCTGAAGTGCAACCGGGGCAAATTCGTGTGTTGCGTAAAGGCAACAAAATGGAAGTGTTGGTGTGAACATTTGTGTGTTTCGTGAATTTTTACCTTTTCGTTCTCTCTATCTCTATTACAGATTGTTAAACATATCTTGCTTAGTAAAAGGACAGCCAAAATTATTAAAATACTAGCGATATTCCATGGGGTTGCATTCGTTTTGTAGTTAAATCAAAAACATTTAAATAATTGGTATATTAATTTATGTTTTGTTTTTTGAATAGCAATAAATTTGTAAAAATTTAGAAAATTATCGTGTATGTTTTTTCTTTTGTATCGGAGCAACATTTTAGCGAATCAGTGAAGCGTGGAGCCAAAACGGCCAGATTTATATCACTGCCATAATCATTATAATAATTATGTTTCTATTATTAAACAAAAACAGCAAAACGTACAAACATACTATTTCTCTAACAAAATTATTATAAAAACAATTATGTATATTAAAATTTTCCATTGTTCATCTCTGAAGTATTATATAAATAATTGAAAATTATTTCTATCGTTGGGGGTATAAGAGTTTAAAATTAATGCGAGTTTATTAACAAAAATTAAAAAAATACACATTACTTACGGATTATATGTGTATGAATGTGGGTAAATAAAAACAAATAGCAGGACTTTCAAAAAAGTGTTAACAAAATATATCATAATTGAAGTTATATGCTAAATAATTTGAAAATCGATTCAGATGTATAAAAAAACTAAACTAAAAACTACCGAATAAATAACACAAATTTTCAACAAACTATCCAAATATACGTATTACTTTTTTGAAAGTTCTGTCGAAAAGTAAATAAATTTACCAGTGCAATAAATAATGAAAAAAAAAAAATATATATATATATATATGACGATCCTCTATTTAATATGTATATAATAAATTAGATTAAACAAAATTACATGTATAAAAGACAAAAGAGGAAAATTAATTTATTTGCAGAATATGGGAACAAGCTAATAAAATTAGTATTGCTGTTTCAATTATTAAAACTAATCTCAAATCTATTTTCAAACATTTTTGTGCCAAATTTTTAATAGAAATAATAATTAAATTCTTCGAGCAATTTCTGGTTTATAATTGGACATTACGAAAAGAAAATGACTTTTTTAATAGAACGGGATAATTTAAATGGTTATGTTCATTTTGTTACTGCTTACCTTTTTAGTGGTAACGTTCGCTGCCACAATAATACAGAGGTAACGCTAACCATGTACTGCGGTATCAGAGGAGTACAAATTAGGTCTTACAAGCGAGCGAGCGAGTGACAACCAACGTCCAAGTATATATATATATATATATATATATATATATATATATATATATATATATATATATATATATATATATGTATGTATATATTTAGATTCAGGGCGACAAGACAAACACTTTTTGTTAAGACATTTTTTTGATCCGAGAATGCTACAGACACACGACCGAATTCTATAGCTCTTCTGTACTTCGTACGGGAGGTAAAAATATATTTTACTAAGGGTCTGTTAAATCTATGTTCAAATGGTTGATTAAGTTAACCACTAAATTATTAAATATATGCAATTAATATTAATTCGTTGTAATTACGATTATATTTAGGCGCGTCACCACTAAAGGGTTACAGAATATAGTAAAATGAACAAATTAACTTTTCAAGGTAAAATAAAAATATTACCCATGTCTGTATATTAATTTTTATATAATAAAAAAAATATTTGTTACTAGGCTATCACATGTTAATTTTGTAATTTTACGAATTAAAGTTATTTTACAATAAAAAATTGAGATTTTAATCCGTAGCGTATTTCTTTGTTTCATGTTTCAACTAAAATAAAAGGTGGAATACAAAATATTTTGATTTTTATATTAATCTATTTGTAGTTTTATTACGAATTCAAATTGTTTTACAAAACAGTACGGGTGCGATCCTAATAAATATAGCCGAGTGAAATAAAAAAGAAGTAGAAAACATTTTTTTAATCATTGGTTTTTTATTGATATAGAGTTATAAACTATATAAACACCCAGATGTATGTATGTACATGTTTAAAAGTGTAAATGTATATGTGTCTGGAACGTTTTGTTTATATATGTATCCATGGTTAATACTAGTAGCGGGGTCAGGCTTTTTTAACAATGGTTCGAGCCATTGTGAAAATGGTCTAAGCTATGTCACTGTAAAATTATGATATATTGTACAATTCGCCGAGAAAAGTGACCTATTTAAATTATGACTTTTTATCACTTTTAAGAAATGCTGAGCCACTGCAAAATTCAAAGTCTAACCCCGCCACAGGTTATTTATGTAAAACACAAAAACTAAGCAAACGTCAAATAAAATAATTATAATGGTTGAGATAAGAATTCTGCGTTGGATAATCTATTCAAATACAAAATAGAAGCAGTAAGCAAATTTATAATTCAGATTTTTAAGAGATAACATGATATTGTTATTGATTGATTGACAAATAATACGGAATAGAATGCAACAATTTAATTTATGCGAACTCTCACTGCACTCGTACGCAATATTTTAAATTAAAATCTTATTCATATGTTGTATTCATGGTTACTACATTTACAAAATTATTTCATAACGCTTTATTTATTCGTTGATTGTTGTATCCATGGCTACTACATTTATAAAATCGTTTCATAATCGTAGTGTCATTGAAAAAAATTAAACGTTTGCTTACGAAAAATGCATTTATTTTATGTGTTGTGTGTGTTAGTTTGTAAGATTTGCATAGCGTTCCGGATAGAACGGTAGATAAATACAGATGGATCGGTGAGTAGACTATATTCTGTATATGATATGGGCACATGGTTTCCATGAGTTAGCCTACTTTATATACTGATTTTTGACGGCAAGCGTAAGAAAATTCATGACTCAACAATTAAAGCAATTATTTTATTGAGTTTTTTAAAATGTTAAATTTTAATATATTGTATTTATAGATTTGGTGTTTATAATTTGAAATAACTTTATAGATATAAACTGTATTATATAGTTTTTGTAGATTTTTCATATATTTAAAACTGATTCTCGTCTAATATTTTATGAATATTCCAATTTTTTAATTTATTTACGGCTTTTGTATTCACAATCTGATTTTTTTTTATAGACGAAACAAGTCTCATAATTTTGTATTGATTTGTTTGATATATTCAAATTGAATGTATACCAAATTTCGACCGAACGAGCGGCATTCAACCATGTTTATGAGTTATATATTATATTTTCGGAATCAGAAAGGCGTGAAACGAATTTCTGTGCATTTTTCAATTCCGATTATGTAACAGACAACTAGAGCCAAATATAGCTCTTTTGTACTATCGTACGACAAGCCAAAAATGGAGATATTTTCAGTAGGGTATTTCTTTATTTTTCATTGTTTCAACAAAGTTAATATTAGATCGAATATAAAATATTTACAATAATTCGTACGAATATTTACTTTTCAGATTCATCTTCTTTTTGCAGTTTATCTTCGGAGACATTTTTTCGCAACTCATCTCTTTCGGCGTATCGGCCACGTAACTCTGAAAAAAGGCGCAACTGCGCCTCATATTCTCCTTTAAGGTCCGTGTTCATTCGGACCATGGTATCCAATTTTTGATGCATCAAATCATGCCGTTGCTTCTCCGTGGTTATTTTCAGCTGCATGCAATCCAATTTCTCCTCCAAATGTTTCACTTCCATGTTCCTTATTTCCAGTAAATCTTTGGTGATTTGAAGCACTTCTCGCATCGAACTCACTTGTTGTTTCAGTGCATCAATTTGTAGTTCCTGGTTTTTGCACACTTTGGTCTTATCGAATATGATACCTTTGGCTTTTGTTAGCATTTCCTCTGACATTTTCTTCAGTTTTTCCACTTCGTTCTGTTGCGCCGCATTCAATGTATTCGGTTGTCTAATTTTCAACTCGCTAACTTCAGTTTCTAAACTCTGTATTTTGTTTTTGTAGTTTTCACGTTCCTCAGTTCTTTGCTATAATACAAATATTAAATTAAAGATCTTATCATTTCAATTGCTTGAAATTAATTTCGTACTTGCAGATCACGTTCTAACTTCTGTATTTTGGCGACCATTTCAATATTTTTTATTTGCGCCAATTCTGCATCATCAAGTTTTTGAACTTCCTACAGTTATAAAATTATTATTGTACTTAACTACTTTTTCTTTCATTTCAAGTATATAATCCAGGTACACTCGTACCTCGCCTAGTGCACGGCATTAAATTCAGAAATCCCCGCCTAGTGCACCGGCTGAGGAGAGGCCGGTCTATCCCCACCACGCGCTTGATTATTTCCAAAGTAAACGTGCCACTTGATTTACGCGTAATATAACCTTCGTTTTGAGGTAAGCAGTTTAATGCAGAGATAAGAGTTTTATGTTTGAGTCGGTTCAACATGAACGTAAAAAATAGTTGTATTAAAATATAAATTAATGGCCACGTTAAAAACAAGGAGTTCCCATCATAACTATTCGTAAAACACGAAAGAAATGCTCATTGCGCGCGACACTACGGTCGGAAGAGTGACGTGACGCCAGTGTACTAGGCGAGGATTAGCTCGTGCACTAGGCGAGGTACGAGTGTATTACTAAACTTATGCAGTACGGGCTCGATCCTGATAACCATAGTCAACAGCTAACTTGTTTATGGTTAGTAGGATCCCGCCCGTACTGTATTGGCTCTAATATTACGAACAAATTATTTAAAATTGTATTAGCTATTCGCTTAGTATAGTATTGCTAAGCATATACATATATGTCTATAGTAACGTTGTCATTTTCATATAAAAATAACTAATACAATTTTAGAAAATGTATTTTTGTTTTTCTCTTCAATTTGCTCTTATGTCCAGAAATATAAGAAAGCCCAACTAGTACTTTATAAGGTGATTTTTTTTAATCAAAAATTAAGTTAGAATTTCCTTTAAATCGTTTTAATTGCTAAATATGTTTTGATTTTAGGCAAATTAAATGATTGTATTCGTTATAAAATAATATTAAACCTTGACTTAACGCAGTGAGTATAGAGCAAGTAGTTGTATACTTACTGCTTAACGTCAAGATTTTTTTTTTAATTTGTATATTTCGGTAAATAAAATAATTGTTATTACCGAAAGAAAAATAAGAAATAGTATAGCTATAATATGGACAAGTAGAAAAACGTATTTAAGGGGGCATTCACCTTTTGCGGATTCAAAAAATCGATATATATATTTTTTTTTTGCAGAATAGGACACTTTGAAGTGTTGACTATAGGTTTCTGAAGCCGTTTTTTAGAAATTCGAGTTGGAAATATGTGAAATTGCGATTTAAACCAAACAATGTTTTCGCTCAAACACTGCGTTTTCGCGCGCGTCAGTCTGAAGTTGAAACTTTAAACGCGTTTTTCTCGAAACCATAATTTTTAAGTCGCGCGGTAGAATATCTCGACAACAAATTAACCGATTTAACTCTCGATAAGCGCATCTTAAAGGTAATAAAATTCTCTAGGAGTTGATCCTCGACGAAATGTGTCCGATAATTGTTAATATTTTTTAAGGCCCGCCAAAGGAGAAAAAAAGTGGCAAAAAATAACTTTTTTCGTACGATGGTCGCCATTTTGCTAATTATGATCCGAGGATCAATTCCTAGACAATTTAATATACTTTAAAACCCTTATTTCTTATAACTGGGACCAGAGTTATGCTGCCCACTTTGGACCTGGACATCTTCGCCGGGGCTGAACGTACCCGACTTTAAAAAATACCTTATCAAAGGGAAAAGTTGAATAAACACGATAGAAAAAACCGCATGCAAATATCTCGAACGTATCCTGAGAAAATAAATGTTAAAAAACACCTTTTTTTTGTGCTCAAAAGGTGAATGCCCCCATAAGTAATTTTAAGTGTGAGGCATATACTTCTGCTTTTGGTGATGGTGGTGGTAGTGGTGGTGGTGCTGGTGGCATACCAATACCACTGACGTTGTCAACTTGTGGGGGTTCAGGAAAGGTGTATATTTCCGACATGATTGCAGTTTGCTTCTATAATATAAATTAAAGTATTTTTGCTTGCACATTTTATTAGGTGTTTTGTAAAAACAATATTAATTAATTCATAAATAGTTAAAATGATTCATGCAAAAATGGGTTAAAACAATCGCCTTTTATTATTATTATCCAGTTACTATTATTTGTATGCATACAAGAACACAATGTGACAGATTCATATTAATTATTTTCATTACTATATTTCTGCGTACTTACTGTGAAATTCAATGTGGCGATGAGTTATTTATAAACTGGCAAAGAAGGAAGTTAATATTTATTTTTAGACTGACGCACCGATAAACATTGTTGTTTTTTGTTGCAAGATAAAACAAAAGTTTTTATTTATCTCATTAATCAAAAAATAATATCAAATATTCATTGAATTGTTGAACTAATCTGAAAAACTAGTTTTAAATTAAATTTTTGAATTTTAAAATTTTGCGCTCGGTAGAAACCACCATTACCGATATGAGTACTTTTTAAGGTTAAGAACGTAGGGTTAAAAAGTCTCTTTCATGTTTCGTCATTTTGACATGCTGAATTAAAATTGTACCTTGTAAAAAATAAAAAAAAATCTATTAAAAATATCAAGTTCCTCAAATATATAATTGTAAGTAAAAGTGCGTCAAATAAATATGTTGAAATAATGTATCGGTTTATGCATTATGTATTTGGAAGTTTTGACAGTGTGAGGTTATATTTTTTTTTATAAATTATGAATATTTTGTAGTAAAATGGAAGAATACACAAGAGAACCATGTCCGTGGCGAATTGTTGATGACTGTGGCGGTGCATTTACAATGGGACTGATTGGCGGTGCGGTATTTCAAAGTATAAAGGGATTTCGGAACGCTCCATCGGGTTTAAACAGAAGATTTGTAAGTAATATTAATCATGTTTCGGCAGATTTCACAAACATCTAGAAATAATCATCCTTTTCTTTTTACTCTGCCACACTCAACATACACTTCTATTGGGTTTTATATTTAAAATTCTTAATAATGGAACAACTTGCAACATTTTGGCAATATTTACTAGTCTTATATACTTTCACTATCTATATAAATACTGCTTTGTTTTGTTTTAAATCTATGCTACGATTGCTATGAAACAATATCAATATGTATTGTAATTATGGAAACGTAACATTGCTATTTTCAAAAGCGATTTTTCGGTAAATGGCAGATAAGTTGTATAAATATTTCTATATTGCATTATTTAATTAATTAGAATTTTTTACTTTCTTTTACGAAGTAACAAGTAAGTCTTGTAATCATGAAATATTTTGAACTCGGATATACACGTTTTGACCTTCCCTGAATCGAATGTGACTATTTTCGGATTGACGTCTGTCTGTCTGTGTGTGTGTGTGTGTGTTTGTGAACGCTCTAGGGTCAAAACTGTCGAACGAAAAATTATGAAACTTCAAACTAAAGACTTGTATATGCCCTAGATGGGCACCTCCTATTTTTCAAAAGAATATTCAAATCAGAAGTGTATGTTTACTCTATACATTTTTTGTTCTATCTCCAATATCACTAGAACGGCTACACTTACGGCAAATATAGTTATGTTCATAATGAAAGATATTAATATTTCGCACAACTTTTGTTTGAAACATTTCCTCAAAAAATGTACCAGTTGCGAGAAAAATGCTACACGAAACATTATAAATATGTTGTTTACGTTGCCATGGATTCGCATGTAGCTTATAAAATCGGATCATCTGTTATTTTGACAGGAAAACAAAATAGACTCAATTAGATAAATGACATTTCAGGATATTTCTGTAGAGTAATTGGTTAGTTTGATAGCTGGTTTTGGTTATATATATCGTTACCGATGCCGCTAAGTGAAAAAATGGCAAAATGAGATATTTAAATGTAACTTAAAAGGAACTCTTTAAATGTATAAAAATCTCATTTTGCCATTTTTTTCACTTACGTGGTTATATATAGTGAAAACTGCATAAAAGAAAGTCGAGTGCAGGCCACTCCAGATATATTAAAATAATATTGATGTGGTAAACAAAATAATATAGTATGGATTAATTACTGAAAATATATTAAACTTGTCTTTAGTAGACAGATATTTGATTAAAAATTCGCAGGGCGTTGAACCGGAACTAAACCGTAAACCAGAAACCATAAAAAATTGTTATTTTTGTAGGAACAAAAAACGGAATTGAAAAAAAAAAGTTATTAGTCAGATAGACATGTTCATAAAAAATATTATAGTATACTACATTTTTAATATATATATATTATTTTTTTAATTTTAAAAAATTAAATACTCAGAGCTGAATTAAAACCGAAAACCGGTAAAAATTGTTCTTTTTTCCGGAACGAAAACCGGAACCGAACTGATATATTATTTTTTAATTAAACCGATACGAAAAATAAACGGTTCGAAGCCTTGAAAAATTGTTTGAATTTATGTTAGAGAAGCGATTTATCAACGAATGGAATGTGCTTAATGTAATTTTGTATTACGTTATGTAGATCGGTAGTTTATCAGCAATAAAACAGAGGTCGCCAATAATCGCTGGCAACTTCGCGGTTTGGGGTGGTATGTTCTCAACCATAGATTGCGCCCTGATCCAAGTGCGCAAAAAAGAAGACCCCTGGAATTCGATAATTAGCGGCGCAGCGACTGGTGGCATTCTCGCGGCTCGGAATGGAGTACCTGCGATGGCTGTTAGTGCGTTTATCGGCGGCATGTTATTAGCATTGATTGAAGGTGTTGGTATCATGTTTACCCGTCTGTCCGCTGAACAATTCCAACCTGTACAGCCACCTATTGAAGATCCTTCGCAACTTGGCCCTCCACCGCCTGGTGGCTTAAATTTTCAGTAATTAGGCATTCATTAGTTATATTTGGGAATAAATATTTTTTTTAGTTATGTTCTGTCTGTGTGTATTATTATTACGCAAACAATTGTACATAATTTCATTATTGTTTTTGTACAAGCGATAGACACTTAAATCCTTTAAGTTAAGTGTACATACCAAATACAAAACGAAGTTCTGTTTTCAGTGCATGATTTTTATTCAGTGAGTGAACTGAACAAGACTGTTGTTTTATTTGAGGTAAATATTTTTATTTTGTTTTAAGATATAAAACAAAAGAATATAAAAAATAATTCACATATCTTTTGTTCACAAATTATTTACAACCTCTTACAACAATTATTTTAACACTAGTAAATATTCGTTAATAATGGGTTTTAATTAAATTTTGGTGACCGTTTTATCGAGAATTTTATATTTTGTACGCTATGCTCGAAGATTAGCGAAATTCTGTTTTTCTTGATGATTCATTCTAATTTTCAATTTGTTGTAAAATTAATATGAATAAAATAGGTACAGGTACAGGCACTGAAGCCACCGTATAATCAATTTGTTGAAAAAATACAAGCTTAGGTACAAGGCACATATGCCTTATAAAAAATGCATTAATAAGAAGTACTTGTCTCGTCACCCTGAATACAAAAATATATATAACCATAGAAAAAAATCTATTTGTCTATGATATAACTCATATATTTTTGGATGGTAGTCGACGCTCGCTCGTAAGACCAAATTCGTGCCCTGACAGCTGTCATCAGCTGACGACAGCGCATCTATCGGGATTTTTAAGAACTTTCAATCGTATTTAAAATCAAATTCAATCCTGGACATGTGAACACATGAGGAACGTACTCAGCTCAATCTCATTCCAGTACTGAATCCTCCATGTGAACATGGTAATATATGTTCAGATGGAGGATTGAATTCGATATCGGTATTGAATCCCGCATGTGAACACAAAAAACAAGGCTGAGGACAGCGCATCTATCGGGATTTCTAAGAACTTTCAATCGTATTGAAATTCAAATTCAATCCCGGACATGTGAACACATGAGGAACGTACTCAGTTCAATCTCATTCCAGTATTGAATCCTCCATGTGTACATAGTAATTAATGCATATATCAAATTACTAGACTCTAATAACCATAATCATTTTAAATTTAAAATATATATATATATATATATATATATATATATATATATATATATAAAATTTGTAATAAAAACACTCGTTAAGTTTCAAAGAATTTGTTTATTGTTAATACGTATTTCGGCTTCTTAGGCCTAAGAAGCCGAAATACGTATTAACAATAAACAAATTCTTTGAAACTTAACGAGTGTTTTTATTACAAATTTTATTAAAAATGTTTCAACAAGTGCCAACAGCAAGATCTATTAATTATATATATATATATATGTATGCGCGGAGAGGTTAGGGGTCGGTGTATAACTCGCTGATCCCATATTTGTGTTATAAGGCGAGCTGAGGGCATAGGTGCAAGGTGCCTGGACCTATGGTTGTTATATTACTTTACTTTAAATATTACGCTTATGCGAATGAACAAAAACGGTCCAATTTGTGTTACATTTAGCCACCTATCGGCTAGTAGATTTAATAAAATGTATAAGGGTTCTGTAATGTTTGAAATATGAAGATACGCCGTGACCCGTGAGTTGGCGTGGTCGTGCGGTCGTGGTCGCGTTTGTATATGACACCGCCCCTATTCGCGGGGTGCGGCGAAACACTGTTGCATGTAATTTGTTGTGTATGTGTGCGAGGCAAAAAGAATGCTTTTTATATGACGTTTGTGTAATATATAAGGTTGCAGAAACGGTGTGGTGCCATTAAGGGCTGCAACTATGCTCATGATCATACTATAAAAACATGTTTAAACAATACAACATATGAATGGTGCTGTGCAAATAAAAATTACAATTCTAAATCACGTAACCATAAATACAATGATTACTTTCGTGTCTACTGTCTAGGAAGTTCACAATGCATTGTTGAAGGGTAGCTGGTTTGTTTTGTTTGTGCACTTGCACTATAATTGTGAGCTCGGTATGAGTCAGGTATCTGCTGGAAGTTCATCAAATCTCATTGGAACTGAAATGCCTGAAGCCGCAGAGCCAGCCGCACCGCAAAACAACAAAGAAAAGAAACTGTCAGCTGGCTCGCTAAACACCAGCGAAAGTGCAAGACCCAAAGTGGTAACCGTCAAACATCCCGAATCCAACAAACCAAAGCCAACTGTCAAGAAAAACAAACCCATTCAAGCCGACTTAGATGTAACCAAGGAGTTTCTACGCTGTAAGGAAGATGGTATCAAACGTTTAGATTTAAGCAAATCAAACATCAGTAATTTGCCAGCAACTTTGCGAGATTTAACGCATCTTCTAGAATTGTATTTGTACGGGAATAAAATTACATGTTTACCGCCAGAAATTGGCTGTTTGTCTAATTTGCTGACGCTAGCACTCAGCGAGAATTCATTAACAAGTTTGCCAGACTCGTTAGTCAATTTGAAATCAATCCGCGTTCTCGATTTGCGACACAATAAACTAAACGATATCCCTGATGTTGTTTATAAATTAACATCGCTTACAACGCTGTTTTTACGATTTAATCGAATACGCATTGTTGGCGATGAGATCAAACATTTAACGTCACTAACAATGCTCAGTCTGCGAGAGAACAAAATCAAAGAGTTACCGCACAGTATTGGGGAACTTGTAAATTTAATCACTTTCGATGTGTCACACAATCATTTGGAGCATTTACCGGAGGAGTTGGGCCGTTGTAGTAATTTGTCAACGCTAGATTTGCAACACAATGAGTTGTTTGATATTCCTGAGACAATCGGGAATTTGACCCAGTTGACCCGTTTGGGTTTGCGGTATAATCGTTTAGGGTCCGTTCCGAAATCGCTGAGCAATTGCAAGAATATGGATGAATTTAATTTGGAGGGTAACGCCATTAACCAACTACCGGATGGCTTACTATCCAGTCTTTCTGAGCTTACTAGTATTACGATATCGCGCAATAACTTTAGTTCGTATCCATCTGGTGGTCCGGCACAATTTACTAACGTTGATTCGTTAAATTTGGAGCATAATCAAATTGATAAAATTCCATACGGAATATTTTCGCGAGCCAAAAATTTAACTAAGTTAAATATGAAAGAAAATCAACTAACATCATTGCCGCTCGATGTGGGCACATGGTTGAACATGGTCGAATTAAATTTGGGCACTAATCAGCTGACCAAAATACCAGAAGATATTCAATGTTTGCAAAGCTTAGAAGTATTAATCCTGTCCAATAATCTCCTGCGCCGTATACCAGCAAGTATTGCGAATTTAAGAAAACTACGCGTATTAGATCTAGAAGAGAATAAAATCGAACAACTACCAAATGAAATCGGTTTTTTGCGCGAACTACAAAAACTGGTTTTGCAGTCCAATCAAATGACAACGCTACCGCGCGCAATCGGTCATCTTACCAGTTTGATCTTCCTCAGTATCGGTGAGAACAATCTGACTTATCTTCCAGAAGAAATTGGCACCTTGGAGAACCTAGAATCGTTATACGTAAACGACAATCCTCAGCTTTGTAATTTACCATTTGAGCTTGCATTGTGCTCGAATCTTCAAATCATGAGTATCGAGAATTGCCCACTGACGCAGATTCCGCCGGAAATCGTCGGCGGTGGTCCATCGTTGGTAATACAATATTTAAAAATGCAGGGTCCATACCGTGCCATGTGATATCTTTTCGTAACGCTCAGGTGCGCGAGCTTGTTCATTTATTTAAATAAGAAAATGCGAGAGATATAGAGCAAATGATGATCGCGCGTGTGTTTTGATATTATTATTAAGTATATTATATATATATATATATATATATATATATATATATATATATATATATATATATATATATATATAAGAAAAATATATATGCCTGTTTTTTTGGTGATATTGGTATATGTTAACATCATCGATCTTTTTAATCGTAACGTTTGCTAAAAATATTACTAATAATAAGAGTGTTGTTTAAAAGAGAACAGTCCAGAAATTATCGTTAATTCTTTACACCTACTCTTCAGAATATACAAGGAACTACTTCATCTATTTAACTAATCAGTCGGTGACATTGTACAATGCAAGTAAGTACAATTTACCTTCAAATGTTATTGCTGATTCACTTATCCTTTAGAACTTACCTCGAAAATTACATATACATTTATATTAAGGGCACGTTTCTTGTATAAATTTAATAATTTATCACAATTAAAATATCCAAGGAGAAATGCCAAATCGAGGCCAATTTATAATCTTTGCAATAATTACAATCAACTATGCAATCATATTTACAATTAAGCTCGTTTAAACATCGTAACCAGGCAATATTTAAAAAAAAAAAAAGTTTATCAATACGTATTTAAATAAAGAATGTCTGGCTATCTTCCTGGTTTGGAGATTAAAAACTATAAAAGGTGTCTATTTTGGATGTTTTAAATTTTATCGCTGAGCAAGAAATATAAAAATAGATATTCGTTATGCAAATACGCATCGATGATATATCGGATTAAATTGTTTTGCGTAATTTTACGACATTACGGAATGTAACTATGACTAAAAGTATATGGTTCGAAATACAAGTTTATTAAAAATGTTTGATTGTAGCGTAAAACTTGCATATTTCTATGACGTCGTCTATAATAATAAAATAAACCAATACGGAATGGATTTTTTTTTTAACTAGATGGATCTGATGGTTTGTTTTAGGCGTGTTTCATTGCCAGTTTTGTGTTTCAATCCAAGTAATCATAGAAATAGTCTGATTTGCAAGGGAAAGGGGACGCTCGGTTTCTGATCACAAAGTGGAAGAGTAGGGATAACTAATAACGAACGAAGATACGTGATTGACATAATCTTGATTAATCAGATTGCGTATCAGAGTTCGCAGAAACACGCCTCTTATCTTTGTAACTTCTATGAAAACGATTCCTCTAATGATCTAAATTACAACGACTGCGATAATATAAATATCAGAAAACAATCAGTATTCTGTGAAAAAAAAAACAAGCTCAGAATAAATTCATAAGCTTTAGATTAATAATGAAATAAATAAACATCTTTAGTTTGGATTATGTTACAATTACAACTGTAGTGCGCCATCAACTTCAAAATTGAATAGAAAACCATACAAAATATACATACTAGTTCATAAGCTTTTATTCCTCGGAAGCATTTATGGGTAGTTTGAAATGGAGATGTGAATCCAATTAAAAGTTGCCATCGCAACGAATGACAATACCATTAGTAACTGATTAGTAGCTGATTTGATTAAGTCAGATGACATGGAAGCACCATTTCGAAACATCGTTTGTTATTTATTTATTTTTAGTTATAATTCTAACATGGAATTTATTTTTTTACAGAAATGCCTGACAACAGTTCCGATATCATATACCTATTGAGTGGTTGTTCGATAAACAACATTTTATGCGATATTTTCGGGGAAAAATATTTATTTTATCTATACACTCTTTTCTTCTATTTTATTAAATGTATTTGATCGTATTTTATTACTAGATTACATTTGCATTGGTACTATTGAATCGGTTTATAAAAATAGAGCCTTCATACTTACCTATGACTACAAACACACACACACACACACGTTCTCCAATTAGTTATAATACTCTTTATTAAGAAGAAGATAATTAAAATACATACGATTACTGAACAATAGTTGAATTTTATTAAGGAGTACATTCCAAAAAATATTATTGCTATTATTACGATTGACTGATTATCAAAAAAAATTGAAATTCATTTATAAATCAGAATTGCAAACATTGACTGAAAATTATTTTAAAAAGCTAGAGTTTCCTTTACTCGACTTTTTTATACGCAGTTTTTAATAATGTGAGTATTTTATATTTCCGGAAAAGAAAGGTAAAGTAACGAAAATTTAATGGAAAGGTAATATTCAAAATTTCCGTTTTCAAAGTTTCCGATTTTAAAATCAGCACCAATTTAACTAACTTCGAAGTTATCTTTATACATGTTTTGACACACATTTCAATTCAAATTTCTCACGTATTTTTACACTTGATACTAATTCTACAATAATTATTGATTAATGAATGAGTATTTAATTAAATCATATTATTTCTCTAATTCTGGCCGTTTCCGAGAAATGAGAAAAATAATTAGTTATATACATTCGTGTAATAAAGTAAAAAATAGGAATATTTTTATCTATTTTTGTCTGGCAGCGACGACACATCATTAAAATTATATAATAACCGTTGTATGTGCTTGCGTGCGCGTACACATTCGAAGAGTAGTCTTTGAAAACAAATGAAAATATATTGATTTGACATTTATGTGAAAATAAAAAAGCAAGAGTGACCTTTACCCGACTTTCTTATATATATTAGTTACAATACATATTGACATTGTTTCAAAACAATCGTAGATGCAATTTAAAAAATAAACAATATTATATATATATATATATATATATATATATATATATATATATATATATATATATATATATATATAATATTGTTTATTTTTTAAATTGCATCTACGATTGTTTTGAAACAATGTCAATATGTATTGTAACTAAGAAAACATAAATATAATAAAATGGCCTGCACTCGACTTTCTATTACGTACTCTTAACTAGATATATATATATATATATATATATATATATATATATATATATATATATATATATATATATATATATCCCAAACGTACTGTCAAACCAACCAATAATTCACATGAATACTCTGAAATGTCATTTATCTAATTGATTGTATTTTGTTTCTCTGTCAAAATATTGACAGGCACAGAACATATGATTGATTGAACTATATATGCAAATCCATGGCAAGGTAAATAAAATATTCAAGATTTTCCGTAGCAATTTTCTAGTAACTGGTACATTTTTTGAAGTAAATTTTTAAACAAAAGTTGTGCAAAATATTGATCTTATATTATAACATTACTACTTTTGCCATAAGTGCAGCCGTTCTAGTGATATTGGAGATACAACAAAAAATGAATAGAGTAAACATGCACTTTCGGTTTGAATATTCTTTTCTTCTTTCTGTCAATTATGGCTCGCGCCGGACGACGAAGAGACAGATGATATGGAAAACCACCATTAGAGTTTTATAATTCTGTCATCCACAGTTTTTGCTGTAGAGCGATCACAGACACACACAGGCATCAGTTCGAAAATAGATAAAGACGATTCATGGACAACTAAAACGTGTATTTCCGGTATAATCTCGAGTCCTAAATTTTTATAACATACGTATAAGAGAGTAAAAATGAATAATTTTTACGTTCACTAAAAATTAATGAATTACCGCTATTATTAACGTGTTTGACAGTGGGACAGACATTAATTTGGAATGTTCTTCTAATAAAAATCCGCGTACACAAACTGTTGGATACCTCCAATGCAAACGTTTTCTAGTACAATAAGTGTTTCAACAATATAATGATGCCATAATGACGTAATTCTTACATGAGTATAATGTTAAAATGTATATTAAACATCTAGAATTGAAGATTGGTCGGCCGTAAAACTCTTATGTGCCATTATACTGCATTTATATTAAAATAAATAAAATATTTCCTTGTTTAACAAATATTTTTAGCTCGCCGTACAAAGTACAGAAAAGCAAAAAATTAACAAACAAAATGAGTTTGTCTTGTCGCCCCGAATCCAAAAATATATATAACATATACACTCGTACCTCGCCTAGTGCACCACAGCCTAGTGCACCCCCCGCCTAGAACACGAGCTAATCCTCGCCTAGTATACCGGCGTCACGTCACCCCTCCGAGTTCCCCCACTCCGACAGTAGTGTCGCGCGCAATGCTACAAACGATATTCCGAGCATTTCTTTCGTGTTTTACGAATAGTTATGATGGGAACTCCTTGTTTTTAACGTGACCATTAATTTATATTTTAATAGAACTATTTTTTACGTCCATGTTGAACCGACTCAAACATTCAACTCTTATCTCCGCATTATTTGGAAATAATCAATATCCTAGCTCGTTGCGCGTGGTGGGGATAGACCGGCCTCTCCTCAGCCGGTGCACTAGGCGAGGATTTCTAGAATTTAATGCCGTGCAGTAGGCGAGGTACGAGTGTACTATATACTTAGATGTTAGTCGTCGCACGATCGCTCGTAAGAGCAAATTTGTGCCATCTATGGCTTTCAAGGTCATGGAGCAATTTGAATCAAATTTGCTACATATATGCAATCCATTTGAATACGTTCGCAGTTTAAATCTAAACGCCCGTATATTTTCGGAGTTATGGGATCCCAAAATTTGGAGTCCATCTTAATACTGCCCCTAGAAAAATAAAGAAAACATTAAAAAATTTTATCAAAAGACTCTAAGATAGTTTATGTCTTATTGGCCATAAAACATATTAAAAATTATAATTTTCAATATGCACAAAAAATAATTTTCTTTTAGTATATCGAAAAAATGTAGAAAATCTATAACATGTTTTCAAATTGTGAACCCAAATACCATAATAATTAGAAATATTTATTGTGAAATTTAAAATTGTATGCGCAAGCGAGCTGAAGGTGCATGTACCTAATCTTGTTCATACAATAATTGGCTATTCTATAACACGTGACGTAAAATGGTAATTTATTTTTGTCTGATTAAAATAGATTTTAATTTTTATGAATACAGTCAATAAATATTATATATATTTGTCAGATTCATATTAAATGCTGACCAAATCACCAATTATTATAACACTTTAACGATGTGTAACAATGTTGAAAATAAACACATCGATAACTTATATGTGATGTTAGAATATTTTAATGTAACAAAATAACAAATTATTATTTTAAAATTGTTACTAACAAGAAAATTTATGAATATATTTGAAAATACTGTTCGAATATTTTTGTTTTTGCAAATATTGTTTTACATATAATAATGAGATACATATGTTTCTTTTATGATACAACAAATTTCTCAAGTGTACTATAAGTGTCAAATTGTCTATTAACATAATAAAGACGTTATTTAGTTCGTGTTTGCTCAAAGTTAGATGCAAGTTACAGAAGTAAATAACTATGTTGTATCAGAAATTATAACGTTAGAAGTCTGTGTTGAATTCTTGTTATCGAACTGTGACAAGATTAACGTATATTCATTGTAGTAAATTACATTTAATTTTACATTGCGAAATTATTATTTTTATTTATTGTTAAATATCACATTTGTATAAGCTTTCAGTAGAAAATAGTTAGTTAATTTTACTAGACTTTATTGTATATTTATTTTAATTAACGTTCTATCTTTCATGCTTTGTTTACGCATGGCTGTTCCCATGCCAAGTTACACATATGCGCTCCGCCGACAAATGATGGATATACAGAAAACCTATCTAGTGTTTACGCTAACTTTTCCACCATGCCGCGTCAACTGCCGACGCATGGTCGACCGTGAATATTTCAACTTTATGCATAACGCATGGGCGAAGCTTATAACATAGGAACACAGATGGCCAGCCTAGTCTGTGTAATACCGATACCTTTATTATTTTAGTTAATTTATTAGAATAGAGTGGACCAATATTAAAATAAATTAGACATGGTATTTAAAAAAAAAAAATTAAATTTAAATGCAAAAATACCAAAGAAAACAAGCTCAAGGCTGACGTAGTAAACTGTGAGTGTCCGTGATATAATTACCATTGATAAGGTTTCATTTTTAATAGTAGTTCCAGATATTGACTGTAGGGAAGAGCATATAGTTCAATTACATGCCACAAAAATCGCCACGACAAGGCAAAACTTGGTCGGATGCATCAACGGTTACTTGGTCGTCTATGCTTTGAAGTTTTGTCGACGAAACGCATATGCGTAACTTGGCCTGGAACAGCCATGCGTAATCGAAGCATCAGTGCGCATTATTTACAATATTGCCGAGTAGTTGTTTGCGACGCATATCTGTGAACCATATCAGATGTCTGATTACTATTTATTTTTTCAAATTTCTACTGTTTTCGATATATTTCTTAAAGAAATTTATATCTATTTCTTCAGATTTCTATATATATATATATCTTATGATTGCTACTAATTTCAAGATATTTCGCTATATCTTCAGATTTCTTTATAATTCTAGTGATTTCTTTCTATTTCATATTTCTACATTTTTCTTAAGGTTTCTATCTATTTCTTTGTATAAATAAAGAAATATGAATTTCTTATGATTTCTACATATATTTCTAAAGATCTATTTCCTAATTCCTAACGAATACTATGTTTTCTAAAGATTTCTACAAATTTTTAGCGATTTCCATCCATATTTTCAGAGTTCTATGTATTTCTTATAATTTCAAAGCTTTCTTTTTATATCTCCAGTTTTTTTAAGTTATCAAAAGATTTTTAGGGATTTCTAAATATTATTAAGATATTGTACACCAGATTTCTTATGACTTCTACATATATTTCTAAAGATCTATTTCCTAATTCCTAACGAATACTATGTTTTCTAAAGATTTCTACACATTTTTAGCGATTTCCATCCATATTTTCAGAGTTCTATGTATTTCTTAAAATTTCGAAGCTTTCTTTTTATTTCTTCAGTTTTTTAAGATATCGAAAGATTTTTAGGGATTTCTAAATATTATTAAAATATTGTCCACCAGATTTCTTTCGTGATCAACCCCTCGACAACTGCGCACTGAAGTAATAAGCAATAAACGTTATTTTAATATTTTTTAAGTGGCAATTATATATATATGTACGATGTAAACATATTAACTTTCCAGTAGCCGCGTTCACTATTACAACACGTCCCATTTAATGAGGTCTGTGCGAATTGGCGCGACTTGCGGAAAGTTTAGGAGCTTCAATTACAAAGAGTTCTTAGTGTTCATCTGTATTTACCTATGTTTATTTACTAATTTAAATATTTTCAATGTATGTTTCATCTCATGTAGTCCTGTATGTGTTAGAATATGTTTTATGACTTCTATTTTAATTTTCATATTTCCATTGCTAAGAGCTCGTACTAAATATTATAGCCTTAACCAAAAATATTTGTATAATTTTTGATTCGATTGACTATAGTCAATCATCAATATGCAATAAAAGTGTAATTTTATGACATAATGGCATATTGACACTACAGCAACAATATTTGTGGGTATTGACAACCCGAAAAGCTTTTGTCCCATGGTACATTTCTTTATAAAGTAGAAACATAATTGTTGATTACATATAGATTGACCGACATGTTAATCGAACGCTGATTTATTGAGAATTCTCTTACTAGTAACTCAAAAACTCATAAATCTACTGACTATTCATTTTATTTCTCAAGGGTGTGAATTTTAACATATACCGAGTTTTCGTGGTGTATTTAAATAATGAGAAAACTTAGATGTAACAGTTACGCTTTATTTAGTTTCCACCGTTTATAAATATTTCATCTATGGGACATTTGCTTTTAATAATTTGACTAAAATAATAATGTTAATATTAAAAAAAAAACTTGGTACTTTAACGCACATTTAAATTGCGACAAATTTGCAAACGCAATATTTTTTTAAATTATTCATGTTACTGTAATAACTGTATGATAATAAAATAAAGAGAAACATAAATCAACACTTCTTGTAATATTAAATGGAGATAAATAATGTAGCAGTGTTTCAAAATGTAGGATGCTTCGCATCTCAAAAATCAAAATAAAATTAATTCATGTAAATATCATATATATATATATATATATATATATATATATATATATATATATATATATATATATATATATATATATATATATATATATATATATATATATATATATATTTATATATATATATATATATATATATATATATATATATATATATGTGTGTGTGTGTGTGTTTATATATATATATATATATACAATGCCTCATTAAATTATTCGTTATTAATAACAATAACAATTTTGTGAAGCATTGTATATATAAAAAACAAACAAAAATTATCAAAAGTTACTATACCTGGAATTGCATAGTTATTGTTCATAATTATTTTATATTCCTTGTATGATATTTAAAACATTGGTTATGGGATTCTTGGTAATATGTAACTAAGAAAAAATGTACGGGTATTCAATATTGTGAATATTAATTTCCAAACTTATTTTCATTATTTCTATTTATTTATTTATTTAGTAAACACTGAACACCTTGTATTAATTTAACCCTTTATTGCATTTACATGTTTTTAGGAATACAAAAAATTTTAACAAAAAGAAAATCAATAGTTTTTGGGCCAGTTGCACTACTAGTACTTAATTTTAAGGCATATTTTATAATAGTGGGTTTGAAACCGCTAATATTAGATTAAACTGATTAAATATCTAAATTTGAGTACATTTTAGAGAGTTTATCAGTTCACTGCCAATAAAATCATATTATTATTTAAGTCACACAGTGAATTTACAACATTTAAGAGAGTAAAATACCTTATTTTTTACTATATTGTTTTTAGCATTGATATTGTGAAAAAAAAGTACAAAAGTGGAATGTACACTTTTTTAGAGCACAAAAGTGATGTCCACTATTGTCTTAGAACACAAATGTGACATGTACGCTTTTTCTTATAGATCAAGAGACATGTATACAACTGTTTTAGAGCACAAAAGTGACATGATCATAAATGTTTTTAGAGTCAAGAACATTTGTCGACACGTCATTATTGTGCTCTAACAATAAGAACATTTCACTTTTGTAAATTTATAAGCATGCCAGTCTTGTGCACTATAATAAAGTGGGCATGTCACCTTTTGTGCTCTAAGCAAAAAGTGGTGTAATATTTAGAGCACATGTTCACATTTTTACAAAATGCGCTTTGTCTTTAGTTCACATTTTCAATGCTAAATACAATAATAGAGATGTTACTTTTGTGCTCAAATGGTTAAGTGTAGTTGCATTAGAACATTAGAAAGGGGTCGCTACTTCATTTAATGAAAATAATGCTTATGAGTAACAACTATTAAACGAAACATTTAATATTTCTTTGTTTAAAAATGAAATAGAAATGTATGTAAAAAGGGTTATTTTAAAACGTAAAATATTTCGGAATTTCGTTCTACTATTATTATAAATATTTGGG
Source organism: Leistus spinibarbis (assembly GCA_933228885.1). Taxonomy (NCBI): domain Eukaryota; kingdom Metazoa; phylum Arthropoda; class Insecta; order Coleoptera; family Carabidae; genus Leistus; species Leistus spinibarbis. The sequence continues at coordinate 3,267,122 of OW121796.1, forward strand.
AATATCAGTCAATTTGTATTGTAATAGTTTTTATTAAAAACATAATTAAACTATAAGTAATTTTTTTATATATATATAGAAATATTCGTCCATTTTTAACGTATTAATAGAAGTGTATAATTTATTTTAATATTAGTGTTATATGTATTATTTTACAGTAATATGGACAATATGCTATGGTGCGATATAATGATGGATTGTACAAAAAATGTTTTCAAATATTATTTGCAGCAATTACATTTAAAACATGATGGTTTATTCCATTATTTGAGAACTGCTAGATAAGAAACGTTTTGGTTTAAACTAAAAAGAAAACGTATATCGCACAAATAGTTAATGTTGTGATTTGTTATTCACTGAAAACATTTTTAAATCAATGTTGTAGTTTTAGCGACTCTAAAATGAATAATAATAATTTAAAAAAAAAAAAACCCAAAACACTTTCATCGATGTATTTGAATGTGCAAAAGTTAGAATATCTGTTAATGAATATAAACTATGCTTTATGAGATCTCATTCAGTGTGCTAAGGTACAATAGTACTGGATAATTGTTATAAAAAAAATGTACTGTATCTGAAATATTTGTTGTCATCGCCGCAGTGTATAAAAACGTAAGAAAAACACAAAAAAATATATATATATATAATTAGTGGCCGTATCATAAATAAAGATAATTTTATTGTAAAAAAGTGGACGTGATTTTCAAAACTATCCTGTTTCAAGTATGTTTTTAGATATTATATTTGCGATTTGTATCGTGAGTACAAAATTCATTCGATTTACAACTATATAAATAGATGTCTCACCACTGTATGAGTGCGCAGTCTCATTAAGAATAACGTGTACAATTTATTTTGTTTTCATTTATTCTATAGTTTACTAACGCACAAGTTCAGTTTCAAACAAAAGGTAAGTTTCTCTTTAAGTTTTATTTATTTTATTCTATTTAGTCACCAGTTGAAATAGATTCAAATACTTTTTGTTTCTCGATTCAACAAAATAAAAAGAAAAAAATACAAAGAAAGTTTTCTACTTCTTTTAACGCCTATTCATCTTTATATACTATTGCATTGTTAAAATATTTATAGATGCTTTGTTAGGTTTTCAAATAGAAAACCTCAACGTGACCTTGCGTTATTTGAATTAAAACTAACTTGTAAACAGATTCAAATTGCGTTCATTACAAAGGTTCATTGTTTTATATTTCAGGGTTATTCAAGTGTGTGCATTATGATTTCCCTTAAGTTCGTACTTTTGGCCGTTTTTTTGGTAAGTCATCAGGTTACTGGTAAGAAATTCTTCGCCGGAACAACCAAAACTCGTTTCCAAGAAGATAACGAAGTTTTTGAAGGACCACCGCCGCCGCAAGATCATGCTGAGATGGCCAGATATATTGTTCATAACTCAGGTATAAAATAAATTTGTTAGACATTGGCATCAATTTGATCTTATCATAATCAAATTGTACCGGAATTTTTCATCATAATATTGTCTTGTTTTCATTGTGTCATACAATATAAATAAATATCACCTTTAGGTTTGACGTATGAATAACTGGCAAAAGCATTGTATTTAATTGCGCATTTTTTATTACTAGACTATTTTAAATATTTTTGTACAAATATGTCTATAACTTCTCAGGTCCAGCAAACATATATGATACAATACATTTACAGAACAGATATATACTATAAATATGTAACAGATATGTTCTGTGTTTGTTGGGCAAGAATAAATTTTTTAATTTGAATATAACACGTTTTAGAATATTTGTTATTGGAAAACATAAACAAAATATTGTAAGATAAAGATACTCTATTAGCAATATCTCTTATCTTCTATAATATTAATATTTTAATAGTTATTATTACAAATCTGAACCGAGAAATTCGAAGGTCTTTCATATTAATCCATCTAGCAATGACACTGGCGATAATAATGGTTTATTTAATATTATTTTAAGTACTGTTATCACAAAATTGTGTCTAATGGCCAGTCGCTGACTGTCAGATAAGTACAATTTTCGAGGTAATAGTGAAATACGTAAATTAGAAAACTCAATTAAAAAAAAAAAAAAATTGGTCCATTTAGAATAATATTAATTAATTATATTTTTTAAATTCATATTATTATCAACATACGAACGGCGCAAATAGGCATAAAGGCTTATATTATAATGACGATGTTTCTAAGGAAATTGCCTAACAGTTTCATTAAATAAAAGTTAGCTTTTATTTTGAATCATAGAATGGGTCTCTGTTGGAACCATTTCTGTAAATCCTGAAATGAAAGGATATCCATTTGTTGGCCTAAAATCCATGTCCGATGGTCCAGTATCCAATGGTACTGGAGTTCCTTATATGATGATGACCGATATGGATGTATCTATGAACGATCTAAACGTATGTAATTTTTATTTAAACCAGAAAAATGTGTACTTATTTTTTTTTTGTTCTTATCAATGTTATATTAATATTTGCTTAGTTTAGAAAGTATAATAGAAAAATATATTATTTACAGACAACCTAGTATTTACCATAAATATGATGACAGAATTATTGTTTATCTTTATTATTTCTAGATGACATAACAATAAAATGATTTATAATATTCTATTTTTAAATTGTCGGTAAAATTATAAATTCATTGAAAGTTTACGCGCACGCACACAATGGTTATTATATAATTTTAATTGTTATTTTCTGGTACATTTATATTGTTTTATTATAGAGTTCGGATTGTTTGATAAAAATGTCAATATGATTTCACCTTTGTTTTAAAAATTATCCTTCATTGATACTGCAATTATCATAAAGTAATGTAGCCAACAATATATTTCAACACATTATGTTTTGGGAGGAAAGGGGTTTATTTGGTGCTTTAATTGTTTAACGAGGTTTATTCTTCGCCCATTGGCAACATCTTATGATCAGCAAATATGTTACGGGTGAATCTAACCCCCTATTTCGCTGGGGGGATAATAATACATTTAATCGAGCAAATATAAAATTTCTACGTAATAAATGTGCAGAAATGCCCGCAAAGGAAATATCATATATATGTATACAGTTATTTAAACTATTTCTTGACTGGAATGTATGATGTAGGAAATAAATTATAGTTTCTTGGAATATGCAGTCGTTTCATTTAATAATAATTTCTATATCTCTACGTTTCAGCATTCCTTATGCCATCTTCAGGAGTTTGAATAGCTAGAATTATAAAAAAAAAAATATACATGGTTTATAAATTTTACAAAAAGAAATTGTAAACCACAAGAAAAATAGGTAACCAGCTGTGTATTGATCCATGAACATCATAAAGTTTTTTTTTTTTATTGTTTATTCAAGCTTCTGAAGATGGAATAAGGAATACCGAAATGTAGAGAGAATAAAATTAATTATGAAAAGAAACGACTGTATTTAACAAGAACAAATATTTATTTCCTTCAATAATCTTATTCTTACATTATGTTTTATTTATAGCACGATAGTCGATGCACCTTGTTTGTGACATTGGCCCAAGGCGATTATTGTAAAAGCAACGAATATGACCCTCAAGATCCCCGTTGTGCTAGAGTTATGTTGACCGGAAGAATTGTTAAAGTAAAAAGACCGAATGATTTCTTTTTATTTCAAGTAATTATTTTTGTATGAAGTTAAATATTTTTTTTTATAAAATAGGTTCAAAAAGGTAGCGAGGAAGAGACCTTTGCTAGAAATGCATTAGTTGCCCGTCATCCCCCAATGAGCGATTGGCCGATAGGTAAAACAAAACAAAAATATTTAAATTGAATGATTGTTAATTTTTATCCGTAATATTTATTTGATAGATCATGGCTTTTTCATTGCCAAGATGGACATTGAACAAATTGGTGTACTCGACTTTTTCGGTGGTATCAACATAGTGACACCTGGCGAATATTATAGTGCTTCTAAAAATGTAGTAGATAAGTATTTAAAAATTATTAATCTATTTCAAGTTATTTTGAACTGATTAAAATTATACGTGACAAACAGAACATTTGATAATTTATTGATAAATAATACTCTAGTTTATGTTACCAAAGTTTGTATATAGTTTAAAAATAATAAAACAAAATATAAAATATAAGTTTGTATTATAATTTTATTATATAGTACATATATCAATTTGTGCGTTCAAAATTTACATTGACCACTCGCAATTCCTTTAATACAAGTATGAGGAAACTGAACACCTTTTAATAGACAGTCGGAAAATTTCTGGAAAAAAATAATTAAATACTGCTTTGTCTTATTTAAAAACTGTTTACCGAACAACAATCACAACATGCAGTACATGCGTATACTATTATATAAGGGAAAGCACAAAATAAAGCTATCCAAAATGAAATTAATATAAGTACAACTAGCCATAATATTGATATGCAAAAGTTTCCCATCTAAAAGAAAAATGAGAATGTCGTTATTCCGATGAATGCTAAATATATATAATATTGTACTTACTTTTACAGATATTTCATAAATTTCGAAACAAAAGTTAGAAAATCTTCAACTTTTATTAGAATCACTTTATCTCACCAAATTAATCTATATTTAAATTCGATATTTCAAAACACGATTTTCGTAAATACAAATGAAACTAAACAAAAATACAAATAAAACAAAATGTATTTGTTCGTGAATATTATCTGTCAACGCCAATATTATAAATCTTTTTTATTTTAATTCTATATATTTATGTGTTATAGAAAAGTAAGTCGACCATTATTGATACGCATTATAATAAAATGAAATATGAAACGTTTCAGATGGTTAAAAAGGCATGGGGAACCACAGGCATTTCAATGATATGGTTGGTAGTGTTAATTTTAATATCATTTCAAGTCGCATTTGTAAGTGCACCCTTTTATATAATTGCAAACGCAATCAGTGGTTGCTGTAAGTGTTTTTCGGTACTAGAAAATCTACTTATAATGCGTAAACTAGTTTATATTTAATATTGAAATTAATTTGTCTAGCCTGTAGCTGGTATATTTCTACTTGGAGTTGATTTTCCTCGGGTGTGTGTTGAAGGAGTAAGAAGCGGCAAAAGTGAACAAAAAACTATATTTTATAGATAAGAGAAATTAATCAATCTGACTATATTTCTGTATCACATAAAATAATTATTTAAAAGATTAGAAATATTAATGTAATAGGGAGGATATACACAAAAAAATATAATATATTATTACAAATTGTCTAATTTGTTATCAATTAATGCTCTAACTATTTTTTACAATCGCGAAAACGGCACGATATAGAGAAAGTCTCGTTAAAAAATGTTTATAGTGTTTAAATTTGGAGTCTATACGCTATAAACACCTATTTACTGTCCAAATAATTTGATAGCATTTATACGACAATTTTTACATTCTTTTACAGAGTAATAAGTAAGTATTGTAATCATGAAAAATTTCGAACTCGAGATTTCAACGGATATACATGTTTTGACCTTCCCTGAATCGAATGTGACTATTTTCGGAATGACGTCCCATATAGCACAGAATGCCTTAAGACGTAATAAAGACGTCGAAAAGACGTCATATTTCAAGATGTCATCTATTGGACGTCTTTATTACGTCTTTAGGCATTCTGTGCTATATGGGGTCTTTCTGTCTGTCTGTGTGTGTGTGTGTGTGTCTGTGAACGCTCTAGGGCCAAGATTGTCGAACGTAAAATTATGAAACTTCAAACGTAAGACTTGTATATACCCTAGATGTGCATCTCCTATTTTTGAAAAGAATATTCAAACCGGTAGTGCATGTTTACTTTATACATTTTTTGTTCTATCTCCAATATCACTAGACTTACGGCAAAAATAGTTATGTTCACAATGAAAGGGAAACATAGTTATGTTCATAATGAAAGGGATTAATATTTCGCACAATTTTTGTTTGAAACATTTCTTCAAAAAATGTACCAGTTGCGAGAAAAATGCTACAAAACATTATAAATATGTTGTTTACGTTGTCATGGATTCGCATGTAGCTTATAAAATCGGATCATCTGCTATTTTGACAGAAAAACAAAATAGACCCAATTAGATGAATGACATTTCAGAGTATTTCTGTAGAGTATTGGTTAGTTTTGATAGCAAGTACTTCAAAACCATTACAAATTGGTATTGGTATCATTTTCCACCCATTCATTTATATAAGGTAAGCTTGGTTTTCATATCGTTTCTGTTGGATTATTATTTTATATATAATCAATTAGTGAAAACTGTGTAAAAGAAAGTTGAGTGCAGGCCACTCCAGATATTTTTAAATGCATTTTAGATGGTTTTTAGTCCGATAGCACATTTAAGTTGTTACGTTTTTACCTATATAATACAGATAATGCCCCCAAGTAAAATTCGAACGCAGTCTTAAAATAATATTTTCTTATGAAATAAAAATAGATAAAGATATAATAAATATTCTGAAATATGTTAACGCGTAAACACTAATTTTTGCTAAATAATTTTTAAAATATTTTTGGTATTTAGTCGGTAGACTACCGATAGCCTTTCCGCTTTACGGCTTTCAATTTGAAAATATATCTTTATTAGAGTCTATAGCTCAATTATATACTGATTAAATTTTGGAAAAATAATACCGATATTAAATCGTTAAGCATTAATTTTGTGTTTTGAGAGGATAAAGAGGAAATAAGAATTTAGTACTAGATTATGTTTATATATTTGAATGCAATATTTGCTTCGGGCGTCGAATGGAAAATCATTATATTAGAATTATAGTAGATGGAGTATAATGTTATTTTGTATCGTTATCTCATTGATATTTTCATAACTGTGGCGCATTACTATATGAAAAACCCCCGAGCGCTCCCCTCCATTCAAATATGACGTTTATCAGTTCTCGGGGAAGGCCCGTGTCCCGCACAAAACGTGGACAAGGGACGAGGTGCGGTGAAGAGTGTTTTGTTTGGATTTATGGAGATTGTGAATATGTTTCGCATTATTATTTGGTAAGTTAATTTGTGCATATCTCTATGTAATTTACAACCGGTCATCGAGTTACCCAAACATTCCGTGTTTAACCTAAACTTCGGTAGTTTCTGTTTTGTTTTGTTTTGTTAGATTATCTTAGGTTAAAATATGTATAATTTATTAGATTGTGGTATGGTTTTAACAAATACTCAAATAAATGAATCTTATTACAATGGTAAGATTACAAAACCAGTTGGTAAGTGAAACTTGCTTACGAGTTTGGGATTATTATTATAGAACGTCAACAAAATACGATGAATTATCTGGGCACTCTGAGTCCAGCTGCGAGCTCGGTGGATTCTTCAGATTTAAAATTGAACTCGCCAATGTCCTCGTCTAGTTCAACATATTCAACAATGTCACCAACAAATATGTATAGCTCCAACCAAATGCTTTTGGATGATGGTAAGTTTTATTATCTATCACAGGGCCATAGCGTATGTGCAACAGCCTCCTTCGAAATTGTACTTATTGTTTTCGGAACAGGGACGGTCAAAACATGTCATTCTATTGAAATCTCGACATTTTTTATTATTACTCGAGATTTCAACGGATATACCTTGACCTTCCCTGAATCGAATCTGACTATTTTCGGAATGATGTCTGTGTGTGTGTGTGTCTGTGAACGCTCTAGGGCCAAAACTGTCGAACGAAAAATTATGAAACTTCAAACTTAAAACTTGTATATGCCCTAGATGTGCACCTCTTATTTTTGAAAAGAATATTCAAACCAGTGTATGTTTACTCTATACATTTTTTGTTCTATCTCCAATATCACTAGAACGGCTACACTTACGGCAAATATAGTTATGTTCATAATGAAAGATATTAATATTTCGCAAAACTTTTGTTTGAAACATTTCTTCAAAAAATGTACCAGTTGCGAGAAAAATGCTACACGAAACATTATAAATATCTTGTTTACATGTTGCCATGGATTCGCATGTAGCTTATAAAATCGGATCATCTGTTATTTTGACAGGAAAACAAAATAGACTCAATTAGATAAATGACATTTCAGGATATTTCTGTAGAGTATTGGTTAGTTTGATAGCTGGTTTTGGGTATATATATATTTATCTAGTGATAACTGCGTAAAAGAAAGTCTAGTGCAGGCCACTCCAGATATTTTTAAATTCATTTTGATGATTCTACTGGCAGTTTGACCCTAACAACCAGGGTCGGATTTATAATGAGCGCCGCCCCCGGGTTAAAAAATGCCGCCCTTTATCAAAATAGTAGGTTTCAGTGTTTATTAAAATTTGTCCGCTCCCAGAATTTGTGCTCTGGGCAGTTGCCCCAGTGTAATTCCAAGGCTGCTAACACAATTTTTTTTTTAACAAGTATTTGCATTGTCGCCCTGAATCGAAAAATATATGTGTCATACTTGGATGTATGTATCTCGCTCGCTCGGGCTCGGTCGGTCGTACGATCTATGTGACCGCAACTCCGGGTACCGGGTCAATTATACCGAAATTTCCCGTCGCATTTTAAATCTAATTGTCTGTACAGGTCCGGAGTTATAGGGCCCAAAATTTAGAAACCCCTCAGCCAATTTTTAGAATATTATACTAAAATATTTTTTTCAAATTGTGAGCCCAGAGGCTATAAAAAATGCATATATTTTTTTGATTATATCAGAAAAATCGTCAAAACGTTATAATACATTTTATATTTATAACGTTTTTACAGATTGTGAATCTGAAGGTCGAAAAATTGAATAATAATATTGAAATTTAAAATGTTGTTGATTGTTGGATGATTGCAACAATAAATTTTGTACTCTAACAATTGCTAGCGTTTAAATGATTGTATTTCATATGATTATTGGAAGCTGGAAGCACTGCGCTTATGCTCACTCTCCGTATTTCCTGACTGCCATGTACAACCTAATATTGTACAAAATACTTTTTTCCACAATATGTTTTATTGCAGAAAATTTGATACAACTTGTATTATACATAGTTATATTAGATATTATTGCTATAGTTAAATAAAAATAATATGTAAGAAATAACTTGTTGATTATAGTAAATGGTGAGGCATATATGGAAGTAATCGAACAACCGGTAGAAAAGTTTCGATTTCGTTACAAATCTGAAATGGTCGGAACCCATGGTAGTCTTACTGGTGTCAATTCTGATCGTGTACGAAAAAGTACATATCCCACCGTTCATGTAGGTCGACATTTAAATCACTACATACATTAATTTATGCATTGAAATTTGAATTTTATTTAACAGTTATACAATTATGAGCAGCCGGCTATAATTCGGTGTTCATTGTATCAGTTCAAAATAGATGAACCACATGCGCATCGTCTTATCATTAAGGCTGGTTCAGGCGAGAAAGATGATCCTCATGATTTGGAAGTATCAAATTTAAGAGGATATTCTGCAGTGTAAATATATATATATATATATATTTTTTGTAAAATTGCTATAAATAGAATTTATTTGATATATAGATTAATTCCGGTTAAAATTTAATTTATGTTCACAGCATATAACATTTCATATTTTTGTTTTAATTATAAAATAATTTTTAACGATCTCATTTTTTATTTTTTTTAAAAGGTTTCAAGGTATGGGTATTATACATACAGCCAAAAAACATTTAATGTCTGAGTTAGAAAAAAAGAAACTTCGCCTTTTGAGGGAACAATTTGCACGAAATAATATTTTTCGTAAATTCACGCATTTGGAAGAAGCAGAAGTATGTTTAGATATATTTTATACTTATTTTAGTATTATAAAACATTTTATTTTTTTTAATATTAGATTAAAAATCAAGCTGAAATCCAAAGCAGAAATATAAATTTGAATACGGTTCGTTTGAAGTTTGAAGCATTCAGTGTTGACCCAAACGGTGTATTACTACCTATATGCAATCCAGTTTATTCCCATGGCATAAACAATCTGAGTAAGATTATTATTTAAAATAACAACCTGTAATTTTTGTTTAATAAGAATTCATTTGCAAATTGCATTTAGAGACAAAAAGTACTAGTACGATTTATATAAGTGGAAATGAAAGATAAAATGCAAATTAATTATAATTTACAAGATTTTTAAGCTGATTTCCTGTCAATTTCTTAGAAAAGTTATTAAAACACTAAACATTTCGGTAATTTGCCAATACTGTTTTCAGAAAGTGCCCTTACAGGTGAGTTGAAAATTGTGAGAATGGATCACACAACTACCAGTTGTGTTGGTGGCCAAGAGATTTTTATTTTGGTTGAAAAAGTTACAAAAAGTAAGTTTTATCATTATATCACGCTCTTATACATTGTTTTGCAATTAAATTTTCTTTAGATAACATAAAAGTTCGATTCTTTGAACAAGATGAAGATGGTAATGAAATATGGTCAGATTTTGGAAAGTTCTCCCATATGGATGTCCATCATCAATACGCTATTGTTTTCAAGTAAGTGTCCATTAATTAACAAATTTAATCATATCATTCGAAATTATTAAGGAGTTTGTCGTTTACTGACTTAATAATAAAAAAAAAAAAAAACGTCCAAACTATTCACTTGTCTGAAATTAAATATTTTATTGTTTCATAAAAATAACAGAGCACCTCCGTACAAAGACCAGAATATCGAAAACACAGTTGAAGTTTGTATCGAACTATTTCGGCCGTCCGACGGTGCACGTAGTGAACCGCGCCAGTTTCGATATAAACCATCCGAACGGACTGGACGAAAGCGTCCACGTTGCAGTGATTCGCTATCAAGCGGGGATCTGCCAGCTACAATAAATAATCTGTCTTTCAGTAGTTCAATATCTTTGCCCGATTCATTTCTGATGCGCGATCCAGATTTCTTGAAAAAGGTTGAAAATGTTGACTCGGACGAATTTGCAGAGTTTTTCAAAGAAATTTTCGTGGATTATCAACATTTGACCACAGATGGACCATCCATTTGTGAAACAAGGTTTGTTACATTACAACTTGTTTTCACAAATAATACACCGAAATTATTAGTTCTTAAATTTTTGTGTTTAACATTTCTAATATTGAATCTATTTTTGCGAACAATTGTGTATTTTAATTAGCAAGAGATAATGTTGTGCGCATCAAAACAAACTTGTCATTCTGTTTTAAATTTATGCAACGATTTCTACAAAACAATATCAATCTGTAACCAGAGAAATGTAAATGTAAAATATGTATTTTCAAAACAGATTATTATGTATATGGTACAAAAACTGAAAATGACTCTATTTCTCTAACTAGTGTCATTTTTGACATATGCAAAACATAGGAAGAGTAAACCATAACTTCCGGTTAAGATATTGTTTAAAATATTTTCTTATATTAATGCGTATAGGAAAGTAAAAATATTTCTCAAGTCCTTACATAGTAGTAGTAGTTAAATTAACACGTCAATATATTAATAATTAAAAAAATATATAACTTATATATATATAAATTTTAGTTTCTTTAAAACTAAACGTGACCCAGACACTGAAGCAAAAGCAATAAAAGTTGTTTCTAATTTATCGATACTATTGAAACAAAATCCACCGCCAGAAATGGTGGAACGAGGCGTTGCGAAATTGTTTAGTGAATCTTTGACATGCGAAGGAAATAAGTAAGTCTTAAAAAAGAAGAAATCTATGAATTAGTTCTAATTAATGTGTTTTTATCCATAGCGCTTTACATACATCAATCCTATGTGAACAATACCACCATTTACAATATATTTTGGTACTATTAACAAAAATGAAACACTTAAAAATCACAGATATTCAAAATAATGCGCGCGAAACCGCTCTGCATGTTGCAATGAAAGTGAATAATCCGAAAGTCGTTGAATTGTTATTACCTGTTGGTGCCGATCCAAATTTGGTGGACAACAATGGGAATACACCATTGCATATTGCTATTTTGAATGGTAGTAATTTGAACGAATATAAAACTTTGGTGAAAAGCACCAAATTGGAAATGGAAAATTATGGTATGTATTATATGTTTTTCCTGGGGCAAGTTTTCTTTACCCATGCTTTTATTTCCAATTTTCTAATATTTCTGATTATATATATATATTTATTTTTTTTGTATTAGCTGGTTATACACCAATACATTTAGCAATTCAGAAAAACGATTTGAAGTCCTTGATAGTCTTAGCAGAATCAGACGCAGATGTCAATCATAAACATCGTTCGAATGGTCATACAGCGATACATATGGCAATTGAAGATAAATTACCGGATATCGTTGAGTTTTTACTCAAAAAAACCAATGCGCGTTTAGATATAGAAAATTTCACTAAAACCAGTCCGGTTCAGATGGCGAAACTAATCGCGGATGATGTAGACGAGAATGATGTCTCGCGAAAAATTTTCAAAATGATCTCATCTTATGTAAGTAGAATTGCTGTCTGAAAAAGTTTGTAATTTTAACTTGACTGTATTATATTTTCAGGTAAAAGATAAAGGTTTTGAGGAGCTATTGATTAAAACCGAACCTGATGATGATTATGACAGTGATGATAGCGAAGTATATTTTGCAACTCATAAATTGTTGTGTTTCTTTTTAAAAGTGACCATATTTTTGATTTAGATGAATATCAAGTCAGAACCTGAAGATGGCATGGATATTGAACATGACCCGATGATTCATTTAAAGCAAATGGACTTCAGTGAGGAGTGTATCAACGCGTTGAGTTTATGTTTAGACAAATCCAAAGCGCTGCAATGGCTTACCAAAGATATTGGATTCGACTCAATGTCAATGTCTAATGTTAAAACTAGCATGGTTTTGCAATATGCCAATGTAAGTTACACCCAAAAATGACTGTATTTCAAACATTATTTTATTATTTGTTTTTTTTTATTGTTTAGGTTACTGGAATTTCAGTGTACGAAATCAGAAAATTCCTGGAATCGTACGGCTCCAAAGTGGCTGTAAAAATTATTGACGAATTTTATTTAAATCGCAAATTGTAAAAAGAAGTTTTTAAACGCAAAACCGGTTATAGAACATACAACATAATAAAATTATTTTAACTGTTAAATATATGCTAAGCTAACCAATAAAATAGTTTATTTGTTTAATATATACAGATATATTTCAAAGTTTGTTAATTAAGTTATTATATTCATAGATAGATGGAGAACTGTGTTTCTACGTCATATTTTACGTAACAACTATGAATAGCACTTGGGCTGTAGGACATTTTCATACAAATTATTACATCATTCGTTATTAAATAATATTTAAATTACAGTATTACTCAGTATAAATATGAGCTCTCAATTTTTTTGCATTTCTTAAAGATTAATCAATAAGAAATGTAAACCTATTATTTATACACAAATAGTATAAATTAAATATTATTTCGTGAAAAAAATGTAATAATTTATATAAAATAGCATATAACAAGATTCGATACGTACAACGCAGCGATGTTATAGATTTTTCCTTACAAACTTAAAAATGTTTCCACATAAATAAAATATGCCACTAAATAGAATATACGGCGAGCTGAAAGCATTGGTATCTTTGATTATTCACAATATGATTCGTAATAATAGCCCCATTTTTTGTTTAGAGAAAATGATCCTTTTTAGGATGTATATGATATGTTGTTCTACGTAATTTAATAAGAGCAAAAGCGTAATGATCTTTCTATTACGCTTATGAAACATTTAGAACTAGGAGATGTCACCTTTGCGTTTTAATGGGTTATATAATAACATACTTTTCTCCTTAACACGTGACGCCGATACCGTGACGTTTCGAATATATGGCAAAAGGATTCACCGTGTTCATTAGGGGTTTATTAAAGAAATAGCATTTTTTGCGTATATGCATCAAATTATAATTTTGTATTAAAAGAACTGATTGTTTATTAAGATATTATTAAAATATATTGTATCTATATAATTATTTTCATTTTACAACGCGCATCATTCTAACTTAAAAAATAATAATAATAAAAATTACACACTACAAGAGGATAAAATGCAGCGTCTAAACGTATTAAAGAGTTCCTTGAAATTTCGTAAGTTTAATTGCATTGTATTTTAATTCCTTGCTTTTGTCACATACAAATTATTATGTTCGGTGTTTACTTAGGAATAAAGTAATGATGTGATATTTTTATATTATAAGTATATTTCATTGTAAATAATAAATAACCTTGTTTCAAATACTTTGTTTTATTTTAGTTGCGTTCAAAGATATGGGGGCGTGGTCTAAATATTTTCGGGGCGTGTTTTTCGTTTTAATTGAATGGTTATTTTATTTAGTTGATAAAGCTATTTTCACCAATAATAATAATACTTCTAATCATTAAAATAATGTTATATAATCCTTATAAAATTTTAATTTAAAACGCCATTGCTCGGAAGTCGGGAATTCAAAAGCAAAAATAGGTTTAACTTTGACAAGGGCATCTCAATCATTTTGAACATTTTGTATATACATATGATATAAACTGTGGGATTAATTGCGTACATCTGTATTACATATTAAAAATAATACGCTAGAGCACGGAATTGTATGCATAAAAACCCTGAAAATTGCGCATATATATATATATATATATATATATATATATATATATATATATATATATATATATATATATATATATGCACAAAATTTAATCAAAATATGCAACAATTTCCTTGGATATGATGAAAATTAGTCACAATAGAACAAAAAATAATTATTTAAACAACTTATTTGTATTATAGATAATACATGTAAAGTAAAAACTGCAAAATATTACATTTTATTTTTTATAGCAGTGTAAATATTAGCAATAATATATTTCTCTAAATTTTCAATTCGAAACGATTCCCATCGATCAGATAACAAATTATTAAATATAGAAAAACTGGGTAAAAATAAAAATTTGCATGTAATGATGGCATTCATTGTAATAGATGGCTCATAATGTCCATTTAAGATATTTGCAAATCATTGAACCTTTTTTTTTAATATGTCCTATATCTTCGTTATTAAAGTGTTATTAAAGTGTAGGGAAAATAGGGGAATCCCAGTTTTTGCGGATGGTTTGTAAAATGTAGGGGAATTCCAGTTCTCAAAATACAATTTGCTTTATTTAATTTAAAGTAAATATTTAATTTATATAAATGCATCAATTGCCGAAAATATGCAGAATGAAAATCGGTTTTCTACATTTGCTTTTCATCAAATTATTATATTTAGATCTATGTAAATTAGATCTTTAATTCAAATATGCCAACATAAGAAATATTTATTTTATTATTTTTCTCCAGGCAGTAGGCACCACTATTTGTAATTTTTCAATCATAGGTGTTGCCACCGGTAAAATTAAAATTGACAGTGAACATGATTTCGATATTTTACTAACTTAAAAATTGACTTTTGTAGTTACTGTTTATAAATATTAAATTACAAAAATGGCATTACGGTGCACCAATTATCTAACGAAAGGCATCATTCGCGGACAGAAAATGTAACTATTTATATAATGTTGCATTCCCCACATCTAACCTAAATATTTTTTCGTCTAGCGCCTGGAACACAGACAGAAATTTCTCCAAGGTGACTGACAAAATCACAAATGCAACAACTGGTAAAAATGTAACGCCTATGCCGCCAATGAATGTGCCTGTCCGCGGGTTACCTACTCCCATTTATGCTACGTTAACAGAGAAAGAGCAGGACACGCAAATAACAACGTTGTCTAATGGTATTACCGTTGCTTCTGAGAGTCGATTCGGGGAGTTCTGCACAGTTGGAGGTAAACGTCAACATTCGTAAACATTACGTTATTCAAATTTATTACATCATAAAAAAAAAAAAAAAAAGAAGCTTATACATAACCATAACGTTTTCCTAATATTATATTTTTCGAGTGCGTGGAACTCATTGAACTCCCACAGTCGTCGATTCGGTGCGGCGATAATTAATTTTAAAGAATTTTCTATTGTGCTATATTATAAACTTAATTAATCCGAATTAATCAATTAAACGTTAAAATTTTGATTATTATTCATTTATGCACTCTTAAAAAAATACTACATTCGAATATTTAAACGCGCACAGCTCGCCTTACTTACCGAAGATGCTTAAGCATTCGGTCGTGTGTCTGTAGCATTCTCGGATCACAAAATGTCATTCAGAAAAAGTGTTTGTCTCGTCGCCCTGAATCCAAAAATGTATATAACTTATATACTTGGATGTTAGTCGTCGCTCGTAAGACCAAATGTATGCCCTCTACTCCTCTGAAGGTACCAGAGCGATTCACACCAAATTTGGTACACATATTATTTGGTATCCCATTTGAATCCGCTCGCAGTTTAAATCCAATCGCCCGTATACTTCCCGAGATATAGATTTGGAGCCCCCCTTAATACTGCCCTTATAAATATAATTAAAACACTTAAAAATTCTACTAAAAGATATTTTATACCTACCAGATTTTTCAATATTGTTAACTCAAACCCAAAAAAAAAAAAATTAAATATTTTGAATTTCAAAATATGCACAATTTATTTTTTTAATTAATATAATTACAAAAGTTTGTAAGACTTTTTATATCTATAACATTTTTACAAATTGTTAACCAAAAGGCCATACTAATTCAAAACCACTGCTCGCAACGCATATCTTACCTAAAGGCGAGCTTTACGCGTTGGTGCGTTCTACGCGTACCAAATCTTGTTATAAACCAGTTCTACTTTTTCTAGCAATCTAATTGGTTTGGGCATTTATTTTTGTTGTCGCTGCTGCGACGCCACGTCGGTTCGAACGTACCATTATACTGTTTAGCATAAAAGAATTTAAGTTCATAGAAAATTAGATATAATTATAACACGCAAAAACTAATAATTAATCTAATCTAACCCATGTTAAACGTTAGGCAGATATACCCCTTTAACCGTTACTGACGCATGTACATACTACTGCAATATTTCGTCTTATATTTCAACGATACTTGACAAGTATTTGGCAATTGTATCGTTTTTAATACATTGGGATGGGCTTAAGACCTTCCTAAACAAAAAATAAATAATCATAAATCTATTTGAATTCTTAATCTACAAGTATATTTTAATTTCAGTCGTAATAGATTCTGGTTCACGGTATGAAGTAGCATACCCTAGTGGAGTATCTCATTTTCTAGAAAAACTTGCGTTTAATGTAAGACCACAAAAATGTACCAATATTTCAGATGATATTAAAATAAATATTTGTTGTAGTCAACACTGAATTATCCAGACAAAGATGAAATGTTAACAAATCTAGAAAAACATGGGGGTATCTGTGATAGCCAGGCATCAAGAGACACATTTATTTACGCTGCATCAGCGTATGCGAAAGGGTTAGACGACATAATGAAGTTACTCGGGGAAGTAGTACTTCGACCTCAGATAACTCCAGATGAAGTTGACATCGCACGACAAACAATTGGTTTCGAATTGGAGTCGTTGGCGATGCGACCCGAACAAGAAACATTGTTAACAGATATGATCCATGCTGTACGTATTTTTGTTCTAGCTTTTATTAGAATCATTATTATTAAAATGAGGTAACTTTATTCTCAGAAAATACAGTCATTTATTTATAAATATTGTATTGACACGTCTTAGTGTTTCGATACCACGTGTGTCATCATCAGGAATGTGTTAGTCACTAATATAAATATGTAACATTTTATTATAAATATTTTAATATATGTGTGTATTCATAAAATGTTACATATCATTTTTACTTTCTTTTACAGAGTAATAAGTAAGTATTGTAATCATGAAAAATTTCGAACTCGAGATTTCAACGGATATACATGTTTTGACCTTCTCTGAATCGAATGTGACTATTTTCGGAATGACGTCTGTGTGCCTGTGTGTGTGTGAACGCTCTAGGGCCAAAACTGTCGAACGAAAAATTATGAAACTTCAAACTTAAGACTTGTATATGCCCTAGATGTGCACCTCTTATTTTTGAAATGAATATTCAAACCGGAAGTGCATGTTCACTCTATGCATTTTTTGTTCTATCTCCAGTAACACTAGACCGGCTGCACTTATGGCAAAGATAGTTATGTTCATAATGAAAGATATTCATATTTCGCACAACTTTTGTTTGAAAAGTTTCTTCATAATTTGTACCAGTTATGAGATAACTGCTACGAAAAAACTCAAATATCTTATTTACGTTGCCATAGTGATAGCTACACTTGTGACAAATTTTATTATTTTTAAATCAGATCAACCATGAGTTACATCATTTGTTTCTTGTTTATTGAAAACAAACAAGCATTACATTGACAGTTATCTGTATGAATTATTATTTAAAATATTGATTTCTTACTAGAATACATTGTATCAGATAAATTTTTATAGAATCAATTTATATTATATATTTGCTAACATAATTAATTAACAATTTCAGAGTTTGACTGTGGAGTTTGACTGTTTAAGAGTGAATACGATAAGTACTTCAAATTCTGATCCATTATAAATTGGTATAATTATCCAGTTATTTTCATAAATATATATATATATATATATATATATATATATATATATATATATATATATATATATATATATATATATATATATTATAAAAGAAAGTTGAGTGCAGGCCACTCCAGATATTTTCATTAGTGACTGATAGTTGTGTATCAGGAGTGTGTTAACCACTAATATAAAAAAATCGTGTAATATTTAATTACGAATATTTCAATGTATATGTTTGTATTCATAAAATGTTTTATACAATTATATTACGAATTAATACTTGTGATGATGACACACGTGGAGTCGAAACGTTAAGATAACTGACCTGGGTAACAAAAACACTTTATATTCGTCAAGAACATTTGTGACGGGGTTTTCAATACCCAAAAAAAGGGGGCGTGGCAAGGGAAAACACTCCGGCTACCTGAGCGGGGTGGTCGCGGGTAGGAGGGGAAACGAAAGGAACCTGTACACCGGATAAATAAAGAACGCACCCTTTCACACAAATTGCAACCTGCGGTTGTATTCAAAAAAAAAAAGTTTATATGCCTATATTATGATTATTATTTAGGCGGCGTATAGAGACAACACGTTAGGACTACCGAAAATTTGCCCCGAAGGCAATATTGATAAAATTGATCGAGAAATGTTATTCACATATTTAAGCCAACATTTCACACCGAAACGAATGGTTGTCGCTGGCGTCGGAGTTGACCATGATCGACTCGTAGAAGCCGCACAAAAATACTTTGTTGATCTGAAAACGTCGTGGGAAATGGATCCGAATCTTGCCTGTAAAAACCGTCAGATAACTGTTGATAACAGCGTCGCTCAGTACACTGGCGGTTTCGTCCAAGTGAGTTTATTCAAAATGTTGGTCTTGTTCGATAACAAAAGCAATCGTTATTTGTTTTTGTTGAGTTATTGAATTTCATGTTTTGACAAATAAACAAATATTGTTTTCTACAACTGGATAACTTGAAGTTTGAGTGTTTTAAAATATAGAAACCTGTCCAGTTTTTTACGATCTTTTTAATGCTGTCCCTAAGCTAGGTGCCACTGTATATCTAAAGCACAATTTAAAAGATATGTAGTTGTGTAAGTGAATAACTTGATTTTGAAACTTCCACTTACTCGCTTTTTGCTTGAGTTGTACCACATTACATACTAAAGTCGGACATGCAAAGACAATTTATAGTTTTTGTTTTTTGACGTTTGTATGTGAGTGTGTGAACGCTCTAGAGCAGAAACTGTTGAAAGTAAAATTGTGAAACTTAAAACTTAAGATTGGTATATGGCCCCGTTGTTGAGTGCAGACCACTCCAGTTTCTTTTTTTTTTAAATATAAAATATTAACTTGTGTATGTGTACAAATAGTAATTACTATGCTTAAATAATAAAAGAAAACCAACGATACTTCACTTTTTGGACATTGATTTTATGACAAACTATTATTTTCAAGTTACCTAGTTGTAGTATCAAGGGAATGATATGTTTGCAAGTATAGAAATAATACATCATCTGGCCGCCACAATGCGAATTGTGTTTCATGTTTTCTCTTGTTACTTCTTCATAATACTTACATTCTTTAACGGTTGAATAGGAAGAATGTGACATTCCACAATTTGCGTCGGCCGGTTTGCCGGTTTTGTCGCACGTGATGATCGGCTTAGAGGGTTGTTCGCATCAGGACAAGGATTTCATCGCGATGTGTGTG
Organism: Leistus spinibarbis; assembly: GCA_933228885.1. Classification (NCBI taxonomy): domain Eukaryota; kingdom Metazoa; phylum Arthropoda; class Insecta; order Coleoptera; family Carabidae; genus Leistus; species Leistus spinibarbis. The sequence goes on from OW121796.1 coordinate 3,287,328, forward strand.
CTGAACATGATGATGGGTGGCGGCGGATCGTTTAGTGCTGGCGGCCCGGGCAAAGGCATGTATACGCGCCTGTACACAAATGTCCTTAACCGTTTCCACTGGATGTACAGTGCGACTGCGTACAATCACGCCTACGAAGACACCGGCTTGTTTTGTATACATGCCAGCGCACCGCCCACTCATGTTCGCGAAATGGTGGAGGTGATCGTACGTGAATTGGCCTCCATGGCGGGCTCCGTTTCCGATCAAGAATTAAGGGTAATTTATTTTGCAAAAATTATATAAGAAGGATGGGTGTTACAATATATTCAAAGTATGACATTTTTATTATGTGGCATAAGGATTTTTTTTTTGTTCCTGCAGTCTCTTTAGTTAAGAGAAAATATGGAACCACATATAACAGAACGGTAAATTCCTTAATTGGCAGATTGAACCTTTAGTTCGCTGTATAAATAATTTGGTAAATATAAAATAAAAGAAAACTTATTTATAGTAAATAATCCAATCATGTAAATTTGATTGGCGAGCATTACACAATCCATATTACTACAATGAAAGCCATTGTTTCATTGCACATTTTACATATATTTAAAATTTCTAAATGATACTTTGGGTTCACTGTCTGAGGTTTACATAACTGCCCAAAGAAAAAGCATGTTTTTCGTGAATCAAAAAATTTAGTCGGAATATTAATAAACAACATGCAAAAAACCCAATCCGAGAAAAAAATCACAAAAATCATGTTTTTTTTTTGGCAGAGTTACGTAAACCTTCCCTTAATACACGTTTTATTCATATATTAATTTTTTTCTAACTTTTTTTTGCTTAACTTCTGCTTTAGAGAACTAAAGAAAAACAGCTGCAATCCATTTTTTTTAATGGAATTTGGGTTCACAATCTGAGGAAACTTTATTGATAAAAAAAAGTTTTATAATTTCTTATAGATTTTTTTGATGTATTCAATTATATTATTGTCGGCTTACTTCTTTTGCAGAGAGCAAAAACACAATTGCAATCAATGTTACTGATGAACTTGGAATCACGGCCGGTCGTTTTTGAAGATATTGCCCGACAAGTTTTGGCAACGGGATACAGAAAGCGACCCAAATATTTTATTGATGAAATCGGTAGGTCGATTTTACTCTAATAATTAAACTAATTGCTCTAAATGTGTTTCTTTCTTTATTATTATTTTATTTAGAAAAAGTTACCAAAGAAGATATTGTCGAGATTGCCCGAAAATTGTTGAGTTCTCAGCCGTGTGTTGCTGCCCGAGGAGACCTTGGCAAATTACCTAATTTACAATACGTACAAGCAGGACTATTGGATACCGACGGAAAGTTAGTAAAAGGCAGAAAATTATCGTTATTTAGATAAAAATTAGATTATTTATGTATTGTGAATACAGTTACATGTTTCGAATGGTATATTATTTATGCTCGGCAAAATCATGAACGTGTACTATATTATTAAGATGATTAAGAATAATAAATTAACAATTTCATTGTCAACTAATTATGAGTTTTATATTGTAATTTAACTGATTATGTTTATGATTTGTAAACTTTTTTAGTTATAATATACGTATAATTTTTTTCTTATTTTACTAATTGGTTTTGAAAGTGGCATGAGGGGTTAGAACAAGGAGTAAATACAAAACGAACGTATCGAAATATTTTAACAGCGAGGTACTGCCTCTAGGGTTCAATAGTGATGCTAGTATAGGTTTAAGAAATTAGTCTAGATGCCTACAAATAACTAGTGGTTTTCTATGGTTATCTCTCGGCATCCCGGCAACGGCAAAAAATTACAACCAGATTGCTGGGAATTGAACTACTTCCGCCGCGAGTTTTATAATATTTTTGTGGAAATGTTTGTTCAACTTTGGCATTTCGCGGCAGCGGTAATCCTTGGACCTCATTTATTTTATGACATCTCTTTCAAATATATCTAGAATTTGGCATGTGCAAAAAACATTTGCCGCTGGTTGCCTCCTCGGTGCGAACGTCAAAAATATTTCGGCCATTTTGTAAATTGCCAATGCCGCGTCGGTCCGCCATAATAAACAGAACGTGTAACACATAACATAAACGGTGTGTATAGGTTATTTGCGATATGAAATGCAATTATGAACCTTCTATACTTTATCATAAATATGTTACGTAACATGACTAATTTTGCTAAATCTAAAAAAAACTGGAGGTGTCTTCACTCGAAAATAGTCAGATTCAAATCATGGGCCAACATGTGTGTGTACATTTTGGAGTCCCCTTAATAAATCTCTTATAAAAACATTGATACCCCCTAATAATTCTAAGATATTTTATATCTACAAGATATTTTCATATTGTTAACCCCAAGGTCGTAAAAAATGATTAAATATTATAATTTTAAATTTCAAAATATGCACTAATTTTTTTAAATAAAATCGGGTAACGCTATAATTCCATTGTCCTATCATTCCTTATTAATTTATTAATCAATGGTATTACCTTTTATTTATTGTTAAATAATATGACACCTTAAAATTATCAATAAATTTATTGTGATCATGTTCTTTTTGAAATTTCCTTTAATTGTATTCTAGACGCTTCCTGGAACTCTTATGCTTGATCTAAAGCTCTATTTTTAATAGCTTGTTTTTCAAAGCAGGTTTGAGGTTTATCTTTTCATGGTTACGATTTTTGTGTCCTAAGGTTATTGAAAACATTAAAATTAAAAACAAAATCTTGAATTACCACCAAAACCATAAGTGTTGCACATCGCCAAATAATTCTTCAAATGCTTTTGAGAAAGGTTATACTTAGTAAATAAATTAAAAAAAAATTAGTTAAAAATTCCGTCTAGTCATAATCTCGTCTAGTCAAAATCCCGTCCAGTCAAAATTTCTTCCAATACCGTAGACAGTTTACATTTTGTCCCAACTTACAGTGTGAACTAGAATGAACATATGAATTCATTCAATATTTTCTGTTTTAAATGCTCCAGTATTAAAAATGTACCTATTTAATAAAATAATATGGTGACTGAACGGGATAAATAAATAAAAATAATATTGTATTTGAATTGTATTATTTTGAGGGAAAATAGAAAACAGTATATTACATATTAATTTAATATGGTTTTCATTTAAAAAATGATTATTAAGCAATGGTAACTTCATTAAACACTAATCTATTTGGTAATTACATGAAATGTAAGAACACATCATACAAAACAGACAAAAATGTATTCAGTGCTTATTCCATTCCAAAAAATGTTGCCGACTGCAAATGGACCGTGAAACGAAATTAACTGTCGCGCCATCGCCAACATTTCTTTTACACGAAACTTTTTTACTCGAGTAGTTAGTACATATTATATATTTTGAGGGACAAAAGGGTATATGTGTTATACGATAACATTGTTATGATTGTTACGAACATATACCCTTACGTTCTCTCAACAATTAATTGTGTTTATACAATATATAACCACGTTATTCCAGTGCACATGGGTCGATGTATCAGAGGGAATCAGTGGGTGCGTGATGCAAAATGACTGTGACAATATAATATCATCATATTAATATTATTATTCTTAATATAAATTTTCTAGATTGTATCATTAATATTTTTTAATTTTTCGCTTGTAAAGAACACAGTTGATCCCTAGTATTCCCGGCAACACACATCAACTTATGTGCGAGAATATACCTATCATCCAATGACAATTTACAATATTATCAACACGCGTGGCTAACAAATATACTTATAAAATAATACACTGTAAATAAAAGTTCGTTCAATTTCACAGACTTCCACACACACACACCCACACACCAATCAGTAATAATACGTATTTAAAGCTATGTATTATAATATATATAATAGAGTGAAAGTATTAACCCGCATTTTTGTTCAATTGGCAGAATTTTTTATTCATATACAATATATTATATATCGAGACATTTCAAAATGGAATTTTTCTTTAAAGTAGAGTAAAATGTAAACTTAACAATAAATACTTAATAATAAACTGTAAAGTTACAGATTTATTGACGAGTTAATGGTGAAATTCTGAGCAATTCTGTACATCCATACGGGGAATTTACAAAATCATTAAAGATCGTTCATTTTCAATAAATATTTGCAAAATCATAAAGATGATCCGATTAGATTTATTGTTATTTTAATGCTTTTCATTTGTTTTGTATAAAGAGCGGAGACTCAACGGTGATTGCTAAAGTTATATTTGTCCATATTCCAATGATTTAGATATTTGCAAAATAAGAATATCCGTATTTCAATGAATTGACAATTGTAAAATAATTAAAGATTATCCGTATTACAATGAATAAATATTTACAAAATAAGGCCATCCGTTTTTCAATGCATATATATTTGCAATATAAATAAAAATCATCCGCTTTCAATGTATACATATTTAATTATAATTCATTGTATAAAACAAGAATTAGTACTACATTCAAATAATGTTTCGTTAGCAATTCTCTAAAAATACATGTATACATTTTCAAAATTTTACAAATTTTCCTTACCTACAGATTTGCTTAGAAATTCACTATAAATTAATTGTTAAATATATAAATAATATACTTTCACGACTGTCATTACATGACTGATGTTATTATAATGCTAACCACAATTCCGCAAGAAATGATTGCCAGTTTGTCATAATACTCATAAAAATGTTGTATAGGTATTTTTTTCACATTTGTACACTACCGATATTTAAAATTTTTAATTCTTTTCTTTTATGAAAATTAGTTTGTATGAATGAACACGCTATAAAGGTGAGACAGCACTTGCGGTGCAGCTCTCAGAACTCAGGATTTGTTGAACACTATAAAACAGTATTTAGCATTACGTATTCAATTATTATTAATAATTATTAGAATCATTTATAAAAAGTGTTATATATATATATACTGACTGACTGCGTACGTTTAATAATTATAATAAATAATAATATAATTATATAAATAATACAAGTACATGAAATCATCAAATACTTAAGATTTATTATTATTTTTATGTTTTTTTTTTGTTTTGTTTAAAGAACGGGAGGGCGGGGGGAATGTCCACGCCCGTCGGTGAACTGCGAACGTTATATGTTTTTTCACTAAATAATTGTTAGTCACAGGGGTCGCGCTAGCACGGGCCCTGATCAAGATTTTTAAGGCATCTTTGTTCAATGAACAGTTAACTAATATAGATTTCATTTTTAAGAAAGTGCCATTCTCTCAATAAGAAAGGTGCTTGTCGTCCTTAAAAATAGAACCATTTCACGCTAAAAGAATTATTTATAATAACAAATGTAATCGAAAGAGTTTAAATACATTATAGCATATTTCTTTATGTATTCATATTTATAACAAGTGTGGAGGCTTATTTGATCTATCTATACACACGCCGCGCTTATTCTTTTTTGAAAGAGAGAAAGAGAGGACGGCGGTCGCATAATGCCGAGGATGCTCTTATGTTCAATATTATGAGCAATCGTCATATTCGAGCGGCGATTTGGTTCATTAGATCATCGGCATGGAAGGTGAGCGGTCATGGGGCAGGGGGGGGGGGGCTAATTCTGTGTCTCCGGGGAGGGGGTCTGTGTCTTCAGGGGCGGATGTGTTAGAAGTAATGATCAGAGAGCAACGTCGAGGGCATTCGCAGAGAAGTGTGATGAGTTGTAGGGTTGTTGCTGGAGTTGTTGATGATGTTGCAGACGTAATAGTACCAGCGACGCGCACGCACTTATGAAGGAGTGTTCACTTAGTTGTAGCATACTCTTTCACATAGCACAAAAGTTTATTATCACAGAAAAAATGTGTTTGCATTATATAATATTTTTTTGCTAATTACGAAGAGCAAGTCAACGCATAACTGGACACAAAAGTAACATAATTCAAGTTACTGTTTTGATAATATTGGCTTTGTTTTCGTAAAATGTTATAATTTAAAGCACTTCAGGGAAGAATTATAATAATTTATTTAAGTTTAGGATGGTTCAGTGATAATGAAAAAAACTATCCTAAATAAAACAACTATATCATATATTTTGTTTATATATATAATATGTATAAGTTTAAAAACGAGAGCTATTAGCAGATCCTGCACAATATGTCACGGCAGACACAGCGTCAAAAAAAAAGAGTTTTGTTTTGGGTAGGTTAAGAGGCTAAAAAGGCCCGAGGCCCCGTCGCGAATGTGTGTGGTTGATGGTCAGTGGTGGTGGTAGTATGGTGGCGATTTTACTGTTGTTTCAAAATGATGATACTGAGCAACAAATCAATAAAAAAGTTAACTGATTTTTAATGGCAGTATTGTTTGAAATTGCGTTATACTTGGGCGATTTCTTATTAAATCCAATGTTACTTTTGTTGTATTTTAATATTAGGTATCAATATGATTAACGTTTGCGTTAATAATAATAATAATAATAATAAAAATGGTCACCGATCCAATGCAATGATTACTATATACCTGTCCTGTAGCATTCATTGTTCGTAACTTTGCATTATCGATTAAGAATCGGATTGATCACTTTTCTGTTAGTTTTAAAATGAGTTATGTTGTATTTTATTTTATTATTTATAATTATAGTAACTTCAATTCCTTGAAGGCGAAACGGTTCACTAATAAATCTAACTTAAAATGACACAGTTCCCCGTCTGTTAGCACCAGTCGTCGTCGTCAGAGTCCGAGTGGCGCGAGCGGTTTGGGAGTTTGGGTTTGTAGCCGTTGGGCACGGGGCTCGGCAGCATGCGCCCGCCGCGACCCATCGCGACCGCTTGCTCGAAGCTGAGCGGCGCCACGTTCGGGGCGACGACGGTGTGCTGGTTATGCGGCGACATCACGTCCTGGTGTAGCGAAGGCATGTTCGTCTCTCGCGCGGCGACGCCGACGTGCTCTCGATGGAAGCCCATACCGTGTTGTGGCAGGTTGTGTGGAGTATTGTGCGCGGAGTGGGTCTGTATCTGCCAGAGATGGGCATCATTTATTAATATTCATTCCAAAATTACGTAATTTATTACCTTTCAGCAAAAAATCATTATTACAAATTATTTGTATTGCTTTCTTAAATTAATTCAAATGTTTCAGAAACTAATTGAAATATCTGTTGTGGCCGGCACAAGACTTTAAAATCTAATAATATACATACATATATGGTAGTCAGTAAACCTCCAACAATTATATTCTTTCAAATTTACAAAAAATAAAATTCGCTATATACTTTCTAAGAAAGGAAAAATAAAATTGTAATATCTTTTTGAAATTTAATTATAGTTTCGAACTGTTAAGCGTCAATTTAGTCATTACTATTTTTAACAATTCCAAACAAATGAATTAATATACATTGAATATGTTTATCAAGTAATTACAAAACTAATAATAATAATTTTTTACAAGTAATTTGCCCATCTCTGGTATCTGGAAGGCATGCTTTTGCCCTATATTCACTGAAATAGAACATTATAATAATTATAATATAACCACTTACGTGAGTGGGCGATGCATTCAATTTGGGAAAATTAATGTTGGCGGGACGCAGCTGTAACGTGGATGGTTTGCATGGGGTCGGCGGTAAACGACGCCCTTGCCCTCTGCGACCACCCAACACCGGATAGCTGCGTTGCACATTAACAGGATCAATTGTTGGCGGAAGCTGAACTGTTGGTTGATTTAGTCCCACTACGGCACATGCTATTGGGTAAACAATTCAAAATCCAACATGTTAGAATACTTTGCAATTAACTCGGAACAGGTCTGACGACCTTCATTTTCCAGTGAACAAGAAGCATTTAAAATCAATAGGGCACTTATGGATCTAAAAATTTAGAGATGTTACATTGCTGAACAATCGCGAACTACGGACACAAACTTTGCATTCATGGTACATCGGGAAGAAAATTGTATCCACCAAGGTATGCATACTCATCTTCCCAGACTTTTTAGGGTATTATTGATGGTTATTATTTACGTTTTAATATTTTTCCTTTCCCTCCTTTTATTGACTTTAAAGATCAAGATTAGTCATTTTATCTTTTCAGTCAATTATAGGAGGGTAAGGAATTTCATTAAATAAAATTAATTTATGGAAGTGAAAGGAACAAATTGAAAAAGGTGAGTTTATATTTTGACCAATATATAAACCCAGTTTTTTCATTTCTTTTTAATTCCTTCCTTCAAAAAATGATTGTATATTACGGCCAATATATGGTCTTCAGACGTATATTGGTTGAAATATAAATCCAACAATTTTAATTTCTTTTCTTCCTTTACTATAATTGTCTAATGAGATTAAAAAATCACACAATAATTGTATTTATTAATCAATTATAATCTAAAATAATTATGCTTAGGCGAATGAGCATACCTTGGTATATATGACGCATTGGATTAGGAAATAGAGACAATTGAGAGTTATATGGATATTATGTCGAAAAAATATAGTTGAGATAACAGTTTCCGAAAATTTGTCTGAGTTCAGAGTTGACAACGGCGTATTAATAAAATATATATTTAGTGTATTATGAGTCCTCGGTAAACGCGTTGATATCTTGTATTTAAAGCGCTAAACGAATTTAATGTTCTCCAGGTGAGCGTTATTCGGAGCAAATTTATAAAACAGAGAAAGAGCGCTGGTGTATTTGCTGTATAATCGAAAAAAATATATAATGTAGTAATTTGCAGTGGAATAATCTTTTGTCCATACTATCATGATAACGTGATGTTGTGTTTTGTACGTCGAAACCCGATAAAAACTATAGAGTCTATTGAATTTAGTTTACCGATAGTGGGTGGTCCTTTCGGATTCGAGTGGGGCGTCGGACTGGGTGATCTGGAACGCTGGCATAGGCTTGTCGTGCCGTAAGCTCGGTTCGTCCGCATTGGTCCATGTCCCGAGTTACCGGATCGCGATGTGTGCATGTTATGCGTTGGAGACGGAGACCGAGCTGGACTAGTGGATGCTGACCAAGAATCTAGGCGAACAAATTTATCAAATTTCCAATAATATAAACTGAATTCATCAAGTACCCTATTGATTGAATCACATATAAATACATCACACATTTACATGACATCAGCTTATTATTGCCGTCTGCAGCTACGGATAAAGCCAACAAAGGCAGTGGCGGATTCAGAACTTGACAGGCCCTATACGCGTAATTTATTATTAAGGTCTTTTAACGGGATGTTTTGGATTATTTCGTTTAGGGCCCCTCTCAATCGGCGGTCCTAGGCGACCTCAGAAACTTCCTTTTGGGCGATCCACTACTGAACAACAGTAGTGATTTTAGCCTCAAAAAGGATACCCATTTATTTCCGTTAAATAAAAGAAAAATAGTCAGAAGTCAGCATCATTTTAGTTATATTGCCTTTCATAACGATGTTATTGCACAAAGATAGTCAGAAATTATAAAATAATCGCAAAATTACATAAATCTACAGTCAAATTGTATGTAAAAGAAATATGTATTCATCTCCCAGCAGGGGGCGGACTGGCCATTAGGAGAGGTGGGATTTCACCCGGGGGGGCACCTAGTTTTTGTGTCTGGGCCGCGTGTTCCGTGGGCATGTAATCTGCGGTGGTTATAATGTGGGCCCGGTCATTTTATATTTCGTCCTACTCTATTTGGAGCCAATCCACTTGGAGACAAGTGCGAAATTTTGTATTAATACAAAGTTTTCGGGAAGTGACATAACTTTAAAATTTAAAATTCACGACTAATATAAGATATACATATTATATTATATGTACCTCGCAAATGTACAGAATATTACAAACATGACATATCAGTTGAAAATCTTGCAGCATAGAATTTGTAACTTTTCTAGCAACAATAAATATCTATTATTTTCTGACATATTAAGCTTTATATAAATAATTTCGTAAAACGTGTCGTCTATAACCATACAATATCTACAATATAGCATATTTTTTTACAATGAATTTCTTATTATTGTAACTATAAAATGAGAAATAGATATTTTATTAAAATTTCTCACTTTACAGCAAAAATAATAAAATTCCGATGCAAAATAATATACCATATTGTAGATATTGTATTGTTCTAGATGGGGCGTTTTACGAAATTATTTATATAAAGCATAATATGTCCGAAATTATTTATATAAAGCATAATATGTCCGAAATTAATAGATACTAATACCGTTGCTACACAGAAAACGAGATATAAACAGGTGTAGCCTCTAATGATATATTTATTGAAAACACATGCCAAACAAAAGTTGTAAGAAATTTGAATATCGTTTATACGATAATAGTATTTTTTTAATTGGTACTTTAAACAGTAGCTTGCAGACGCCTACAAAAGCCATAAACACAAAACAAATAATTACACATAGGTGCTATATATGTTTTATATAAAAATATCACTCACTACGTATACGATGTCTTCCTCCTGATGAGTAGCCACGATGGTGGTCATGCTTCACTATTTCCACAACATTGGATACGGTGTCCGAAAATCCAATATCGTGTTGCATGTAGCGTTTTCTGGGTGATGGACTACGTTGTAGTGTTGGCGAATTACCACGTCTACGTTAAAATCAATCGTACTTTCAGATCAAAGCTCAAAAATAAATTAAACAGAAAGATAAAAAAGAAACAAAACAGTTGATGCGAATTTGTATAAAAAATTTCTTGAAAAATATAATATTTTTAAATTTTCAATTTCGAAGATATAATATATTTTATACATTACTCATTAGAATGTATACACATTAACGATATTTCATGTTCAATACTTATTAGCTTTTGAAAACTTAAAATTGATTTTCTGAGAAACTAATAATTTCAAGTGTTCGTTGTAGTAGTATTAAGATCATTCAAGTGAGCCAATTACTAGTAATTAAGTTTAGAATGATTCAGTTTGTTTTATGATAGACAATGCTAACGTTCACAGCAATAAAATGTATAATTGTTGCGTTAATCCTGTTGTTGGTAATGCAAGCATTTCCCTGTCATTAAACAAACTAGTTTATTAATTGTAATTTCTAATGTTAATAAAAAAGGGCTCGCTGTAAATGCAGCTTTAAGGGAACGATTGAAATGAAATGAAATAAAAATAGGTTCCTTACCTTAAGCTTGGTGACCTGCGATGCGAGCTATTGTACGTGGTGGGATGTAAGTGTTGTTGGTCAACAATACTGTCTTCGGAAGGACGCCGTGATCCAGCCATCACATCTTGTAATTCCATTATCTGTTACAATCATACAACATTCAGCACAACGTCACTGATCACTGAGGGTGTTTCAGTTTGTAATATATGCGACAGTATATCTCGACTCGCCTCAATCTCGAATCAATCTCATTCATACCATGGTCATACAATCCGAAATATACTTACAACTATGAACATGCAAAACTTGAATTATATGAACGTAAAACATGCTTGTCTCGTGCAACATATATAGTTATAATAATTGTTTAAAAAGTGAATAAGTGTAAAGGTTATTGTGTCACTCTAATTACTAATTGCCAATTTGGTCACTAATTTTTCGCCTATTACTTAGCTGGTCTTAACTGTACACTAACTTCTGTCTATTAACATCTAATAAGGTATTTTTTGAAATGTTGTAACATTTTGACGTTCTAGAAGAACCTAAACTATAACTCTTTCGTTATTGTTCATATATTTTATTTAGGTTTGTGTTTGTTTTTAAACTATCTACTGGTGGAACCTATTTCATTTTCAAGGGGAACATGTAACTGTAACAACACACTGATAAAGTTACCAACACATCGCGGCCTTCACCTTTTTATTCCTAGAACAAAATAAACTGGCATTAAAACAATCATTGAATGTTTTCATTTGGTTTGTATTTTGTCGCGATTCAAGTACAGCGATACGCTTTTTGGTGGCAGTTGCGTCAGTTGGCGCAAGGCAGATTAATTATCACCTTACATAAAACGTCTGATATTTAACGTGTGCGTATTCTTTGCATCACACATATCATGTATTTGTTTTGATTTATGTATCATTATTTAACCTTTCTTTCAAAAACTTTATGCCTATAGTGGCTCTAGTTAATTTTATGAACCTCGAATGACACTGATACTGTTATACAACCTAGAAAAATGTCACGAAAAAGATCTTTTTCTACGCTTTCACAAAGAGCTTATTTTAAATCGTATAATTCTAACATTTTCAATATGTATGTCAGTGACTATATTATATTTATATTAAGAAAAGTGAGAGATATATTTATAAATTAGTTGTTAATATCCGCGTGGCTGTGATTATCATATTTGCATTTGTGTCACCAAACATTTCTCTTAGTATATTGTAAAATTGAACATCAAGCTTGGATAGGTCGATGTAGATTTTTAATTTGGACCACATATGTATCGATTATATATATATATATATATATATATATATATATATATATATATATATATATATATATGATTAATATTTTTAAATCGATCGTTCCAGAGTATGATCCTTTCCAAAAGTAGCGCTATAAGTCGGAAGCGTTAGCGATACTTTACATTCCTAAAAATAAGTTTAGAAAACCTTTTTACTATTATGGCATTGAGCGAAATAATACAGAAAATAAATACATTTTGCAATCGCAAATTTTAACAAGCTCATATATCTGAATTTAAATTGCGCAGAAATTTGAGTATAGCATATTAAAAATATGTTTTGATCTGAGACTTATTTCCCCGGTCGAGAAATCTGACACTTTTTAGCCAATTTTGTTGAAAATTTATTTTTTACTTAATAATAGATCAGTTATAAATCCATGAGAAGGAGAAATTTTAATCATCTTTAGATTTTGAGATCATATTTAAAGTTCGAAATACATGTTTCTAATTATTTTCTAGGGTATGTTGGTTAAATTTTTGTCCCAAAAAATGTTGATTATATAATATAAAATATTTTGGTAAATAACTAATGCAAAGTAGAAGGCGTGAATATATTAAAAAAAAAAATTCAATTCGGTTATGACAAATTGAAACTTTGTGAAAACAGCGTATTTCTTACTGATCTAGGAGCTCAACGTTGTTCGAGACGAACCTGCTCATGTCTGTGCACATATATGAAGCAATAATTTATCTGCCTTGCGTAAAAGTAAATTTGAACATCGTATATTTAAAAATCTAATTTGTTTAGAGAAAGATCGTATTATTTTGAAAAATTGGAAAACAAAAAAAATCCACAACAATCGGTGTATGGTACATACACTGTGGCAATAGGTGTATTACCTTAGCGACCGATTTCGCATAGTATTTCGTCTAGCAAGTGTCGCAAGAGACCCTTCGTCCAGCTGCTCTTGTTCGGATGTCGAGTTTGCCATGAGGGGCACGCCCTCAAGACTGAGGGATCCAGCTCGGCTGCCCCCCGTGCCCAATTGTCCGGCCATGTCCAACAGGCAGTTAAAAAATGATGCTTTCTGCCATTCAACAAATGTTACAACTTTCATATTCCGCACTCTGATAATATTTATTGTACATTTCTCGTCAAAAATAAAAAAACTCCGTTGAAAAATAAAAAACAAACTAAAATCAATATTCTATATTATGCTAAATCTAGTCTAATTCTATTCTGATTCTTTTTCAATTTGTTTAATTTTGATAAATTGCAATTTGTATTCACTTGTGTCGGTTACGTTGGAGATATACCTGTTATTATTATTTTTATAAATTATTAAATAGATACAAGTTATATAGGAAATAGCATTCCAAATGCAACATGCAGATATTAAAAACCTATAAAAATTGTCATACAGCTTTTATAAATATACATTCCAAAAAACGGCACAAAATATGAATTACCTAGATAATATTTTATTCATGCATATTTAACACGTTGACTGCCACATATATGAAACATTATATTATAAATAACACGAAATTATATATTAATGCAACCCAGAAGTATATCTATTTATCAATCTATCCGAAACGTATTTAAATGTTATATACAAAATTGTTTCACGTAATCGCAGGCGTCTCCGAATATCAACATTTGAACAAAATTAAACAATTATTTGATGTTTGCTTACAATTTATGCATTTATTTCATGTTTTGTGTATTATCGTAAGATTTACGGAACACTCCGGATAGAAAGCTAGATATATAGACATATGAATCTAGGCATATTATATTATTAAAATTTACATTATTATTATAATAATGGACTGTATTCTGTATGTGATATGGGTACATAACCCACGGGTGTGTGTGTGTGTGCAAAAATACAAATTCAATACGAAAACAAGGAAATTTAAAATAAAGGTATTTCTAAGTAAAATAGATGCTTTAGTTTCAATTACTAACATTGCAAATATACCGGCACCTCCACCATTGTGCATTGATACTAATTTAAACCATACAATTTTAACGCGGAATGGACTGTAACTGTATGTGATATGGGCACATAGTTCCCACGGGTGCACCTAGTAATAAAATAATAAATATATTTTAAATAAGTTTGCATCTTTCGAAAATACAATGATACACCGGTAATTTCGTGTATGACATGGTCTGGGCAGTGAATGTGTTAAATATAAAGTATTAGTTAGATGTAGAGTATGTGCAACATCAGCTAATTAAAAGACATCACAATTAGAAATCAACGTGGCCCTGGAACAGCTGCAGTTCCAAGGCCATGTTGTGTGAAAGTTTTAAAACATATCACAAATTGAATAGTTTGCCGATGTTCGTGAGTGTGATCTTTTTGAAACTACGATATAGTTAAATAATGCTACAAATGTTAAGAAATAAGAAAGACAAAACGAGACAACACAGTTATTAACAAGATGAGGAACCAGCTAATCTAGCATATCAGACTAGCGCTACCGTCCAATCGCACTACAGACAGGACCTTACTATGAATGAGATAAATAGTGACATATTCAAGAAAAAAAGGCTAAAATTATTGCGCATTACATAATAAACTATGTGGAAAATTGTTTGTAAAATAGTAATAATAAGAAAGATAAAATAAATAACAAGAGGGAGAAGTTATATACTACCGCGTGATTTGCTGTAGGGCTATTTCCAAAACCCTGTAAACAAATATACATTGTTGTATATTATGGGGTTACTAACTATATCCTAAACACAATCATATATTGACCATTGGCGGCGCTAGAAATCATTCAAAAAAAGATCGTCCAAAATATAGATATAGCTACGTTCACATTTAAGTTAGGATTACAGTAAAAGCGAATTATAAAGCACTTTATGGTTTTCTTATATATATATATATATATATATATATATATATATATATATATATATATATATATATATATATATATATATATATATATATATATAAAACTATTGTATATTTGTGGAAAAATACACAAAATATATTAAATAGTTAAAAATTCAAATTAGCAAAATTAATGCAGGGCTTGTGGTCAAATTTGGCGGGTTATGCCATGACGTTAATGGGGTAAATAGTTTCAATTGCACATATTTATAAACAAAGTTGTGCTTTTAACAAGCAAAAAAGAAGTTGTATTATATGTGTGTTTATATATTAATACTTTATAATAGGGTATTGAAATTAGAGTAAATAATTTTATTTTAACATTATTTAATAATCATTGAAAATTTAAAATACATATATTGCTAGGGAAAATATGTTTTTTGGTTTAAATTACTAACATTCCAAATATATTAGCACCTCCACCATAGTGCACAATTTAAACGCACAAAACTTTAAAATATTTACTATATATTTTTGAACTTGAAATTGAAAAAGTTATATGGCAAACCATGATTCACGTACTTTCCCCAATATTCCTAAAACCAATTTCTGAGGTCGCCTTAAATGAGTAAAATGTTGACGGTGACCTATTCGAAAATGTTAACAAATGCTGTTGAATCCTACACTAGCGCCGCCATTGTCAATCGCTGTACGGATATGGATTTTTTATACTTTTATATCACTTACATATATAGTATAAAATGGTTCATTAAGTGTCAATTTTAATAATGAATCAATTGTACTAACACATTTCTACTCTTTGTGCACTTCAAACAAATGCGCCATTTGCTGCGTTCTTTTGGTAACTACCGAGAAAATTTATTTAAAAAAAGAAAAATCGGAAAATTGGTTTGCAAAACAGCAAAATAACCAAGGACATCATTCAACATCCATTTGTCAAAAATTTATTTATTTGATACACTTCTTTATGTATCATTTTTAATAATAATTTCTTTTCTTCGTTAAAAAATTATATTAGGCTAAATTTAGGTCATTAAAACTAAATTTAAAATCAAATTTGGTCTAATGTGAAAATGGTGACCCGTGACCATATATGTGGTTCCGACCTTGAGGCGGATCTGGGCAGATAAGTGCTAAAAAGATGAGTTTAGTGATGGGTCCAAAATAACAATAAATAATAATAAAAATAGACGGGCACCCGCATTAAGTTAAAATATTTATTCATATACTGTTCATATACTTCAAGGCGGTCTTGGGCACTAGAGGGTTTAATATAAAAAGATGTTCTAATTATTAGCGTTATCTCGTTCTCTGTTTACCAACGGTAAATATCTATAATTATCAGGCAAATTAAGCTTTAAATACATAATTTCTAGAACATTACAATTTTGCAACTACTAAAATGTAATTTCAATATAAATAATATGTCCTATTAAAGATATTGTATGTTTTACGAAGTTATGTATATAAAGCTTAATAAATCAAAAATTGGTAAAGATATACCGTTGCTAAATGAAAACGAGATCTGAATTAGGATTGCTTAAAATTTTACCTGCCATCCGTTTCTGACCGGTAAAGTAAATACCCGAAACAGTACAAATGATGTAAAATGCAACATACTACAAGCGACCTAAAGAATGCAGCTTTGTTATCAGTTAGCGCACACATTTGAAGGGTACAAAAGATGCGACCATTTCTTTTCAACGACAATATATGGAGCAACATCAACATGGCACAAATAACATAGTGGACATGTTAAAGACTACACTAACTATATTGGCACCATTGATTGGTGTTAGCAATTTACACTGATTTATTTTTACTGTGTTTTATTAATCATTTTTATTAATTATGTGCAAAATAACTATTTTGGCAATTTCATATTATAAACTTCTTTATATCTTATACCATAATATAATATTCAATTGTATTATTAGAATTAAAGAAATTAGTAATAAAAAGAAGAAAACTTACTGGAAGACCGCTGGGCTCGATTTGGCCGAATCGAGTGGTTCGCCAACTCTCCAATATCAAATATGCACCGTATATTTTGCCAACTGTCAGTTTGCCGTTGTTCAGCTCATCGGTTCGCGGTACTAAAACATCTATCATATTCTTGGCTTGTAAAGGCCAAATTTTTGTTATTGTTTCACGCAGTTCGTCATCTGCTTGGTCCATTTCTTGTGCTATAATTGATATTAGTTGAAGTAATTGGTAAACACGTTAACTGCACGAACACTTGAGGTGTCTACCAAAATTCATAGATACTAAATAACGAAGGATATATATTTAGGACTTTATAAATGTTTATATAAAAGATATACAAAAACAGTTAATAAAGAAGTAAAACACTAGAGGGAATTTCACGCACTTTTTTTTAGATTTCTATTGGCTAATGACCTAATCGTTATTTTACAATGCAATTTTTAGTTATTTCTCTATTTGTTGCAACAATTTTGCAAAAGTAAGACCAAACTCTATAGATGTTAAACACATATTTTCACTAAAATTAATTTAATATAACGCCTTTATTAACTAAAGGACTATATTTAATACATTTTAGAGGAAATATATATAAATATATATTTTTTAAAATTTACTATATTAAAGTTTAATATAATAATCGCTGTAATCGAGCGATTTTCTCGAAACCGCATTTTCTGAGTTATTGGGCACTCTAGCTTTGCTAATTTTAAATTAATCTCCTTGATGTCAATTTTTTGTTACATCCCTGATATTCAAATTGCAATATAGCTATGTGAAATTCCCTCTTTTAACTTAATAATATTATGAATAATATATTTCTTTAGAAAATAAATAAATTAATATGTAAAATAATAACCTTACACTGAATCAAAGTTTCGGTAAAAAAAAAAAAAAAAAAATTCAAAAAATAAACATTATATCAGTGTAATAGCCCATATCTAATATATACACTATAATTATGTCTATAAGATTAATAAAAAATCCTTTATCCTTCTAATATTTAAGAATTTCAAATACAAAAGCGAATGCTGGGTGTGGTAGAGTATATATAAAAGGAATTTGATGGAAATATAGTGCCTGAGAGATATTTGTGGTGTTTTTGGGAGAGCTAGAGTGATAACTGTATGGTGAGTGCGACATTGAAAAAAAGAATTCATACGTAAATAGATAAAATTTGAATGGAGTGAATAAGAATGCAAAAAAAGATAGGTAGATAATAAAATGTAAGTGTCAAACAATTCAGGACTGGTAGACACCCTGACAAACATTGATATAAATTGAAAAACAAACCAGGTCGCATTTTAATACTGAGGTTTTCACGAATCAATGCAAAAAGTGTAGTTGTAAAACTAACTCTGCCGTCTACGTCCACCGGCATATTCATACGAATTAATTTCTTATACGCTAAACGATTCGGACATTTGTTGCCAAACCCCAAAGGGGGGTCCATGTTTTTTAGCATATCGTACATTTCGGTATAATGTATTTTACCACTGGAATCATAAGCATTTGTATTTAAACATATTTGTACTGAATATGAGCAGTATTGTACATTTCATTTGAAAATACAAGCTTCAAAAAATCGGAAAATATTACACCAAAATACTTAAAACGCACATTTTAAAACTGCGATTATAACTGCTCAAAAAGTACTTCAAGATCATTGTTATTCGGAATTAGTACAATTATGTGAGGAATAAAATACTACACACAATTATTTTAAACCTCTACAAATTATTCTAGTTCCGAGTACTTTATGGGTATGTTAGAAAAATACTCATTTTAAAACATGTATTTCAAATACTTTGCTGAAATATTTAATGTTTTCCTTTCTTATACACACTATCAAAGACACTATATATTTCTAATCTGAAAATATTTTTCTTTTCCCTAATTTTAATATTTTTTGTTTAAACGAATTATTGCTATTTAAAATAAAATACTGATATGTATGTATAAAAAAGTTATGTGTACAATGAGAGAAAATTATTTGTACTACATAATTTCAAGTAATAATTTTTGCAATTATTCAAATTATTAGTTTGAATTTAAGATTCAAATGGTTTGCATTAGCCATACTTGTATTCATTAGTAAAATTATTATAATTTTTGCATGCTCAATATGCTATGCACTGAATTTTAAAAGGGTTATAAATCCCAAACGGTTAGCGTTGTGACATTTTTACTCTTCGGTGTAAAAAATCTTGTTGTTATAGCATTTAGAAAAATAATACTCAAACTAACATAAATTATTTTTAAGTTCAAATACTGAAACTGAAAATTTTACTATTTTGCATACAGATTTGAGATCATCATATACAATTAGTGTTCTTCATATATTTTGGTCTCAATCAGAGATTAAGAATTTTCACTAATATCACGCGTTGATTCTGAAAGCCATTTTGATTTTGCCGTTATCGTAAAGTAATAAAGTAAAAAAAAAAAATATATATATATATCTCAGAGTGCAAACAGAAAATTCAATCAATAGCAATTTGTTTAATAGTGTATTTTATTTTTCTCTCAGTGTAGAGGTCACAAAAGATTTCTTTTTAAAACAAGTATTTCGAATGTATACAACACTGAATTACCGAATATGACACAATAACAACTTACGTAGCATTGGGATCATATTCTGCCCATATTCTTACAAATTCGTCTAAATGATGTGCACCTAAAATTGACGAATCTCTCGTTAGATAATCGAAATTATCCATGATGACGGCAACGAATAAATTCAACATCTGGAATTATAGATATAGAATATATTATAATTTTGTACAACGGCGAAACATACTAATTGGTTAATTTGAAAAAAATTAATCAAATCTTAGCTCTGAAGTTGGCAACTACGCTTTTCACAGTCTATATAGTGTATAGGCAAATTGCCTTATGTTAAGATATGTATTAAGTATGAATAGTGTCACTATATTGAAGGGTTACATTTTAATTGGAAGGTTGTAAAACAGGAATACTTACAAGAAATGAACAAAAGAATATAAATGATACAAAATATCCGTATGCTAAATTTGAACCACAACTATTTGGTTCTTTTAACGCACGGGGATCACACGGTTGGCCTTTTATACATGACAACATTATCATTGGCCAATTTTCCCCCGTCGCACACCTGTACCAACATGCAAACAATAAATAGTTACTTCGAAAAGAAATTGAATCCTGTGCGAGTTTAAACATACCTAAATAGTAACATAAGGCCTTGAATGAAATCCCGAAAATTATTATGACGTGTTATGGAAGTTTCGGGCACGAGTGCTATATTACCAAACACCTAAATCAACATTAAAATTACGTCAAATATTAGAAATATTTCGAAACAAAGGCAATGTTGAATGAGACACATATTCCATTGCGATGACGTTACTACGCTTATAATAATAATAACGTATTTTCAATACATGAAAAATTGAATAACAAAAAACTATATTATCTTTAGCGTATTATACTTATATTCACTTGTTTCTATGCATATTTTAACGTTATCACATTGAAATGTGTTTCTTAAGACTAAAACACGGATATCGATAACGTACCTGCATGCCTATAATGGCGTAAATAAAGAAAAGCATTGCAATCAGCAAACAAACATACGGCAATGCTTTAAAACTTTGTACAAAGGTCCACAGTAAAATTCGTATTGTGTATCCTTGTCGAAGGAGCTTGATAAGGCGAGCTGCACGGAACAGACGAAGGAACCCAACGTTGATGAAATTTTCCTGCAAATTAATGCAACTACTTCAGTACTACGTTCATATATCAAACGATTACTAGCAACATTATAGTCAATTTTAGTATAAACATATAGTGAATAATCAACTATGTCTACACAACTACGTTACACAAATTCTATACAATTATAGTATATTAATTTCTAAATAATTACAGTACATTAAACACCTATCTATATATTATGTTCGCACTTTTAAATGTATGCATTTAATGATACAGTATTCTGTAACACAGGCGTTGACTAGACCAATCAACGTACTTGAGCAATGAACATCATGAAATATTATTTTGAAATATTAACAAACATAGGTCCAGGAACCAATGCCTTCAGCTCACCGAATACATGGATACAGCGCAGAACGTACTATACAACACTGTCCAATTTGAGATAACGAATCCCTCCTCCCCCTCAAGCTCGCTGGCAGCGTACACGTTTATAATATATTAAATTTAAAAATTATTATAGCCTTTGGGTTCACATTCTGGAAAAATGTTATTGAAATAAATTATGTGAAGAAAAAATTGTCTATTTTAAAATTTATAACAATTATTCTTAATATTTTTAATATTTTTTTGTAAACTTATTGGGTATTTTAATTATTCTTCTAAGGGCAGTAAAGAAGGGTTCCAAATTTTGGGCATTATTACTCCGGGAGTATACCGATTGGATTTAAACTGCGATCGGATTCAAAGGGAATATGTGTAGCAATTTTTATTTAAATATCGTTTCGGTACCTTCAGAAGAGTAGAGGGCACAAATTTGGTCTACGAGCGACGACTAACACTCAAGTATAGGATATATATATATATATATATATATATATATATATATATATATATATATATATATATATATATA
Organism: Leistus spinibarbis; assembly: GCA_933228885.1. Lineage (NCBI taxonomy): Eukaryota > Metazoa > Arthropoda > Insecta > Coleoptera > Carabidae > Leistus > Leistus spinibarbis. Next base: position 3,309,144 of record OW121796.1, read on the forward strand.
ATTGAATTCAGGGCGACGAGACAAGAACTATTTTTAAGGACATTATTTGAATCCCTAATGTTACAGACACACGACCGTATGCTTTAGCACTCCTGTATTTCGTACGATGAGCTAAAAATTATGAACAGTCTGAAGATGCCCCCGTCAACGTGATAACATATAAATTTTATTTACCTAAAATAAATGTATTTGATATTTTTTCCTCACTTTATAAACGTCTACGCCTGTGTTCTGTAACACGTAGACTGCACTTTTATGGTTAAAGCAGCTTTTTATGTGTATTCGTACAGGTTGACAGTCAACGTGTTACTATAAACTACGACATCTACATATAGAGTAGGTACTAAACATTGATGACTGAGAAACAAATATGTAAGTCTATGATAAAAATTATTAAAAATAAGCAGTAATAAGGTAACAGATAACTAACGAAGTACTTTTGTGGATTAAGATGTAGTTTCCAATTCTAAGAAGATTATTTCGTTACATTATTTTTTATAATAGGATATAATTAATATTGGTAATCAGTATTTTTAAATCGACATAATTTCATAAATCTCGAAAGGAAATATTTTATAAATTAATCATGATCCTTAATTAGTGATTGAAAAACTAGCCCTTGGCGAATTAAGTTTCTTTTAGAGATTTTATATAAGCTAAGAGTAAGTAACACTAGAATAATAGCTTTCCAAGTACATATGCTTTCATAATAATTAATGGCATCTCAAAATCAGAAACTATCTTGGAAATAAATAAAATAAATAGTATAGGCTTCATTTTGTTATTATGTTTTTATAGTTGTGTCAGTTGTGTATTTTGGGGTTTCCAAAAATGTACAACTTACCTTGCCTTCTTCTTTTTGCTGTCTCTCCTTTTTATCATAATTGTAAAATATTAAAAGAATTCATTAAAACAATAAAATTAAACGACAAAATAACTAAATATCTAAAATACAGTTCTTACGCGCAAAAAAACTAGAATTGCTGTGAAATAAAACAATGATGTAAAAACCTGCATGTCAATGTGTTTAAACTGTAATATATAGACTAATTTAATATACTTTTTAATTAAAAACTCTCATTCCATTATGAGTCATAATTTCTATGTCATAATATCGTTTATGACGTGTAACGTATGCCCTAAATATATTAATCGAAAATCTCATAAATTCCTAATTGTTCTAATATACTTACACCAAATTCTATAACCATGGCATCCACTATACTGCCGACGACAGTAACGAAGTCGAACGTGTTCCAAGGATCTTTGAAAAAGTTCTACGCAAATGAGAAAAAGATATTAATTTTTTGGTAAAATAATAAACTGGCAAATATGTTAAATATATATATATATATATATATATATATATATATATATATATATATATATATATATATATATATATATATATATAATTATGTTTTTCATATAAATGTCAATCATCTCCATTCAATAGTTTGTTAATTAAAGCTTGTACAATTTTCAGATATCGTATTTCATGTGCTAGAATATCGGACAAGGATTAGGCATTTAAAATAGTACATGCAAAATGTCTTCTGTTACTAAAGCAAATTAGTAACTAATTTCTATGTCTAAAGGAAACAGTTACAACTTCGCACAACTAATAATAATAATAATCTACTTCTATGACACTACTAACTACTGTGAGGGTAAGTGATCCATATAGTGAGTATATATGCATATATATATATATATATATATATATATATATATATATATATATATATATATATATATATATATATATAAATAAATAAATAAATATATAATATTAGGAAAGTAGAAATGTACATACAATACAAATTTACCACATCACAGATATTTAACATGTATGGTCCTTTTTACTTCTTAATAATAATAATAATAGTGTAGAATGGGTAAACTATATTATCTCCACCCAGCAAACAAACAAAATGTATGCAATATTATTATAATAATATTTGAAAAATATTCTTATTGACAGTATAATATATCACGTGATCTACACTTTGATTCCGATACTTCAATTTAAAGAAAAATTCATAATTATGAAATTTAATCTAAGACCAGGATTTATTCCGTATAAATTCTCCCGCAGCATTTCTGCTGGTGGAGGCGACCTTGTAAAAAACTTAGATCCCAAATAAATCTTGCAATAGTCTGATATGTTGATTGTACTAGATCGCGTGGTATCAGGAGTTGGATAGCTGTTACTGTATTTGGCTGGGTGAATGGAGTAGCCCAGAATCGTGTACGCTGTGGATCTTAAATACAGTAAGAAGATAGGGCAATGTAATTCTTATGTAGTTTTCTACACCATTGCCACATTTAAATACATGTGACACCGACAAAAGTGTATGTTAGTGGGATATAGTAACTCTGTTTTCATAAGCTTTGCTGTGCTTTTCCAAAATTTGCGATTTAAGGTTAATATTGAATTGACAAATTTTGAGGCAATGTTAAAATCTTCCAAGTTACGATCAGTGCTGGGACCCGTTCGTGATGCGATCGCATTACGTCATTATTGCGACATCCAACGAGTCGTACACAAACTATAGTACAAGTATATCAAAGTATAGTATATCAAATTCAAAAGCGATCGCATGACGTCAAATAAATACGATGCGATATGGCAGAGTACCAACACAAAAGTATTTGAGGGCAACTTTCATATATCATGAATCTAAAAAAAAAAATACTTAAAATAGATTTAGGTTATTATACAATGATCTTTTTGAAAATTAGTTTCCATTCATTTGATTTTATAGTAGTAGCAATAAATAATATATATTTCATTTAAATAATATGTATGTATGTAAGTATCCAGAACTCAAATAGTATTTGTAAAGAATATTGATTATCCAAAACATCAGGACTACTCATAAATATGTTTTCTAACATTTAACAGAAAACACAGTATGTTATTAAAATTATTTCTTTTAAAAATATTTGTTGCGAAACCATCACCCGCCATGTACATAAATGTTCATAATTAATTTTAAAATAATAATATTAATACATTATGTTATTGCAATTAGAAAATACATTTCATCAATGTTTATTTAATAAAAAGATTCGCTAATAAGTAATATATGCGATGCGAGCAGCGGTTTTTAATTATTACGGCCTTTTGGTGAGCAATTTAAAAATATATAGATATAAAAAGCCAAAAGCCAAGAGGGCACAAATTTGGTCTTACGAGCGAGAGACGACTAACATCCAAGTATATAAGTTATATATATATATATATATATATATATATATATATATATATATATATATATATATATATATATATATATATATTTGGATTCAGGGCGACGAGACAAACACTTTTTGTTAAGGACATTTTTTGATCCGAGAATGCTACAGACACACGACCGATTGCTTTAGCTTCTTCGGTACTTCGTATGGCGAGCTAAAAAGATATTCTTCAATTTATTCTAAAATTTTAAGTTAGGAATGTATGTATGTATGTAACAGGAAGTACAAGTTTATTTAATAAACTTTGTTGAAATGAATCTGCAACTTCGAGCCAGGGGCAGGCTGTTCCCCCACTGTATACCTAATATACCCAAATTATCCTTGGTGTTTTATGGTGTCCAAAATTATCTTAGTTTATTGTACATAAAATGTATGCTTGCTGGGTTGTATATTCGTGTAGTATTAAAAGCCTACGAAAGTATTAAGACAGAGAAAACAAAAATACTATGTAACACAATATTATTTGTATGTCTGTATGTATGTGTATATGAAATAAAATAATGAACATAGAGCTACTAAGAAGTGAGAGAATGAAAGTAGTTTTAGTACAGTTACCTTGAACCCAAAGGCGATGAGCTTCAAGACAGTCTCAAGCAGGAACATAAATGTGAACACAATGTTCATGATGGCCAGGATGTCAGCGAGTATAGGCGGAGCGTCGTGGTACTACAAGACAACTGGCAAATATAGCCAACACTACCAACTAAAAATACTGCCTACCTGCGTCACTAAACCCACCACCTGTAAGAGCCTCCAATTCCAAGCGATTCACTAAGTTATATATTCATATTATATATAATAGTAATAATAATAATAATAATAATAATTTCGTAACGGTAATACGTTGAATTGTTTAAATTCAGGTTAAAATATATATGCTACAATTAAACTAGTCCCTCTCACCAGTTTGGGAAGAGGTTTCATTTTGTTTAGAAATACAAAACGATAAATAAACATAGAAAACAACGAAAATAAATAGCAGCTTGTTATAATCTTCAATAAAAAGTATTACGGTTAAAAAGAGAGAAGTGTGTGGGTATGAATCCTTTTCCAAATGTGTTCAAGTTTCGTATCTTTGTTATGTGACTACACTAAATATATTGTATTCATAAGAATATATATATATATATATATATATATATATATATATATATATATATATATATATATATATATATATATATATATATAAACAACATGCAATCTCGCAGGCAATCAAAAATACATCTATATTAACAAATAAACACATGCATACATGCTCCAATTATATTAATAAGTAACTGTTTTACAATACGCTGGTATTCCGCATCATTCTCTGCATTTTAGTAAATCGAAGGTACTAACTACTGTGCTATATCAATGTGCAAGATGACAGGAGAAAACGTAGAAAAGGAACATTTTTCGGTTTTACAATTAGGTAACACAAGGAGAACAACAGGATACACCTAGCAAACACAATTAAACGCTGATTTTGTATTCGATATATTTGTGTTTACTGGGTATGGGTAAACAAAATAATTAATTTTTAAACTTGTTTAACTATCAGGATATCTGAAAATTAATATTGTAATTATTAATTACGAAAGTCCTAATTTTTAATTAAACAACAATGGCAGTGTTTTTAAACGCAGAAAACAATTTCATTTACTATATGACGCCATTTTACAACGTATGTTAAAAGAAAAATATACAGTATGAAATCGCTACCCATATTTACAATTACTTACTGAAGTTCATGTGAAATGTAAATATAATAAATAAGGTATAATTGAAAGAAAATTACCAAACTTAATCAATCTAATAAATCCAATTGTGAACACTTGAAATAGTGAACAAATATCATAGAAAACATATCACATAGAATGGTGTACGTACTGTACACCAATATATGGTGAACATGGTTAATAGTGAACACATTTTATATCATGGGTTTCATATTAAATAGTATACACGATTAATAGTGAATATATGTAATAGTTTATACATGTTATAGTGTACACTACAAATTGTAAACACAATAACATGTGAACATATTAAATAGGAAACATTTTAAATAGTGCATACAATTGTAATCAATTTATATTATAAACGCATTAAATGGTGATCATTTAGCCAGAAATATAGATCTGCTTGATTAAATTTGATTATAATAACATTATTCTAAGATAATGCATTTGAAAAAAAAGAAATTGTAAGAGTTGCATTATTATAATGGTCCTACACAGCTTACCCGAACGCCAAACGCTATAATCTTCAAGATACACTCGATTGTGAACGACCCTGTGAAGCCCCAGTTGAGGTACTTAAGGACTTGCTTGTACATGTCGCTTTGCTTGTAATACTGTCAACACACACACACACATTCACTGACTGTAGTGCATTACACATTGGCATACTGCTATTTAACCGTTAATATACACTGAATAAGAACCAAGACATTAATTATACCTATTTATGTTATTGTACCGAAGCTTTAGATTACATTAAACGCCATTATAGAATTTTTACCAAAAGGTATCTAGAGGTAATGTTTGTGAAATCTGACCGAACATTTGGAAACACATTCTATTGTGAACACATCAATTGCAAACCCGTTATTTATGAATGCAACAAATGGTGAACACATTGAATAGTGAACACTATCTTATAAACACGATTAATAGTATTACTGTGTATATGAATATTTTAAATAGTGAAAATAATCACTTGTAAACACATCGAAATGGGAACACATTTATTGTGCATAATTTAAATGTATCAATCATTTAAAATAAGTGACTAAACTAGCACATTTCTTTTGTTACTAATGCTGAATAAAATAGAATTTAGATGAAATTTTCTGAAATAAGAAATATAGAAAATGTGTATACACATAATATTTTTAAGTTTATGTAATGTTTTATCAATATAACTTATAAAATGAAATAATTTTTTGGTTTGTCGAATAGTTTTTCCAAATGTCTAATCATGTGAATCACAAGCATAACAAGAAATGAATAGTTATAAGTGAAATAGAATTTAAGTAGTAATGTACGTCATTCAAAAACATAATAAAAAATGTACAAAGGGGGGCAAGGTAGGGAAACACGAATTAGGACAACAAAGTACGTACTCATTTATCATAATTGTTAGTATTTTGAACAACAAACCAGGATTCCATTTTACATTCACAAACATGTGCAGCCACTGATCGATATTTTAATATATGGTAGCACAGAGCTCATAGTTATATATATATTCAGATATATTCCACACATACACATACACGCATGCTACATTGAATATGTCATTGTTTATCATTATATATATAATGTTAATATATATATATATAATAATAAAAATAATAAAAATACGTTGGCGCGTGTTGCTCAACTATCCAAAGCGTTAAGCCTTCATTAAATATATAGTAGATAGATCAAATATCTTGAACGAACCCAGATGTGAATATGTACAAAATTTGCAGAATATAGATACACGGCATGTTCTAACGTACAATTTTGACATTTTCCAAGCGAATCTGATATTAAAATATATACAATTTGCACGCCTGTACTTCAAGGGCAGACTGGCTATGTGGAGAATGCGGAAATATCTACATTCCTTGGTACAGAGCCGCTTCTCAGGGAAACAAATCACACGCGCTGCGCAGATAAAACCACAATTTATTTGTCTTCTTGTTTTAAAAATGTATTTAACCAATATAATATGCAATATTTGTTTTTATATGCGTAGTCAATATTATTGTAATTTACAAAATTATATTTTTAATAAATGATGGTAAAACTAGTTAAATTTCGCCTTGAAGTGTTATACCCAGTCTCCCCTGCTTGCCTTGGCTTACTTTTAAGCAATTAAAGTTTCATCTTTTCTAATTAAGTATACTATATTGAAAATTTATGATATATTTATATATATCACTGCTGTAATAAAATTTCTTGAATCGTCTTTTTAAACAAATTAAGAATATTTGGTCATAGTCTTGCTCTAAACCGTTTTTTTTTTTTTTTACAAAAAAATGCTGTCAAACATATTTCTGGCTGAATGAATAAATCAAGACTTCCTTCTCGCAAATCAAATGTGATTAATTTACCTAATATTGCTATATTCATAATATTACATTTTCCAGAAGTTTTTAGTGCAATTAAAAAAAAGTATGTTTTATTTATGTAAGTTGATTTCAAATTAAAATTTATTTAAAAATTATTTTTATGTATAGATCAATATCGGAATTGTTAACAAAACGACGAAATTGACCGTTAGAACAAGCCGGGCTTATCAAGCCCGAGTGTACTATAAAAGTCAATAATAATAAGCTAACCCTAGTATGCATATAAGCAAGAAATAATTATAATTTTTGTGTGTTTTAATTTAATTTTAGTTTGAATACTAAGAAAAACTTGCATACTAGGATTATAGTCAGGTCACTGTGCACGCGCTCAGTCAACTTAAACACGTGTTACAAAATTGAGGAACGAATAAAATTATTTCAATTCGCAAAATATAGGTAAAGATAGCGTGCAGTGTGAACGCACTTATATCTGCTGCGGCAATACGAAACCATGTACATTTTTCACATATTTGTGACCTTGAAGTTCAAATATTGCGTCCATATACATGTAATATCCAAATTGCAAAATCACGACAGTTCGAAAAGTGTGCACCGTTTTGAATTACTTGGCACACTAACACGTGTTTGAAATTTGGAGCGTTTAATATATGCTTTGTTATTAATGACGCGAGTCACGTGCAGTGTGATTTATAAATAATCGGATAAATTGAATATGACGTTTATACAAATAATATATACGTTCGGTACAATTATAGTACAAGTAGAAGTAATAATAAGAATAATAAATAAGACAGTTGTTACTTATTGGCAGGCGTAACGTAGCAAGTTCACACATTATTTAATGAAGGGCTCTTGTGATAAGAAACGTATTCAATATCAATATATATATAGATAATAACTATCGACTTGTGTGATGAGCTGAAGCAATGACCTAATAATAAGAGTCATGCAGTGTTTAATGTAAAATGTTTGCTTGTTTTCTATAGTTCCACAAACAAATACCAGTGCAGTGTCTATCTGTAAGATGTAAATGATCTCTATTTCTCTGAAAGAAACACTTTATTATTAGTTCAAATCGCTAGAAATGGCTGCTCTGTATTATTAAAACTGCGTTCTTAATTTATTAAAACACGTATGATCACATAACTATAATATAGGATTTCAAAATGAAATGTTTATACCATTTGTGAAAATATCTATCCTCAACATTTATTTATAGAAAATGCTTTACTATAAAGCTGCATTTACAGCGAGCCCATTAGTAATTAAGATTAGAAATTTCAAATAATAATACAGTTTGTTTTAGACTGCGTTTTCCTAACTTAAATTTCGTAATGACTTACAATTCATATAAAGCTAAACATATTGTTTGAATTTTTTATTTTCCTTTAGTTAGCACGATGCCCTTATAACAAACTCCATGTAGCTATTTTTGATTAATATTATACGATAGATTAGCCGCCGTGAAAAAATTAAAGAAATCACTTAGGCCCAATATTACAGTTGAGGTATAAAGTTTATCCTTTCGTTTCCATAGTTACGATATTTATGTACCTGTTCGTCAAAGGGCACTTAAAAAAAACTTAAACCAAAATTGGAGTATAATCCTTGATTGTAATTCCGAGCGTTAATAATCTATTATAAGAGGTTTATGGAGAAAAATATTTTCACAAAACGGTGGATTTAAGTAGGCAGGGCGCGGGCGGGTAGTTAGGAAGAACCGAAGATTGATAAATTGAAATAGATAGAAATATGAAATGTTTAAAAAGTACTTGCCTTCATCATCAAAAGTAATGTATTGAACACGATGAGCATCATAATGAAGTATTCAAATGGCGTCGACGAGACAACTTGCCAGATTTTATACTTGACGCTGCTTCTTTTACTCGGCATATACCTTTCCAAAGGGCGCGCTTGTATTGTGAAATCGATGCACGATTTCTATAAAATTATTTCAGAAATACAGTTCACAGTTATTTACATGCACATTCCGGTCTATTTAATAATTTTACCTGATTTTTATCAATTTCTCCATCTTGGAGTTCGGCTTCGCCTTGTTCTTGAAATGTAATGATAATTAAAGCAACGAAAATATTTACAAAGAAAAAAGGGAACACTACGAAATAAACTATGTAAAAAATGGACATTTCAATTCGAAAATTTTGAATGGGACCTTGGTCTTCATATGTGGCGGACATTGAATTTTGCAACACTCTGAAATTATAAGCACAATTAACAAATGTAGATGAGAAAATTATTTAGGTTAAAAGAAAATAGTTCTGATAATAAAATACACACTGTGGCCAGCCTTCTCCCGTTTGCACAGCAAACAATGTCAACATAGCCATCATTACATTATCGTAATGAAATTGTTGCGAGTCCCATACTCGCTTTTCTACTTTCGGCAGCTCGCTCTCACCGTCAAAGACGAAATACTGTCCTCTGCGAATCAATAATAATAAAATCATATCACAACTACACAGTTGATTTTAGTGTTGCAATTGTAAATGCTACTTACTGGCATTGTTCTGCTTTATATTTACTTCGATCGGTGCAATAGAAAAATTTTCCGTTAAATAACTGTACAGCAATGACGGCGAATATAAATTGAAATAGTATATATACTATGAGAATGTTTATAACATTCTTTAAAGAGTTCACCACACAATCGAACACTGCTTTTAATTTAGGTACACGTTTTATTGTTTTTAAAGGTCTTAGCACTCGCAATACACGAAGTGATTTAATGGTTGATAAGTTTTGTCCGGCACTGCTACCCCTGAAATACAAACAATACACACATCATTAATTAAAATCATATAATAATCATTTTGTATTCATGCGCGTAAACTTTCAATGTCGCGGAATAGTCCATGAAAACAAATTTATATATATATATATATATATATATATATATATATATATATATATATATATATATATATATATATATATGTATATATATATATATATATATATATATATATATGTATATATATATATATATATATATATATATATATATATATATATATATATATACATATATATTACCTTCTTTTACGAAGTAATAAGTAATCATGAAAAATTTATAACTCGAAATTTCAACGAATATACATTAATTAAAGATAAACATACGTTAAGTCGAAACCCATGGATACCGCTGCACAGATGACCACAACAGCATCCATAATGTTCCAAAATTCTCGAAGGTAGGAGCCAGGATGTAATATGATACCTAAATCTAATATCTGGAACATCGAACATGTATTAATACTGTAAAGTTTATTTAGGGATATATGTTAACACTCTATTGCACAACGTTGCCATATGCAGAGGCATTACATTTCTCGTCGGGGGTGTTAAAAAAATATCCTTTAAATTTTATAGTGATACATCATACAAAATTAATGGTGAAAATTGAAAAAGAAACTAAAACTGTGACGAAAATAGGGACAGAAACAAGAAAGTAACACATAAATACAATGATTGAAATTTTAAATGTATTTTAGTTTGCCGTATAAGATATATGAAGAGCCTAACTCTGAAATGTTACTAAAAAGAGGGCGAAGGGTTTTCTCAAAAATACTTGGTCGATTATCTTATTTTTTATAAAAAAAAAGAAGAAAAACTGAAGGAAAAATCGTGCAAGGGAAATTGCCTTATTTATATATTATAACTATAATTTACCAAAAAATTACAAGAAAATTCGCTACCCTTCAAAACTGACCCATATTCTGTATATCATATGGACATATGGTGCCTTCGGGTGACCCTAGTTATATTAATAATCTTTCCAAAATAGTGAAGAGGCCTACATATTCTAAGTACCTTATTAATTTAGATACTATACTGACAACGGTTTCTGCACGAATTTTGCTTCAAGACGTTGTTCGTTATCCGTTTTGTTAGATGTGTGCATTGTAAAAATAAATTACATTGTTTCTGTCCCACTTCTATCTATTCCATGTGCGATTGATACAAATGAAATTGATGCTTTAAATATGAAATTTTTCACTTACTTACAGAATATCAAGTGGCAAATATATCGCAGGAATAATTTCTTTGAAGTAATTTTTAAGTTTTAAACCCAAATTATAAAAAATGTTGCGTTACAGTGAAAACCTGATTATCCATATTTGGTTGAACCAGCTTCTTAGAGATGGAAAACTAGGAACTATTTTAAATAATTTTTATTTATAATAATAATACTGTTAACAATAACAGTACAAATAGTATAAATAAAATAAAATTTTAGTGTCGCAGATTTTTCAGTAATTTGCGTGCTGTTCCATTTAACACGGATAATCCGGATGTTACTGTATTTGGAAAATTCATGCAATAGAGGATTAAATATTGATTTTACCTTCAATATCATTTCTATTGTAAAAACTCCCGTGAAAGCATAATCAAACTTATTTAGTATACTATTTTTAAGAGAATTCTCTTCTACAGGATCCTCACACGCTAACGCTATTGAACTTAACGTAATTACTATCATAATGAAGAAATCAAAATACTGAAGATTTACAACCCAATGAGCGCCTCGTCTTAATCTGCAAAACAAACGAACAATGCACATTAGTTACTTGTTGTATTCAAATAATTCCTTTCAGCTCAATGGTGAAATATCCACATTAATATCTCGTTAATACTTACGGATTGGTCGATGATAAAATGAACATACTCGAATACGGTAACATAGGTTTCGGCCCTGTAGGCTCATCATCATCATCCTTTTTATTATCCTTTTTCTTCCTTCCTCGTACTGGACTAGCAGCACCACCTTCTCCGCGTGGCGGTGATCCCTCCATTTGTAATGCTTCCATTTCTTTTTCCAGTTCTTGCATTTGCTTTTCTTTGTTTTCTTCCACTTGTTCCTCTTCTGCAGCCGTAAGTTCCTAGATTAAACAAAAACATTCAAGTTTCGTGCAAAACTTACACAGAGAAAAAAAAAGCCTTGAATAAATAAAAATTACAATTGCAATACATGTTTTCTTAGTCAAACTATAATTTGAATCAAATATATGAAATAAATTGAATACATTTTTATTTAGTTAATTCCATTTGCCTCAAAAAAAAAATAATTCAATAGTCGTAAATAAATGTTTTGATTTAATAATATTTTTCCCCGTGTAGCATATTGAGTGGAGAGTATGTATATTTTTGTTCACACCGTATAATTTGATTGTTTACTTACTTGAGCGTTTGCTAAATTATCAACAGCGATAGCCAAGAACACGTTCAGGAGAGTATAGTTGCCAAACAACATAAGAACGATGAAATAAAGTGAATACACCATGCCGCCGCCTTTGTGCCCGCCTTGGGATTCGATACCTTGGTACATTACTTCATTCCAATCTTCACCAGTTAATATCTATGATCATATAAATCGTGTTAGGCTCGAGATATATATATATATATATATATATATATATATATATATATATATATATATATATATATATATATTATTATAAAGAGAACACAATATGCGGAAATCAAATCTATGCGCAAAATTGTCTTAAAATATTTAGTTTCAGAAACATGAGTATTTGAACTTTGAGAAAATTCATGGTATTATTTTGCCAAATACTATAGTAAAATAATTCATGCAAACGTTTCTGACTCATTTCGGTCATAAACTAATATACACAAGACAGTTTTTTTAATTTTATTCACACAACGAATTTTTCATTCCAGTTGATATTTTAACATTTTCAATTTACTAATATTTTATTGCAAATTATATATCGTTTCCAAATATTTGGCCAGTAATTTATGTAATGCTCTTACTTGAAAAACAGTCAATAGAGCAATTGGAAACGTATTGAAGTTCGTTGGTGGTGTACCATCTTCAAAGTTGAACTGGCCGCCAAATAGCTGCATGCCAAGTAGTGCAAATATGAGGATGAACAAGAAGAGCAGGAACAACAGTGATATGATGGATCTCATGGAATTCAGTAACGATATTACTAGATTTCTAAGCGACGACCAGTACTTGGTCACTTTGAATATTCGCAACAAACGCAATGCACGCAACACGGAGAGGCCAAAAGAGCCGCCTTTCACCTCGGACCATATCACTTCGAATATCGAGCCTGAGATGACGACACAGTCGAACCGATTGAACGACGATTCAAAGTAGATCCGCGGACCCAATGCGTACATTTTGATAAACATCTCCATCATAAACAACCCGAGGAACGAAAACTCCGCAAAATCTGCATAAAACACATTAGAATTTTAATAATAAATTAAAACAATGTGTGGTTTTGAAGCAGTATTTGAGTGTATTTAGAAGCATATTTTGCACGCAGTATTATATGCAGAATGTTTTGTTCAAGAAAATAATTTTCATCTTTTAATATTTAGTAAATATTTTGGTTTACTGGCAAATAAAAGTGGAATTGTGTATAGCACGCTGCAAAATGAGTGTAAAATGTAATATGTCTCAATTGAACAGAATCGACTATATTCTATATACATATGTATGTATTTTGTTATATTTCGTTGCGACTTGTTGGGGATAGAGTCGTTGGTACTTACAAAGAAAGTCTGTGAGCCAGGCGGGCTGTTTATAATGTTCGACAGCGACACAGACCGTATTGAAGAACACGAGCACAATGACAAACCAGTAGAACCACTGCGTCTTGACAGTGTGCCGAATCCAGAAACGAAAGCGCTTCTCCGCACGCCAGAATCCAATGCACGCTCCACTATTTACCCGAGATTTCAGAAAACCAGCTCGGGAAAAACCTACAAGGAATTCTACTGCTAACATGTTGATTGTGCACAGTAATATTTTATATTAGATTGCATAAAATCATCACATTTGTTCATTACATTGTAATATTATAAATTATTTATCATTTTAGTTTAATATCCTTTTGAACCAAGGATAATATTAAACACGTTCGCGTCACATATAAGTAATGACAGTTTTCTTGAAAATGAGCTTGCGCTAAATACAGAGCGAATAATTAAAGAGATACTTTGCAAAATAGTTAACATATTCTTTTTAGTACAGTAACTTAAAACATTCAACTTATGGAAGCTGTTTACGTCAACAATTTTCAGTGCGTCTGATATGTGCATTTTTTTCGATTTATAATTGTGGCGTGAACAGATTCATAAGGGGAATGTACTGTAGTTTGGATATTACAAGTATTAGATATGAAAAATCAATAGTTTAAATATTAAAAGTTGCTCCGATTTTTTTATACGACGACCTCAACAAGTATATTTTCTACTAGGGTTGATTATAGTCAGCAATAGGCAAGCTGAGTGGTGCTTGCTCAAATAGCTGTATTTTAAAATAAATGTTACTAAAACAATTCTTAACTTTCTTGGACGAAATCTAAAAGGAAATATTGATCTATTGAAAATGGTTATTTTATATTTACGTTTCCATAATTACAATACATATTGCTTTTGTTTCATAGTTATCGTAGGGTAAATTTAAAACAAAATTAAGCGTTATTATAAATATAAATAGTGAAAATAAAATAATGTCGAATGACTGCTTCATTATTATTATGCTATTTTGTTGAAACAAGTTAAAACAAAATTAGTTGCTGTTGCTGAAAATTTGCTCCCATAGTAAGTCTTTTGAGTGTAGTAGGAAGTTTCGCGCGCAAAGTATCCCCTTAATAATTATATTGTATAAAAGGTGTTTAAGTTCGTACCTTGTAGAAGCGTTGCTAACGTGTATATTATTATTTAAAAATAAAATGAACCAATCTTAAAATAAAAATTCAAATATTTACAGTAGTTAGATCAGTTCACTTTATATGTAGAAACAATGTAATAAACAATATGATTTATTTATTATGTTTTCTTTTGTTGATGTTTGTACATTTTCCATCTACAAGCATATCGTGTCTATTTAGTCTACAATAAAAAGTATCTAACCAATATCTACCAGCACTACGGCCTATTTTCAAATAAGAAATACTCTATCTAGATAGAAAGATATTATGAGCAATCTGACTATCATAACTATCTGTATCATAAGTTACGAACTATTACTCTAATTTATTTATAATGATAATAATAATAATATAATAATAATAAATAGGTTGATGAAGATCTAACACAAGACATGACAGAACCAGAGAAGTTGTTAGTAAATAGTTTTACTCTAGAAATAATTACAGCCAAAGCTCAATGTCCTGTGTTGTAATGGTACCAACACAAAATTTAATAAAGACTCGTTTACATTAGCCATAACCTTAAGATTTTACCTCAGGAGTAACCTAACGATTTAATAGTAACACAAAAGTGAAATAAAGCAATTTGTTTCATAGCTATCGTAGGGTGAATTAAAAAGAAAATAAAGCATTATGATATATACAGACCGTGAATGGTCGAATGAAGGCCACTAAAGCTTTTCTTAAATTATATTTTGCTGGATTAGCATTAAGTTTAGACATGACTCAATACCAGCAAAACGCACCTAATAATAATAGTGTATCATCCCCCCATAAAACCACTGTGCGGAAAATTAAGGGCCATCATTTTAAAATATGGTTCAGAATGTTTCCAGCTACACTACTTACCTTAATCTATGTTAATCATATAATAGCTGTGTTCGTTAATTCTTTTCACTCGTTTTTGGCCTTGTTTTTCGATATTGTATTTGAATACATAAAAGAACCGAATAACAAGGTCAAAAAAGGACTCTGATTTAGCGAACGCAGCTTATAACTGCGCAATGACAGCGACGCAGTGGTTCAAGTTCAATTATTTTTACACAAAATTATAATAGATTTACGTGATGTTTTAAGTTATTCACAAAGTTAAGACCTATGTAAGTATACAGCTTATGTAAACTGGTATTTTATTCGTTAAAATAGAAATTAACTTAGATTTGGGTTATCCATTACATGCACAGGGCAATTCTTTGTTATGAGTTCGCTGGCAGCGAGCTACTAGATTCTTAACAGATGTACTACAAGAGACTAACTAAAATAATAATAAAAATAATATGGTAAATAAAACCCAAAAAATAATCGTTTTTGATTTTACACATTTTTTTCCCTGATGTGGCCGCATACCTTTTAGTTTTTTCTTAGGCACTGTAAGAAATACTGTGGATTAAAATAAGGTATCAGTGGAATTTTTGATTAACATCATTTATAAATTATATTATATAGGTATAAAAAGATAAGCTCACATATTTTTAAAAGTAAATCTGATTAAACTGTATAAATACGAATAATACCAACAACATGCTTGATTCTTATTTGTAAATTTTAATAGTTTTACGAAATATACTAACTAGCAGTTTACAAAACTGTATTAATACAAAAGAGAAACAAGAATAAAATATGGCATCCGGTTGCCTGCTTTATTTTCCTCTAATATTACTCGTTTGCTGATTTATCAGAAAAACCACAATTTTTTAACCAAAATTACCGTTTTCTGCAGTTATTTTTATTATATTAGATTTGTTCTTTTCACCACTAGCGTGTAGCGTCAACGGATTACGACAGTAAACATATTCAGACACTAGAAAATTAAAGTGGTCTTTATTTCTATTAGGAGAAAAATGTACCGATTTGTACTGACCAAAGTTCCAAACTATAAACTAAATTTAAAATGTCATTATTTTACTGATTACGTACTTTGAAGTCAAATCTAATTAATTATTCTGATTCAATTTCGCTAAACCGTTGGTGCAACTAGTGAAACGTACAAACCTATTACAAAGCTATTAGATGCATTGCAGGGGAAATGATCAGAAATTAACTGATCTGATGGAAATGAACTGTCAGAATCAATATTTTGATTCTGATTCCATTATGCAGAAACAATACTGAGATTAGAACACTGTAATTAAGAACCGGTTACATAATTATCCTTAAATTAGAAAATTAATGAACTTCCTACTTTATCGGGCACAAATTAAAGAGCCTTATGTTATTTAGATGCGATAAAAAGAGATAGTAATTATAAGCAATACAACTTTAAGGTATAGATGCCTGTAAAAATATTATGAACTCGGCAGTTAATATTAGTTTTTAGAGGAGAAAAGGGAATGATTTAAATACCAGAATGGAACGCATATTTCCATTTCAGTTTAGATTAACTCGAATATGAACCAGATCAGTTCTGAAAAGCGAAAGGAAATCGCCTATTATGTTTATATATAGTACACATTTTGTAAATAACTGTCAAAAGAAATGAAATAACTGCAGAAGACGAAATTTTTACGATTCAACAGTGTTGTCATTTTCGATATTAAATCATTTATGCCCGATCTTATAAATTTAATGAAAAGTTCTAAAATATAACGCAATATCTGAGTAATGACGGATTTCGCAGGACATTGGAATTGACGCGTATTATATTATATAAGAAAAGTATGCTTTTAATTCGGTACAGTCAGTGTAAAAGTGCCTACATTATAACGAATTTGTTATGAATACACTATTTATTACTTCTGCAACAGACTGTACCGAATAGTGCCCAGAAGCGACGGTCCGCTAGAACTCATACAACCAGATGCCAAAGAAAGTTTTTTAATGAACAAATGAGCCTAGAATGATGTGAAAAATCTTTTCCAACGGAGAAAAGAACATCTCATTCAGGTTATTTAGAGTTTCGATTACAACTCGCTACTATAATAATATAATAATAAAGAGTAAGTGTGTGTTTATATTTATATATATATTTAAATATATATATATATATATATATATATATATATATATATATATATATATATATATATATATATATATATATATATATATATAATATGAATAAGAGTATGGCGAAGGAATTTTTAGGTGGACACATCAAATCCAACTCACCATCATCACCCATTTCATCCTCCTGTTCCTCCTCCTCCGTATCAGTGCTTTTACTTTTGCCCATTTTTTTCAATTTCTTTTTTTTCGCCGCCCTCCGGCGCGCCTCAATGATGTGCATTTTTTCCTCTTCCGTTGTTCTTTCCTCAGCCAGAATCACTTCCTCTGCGTTTTCAACATCAACCATTAGTTATCTATCTTACCGATTTGTAACAGCAATAGCATGCGACGTTTTCCACGTACGGGAAACTTACCCCCAATAGCACAAATACTGGCCCAATGTTACATTCATATTGGCCACCCATATGCATATACCAAATCATCGGGGCCAATATGAATCTAACATTGGGCCAATTTTCTATGATTATTTACACACTGGGCCAATATTTTGTACTAGTGGGGAATGCATACCTGCTTTACAAATCCAAGCAACATAGCCATTGAGTTCTCTTTCAAGCTGTGCTTGTCTTCGTAACTTGAGGAACACCTGGCGATTTTCTACTTTTTCCCTTTCCTTGGCAAACTCTCTACAGGAAGTCAAGCACTTACAGTTAATCATACCATTTTACACAAAGCCATTTATATTATCAAATATAATAAGCAATACACAGAGACTTCGTAAAATACAAATAGAGAAAGATTTCCACACATACAAAGACAATTTCATTTAGTAATCAAAATCATATTTTGTTCTATTCTAATCCTCGTCTAGCGTAAGAGTCACATTCGAGAGCTAAAGTAATTTATTGTCTAATAGACCATCTTCGAAATATAATGCGCAAGTGCTAAATAGTTACGGGTGTGCCAGTTGATCGTTGATCGCATTTGACGGTAGAATTAATGATTAGACTTTAAGATATGAATTGATTGTATTTACTTAAATGTTGCTAACGGATAATAAGGTATAATGCGTAAGGAACAATATAAGAAAAGTAGACAATATTAGACGCTTCTTTGTTGTTTGTAACCTATATTACAAGAATATGGATAAGATATAAGACAAACATGACATATAAGAGTAGACGATATTTAATACCAAAACACTTGTTGTTTCCTATATTATAAGAACATGGGCAAGGTATATGGGACGATATTAGGAAAGTACACGATATACAAGAATATGCAAGTTTACTAATAGATACACTATGCCCAATTCTGTATGCCATTTATCTACTAACAACATTTGCTAATTGCAAGGTCAGTTGCTAAGATGAGCTAAGGAGTTCATGCAACGTTTCTAAAGGTAATGTACAGAATCGAGCAGAGTTTAATGTTACTTTTGACGGTAATGGTAAAGCATTTAAGAATCAAATTCATGGATAGCAGAATACAATAATTGTAATACTACGCGTAAAATGCGTTGAGGTTGTCTCCTAGCACAACTTATCACCTGTGTGGGTGATCCACTCGAGATACGCTATAAACATATCTGAGAATATTTGCTTTGATCGCATTTTATGAAAATTTTCTCGCCGTTCAACGCGACCACGTTCGTTGGAAAATTCACTGTATTATAGTAAAACACATAAAACAAGTAACCACAACAAAAAGACAAGAATAAAAACAAGCGTAGCCAACTTACCCACTAAGAACACCAAGAACTAAATTGAGCATGAAGAAAGACCCCAGAACAATAAGTGGCACGAAATAAATCCAATTGAAACAACTACCGAGTGCATCATTTGTCTGAAATGGATAATAAATGGTTAGCAGTAAGTCCAATTTTTATTTGTTACTGTTGTTTGAGAAAGGCGAAATTGATGGTAGAGATTGCTCTTGATGCGTACCCAATATAGTATGGATGTCCAGCCCTCCATTGTAATACACTGGAACACAGTCAACATAGCAAAGCCAATATTGTCGAAGGATGTTATTCCCATATTGGGACCTTCCCAGTGTTCGAGGCACGTTGAATTTCCGTATCTACAGACGTAACTTCCTGATGGTGCCAACGTTTCATTATCTGTATTGCATGGTGTTGCCATATCGCCCTCTTTTACTATCTCATCTGGGATGTGGCGAAAATTAATACGGATATTAGATTTAGAGGCTATAGCGATGAAAACTACCAGGAAGACATTACACGGTCGAAGAAATATTGTAACCTATGATGTTACAAAAGAATAACAATATTTGTATTAGAGTGTCGAAGTCACGTATTTTTTTGCTGGGGTATACATTTTTGAGGTATAAGTCAGAAGTAAATAACTTCCGAATTTTTGTGTATTAGGTACATAGTGGCACCTAGCTAGTTATATCATTAAGAAGATCGTAAAAAACTGGACAGGTACATGAAGTTAACTCATAACACCCAAAATGAGAGTTAACCAGTTGCTCTATTAAGAGGACCATATTATATGTGTATTCAACCAAATATTGTTATTTGTAATTCATAAAAACAAATGGAATTGTATTCGATTAAAAATGAAATTTCGTATTTTTGATTTAGTAATTTACATTATTTTGAAAACGGTATAAACAATTTGAAATCGATGTTGCTCATATTCGATGCATTATTTCTTAGACCGTGTAATAGTTGTGGAAATGTGAAAAAAAGTCTTACCGATGTCTTCAATATTATAGCACGTTCTATGTAACGCGCCCGAATAAAACTCTAAGCCAATGATGGCAAAGATGACAATAGCAAATAACACCAGCAAACCAATTTGCAACAAGGGTGCCATTGCTTTGATGATAGACTTCAACACAACCTGCAAGCCTATGCACATATAAAAGAAAACGGTATATTAGAAAGGACCTTTTGGGTAACCACGCTGACAGTAATCACATGACGCTCACAAACAATTAGAAGAAGAAGTAGAATTAACAACGCTAAGTCAAAAGTACTGAAGGAAATAAATATATATATATTAATAGATACACCATCAAAAGCAATCACACATGGTTACTACTTTATATGTTAAATTAATTATTTATGCTGTATCGAACATATGTATAGTAATAATAATAATAAGGACTTCTACAATAAAAGCAGCCAGTTGTCTCTCGAACAAAGAGACAAGAAACTGTAATAAGCTAGGTTCTGTTTAAGGGGTGGGATTTATAATCAATAATAATGTTCACACAATTTAAGTCTACAAGGTTTGTAACTGTAACATAATAATTACTATTCTACTGGCTAACTAGTATCTAACCGCTACTTACTAGGAATGCCAGAGACTAGCTTGAGAGGTCTTAACACTCGAATAGCTCTCAATGTGCGCAGGTCCACATCAAAGTAGTTCTGAGGGACCATCGTCAGGAACCTGCAAAACACTAGCCTCTACATTCTAGTTCTACGCTAGACAACAACACACCCACTGTACACTACATGTTATTTCTATGATTGAAGGTTATTGTATAGTTGGTATCTGTATACACTGAGAAAAATGGATATTTCTGTCGTAAATCGAAGAACTTACTTGGCGTATACTTTGATGGCTTCCTTAAGAAATTAAATTTCTAGAGTATACAATAAATTTCAAGAAAAGAGGACAATAAACTTCATATAGCTAAAGTATATTATTCAATTTATACTTTCACTACACAATGTGTAAAATACAATAGTACACCCGACAATGGCTGCATTCCGTAGACGTAACTTCGAATACTTTAATAAGAAATAAAATTTCGTACCTATACGCAACTTTCCGAAAGATTTTTAGAACGGACACCACGAAACCGCATATAGTTATACAATATATACTTCTACTACACAAAGTGTACAATAATACAGTACACTTCGTTCGTATAAACAACTTTGCGAAGGATTCATAGAATGCTAAGAAACCTCATATAGTTTCATTACACTTATGCTACACAAAGTGTGCAATATAATAGTGCATCTAGCGATGATTGCGTTACGTATCCGCAACTTCGATGACTTCAATAAAAAATAAAATTTTGTTCGTATACGCAACTTTGTGAGGGATTTGAAGAATCGAGGCCACTAAACTGAGTAAGACATTTTTGTATAGTAATTTTATTTAGGATCAGCTTAGGCTGATTTTAAGTAAGGTTGTCGATATAACTTATTAGATAATTCAATATTATAGTTTTCTAGCACGTGGTGTCGAAACGTTGAGAAGAGAAAATATAACATATTGCATTTTCCGATAAATAAAAACTCCTTTTTATATTTAACAGTTAAGTGCATGTATATTAATTTATATTCGTCTTGATTTAAATATCAATAATTAAATATATATTGAATATTTATAGTTGTTTAATACTAAAACAGTCTATTTAATGTTACGATATCAAAACCTTGAAGCTATATTATTAACTTATAGTCTATTCTATAGTGTGTTATGGTGTTTATTAAAATAATATAATAACCGTTGTATGAGCGTGCTTTCGCTTGTGGCAGAGTAATCTATGAAAACAAATGCATATAGATTTTTCGTGTGCAATTATGTGACAACCAAAAGACAACCATTTTTTTCAATATTAATTGAATAATTATCTAAAAATTAGTTTAGCACCAAAAGAATGAATCATCAAAAGAAAAATAATGTCGGATACGTTCACTAATAATTGATTCAAAACCGTTAGTAATAATGGGTCTCCGCTAGTTTTTATATATGTATTCATTTTGTTATTGTAGTTAATAATGGTAAAATTATGTGTTTTTAATAAAAGAGAAATACAAAATAAAAAGCTTTTAAAATATCCATTTTTCCTAGTAGTGTAAAGGAAGTCTGTAATAAACAATATAATGACTAAATGTCATTTGGTTGAAAAACGTAAATCAAATTACAAGAGTAATAGCGCACTATGAATATCATTATAAACATAATTTTATTTATTATCAGCCAATGTTCGAGTACATCCTGTTGTTCGATATTTTGTATTTTCCGTTTCCTGTCGCGCGGCCAGACAAATCCAATTAGGTTAGAGTGAGAGGTATGCTCTCGTACCGTGCAATCGAACATCGGCTAGAACAGAAAGTGTCTAGTGCGCATGCAACACAGTTTTTAAAAGAGTATTAGTAATAATAAACCTTTGGATATCTAAATAAATCAATGAGAAATTAAAACCTACAGCGTAAATAGAAACAATAACAAAATAGTCTATCTTAGAATATTGTTTACCTAAAGCCTTGTTCTTTCTGCCATAAACTCCGACTATTATAGATTTACTGAATATATACATAATGACCCGAGTGGGGCAGCCATAAAGTAGATATGTACTTGTTTTTCATCAGATATATAGGTCCGTCTTTAACCGCGTAGCGGCACCTAAGCCAATATTTAATTAGATGCTGTCAGTAAAAATATGCTGTTTCCACGAATTTGTTAATTTGTCCAAGCTATATTGTAATTTTTAAACCAATCCACGCATTCGATTTTGCAGTAATTGTTTACAAAATAACCAAATGTTTATAAGCATATATAATGTTACGTTGGCTGTACCACTGAAATAATGCGATAGCCGGAATATTGGCAGAGTCTAGCTACAATAAAACGGTCCTATATAACTATGTATTTCTATGTTTTGAGTAGGTATTTTGCGTTTTAAGTTTTGTTTAGTTGAAATAATAATGATGAAAGGTACGTACACAATCCCCCTCTCATAACACTTTTCTAATAGTATAATGATAATAATAATAAATAAGTAATATAATCTAGGAGACTAATGAGCTTCAATACGAATTACTATAGGTATTTATATATATAATAATAATAATAAAACTGGACTAGTTGTCGAACTGTGACTATGAACAAGATACGAGACAAGGACAACGAGCTCTACACTGTCGAGCACGAGATAAGTCGTGTTGTCTTACTTGGAATACGCGACACCAGTTTGAGGGGTCGCAACACGCGAAACGATCGCAACATCCGGAGATCAACGTCAACGTTAGACTCAGCAAATATTGTCATTGACCTAACGAATACCAACTAAGGTCAAATCTTTAAACGCCCACTTTACTTCATTTTTCGTATTACACATATTATACATATATGTATTGTAAGGAGTGAAAAACAGGCGAAAATCGTAATACTATTCATCAATATGAAATCACAGCTGTATTCTTCTTTAATATACACTTACTTTATATTGTGACATCATGCTAAATATGTTTTCAATCGACATTTTACACATTTTGCGATGATCCGAAGATTATATTTGTACCACTGTATGTCTGGATAATCACAGTTGTAATCATGTTATGCTAAATAGAAGACGCAACTAATTTTAATCTAAAAGATTACCGAAAAAAGAATACAGCTAATATGAATTCATTTTTACTATTTATTTTCTGCGTTTATTTCTTGGACTCAGTTCATGAGATATTTCAAGGAACCTTAGTTTCCTTGCGTCACAGGAGCTTACATCATATTACCCGCTTAAAATTGAAATACACACTGCCGCAAATATATAACATTACAAAGATCCATTGGAGCACAAAGGTGATATTTCCATATTGCTTCAAAATGCGTTTAATACAAATATAGTAAAAATTCATGAATCGTGTGATTAAATCAATTTACCTGAGTGAAATTTATATATACATTATACAAAATATGTTGTAAAATTCGATAAATATCTTGCATCATTGGAGATTGGAGTACAAAGGTGACATGCACATATTATTTCAAAATGGGCATTGTTGACAATTCAGTAATTTTATTCAAGAAAACAATATAGTGAATACTTGAATCTAAAATATTAAATTAATTTCTAGGAGGTGTCACCTTTGTTCTAAGGTGTCAAAGGTAATTGATTATATTTTCATAAAACCAGTATTGTGGAAATATAGTAATATTAAAAATTATTTATATTTAATTTTATATTTCACAAGCACCGTCGTGCTCTAAGGGGTCGATTCATAAAATTTACTGAAAAAGAAATAAGTCTAATTGTTATTGTTTGTTTTCAATTTGAATTGAAAAACATGAAATATATATTTTTTTAAATATAATATATCAGAATGAACTTATATTACAGAGTAATCAAAGTTGATTGATTATCACAATACAAAATAAAACAATCAATTTATATTTATTTTTAAAATAGGTGGACGCATGACGTCACAGGAGGAAAGCTTTTTTAAATACTTCATGAACGGAGACGAACATCGAGAAATGTGCAACCAACGTTAGTTATATTTATAATTTAGTAAAAATAGACCATTTAATATGGAGAAATATAATATTTTTGTGAAAATTTAACTGACAAATATTTTTAACTCAACTAGCATGGTTGGCACAATAGCCGTATTCTTTTTATACACAATCTCAGCCTGTTCCGGTTAAAACTCATCTTCTTGCTCTGTCCACACATGGGGCAGACAGAGCAAAAACATGACATTTAATTGAGCCTAGCTGAGATTTTGTGTAAAAAGAATACAGCTAATTTATTGATATAACGTTTTATGTATTGTAAAAACGTTCTAGTTGTTAATTGAAAGAAATTTATTACATATTTATAATAAAAAATTAAGTGGGCCTTTAATATGTGAAATGCCACTCAGTTAGTTTAAATTAATAAAAATAAAAATATGTCAAACAGAAATGCGTGTATATATATATAGGTCACATCGTGTTTCCATTGATTCTACAACTGTTGTTCAAATTGTGACGCCAGTGTCTATCCAGTGTACAGAAACTAAAGATAAATAGAACTTTGTGGAAACATGAAGTGCAAATAAGTCGCTAACGTTACACGTAATTGTACGAATTGAGTATGTATGCCTACCAATTCTGAATCGTGCTCAATTTAGAACACACAATGGCTAGGAATTTAACAGCTGTGCAATGTTTCCATACCTCTTGTGTCTAATGTAATAGCAAGTATTTTCGGTGCATGTGTATTGGTTGAGTTTTGGAGAATAACGCGATACAGAATTGGACTGATGAGTGTTGTAATAGTATGAATTATAGAAGGTAGGTGTAAATATAGAAAACTGACACTTACCCTGTTACCACTACAAAGAAATCCATTATGTTCCAAATATTTCTAAGGTATGATCCTCTATGTAAAACAAAACCTAACGCTAAAATCTTCAGTGAAGCTTCGACACAGAAGATTAATAAAAAATATGCCTCTGTTCTTTCCTGGTGGAGGAAACAAAGTCATATTATTAGGATTCACATTTCCCAATACAAATTCTGTTGCAATTCTGAACGTCAAGTCTGTACATCTGTAAAACTCTTCTTGATTCTGAACGTATTTTTACATACTTTTACGCATGCTAGCTAATTGAATATTTTAGAAACTGTTATAGTTTTAATAATAACCTTATCAGAAGTTAATTTTTACATATACAAATACTAGTAAGAAAAAGATGGATAGATTTTCGATGGTATTCAGTCTGTCTTAAAATAAGTAGTATTTTTTCTGGCGACATTCAACGATCTACAATCAATAGGTATGCAGCAATAAAAAAAAAGGCTGAATATATTTTGTACTAAAAATGTTTGTACGTACGTACAAATTTAGTTTTATTAGAAAATAAAGTAGTCCGGATGACATTTTTGGAATGTCGACAAAATCAAAAAAACATATTTTTAGGCAGAATGAAAAAGAATCAGAAAATACTATTCATCCTTATCAATTACTACAATCGAAAAATACATCTACAGTTTAATAAACTAGTAAGAAATTTTAACAATTCATTATGATTCTTAGATGTTTCTCAATTTGATATTCTTTTCTTTGAAAAAATAACTATATTGCCTTCGAAACGTTTGGAATCATTAATTTGTATTCACGTTTCACTTTCTGAGTACAATGAGCTCATTCAAGTAATGAGTAATGAACTAGATTAAGTACGATATTATTACACGAATTTGTAGCAATTTGTAGTAACATAGAAAATAATATGATTTTATTAAGATTTATTTTACAATTACCGTGGCCGAAAGGTTACACATATAAACATTGGTTTCCCTCACTGTTCGTGCCAGGTTCCGATATGGTATCCATTGTATATTATTGGTGAAGCATTGCATAGGATAAATATCAGTGGGCCATACAAGAAGCGTTCCCCCCTCCCTCTCAGGATATTATACTTTGAAAAAATATTCAGATCTATCAGATTATGTGAGGTATGTAAATAATTTTGAAGAATTCGCCCCCCTTACAATTTTGACCTGGATCCGCCTTTGGTTAATATAAAGAACAAACTACCACATCTTGCTATCTCCTTAAGGATAAGCATTTTTTTTGATATTCATAAATTATCGAACGCTTCCAAACTTTTCGACGGTTGTATATCTGAATTTAAAAATAGTATTTATTAAAATTATTTATTAGCATTTATGCTTTATGTATTTTAATATTTAAGTTAGCATCACCTAAAGTTGATCCATTCTGAGTAAAAATA
Organism: Leistus spinibarbis; assembly: GCA_933228885.1. Lineage (NCBI taxonomy): Eukaryota > Metazoa > Arthropoda > Insecta > Coleoptera > Carabidae > Leistus > Leistus spinibarbis. The sequence goes on from OW121796.1 coordinate 3,336,628, forward strand.
TTGTTAAAATTGCATGATAATATTTATCATTTAATTTCAATGTTACACAATCATGCACGCAAACACATTATAGTGTTTGTTTTTCTATTCAACTCTATCCTTACACACATTGCTTGCTATATTCGTGCTATACTACGCCTTGTCACTCAATCCATTCTCTATCATACACAAAGAAGAGATTTTGTGAGATTCCGTCAAATTTTGGTAAAATTCACATATTTCTTTTAGTAAAGTAGTAAAATATATTTTAATTTGATGTTCCGTCAAATTTAATTATATAAAAAAAAATACAAATCCTACGGCAAATTTTTGCAACTATACGTGTGTCGACATGTACCGTAAGAAATTTAAAAATAATAGTAAGAAAACTCGTTGATCTTACAAATGTACAGACTTAGCTCAGAACTCCAACATTTATTGTACAACGGGTAAAGCCTACCAGACACGATCAATTATTTTATGCTTTTTATGTTGAATTTTTATATTACTAACTAAATATCAAAGCTGTTCAATACTTCATGAAAAGCTACTTCTAGTACTTTTAATACTTGAAGTCTGATTCAAAATGATGCCTTATACTTGTACTTAAAATATTTGGATAAAATACTTCGTACGAGGTATTTATTAAACATATTTTAATTAATAATAAAAGTACTTGTAGTACTACTAATAATAATAGTTCTTGAAGTACTATTTATACTTGAAAAGTACTTGGAGTATATTTTAGAAGTTACAATCTTTTCTACTTGTGGGGATTAGTATATTGTAAAAAAATATTTGATATCACATTTTCTGCATTAACAAATTAGTGTTATAGTTTGCCAACAAATTAATAACTTTATTATTTGCTATTTATCAAATCAAAACTGTTGATAAATGTATTTTTTAATGTTTAAAAAATACATTTATCAACAGTTTTGATATGATATAATATGTGAAAAAAAAGTATTAAAATATTTGTATCATTAAATTTTTATTGTATTTGGGCTAGCAGTAATATTATATTTGTAGCAAATACTTTCAAAAGTGTAAGTACTTGCCAAATATCTAAAAAAAATTCAGTACATGGTACTTCAACGATTTTATTCGTTAAAAAAAAACTACATTTACTTGAATTACTTTTCTTAGACATAAAGTACTTTGAACAGCTCAGCATTATATAACAAAAAGTTTAATTGTTTAAAAAGAATTTCCGTGAAAATAGATTATTAATGAGATATGAGATCGTGTCAAATAGGCTTTGATACTGAACATCGATTTCAACTATTAATTATTTTTTTGTTTTTGACTACGCCACAGCTGATCTAATACATAGATACAGGTATGGGCACCCATAAAATTTTAGGAAGAAGGTGTCTAAATGTCGTAGAATAATGGGAAAGCAAAACGTGTAAAACATATAGATACATATACTTTAGATATGTGAAGACATATAGCATGCTACGAAATGTTGAATAGCTGTACTCTGTTTGCATGAATCTTAGTTTGGCTCAGTTCAAACTCATGTTCTTGTTCCATCCAACAAATAGACAGAGTAAGAACATGAGTTTGAACAGAGCAAGCTAAGATTTCGTGTAAAAAGAATGGAGCCAATAGCTTTATTCTTTGTACACAAATGCTCATCTCGCTCTGTCATATTGGACAGACCAAGCAAGAACATAAGTATAAGGTCATCGTCTACCACTCCAATATGTTTAGTAGAAATATTATAATTCTTATAAAAAAAAAAAAACAATTTTGACGAATTATTGTCAAAATTGGGAATCAATATTAAGTTTATACATGCTTAATAACAATTTATCAAAAAACGTATTGTTTGCCAATATTCAAACGTCACGTACACTTATAAATCGTTTAAATTATAAATTAAAAACATAGATGCTTAAATATATTCATTGTCATTAACATGCGTTTTGTTATTTCTTATTTCAAATAATAATAAATGAACGAATAGACGATTTTCCCAAAATCATCCTTTGGTCATTCATCTGAAAGACTTATTGCTCTTTCCGAGTTCGAGTAAGGTGAGAAAAGACGTTTTTAAGAATGAATCAGTGAATAAATGTATAATAATCAAAATTATAAAGCGACAGTTAATAGTTTGAATGTTATTTGATTGGTAGTTTGTTTAGTAGACGATATCCTTAACTTGGTGGAGATTTTGTGTATAGAGAATTGAGCTAATAGCTGTATTCTTATTACACAAAATTTCAACTTGTCTCACTCACTTCACAAACTCATATTTTTGTTCTGGCTATAGACAGAGCAAAAATATGAGTTGTATCTGTGACAAGCTGAGATTTTATGTAAAAAGAACACAGCCAATACGTTTGTGTAGAGAATATAGGAACATGATGGAGTTTTAAAGCAGCATGTAGTTCAAGCAAAGCAGTCTCGACTCGCGCAATAGCGCTACCGTGCTGCAACCAGATGCATCGCCAACTCCATGGATATTTATATATGTTTAATACCAGGAAATTAAATATATGTATATATCGTTCGGATATGTGCAGCATATTGCAGCGCGGCAGCACCATAGAGCGAACCGCACTGTGTCCACGGCAGGAACAACTGCCAATTTTTACCTCCCGTTCATATGGGAGCCCATGGAAACTAGACTAACATTAAGACATAAACGTACTAGTTTTTGTGCTAAATTAGTCTTATCTCCCTGGGGCAGATGCTCCTCGAGTGCCAATACAACACAGTTAGCTATGATTGTCAAGAGCACCGCATATTCAAACGGAGGCCACTCGATTATAAATCGTGTTATTTTGCGGATGGGATTTTCTTCAGAGAGTATGAACAACGAGGAGGGCCCCTGCCCTCCCGTCACGGTCGGGCCCCCCATTTTATCAGCTGCACCGCCTGCCCCCTCCTGCTGCTGAACCGCCGCTTCGTGCGCTGCGGCCAACCTGAAACATACAACATCCATTTATACATCACGAACACTCATTTTCAACAGGGCGCCCTCGTTAATGCCGCGCTTTATTTTGTTATGCCAGAGACAAGAACCGTTACGAAGGCCGCTAATGTAAGGCAACAGTGTATGCTTTTTCTTTTTGGTATCTGCCCGCTTGGAACCGCTAGTATCGAATCCTAGCTCAGACTTACAGAACTATTTGTAAATCCGGAAATTTTAAATGGAACTCTATGTCAATATTACGCTCTTATATGCTGTACTTGTTTCTGGTTATATGCTTCTATGAAATAGTGCGGTTACGCGAGAATTGAAATAAGCGCTGAACACTGTCGAATGTAGTTGAATTGTCTCGGGACATGGACAGTTCGTAACCCGTGCAAAAACATTCTGCTGATAAATGATGGGATTAATGGATGTCTTCGAAAATGATATTTTATTATGGTGTGCTACAAATATTAGATGCAATATGTTATGGTATACTTCAAATACTAGATGCAGTATGCTATGGTGTGCTTCAAATGGTAGATGCATATGGGAGTATTTTCAACAATGATTACAACATATGTTTAACAAATATTAAATCATTTTTGCAGTTCGCAAATTCAGATTTTTTACCGAATACGTAGCACATAATTGGCATGAGCATTTTATTAATTAAAGTGCAATATAAAAAGAAGATATTTTATAATATTCAAAAGTATTTTTTCTTGACAGTTTTATAAGTACAGTAAAACCACAATATAATGGACGATATTCGGACGTGCCGAAAGTCTGTTATATAATTAAGTAGATTTTCTGAATACAGATGTAGAAAATTGACAAATGTTAATAATCGCAGTTATCTGCGAAGATGTTATACGCAGCTGATGAATATTAAAAATGCACTTTTTCCATGTATTAATTACTCAGTGATTGTCACGTTAAATGGGTCAATGTTAATTTTAGTGATGAAACGATTACGATTATGATAATTCGTAATCGCAGATTATTTAACTATTTCCGATTAATCGTAATCGCCGATTATCTGCAGGATTACTTACGTTTAATAACAGTTTAACGGCTGTGCATTTTAATGTCTACGCGCCCGGAATGCAGGGAATACCCGAACTGAGAACTAAACTGTCGTGGCGTAGTAATTTCACATGGTTTATCTTAAGAAGCCAGGTGACTGCACAGTTCACGTGGTACATTAAAACACTAAACCCAACCAGATATGAAACATAGTTAAAAAAAAAAAACCTTCGCTTTTGATTCTAGACTTGAATTACACAAAACACAGCTATTAGTTAAATTGTTTATTATACGCGAATAAGATATTACATGGCCACATCAAGGATCTTATTGAATACACCTAACGACACACACTGACCATAACACAGCAACGAAACCATCAAAGTGCACTTTTTAAAACGTGATATAATGTTTGCGCATAGACTTCATGTATCTCTGCAAATTGACATAGTTACGACAAACAGTTATAAATGTAAATATACAATCATCTTATTCAAAATATATATGACACCCTTTCAGTCCGCCGATCAAAACAACAACAAATTAACTAAATGTACTGAAGATATGTATTACAAACCTATATTTTTGGCTTCAAATGTCACTATTTCAATTCAAATGTCACTATTTCAATTCAAATGTATTATCTGAACGATCAAAACATAGGCTAGAGTTTGTAGATTCCAATAACTGCTCCGTTAAAACTTGAATGGTGTAATTCGCTTTACAAAAATTGTTGTGACTTGTCTGCAAATTATTCAGAGGCGGACTTATACAGTTTTAAGGGGGGATTTAAAGGGTTTTACCCCGGGAAGAGATGGTGAATCATCGGTTATTTATTACTAAAGAGAAAAATGAATTGTAACTTCGCGTGTGTTTCTCTCTCTCTCTCTGTGTGTGTGTGTGTGTGTGTGTGTGTATGTCTATCTGTAAACAGGAAAACTATAGAAATAAAATTATAAAACGATACATTTAAAATAAACAATCAGGTACGACTTGTAGAAGAAATACCGCGCGGTTCCGATTTGATTAATATCATTAGGCGGCGCCACTGATCAACTCATTATTGGAAATATGCTATTTTTACGTTACAATCTACGTTATTTCGATGAATAATATCTGTTTAATTAATAAAATGGTATTTCGAATACGTTGTTAACATACATAATATACCGTAAATCTACTCAAAACTCATCATAATATTTTTGTTTAGCGATAAAAACATAATAAAATATGCATTTTTTTTATAATTTTTAATGAAAGATATAAAATACGCATGACTCTCGTCTTCACTCTGAGTCGGGAGTTCAATTTTAGTCTATGCCAATTTGGATTTAAAAAAAAGCATTCTACATATTCACATACTCACATACACACAAACTATATATATATATATATATATATATATATATATATATATATATATATATATATATATATATATATATATATATATATATATATATATATATATATATATATATATATATATATATATATATATATATATATATATATATATATATATATATATATATATATATATATATATATATATATATATATATATATATATATATATATATATATATATATATATATATATATATATATATATATATATATATATATATATATATATATATATATATATATATATATATATATATATATATATATATATATATATATATATATATATATATATATATATATATATATATATATATATATATATATATATATATATATATATATATATATATATATATATATATATATATATATATATATATATATATATATATATATATATATATATATATATATATATATATATATATATATATATATATATATATATATATATATATATATATATATATATATATATATATATATATATATATATATATATATATATATATATATATATATATATATATATATATATATATATATATATATATATATATATATATATATATATATATATATATATATATATATATATATATATATATATATATATATATATATATATATATATATATATATATATATATATATATATATATATATATATATATATATATATATATATATATATATATATATATATATATATATATATATATATATATATATATATATATATATATATATATATATATATATATATATATATATATATATATATATATATATATATATATATATATATATATATATATATATATATATATATATATATATATATATATATATATATATATATATATATATATATATATATATATATATATATATATATATATATATATATATATATATAGTTTGTGTGTATGTGAGTATATATATATATATATATATATATATATATATATATATATATATATATATATATATATATATAGTTTGTGTGTATGTGAGTGCCGGGTCTCGGCAATACAAAAATACTTACTTCTTTTTTTTCTTCCAAAATTCCAATTAATATGTACTAATCTATTCATAAATAATATATTATTTTAAAAAATTACTTTCGTAATCTATATTATAAATAATAAAAATACATTTTATTGCATTCTTTTATTGAGAAAAATATAAGCGATTATATGACTATTACTCAATTACTCTGACTGACTATTTTATATCTCCTGGTTTTAAAATGAAAAAAAAAAAAATGGTGTCTTTAATTATAAGGTACTGCAGATTTGTTGATATTATTACTATTATTTTTTCGTATACGACGAGCTAAGTATTGTCGATATGCAGGGGTCAATGAATCTTGCAAGCCATATTTCATTTTATATATGCCATTTCTGTCGCACTAAAATATTAGCCATATAGAAATATATATGTATAAGGAAGAAAGATAACTTCTTCCACAACATTAGTCAAAGAAAACAAGCCAGACAACGAACACATACATTTAACGTGTTTAAAAAATGGGCAAAATGGCTAACAGTTGCCAAAAGAAATAAAGCCATTTTGGATGCTGGCAAGCAGCGGAGACGCCGTGGGAATCCAGCCCCATTCGAAGAGCGCTCCGACGAGGCGTATGGCGCCAAGTGCGTCAGTAGACGGCGCCGGTAACTGCGAACCATAGACAACCATGTACACACGATGAAAGGCACTTTTAAAATACACATTTGCCAGAATGGAATTCACTGGAAAATTTCTGCATCAGATATGGTTTCCATTCATACGAGCCAGACAATCATAAAATAATTGTAATTGCAATATAACTGAGATTACAAATAGAAGACTAAACTAAATAGATATTTGCAAAATTTTCGCATTAGCAATATTTTTTACTTTTGGATATTGATTTTCAAAATCTTTTTGATATGGTATAGATATAGAGCAATAATAAATAAATATTTTATTCATGCTAAATTTTTAATATGTACATAAATATGTTTTGAATTTATGATTTGTATATTCTTAGAAAGAAAACTTCCTAATTTTGAAAAAGATATTTCAACCGGAAGTAACCATTTAAGACAGTTTATATTCGTTTGGTCTGATTCACCTGCATTTGAACTGTACTCAAAGAAAAATATTACATGATTGTTCAGTTACTATAAAAGCATAAAGGTAGTTGTGGTGAAAAGGTTAAAAACTGAAACTTATCTAGGTTAGCCATTGTTAAATATAATAATGCATCAGAGGAAATTTCATGGCATATATTCGCGGCTATAGAGCGGCGAGAGAATAAAAGGCACGGGGTAGGGGCAGGTTGAATGAATAGTGGACAGTATTCGCGTCCTTTGGTTAGATGTAGCTATTGGCAGGTCAGGTCGGTGGTTCAGTCTCAGGCATCAATAGAGGCTAGACCGGCGAGAAGAGCGAACGGCGCGGGCGGGCGACACTGACTGCGGCAAAAGGGCTAGGGCTAGAGACACACCGGTTCACGCGCCGAACTTGTCAAAACTCCGGGCTCCGATCGGCGCGCCACGTGTCACATACTGCAGCCGCTCCGGTCATATGACGTCACGAGCGCGCGCACGCCTACTGCCATATTGCCCCCCGCATGACGTCAGTGTGACGTCCGCTCGGCTCAGCCCTCAGCGGCAAGTATGGACAGACATACCGAACAGCGATATGTGTTTGAGTTTCGTTGTCGTTGTCGTTTCGTCGTCGTCAGGGAATTCGGAATGTTGTATACACCTACCACGGCTACGCACAACGACACTAAATGAATGGTCGATATTTATTATAATGTGACTGCAACGTTGGCACAGCTGATGCTACTTTTCGGGTTTTATTACCACACAATTAAAAACGCTGCATATTTATTATGGTACTACACCTAACAAACTTTTAACATACTTAAGGTTTTCGTTTACCAAATTTAAATTTTGGTACACTACGACTTTCTTATTTTATTCAATTTTTAGCACAAATTTTGTAAAATCGTGACCAAATACGCTATCAAATATTTCCTATTCAATACCATTACAATAATCGTATAGAATCCGCCTACGCCACTGTAATAGATTATCTAATCATTTTTTGAAGATTCGTAGAAAATGTGTAATTTCGTCACCAATTTCAAAATTCTATAGAAAAAATTATCAGCAAGTGCTATAATAGCAAGTATCCAACTAGAAAAAAAAATATTGTAAATTAGTAGGTTTCTTCAAGTAGAAATGTTCTCGTTGCAAATGCTTTAAACCACTTGTGACCAGATGGTCAAAGGTCAAGTCAAAGAGTAATTAAAAAGGGCTTTAATTCATTTGATTTGATAATGAGGACTTAAGGCTTGTTGCCAACACAGAACTTTTTTTCTTAAGGTTTCATTAGAAATATATACTAGAAACAAACTGTCAAAAAACACCATTACTCCACAGTAATACCCTGAAATTGTACCAATTAGCTTATTATATTATCAAATATTGTTTCTTCAATATGAAACATTGATGTTGATTCTTTAAAATTCACCTTCTCAGTCGATGTATTTATGTTACACAATGCAAAATAACATACATTATTTATATTTTTTTATACTTGTAATTGTGAATAAAGTATTCGTTTTGACTTACAAAATAATCACTAAATTGTAGGTGATTTGAGTTAGTGAGTTATCGAAATAATTTTTAAGTGGAATTATGAATTATGAATTCAATTCCACTAGTAATTAATTGTGTCCAGCTCTGCTTGTGGCAACACGACTGAATAGTAGATTTTTGAGTAGGATTTCGGAACGTGTAGGCAGTATTTATAATCTCTCTGAAATGTTGACAAGCACAACAAAGGTTCGTAAACCGACCCAAAGATAGCCGAAGCTTAGGGCCGAAATCCAATTTGTTCTTGTTTAAATAACATACACAATTTGTACTGTACATAGGGATACATGAGCCAACTGTTTTTTAAATGATTTCATGAACCTGAAATAATATGAATTCGTTGAGGAATTTCATCGTGAAGAAATTAATTTAGGAAACTTTAAAAGAAAACCCATACTTCACAGTATGTTAAATAAATTTAATCATATATTAACATCTAAATTATAACAACAAGAAATTGATGTATCATTTACGGTGAAATGGTCGCGGCGAATTGGCCGTGAGGAAATTTAACCCAAATACAATTGACCTTTTAAAAGGACAAAGTTATGTAAAAAATATTGCTTTTTATCGACCCAAAAAGTTCGATTTGATGGAAGTAAACAGGATTAGGCACAACCTATGCTGCAGCTCGCCGTATAATCTATTTAATTTACTTCTTGGTCACCCAAATTTTATGTATAGCAAATTTCAGTAACATCGGCTCGGTACCTTCAGGTGGTCTAGTCAATTTTAATATCTTCAACTCATTAATTTCTCTAACTCATGTTCTTTTCGAATTAAGTAAGAAATAACACGAGTAAACAAGCACTTGCGGCTGACATATCCTTTTGAAAAATAGGATTCTTTAGCCGGAATTTTCTTTAATTCAAAATCAAATATTTGTATGCTCATCGGAACACAGACGTCAGTGCGAATATAGTCTACGAAGATTACATTCAAACATCAAATTTAAAATTTCATAATATAATCTTTAATAGTTTTTGATGGAGAGAGCTCACAGATACACATACACACAGACGTTATCTCGTAAATAGTTAATATCAATTCAGGATTGCTCAAAGCTGGTGTTTATGTTCTACTTCGAATTATATCATAGTTTTAGATGTCGTTACAACATTTTTAAATGCATATTATAGTATATATTTTTTTGTATTTTAGTATTTATGGAGCTCGCCGTCAACACTTAACATTAAGCGATGCTTAATAATTTCAATTTACTGTATTATAGCGCATCCAAACGTTAAACTAATTTCAAATCATTAGTAATTAAAATATTTTATCAATATCGACTAAATGAAACATTTTCGTTGGTGGGCACTTGGTGAAACATTTTCAAATATTATAAACAAGAAAAACACGGTAAGTTTCACATTATTTGATGGTCAAAACATATGTAGACAAGTGCTTTTTTTGTTTATAATATAATTTAATTTTGTTGCCAAAATAAAACCATATTTAAGTCCTATTCAAAATGACTGTAGCAGCCACACCTACTCCTCCGTTTATAATAATAATATCCATATTTAACCAAAAACATGGTTACCGATAATAAGAAAAAAAATCTGGTTTATTGTACTTAATTTTCACAATAAATGTAATATGCCTTATTGTGTTTTAAATTTGTTTCTAAATCTATATTACATATATATTATTATGTGAAAGGATCTATTTCGTCAGTACGGATATATTTTTGCATACATGTGACTCGCGAAAGAAAATGCATGACTATGATCTATTTGTCTGACAGAAAGAGAAAGGGTTATTAAATAGCAAGCGGCAGATAAAACTCGCGCGTATGAAGTGCGAGAGGCGGGAGAGAAATCGCAACAGCCGCAGCGGCGGTGGCCAATAAAAGGAACGTCACGTTCCGGCGGTGAGAACGGCGTGCAAGAGTTAACGCGAGCGCGGCCGCCTGATCGATAGCGCCGGAATCTGACCTCGGACGGTCGGTCGAGTCGAGTGAACTGTATTCTCTTTCGGTCGGTACGAGCCGAGCTTCGGCGCCTCGACCGAAAGCTCAGTCTCTCTCTCACTCGCTCGCACTTCAAGGGCACGGGGCACGAGTACAGCGCGGCGCGCGCGTGTGGACCACTGCATCGCGGCGCAGCGCGCCCCGGACTACACTTTTACACGCACGAAGGACAAACGCATCATGTTATATATGCCTATTTTATGAATTTTATAGTAACTACAGGCAACTGTACTGTAGGTGCACTGCATTCTACTGTTTATATTATAATATTTACCTTTACCCCGTACACTTACATATAGTTTGCATACATTCATATACTCGAAATAAATATTATTATATACACTGTAAATCATTTTTTCTATACCGATTGATTGAGTATTAAACCTAACATTTTCTGAATATATATTAAAGCAGTGGTTTACGTAACTCTTCTTATAAATGACGACATTATTGAAAGTTTGATTTTAAAATAGACGTTTCTTAGACAATTCTTTTTGTTTTCAAATAGAATCTAAGTTATTTATAAATAAATAAATATATATATATATATATATATATATATATATATATATATATATATATATATATATATATATATACCGTAAAAAAATCTCTTCTTCACACGTGTGCAACTTTTAGCTCCTCGTAGTAACTTGATTATTATTCTAAACTTGCGACACTGTCAATACAGCATAAATATGAAAATAAAATTAGCCTATCTTTCATTTTCTATAGATCCTTTTTTAGTCAACAAGGTTCCTCTTTCATCTTTTACTTTCATCTATGCATACTTCATTTTCTCACATATACAATGTCTGCATGAGTTAGCAATTCTCGAGTATAGCAGCGAAGACGGTGACGTAGAATTGCTCAATTTAATTTTTTGAAACGAAGCACTTTTGTTTTAATTTTTGAATAGTCAATCAGTAAGGAAATGATTTAGTTAATTTTGTGTTACAAATCACCCTCCCATACAAAACATAATTTGGTTTGCTAATGATCTCCAACTTTATGATTTACTATTAGCGCGTTTCTTTCGGGTTTTAGTTGTAATACAACAGCCCATTAAAATTTGCTTTGTTGTAACTATAATACTACAAGTATATGAATACAATTTGAGAAGTCAATTAATATCGCTGTACCATAGAAAAATCTTCACAACACACGCACACCGAAAAGAAACTGTGAAAATACTAAGAAATTGACACCAAAAGCGGGTGTTTTTCTTAAAATGTTAAGTTTGACAAGTTTTCATCACGATTCAAAATCAAATAAGATTTCAACTGAGTGTTTTAAAATGTCTATGAAGGATAAATCCGTTAGTGTCAAATACCAGTCCAAGAAAACAATATAGGTAAACGATCGTATTGTTATTTTTGACATGCATTTTATGGAAACTTACATTCTTAAAGTCATGCTTTGATATATTAAAATTTCCTTTATTTCCAACACATAAATAGATATTTCTTCCAATATTTGTATCCATGACTTCGGTCATTTATAGCCAGTGTTGAGATTGCTTTAGCTTCTTCGGTACTTCGTACGGTGAGCTAAATATATGTTTTAATATTAATTAGCCATTTTTAATTCGAATATAATCATAAATGTATATAGTCTACACAGTCTCGTATGAAGAAAAATAGATATTATAATATTAATACAAGTAACAATGCTTGATAATAATATATTCGATAATCTTGTTATCGCATAGTTGTCAGTTATTGTAAATTTCCGTCAAAATGTGGAGTTTCAAAATGAGCATGGTTAGACTTGCTCCAAAAAAGTAAAAACATAATAATCGATTTGACGTTCTATGATTTATTCCAGTTAAGGTTTATTCCGAGTGAGCCAATTAGAAATTATGATTTGAAATTAAAATTGATAATCTAATTTTTATGAGAAATAATGCTAGCGTTCACAGCAACAAAATTTATAATTAATGTGATAATTTTGATGCTGTGAATGCTAGCATTGCCATAAAACAAACTGGAATATTAATTGTAATTTTTATTCGGAATTATCAATTGGCTCGCAATGAAAGAATCTTTCTCTTATTTCTTTCAAATAATTTGACTGTGTGATGTATACAGAAATAACAACCAAAAGTCGTCTTGTTTTAAGAAATAAATAAAAAATGAATGAAATGAAAAATCTTCCAAGGATAAATGGCAACTTTAAAGATATATAAGCATTTTACACGAATCAATTCACATGGCTCGTTCTCGTTCAGTCCGTTCGTTCATTCGTTCACCGATAAATTTTCTTTATCCAGAGTGTGTATTACCAGATATTTTATTGCTTGTACGCTGTAAATATTTTATGAAACAGAACATGTACTATGCGGAACATAGGTGTTTAACAACAAACAAGAACGATCAGTTTATATTTATCTAATCTTATCGTAGTACAAAGCAATATGTACCAACATATATTCATATTGTTATGATATTTAATAATACTTGTTAATGATACACTGCCCTAGTAATGTCACCCTAATGCACTTTTCATCGATTGTTCAACAACGCGCTCTTCTGCGTTCAATTTTGCTGCCATTTGATGCCTTGTTCCAGTTACCATCATACAAATCAATTCAAACCTTGACATTTTAATGGAAATACACGTTTTGAGCTTCTCTGAGTGAATTCTGACTATTTTCGAGATGATTATATATATATATATATATATATATATATATATATATATATATATATATATATATATATCTGTGTGTGTGTGTGTGTGTGTGTGGGTCAAGACTCGAACCGAATAATAATAATATAAAAACATGAATTAAACATACCTGGAGTGACCTGTACTCGATTTTCTTTTACGTATACATATACATATATTATATATCCCAAACATACTGTCAAACCAACTAATACTTCACAGGAGTACTCTAAAATTTCATTTATCTAATTGATTCTATTTTGTTTCTCTGTCAAAATATTGATAGGCACAGATCATCCGTTGAAATCTCGAGTTCAATCATTTTCATGATTACAATACTTACTTATTACTATGTAAACGAAAGTAAAAATATATAATTCGATGATTAAAGATATTACTTATTAACTATTGCTTTATATTTCCTTTTATTTTCTAATATGAATGTATAATTCAAATACTTTCCAATTATACATTCGTATGAGAGAAAAAAAAAAAAATATATATATATAAAGCAATAGTAAATAAGTTGTAATCATGCAAATTTTTGAACTCGGGATAAGTAAATAATAAAATTTAATATACATACTATTTTTAATGAAAACTAGGTATAAGTCAGGTGAATTCCAGTTTTCTTTTTGTAAATGTGAAAATGACAAGAAAAAGGTTAGGGGATGTTTGGGCATATCAGATGTTGTGTTCATCACATTATAGTTAGGTTGACCAAAATGCGGTGGTCCCTAATTGTCCGTATGTTTGCACTTGACCTGCCAGGGATTTCCCTGGTCGTGTATATGTGCTCGCATAGCTTTCATGTGGCTAACATCTATGCAATGCAATCCAATTAGCCAGCCCAATGGAAACGTGATGTAACATAATCGATTCATGTATATGCAATGAATTGCTTCAAAATGACATTGCCATATATGTATGTACTCGTATATACGAACAACCATCAAATAGCCATACATCATTTATGCACTCATCGTAATTATTAAAAATTCACTCGCTATCCATTTTTTTTTTGTTTGTATGTTATCTGTGACTATTACCTACTACATACCGCGTCATTCTCATTTTAATAGATATAACCTATAAATATATGGGTTAAAATCACAAATTGAGGTGTAATAAAGCAAAACATAGATTGTTTCTTTAATATTCACCTTATCAATATACTTAATATAATATTTAAGATGTAGGTACAGCTTTTCAATATTTATTTTCATTAACCAATACGCTCGAAACACGATCTCAGTCTCAGTTCTCAATCTATTGATGTCAAACTATTTGAGTCTATTTTGTTTCTATATTGTCAGGCATAGTTCATACGATTCATTAAATAGAATCCCCATACAGGTAGACATGCAGACGTCATTCCAAAAATAGTCACATTCGTTTCAGAAATAGTAAAATCGTGTATATCCATTGAAATTTTGAGTTTGAATTTTTTTATGAATTACTATTATTTCCCAATGCATCTTTCGGTTATTTATCCGATAGACATCTATCTTAGTCCCAGGTAAGGTGAAGAAAGACGGACGTTTTTTAAAAATGAATAAAGGAATAATAATCAAAATTCGCAAGAAAACTGGAATATTCAAGTTCATTTTGCTGTTTATATCGAGAGTCCATCTTGATGTGTTCACTCTACCATGTACTTCACTCGAAACGGTGTTCACTAAATCGTGATTCAACTATTATCTTCCTCTTCTTTGGAAAGATAAAAGGTTATCTAAGGAAACTAAAATGTTCATATTGATACATACCTAACATTATCTTTAAATTCTTTGAGTAATAGTGCCGTCTTTTCTGTGAGATTACAAAATGTCCCCAAGGAGAAATTAATCTTTCGTTTCTTTATCTATTAGAACTCAGTTTTGTATACATGATTGCACTTTTTCTTCAGCACCTTCATAACAATTGAAATGCTTTTCATTGTTGATAAAATTCCGCATATTTAAGATAATAGGAGCATCATCAACTCCGTGAAAATCATATTTATTGTTCCATTCTTTCGCGTCAGTGGACGAATATTTTAGGCACATTATTTTCCATTGTACGTCGAACACTTTATTGTTTATCATTCCTTAACAAATAAATATATTTTAATCGAATAAGATTTATATGATTCGTGCTAAACATAGTTTGTTTTATGCTAAGTTGCACATTTGTATTAGTTTGTTCGAGCACCCAGTTTGGGATGGTTTGTAATTGTATTATATATTTCTGTATTACGCATGCGGCGAACTACGATTAGTTTGAAACTAGTTTGATAATTTCTTTGCTTGATTGTTATGTTTCAAAGTAAATGTTAGACAGAAAAATTCAAAAATTGTAAGCCCGAAAGCTATAAAAAATATATAAAAAATTATATATATATTTTTTTTAAATCTATTCAAACGGTTGTAGGCATAGGTGCGTTGTATCTAATCTTGTAGCATGAAGAATATTTTGAAGCTATACATATAATAACTTGACTGGATGTGTCGTGCCCGTGTTAATTTTGAAAATACAACTGTATCTGAATGTAGAAATGAAAAACGGAATTGCAAGTTTATTACAAAAACTAAGTTTCAACGACAGAGTATGTTCTGTAAACATTACCGAAGTATTCGGTGAACCAAATTAACCAAAATTTAATTTGAAATGGTTGCGGTAGCAGTCAAACAAAATTAGAGCCAGAAGAACGACATGCCTGAAATTATAATATGTAACCTGTATGTGCTTGTTTCTTGTGTTACTGTTAAACTTTTGTAATATAACTATCAGTAAACACATGTTTTTCTATCGGAAATAATCTATATAAAATCTATTTTTAAACTCGATATTTTTAACTGGAATTTAATAAAAGATTGATTTGAAACCAAACAACATGGGAAAGCGCATTTATGTTTATATGGCTTCATCTGCTTCCTACACAGAAGTCCTGAGCGATTAGTTAGGTAAATAATAATTTTGTTGATGCTGCATATTCCAATAATAATTAAAAATATATTTTTAAAATCTATCTATTTGGATGCTTGTGTAATTTCCTCTTAATGTGATTATTAAGGAAATTATAATTTGAAATGCAGAGCTTATGATATATGTCCCTGTAAAATATAACATTTATTTGACAAGCAAATATATAAGATTTTGTTGTTTGCAATATTCGATCGATTGTATATTTCGCCTTTATTATTTATTTTTCATTGTATTCTGTAGCTTAATTTCCTTTCGCGATTCTGGTGAGTGGTGACATATTCATAAATAATGTTCTACATTTTGATTTTTGTGCTGGCAACCGTTTCACGCAGAAAAATCGTTATTTGTAAATAAACAGTTTGCAGTTTTCTAATCTCCGGACTGTCAGAAAACCTATTTCCTTCTAGAAATTGGCCATGCTTGTCAATATGTTTGTCCTTGAATAATTTACAAAATAGATTTATTGTTAAAGTTCGCCTAACACCGTAATTTGGCAATGCAAATAATTAATGATATTTTGGATTGGAATTGAATGCATATTAGACCAGAATTAGATACCGTCGGACCCTGACCCACAAAACAATATGATGATCTTTTTACTTTCTTTTACGAAGTAGTAAGTCTTGTAATCATGAAAAATTTTGCACAACTTTTGTTTCTTCAAAAAATATACCAGTTGCGAGAAAACTGCTATGAAAAATTATAAATTATCTTGTTTACGTTGCCATGGATTCGCATGTAGCTTAATAAATCAGCGCCTGTATTGACAGGAAAACAAAATAGACTCCATTAGATAAATGATATTTCAGTGAGCAATTGTGAAAAATAACATTGTTACGGCAATGTTTATTATTTTCCGCCCTATTTATGAAAAGATATTAGTTACAGTACCATTAAAATAATAATGATCTTACATCGTTTGATATTTGATAAACAGAGCTCACTAATTGGTTCCAAGAATATAAAAGCTGGTTTGATCAGAAACTCATTTTGAATTTGTATAAATAAGGGTATTCATATTCTGTTGAAATAATTATGCTTGGAATATTTATAACTAGTGAATATAAAGACATTCCAGGAACAGAGGCAAATAATACCTAGTCAATTATAGCAAATGGCAATCAGTGCGTGGGTGGTTCGTAATTACTTCAGTACTCGCAAAGTTCTATACTTGCATATTACATACGTGCGTAGGGGTCACAAATATCAGCAAAATTAGAGAGTGTAGTATAATTGTGACATTGTGGGCAATTATCATTAAAAATTGAAATTCTATAAAATTAGAGTGTAAACAAAATTCGTAATTATGTATATATATATATAAAAAAAAATCAAATTAAGGCCATGTTACCAATTTGCGAGTAACAAAACATTTTAATCATTGCTTAAATTTTAAATTCTACAAAATATAAAACAGTATTGTTTCGTGAGAAATAGAGGGAGAAAAATAGGGAATAATTTGGTATTTGTTGTTTTTAAATGTATGTGTCCAAATGGTAAAGTGAAATATATGATGATAATATTTTAAATATATTATATCTTTGTTTACAATTTGTATATTAAAAAAAAATATTATGTCGGATTTTTTACGATTGTAGTTTAAGTATATTACAAGGTTCTAAAGGAATTTTTTGATGCAAGGCGGGATTTGTGTGTTCTTTGTCAAGTTGGCAACATTGAATTATAATCGATTTTTATCATACGACAGAAAACAACGCGACAAAATATTATTCAATTTAATTACATGACATCATTCACACAGGCTGGTCTGAATAATGCAATTTAATTAAATTGACTAATATTTTGTCGTGTCCAATAGCATTTAAGAAGTATAACATGCAATAGTTAGACCTAACTTAACAATAATTTTCAAATATACTAGTTTATTCGTTAAATAACTGTATATGAAACTTTATGGGTGGTATATAGCTCGAAAGAAAACAGTCTATTGTGTAAACAAAAACTACAGCGATTGTGAAGGATTACTCTTGAGTGATAGATATAATAAAAGTTAAAAGATTACATTTAGTTATTTCACTCTTAAAAAACGTCCGTCTTACCCAGACTACGACAGATTTTTATATGAAATAAAAATAACAAAATTCATGTTCATCACAAACAATTTATTCTCGGTTCTATCTCTTTCATTTAGAATATATTTGTATATATGTATTGTACGTGACAGTTGAATATTGGCAAATCATAAGTTATTTTGATGAATTGCTATTGAACATGTATAGTGATTTCCAATAAATGAAAACGTCCATTCATACCCTCTTTAAAAAAATATTCAGAGAAAATAGAAATATGAATGTTTTATATAGTCCTAGTCATGTTTGCACTTTTGGTTGGTAGTCGATTCTCGTAACGAAATCCGAAACCATCAACGAAATATAATAAATAATTTAATATTTAAAGCAAGCACATGTCGCTTATTGTTAATAGTCGATACAGAATTTACACCTGAATTTGTGTTTTTAACCAATATATTTATACAAAAAGCAGTACCATATAAAAATAACTTAATTATTCACGTGCAATGAAATGTTTCAGATTATTATTATTATTCAAGGCCGTCAAAACGGTTGTTTCCATTAAAATTGCGACATCTATTTTTCTTTTGATCTCGTGTTTCTAAAAGGAATTACCTTTTAAAAATTTCGTATAAGATAATAACAATACAGTTATTACGATGCATGATATGATATGAACCGAATAATAATAATTAAAAAATGTAGACATACATACGTATATTCTGTGTGTCAGTATATGACATGCAAACTGCATTGCATTTATGGGAAATTTATATGCTGTTATAACGATATTTTATTAGTAATTACACTGCAGATAATTTACCGATGTGTTTGATAGTCATTGTGTTTCTTTTTTTTTTTTGTCAAAGAAAATTATTAGTTCTGCGAAATAGTAATATACGATGATCGTAAAATATAGTTACCTGTATTCCACGATCGGCTTATTTCCAAATTGAAAAAAATGCCGAGAATTCATTATGTTAAAAACTTAATATTGAAAATTCATTCACTGTTCACGGACAGTGAAAAAATGTACGTGGTTATATATATAATATTTATTTGGTTCGCTCTAATCAATAATTCAAAAAGTAACATTTTCTCGTGACCAATAGCCACTCTGACAACAAGTCGATCCAAATCATTCCGACATTTACGAAATAAAATTATTTATGTACATATATATATATTTACTAAAGTTTTCATTAATTACTTGCAGTAGGATTGTGTTAACTCGTAGCAAATATATATATATATATATATATATATATATATATATATATTTAAAATATCCATTTTGGCCGAATTGCCAATATAAGTTTACAAAGTTTTAATTATTATTTATACAACATGTTAAATTTGCAAGAAAATTTATTATAACTGATTTAAAAGAACAAATTTTTCGATTCCGTGTTTCTATTCAGAATCTAGTGTATATTTTCCTATAGAACATTTCATTGTATTTCATTTCTAAAAAAAAAAGCTTGAAATATATAGTTATACCGATGCAATCTGGCAGCATACATATTATATTTCAATTTTCAATCTGATTTTGATTTGTTACTAGCAATTTTAATACTCTTACATTGAATTCACCACCTTAATAATAATGGTAACTCTTTTTGTTTACACAAATCAATATTAACATATAACCAAGCTTTTATTATATCCTTTCAAATTCACAGAACTATATCAATTAATAAATAATCCTATCCATCTATCCTAAACCATCACAGTTGTTATTTATATTATTCTTATCTGTTTTGTATATATTTTGAAGTAATTTCATTATTATAATATTGAAAATTTATAACATTTATGTTGCAGACAGAATTGCTAGAAACATTATTTAAACTACTTGCACTAGGCCAATATCAGTATAAAAATTTTAAACCAATTTTAAAACTGGAAATCAAATTAAATCCGCTGTTTCTTTTCTTTTGCTATCTCGTGAGAAATTTGTAGTATTTTTACAAAAAAGAAAAAAACTGCAGTTAACATCTCATTTTCGAGATATTGACAAATATAAGGTTTTCTTCCGTGTTCTGTATAAGTCTTAAGTTTAATGTTTTTATAATTGTATTATAAAAAGTTCTAGCTGAAGAGCTACCACAGACAGACACACCGACAAATACTCAGACACACAGACATAATTTCGAAAATAATCAGGAACGTTTCAGGGATGTTCAAAACGTGTATTTTTGCATTTGTGGAAATTTGATAATTGATAAATTAATTTAAACATATTCTTCAAGTTGTAATACAATATTTACGTATGAAGAAATTTGGTGGAGGTGCGCTTAATAAGTATATTTATTAAGTCGTGTAAACATATTCTTGAGGTTATGTTTAATAATGTTAACGAGTTAAAGAAATTTGGCTATAGGAATTTCTTTTCAATTTCTTATATTTTCTAGAAGATTCGCTACTTTATATAATAATATTACTATACAAATATTAGGCAATAAAAATATCAATATTTTATGTATTTATATTCTAATATTTAATGTGCATATAAATCGTGTCCTGCGAGCTACAGTAAAACATTTAAATATGGACAAAAGTGTTGATTTATTTAAAAAAGGTTCAATACGCTCCTTTAAATTAACAGTAAAAAGGAAATAAAGAAAATCGAACGGTGTACTCGTGCAAAATCACAATATAGTTTTATATGCAAAGTAACTACGGTTAGAATTTTCGGCATCGCTTTAAGTGAAACTGAAAAGAAACAAAGATGGTGAACATTTTTACGGTCGACGCCAAGAACGAGCGCAGAGCAATATTCTTATGATTGCCACAATTTACACCGCGACCATGCACTGCAAACGATATTCCAAACTTAATGTGCGCGAACGGTTTACCCTACATTATTTTATTAAAATTGTATTGATTATTTCTCTCAAAAGGAGTACAACACGTATGAAACGGATGAGTGATGATTTTCCAGATAATTAAATAGATTTTGGTGTCACAAACGGAAATACAGCAATTTCCATGATGATATTTCGTAAACAATATTCATTATACATCATCATATATTGTTGTATATGTGTGTGCCTGTATTACAAAATCAACTTGATGATGAGATCAGTTGTGCAAAATTAGGAATATATCATCGAGTATTCAGTTTGGTATAGAATATAGGTCAACTCACACACACACACACACACACACATACATACATAATAGTAGCATGAGGGCCCTGTGGAATCAATGTGAACTTTGCGTGGTTGAGCGTATATACAAAGAACGCATAGGCATACTAACCAACTATGTATACCCAGTATTATATATATCATCTTGTTCGTAAAAATACTATAATATAGTACAAGTAGAATACACACCGTTTTAGATATGTATGCGACTAGTAGTAGGCTAGCAGGCCGGATAATCATAAGAAGATCTCAGCAGCTAGGGGAAATGATGGTTGGGTTGAAGGGGGAAGGACGTATCATGTGCTTCCCGTTTCATAGGGTTGTCCAGTTCGATTGACTAACCTTTTTTGTCAATGTGTGCTCACAATAACATTCCTCCTCCATGTTGCGTTACTGTTTAAGCGTAAAGAGTAGTAGAGCAGTGGAGCGATGGTGGTTGAGAGCGTGCCGCAATATCATCCCCATAGCAGCAGCGCCAACGTCTTCGGCGACGTCTTCCTCTAGATTGTACACCTTCTGGCTGCCTCTACCTGCCACAACACCCGCCGACCACACGATATATATACACCACTCAATCAAACACAACAAAACTGCGACCGTTGATATGTACACTTGATCATTTTGCGCCAGCCTTCCTATTCGCTATTACGGCGAAGCCTCCTTTATGTATATATACAATAATTTCGCACTTTTGTTGCAATATACCGTGTGTCAGTCCGCACCCGATGACCGTATGGGCTTGAAAAACTTTCGGATCTGTTCGTGGCAGTTCGTAAGTCACGAATCGGCGTACTTTAAGCTCGATGATCGCGGTGCGAAGTGGTGGTCGCAACGCTTGTTATCAGTGCGCCATGTGCGCATGCTCGCAAGCGCGATCTTTTCAAGCTTTCAGCTGCAGAACACTTTCGCCACGAATCCAGTGCCCAAATATGCAAGCCTTCTTTCTTCCTTTCTTCCTCGCAATCAAACGGCACACAAAACACGTACATACACAGCACACTCACTCACCATACACTGGACCACGCACAAATAGTCCTTCGTGCACCTAAATACGGGCCCTTCACATATATACACACATACATGTACTCGCTGGTGTCGTTCCCAAAGCGGCCGCAGCAGACGCGCTCATCAATGCAGCTTCGCCGAAAAGCACCGCGGTATCACAAGACGCTGCGACGGCACGGGCACGGGCACGGGCACGTGGCGACATCTTTTGGGAAACACCACCAACTTGAACAACAATGGGCCGCATACTTGGGATCCGGCCGCTTCTAGGACTTCCCCCGAATCAACATTTTTCGGATAGGTAATATTCAAGGTTGTCGACCCGCTGTTCGGCTGGCTGGCTCGCTCGCTCGCTGGCTGCTGGGAATCGATCCCACCGAAACTCCTTCGCCGTTCACGGCTCCACGTTCGTTGATGCCAATAGTTAGCACCACGTGCGATGGGATGTGCAATGGCCGACCACGTAACTTAATACCATTATAAAGGCCATCAATCCAATTAACGGCTTAGGGACATTTCGAAATACATTACGGCTAGATTGAATTACCTATATTAGCTTGAACTACATAATGATATGAAATTAGGAAGCATTACATTTCGAAAATAATAAATAACTTCAATATTTCTTATAACCACTAAAAAGGACATACAGGATGAATAATTTCAATTTGCAGGAACGACATTATGAATTCATAGTGTAATCAAAACTAATGTATATAAGCTGTAAGATTGATGAACATTTTCTTGCAATAAATTTGTCAATACTGTACTAGAGAATAAATTATAAGAGTTCTGGACAAACGGCATAAAAGATTATATGTATGAAAAGAAAGATAAAGCACGTGAAGTGCATAACAAGTTGAGAAACATGTCAAAGAAGGAAGATTACGGAGTGCGAAAGAAACGCTATTTTCTCTGGGCATCAATAATGCAATATTTTAATAAATATAAAGATTATTTCTCCTAGTTCCTCATCAAATAAATGTAATATTTTATCTCTGGTTATTTAGAAAAAAAAAAAAAAGTTTATGTATTATTAAATCAGTTTGTTAATGATAAAATATAAAGTAAAATATATTAAAATATCTTGATTGAATAGTTCTTTTTTTCAATATCTATATTGTGGCCATGGGTACGTATTAAATAATTGAATTTATGATAATCGTAGTATCAACTAATGTCAAAATTAAAGCAGGAAACAGTATTATGAGAGTTTTATCGGAATATCTGAATTCTCTTTTATAAGAAAACAATATAAATATAAAACAATATAAAAGAGAGTCTAGTGTAGAAGACTTCAGATTTCTATATATTTGGCAGTTATAAAAAGTTACTTATATATTGAAAAACACATCAATAAATATAGAAAAGAAAAAGAAGATTTAAACATATTTAATTTCCATCCGACGCACACTAGTTTAATAAAATTGAACAATACACGCCATCTGTTAACGAGCTTGAGGAATGATCCCTAATCGCCAGAAAGCTTTCTGCTGGTTTCCAACATTGAACACAGAGGGCTACAGCGACACCAACAAGTGAATTTTTCGTTAGATGGTACGAATTGATTCCGGTGAAGAAAATTGGCGGGAACACGATGATTAAACTATAAATTTAATTTAATTTATTGCGTTACAAGGAAATGAATGGCATCAGTACAGTGTAATAGGTTTTATCGATGGGAGACTCCGGGTGTCCCGCAGCGCGGCCTGGAAAACTAATTAACACGGAAAAGCTTCGAAGAGAACACATTTTCTGTTTACCTTGTTCTTTCTATAGCTTCGCAATCATATGTTTTATTATACTTTGGTTTCGGCAAACAAGTTTTGAATAATAATGATATGCGTTTTTACTGTCAAGTCTACCAGGTGTAAAAGGAACCATTCATGAAAAATTTCGAACTTGAGATTTTTACGGAAATACAAGTTTGAGCTTTACTGTATTTTTAAGGCCTTGTTTATTAAAATACAAATTGGTATG
The DNA here is from genome assembly GCA_933228885.1 of Leistus spinibarbis. NCBI lineage: Eukaryota > Metazoa > Arthropoda > Insecta > Coleoptera > Carabidae > Leistus > Leistus spinibarbis. Next base: position 3,361,410 of record OW121796.1, read on the forward strand.
GGCCGGGTTCAAATCACTAACTACAAGCATGCCACAAAAGCAGTTTACCGCTTGCATATCGCAACTATGGTCATCAATATTTCAATTAAAAAAAAAAAAAAATGGATTGGCCTGCACTCGACTGTCTTGTACGTTTATATATATATATATATATATATATATATATATATATATATATATATATATATATATATATATATATATATAGGTGTGTGTGTGTGTGTGTGTGTGTATAATAAGTGATTAGGAGCACTTACATAATGTCGCCAAGTTTGATACGTGTTTGAACGAGGGCGCATGACTTGTAGTCGGACAACGTGACGGCGCGTCGTCGTCGAGAATAGCGCGCGCTAGACAGCAACGGCGTATCCGCCAGTTCCGCACGTACCATCGGCGAGCTCCCGCGCCGTCGGGATGACATATGACGGCCTGCCACACCGCCTAACATGTTCCTGCTGCAAAACATACAAACATACGTATAGGTACACTCATTATTACATATTACATTTCGAGCGCAGACAAAGGACGCACTTCAATCTGTCACTGTTCTATCAGTTGGCAAACACAACTATACATACAATGGAACATAGTCACGTCATTGCATAATAACTGAAAAAGAAGCAAGTTCTTTTCCAGTTATTCTACAGTTCATATGACTTACAATATCCTTAATATGCTAAATATATTTCGTTCAAATTTACCTTCAGGGGAAATATGGCCACAAAGTCAGATACATATGTATGTATATACATCCAAGCATATGAGTTATACATATTTTTGGATTCAGGGCGACGCGACGAGACAAACACTTCTGATGTTAAGATTTTGGTCTTGTATACTATATACTAAGACGAGCTAGAAACATATTGCTGTTGAAAACTTAAAATTGATTTATTGCGAAACAGCGAATTTTTAAAGGGAGGTACCTATGTTATAGTTATAAAATTATAGAGACGAGTTGCGGTATCGGCTGCAAGATATGTTAATACGATTAATTAATTACAACGGAAAAGTTTATCTTACGATCATCCATCCACAAGACAACGTGTTCTGTCGGGTCAGAGGATCATTTGTACATCGAATACGTACAATCGCTAACTATTCATCTGGGCTGACGCTTGCACCGCCGTGCGTGTTGTAACTTGGATGAATCCTGCCGCGGTATAGCAGATTTAAATTTAATGAAATTTTCATAGGATATTGAATTAACAGGTAGATTCTAGGAAATATATAAAATGCACTAATGAAAACATAATTTATATTATTACGGATAAATCCCGCCGCGGTATTGCAGATTTAAATTTAATCAAAACTTTTAAAGGATATTGCATTTACAGGTAGATTCTAGGAAATATATGAAATGCACTAATGAAAACATATATACGTAGATGACATTATATACATAATATACAGATGGAATTACTCTGGATATGGAGCGCATAAAATTTCTTTGATGTCGTTTAGTTTGAAATTTTGCTAATTATTTTAATTGGAAGTTATATGAAAAACTAGGAAATACATTTATTCGCTGGGAGAATAAATAAGGTCTCGAGAGTATATATAAATATATAATTCTCCATGAATCGTTTCAGAGAATTTTCAAACAGATGTTTGAATGTCAGTGAATAGGAAAAACTGTTGATGATTAACTTATGAAACTCTAAACTATAAGGCCCGAAAGCAATTCTTCTACATATATATATATATATATATATATATATATATATATATATATATATATATATCCCAAACAAACTGTCAAACTAACTAATATTCTACAGGAATATTCTGAAATGTCCTATATTGACGACAGGCGCAGATGATCAGAATCCATGGCAAAGTAAACAAGATATGTATGATTTTTCGTATGCGAAATATTAATATCTTTTATTATGAACATAACTATTTTTGTCGTGTGTAACCGTTCTAGTGATATTGGAGGTAGAACAAAAAATGCATAGAATAAACATGCATTTCCGGTTGAATATTCTTATCAAAAATAGGAGGTGCACATCTGCGGCATATACAAGTCTAAAGTTTCAAATTATTATTATTTTACATTCGACAGTTTTGGCTCTAGAGGGTTCACACACAGACAGCCAGACAGACAGACTTCATTCCGAAAATAGTCACATATCTTGAGTTCGAAATATTTTATGATTACAAAACCTACGTATTAATTCGTATAAAGAAAATGAAAATGGATTTAAGGACCCTCAAAATGGATATATCCATTAAAATCTCGAGGTCGATTTTTTTGGTGATCCCTATACTTACTTATTACTTCGTAAAAGACAGTAGATTAGGCTTGTTACATTTACAATCGTAGATACAATTTAAATCAAAATAAACTATTAGTATATATAGAGGGAGTGACAGCATCAGAAAGTCAAGTGTTGGAAAAATTAATATTATACATACATTTTAAACATTGCAAATCGATTCGTTACGCCTTCTGCGACGATATGAGTTACAATACAAATGAGCTACAATACAAGTCTATGAACTTCTTTACATAAGCGAGTCGCAAATATTCGCATTTACATAATTTTTGATGAGATTTCGTTTTCGAGTGCAGATCAAGTCAAGTTTGTAAACCACAACGTTTGTGAAGTTAGTACGTGCAGGATTTCATGATGGCTTATTTGTATGCATGGCCGGAACAACGGGACGTCAACAACGCGTTGATTTTCTTCATCGCGAAACACAAGTACGTTGCACGAGTGCTTCAAATTCCCACAGACTTTATAATCATTACTGCACATGTACATTATATGGAAGCATACATTTAAGAAACTAGCCTCAAATGGCTAAAGGCAAGGGGTATAGTACTTGGGGCGGAAGGATGTTTGGATCTTGGTCTTAATTGTGGAAGTCAATTCAGAAAACGCCGTCATCGTGTTCGGCAAACAATGGAACCAACAAATTGCTCTCAGCTGACATGTGCAGTCAGTGTAGGTGGTACATAGAAAATCGCTGTAAAACATCAAGAGATATGTTTGTTCTATTTAAATTTACATATGACCATTAAAAAAAAAAAAAAATAATAATAATATTGAAATATTTAATAAAAACAATTCTATTATTCATAGCTGTGTTACGAATTGTTTTATGTCCAACAATCAAGTGTGTTTGAATTATAATTTCAAGAATCAGTATTTCTAAAACATTTAAACTCACCAAAAAAAAAAAAAAAAACATTGGCTATAAAAATGTTTTCTTAATAAGTTCTTATTGATTATAAGCGAAGGTATTACATGCGCGCGAGTTAGAGTATAGTGGAATTTCCCGTTTGTAAATAGTAAATTGAATGCAAATTATCTGCCGTGATCTGCACAAGATTTTCATATAAAAATCGGTTGTGACCAACACAGAACTTTCTTTTACTTAGTTTTCATTAGAAATATATATTCGTATATTCAATATAAGTGTTCACAGACACACAGACACACAGATCCCTATACAATTACTTCGTAAAAGAAAGCAAAAACTGATAAAACATATATATGGTTGCTATAGAAACGTCTATGAATTTTAAATGCGTCTTTCTTACAAATAGTAAAATTTTTAAGCAAACTTTTGAAATAAAAGTTCAATATTGTTAATTTAATCTAAAGAATCGACAAGAATAAAAGCTAATTGTGCAATTATCTAATGAGCTGTTATCGCTAATATATTTTATGGTCAAATACGAAATTTCGCTGTTCTTCATGCAGGTGCATCATTGGGAACATAGTAAAGTCGTACTTATAGAACTTCGAAGCGCCATTTCATCATAATTTTATATTTGAAGTTATAATGCTTCTCGTTTTATTCGAAGCTCTATGGCTACGCGGTCGAAAAGGATGACGTGCATACAGAATTCTATACACTTGCTATGTCTATCATATCACATCTCCACATTCAACTTACGCGCTAAATTTAATATTTTAACTTAACATTTCATGTACATCATATTTTCCATCAGGTGCTTTTAGAAGTTACGTTAATTAAAATTAAAGCATTCATGAACAGAAGCGATTGTTTATATATAAATATATATATATATATATATATATATATATATATATATATATATATATATATATAAATATATATAAATATATGGCGAAGACAGGTTGCTGTCATGGGGGAGGGTGGTGTTGTGGTTGTGTTATGAACATAATAACAAAAACAAATTTGGCTAGGAAGCTGAGTTAACTGCGATTTTAATATTAAGGAATACACTTTGTTAGTTTCAAAAATATTAATTATGCGTATAAAAAGACTATTGCGAATATAACTATTACCAAAGAGAATAACTTATATTTGTATATAGTTTATTCTCTTTGCTATTAGTTATATAAATTTTGGAAATAATTAGACAATGTGTTCTTAACTATGTCTCGCATATGACACTGTATCTCGTATTTTTATGTTATTCTTTAATTTAAAATAAATATAGTTTTTATGATTATTGGGAGCTTGTTTTTCATATCGCACCTCGAAACTTGATATTGTAATAAAAATGATAAATAGGGTAACACTACAATAGAGTTCCAGTTACAAGTTTAATGTAACACCCTCATTTATTATCGTGATGTTAACAAGTTTTTTATGTTACAGTATATATATATATATATATATATATATATATATATATATATATATATATTTCAAGGTTATACTACACGCACAAAAATCATAACTATTATAAATTTTGATATTGAATATGTTTATTTTTTTCTTTGGAATGTGGGCTGTATATTACTATTTATTTAACGAAATATGTAGGATATTACGGTTGATTTTACCTGTTGTTAAAGTTGTATGTAGATGGATGGTAGCCGACGATATTTAACCACTGAACCTTCCTGTATGACACTTTATTTCATTAACAGCAATCATAAGGGCATATACGCATTACACACTGTAAGCGACGGCCCACGGAATCCTCAGTAATAATAATAATACAGTATTTAACTGTGCACAAGAAACATCACAGCCTAAGCAACTAGTGCTTAGGTCTGCTAGAACCTGGCCCCGCTCCACAGACTTGCTGTGGGAAATACGGGAATTGCCAGAGGGATCTCTCCTCACAACTAGCTGTTTCCGTCAACGAGTAGCTTGCCTCCGCCGCGGGACCTTACGGCATCGTGAGAAAGAGTAAAACTCAGTCTCCACCTTCGAAGGTACGAAGGTAATCGTTGTACTCCACACAAACTAGTTGTGTGAATCTACAAGAAGCTTGCATCCGCCATGAGATTAGCATGGTATCGGGAGAAAGAGTTGAAAGTCGAGTGAAACTCAATCTCCACCATATCTCCCCGGAGGTACGAAGCGATACGTTGGCCTCAGTCCTGAGGATAGACATTAAAGTTGGCAGGTAAAGGCACCGCTGGCAACATACCGGTAAATATATGTGCTACATCGCTGGGCACTTTCTCGACTATCCCCCGTATAAAGCGGTTTCCAGGCCAGCACCGATACAAAGGTTAGGTCACCACCATTTACCTATACATATGATTGCAAGAATATAAATATATAATCAGACAGACTTGACTCGCCGCTAATATTCTCCATACCAGATGCACAAAACTATATTATATAAAAACACTACCATTCTCATTGAACAGCAAAACTATACTGACAGAGAAATATCATAACCAATAGGTACTACGTAATCCCTTCGACCGCCTCTGACCAGTCTGTGTATTTCTTACAAGAAACTGATATAAACGCGTTGCATAATGCTATACTAAAAATTGCCGCTGACAACGACGATTAAAAAATCGCTATGAAAATTGCTATGTTACATTCACGTTTCCCTAGTAACAACCACACATATTAATATTATTTAATGGCAATGATAGAATGAACATTAAGCAAAATAAAGTAATATTATATATAATACATACTAGAAGTATTAGAAAGTCGAGTGGAGAACATTCCAGCGTTTTTCTTTATATTATACAGTTATGTAATATATTACCCTAGTTGTATAATATTAGTATATACTAATAGTACCTATATGTTACCTTTGTGCTCCAATTGTCACACACACAAACACGTACGCACAAAAATGTGATAATTGATTTTGGGAAGCGCTCGGTTAAAATCTGCAGCTCGAACATTTCCATGACTGCAATAGTTTGCTATATATTCCGTCCATGCAAGTAAAAAGGAACAGTATATTTGTTTTCTTCTTGTGATTGTGTTATTATATTTGCACTGGTGCGTATTGATAAGTTAAACATTTGTGACAACTGTGAAATATTAAAATATTTTGAAAGAATCGTGCTTCCTACAAGAAGATGGAAATAAATAAACACAACTGTACTGTACATCGTACAATAAATGTTTTTTAGAGATGAAACATAAAGAAGGAAATCAAGTACAATATATTTGATAGAGAAATGTAAAGTGATGTAAAGTTTGCCGTTTACCTAACTTTTACTTCGGTTACCAACCACTTCCTTTTATTAAATTATTGAGCATTAAATATAAGTATTTGAAAATGTTATTCCTGGGAAAAGTACTATAAATATTAAAAATTCAGCAGCATAAAGCAACTACATTTTTAATGATTCCTCTTTTACACAGAAAAGTATTTCCATTATTATTATTGTTTTTGAAAATATATTTTGTTAATACGTAGTATATATAAAAAATATATGTTCCTATATGATAAGTAAATGTAACATAATTAATAGTTTAGCTTTACTGTTACACAAAATGTATATTTTTACTATCTTATACGCTTATGTATAAGAAAGTATTGTATGGTATTGTTTGATGAAACACTTTTGTAAAAACGTAAAGACCCGTTTTATTACGATATACACTCTGGGCTAGAATTGAAACGAATGGAACCTTAATAGATGTGCTGAGAAACAACACTGAAAGGGAAAAAATATCATTAGATTTCATTAAATACAGTAAACTAATCAGTATTATTTAAAAGAACTTCATCAAGTGTCACTAGTCTGCGGCTATTGCTACCGAACCGATTATGAACTATTCGGCATCACCAAGATAATTTCCCATAATATCGCTAATATTTAATTGCAAACTAATTAGTTATGGTCGCTCGAGTTTAAATACATGAAACTATAGTTGAAAGTTCAACATATTACAAAAAGAAAAAAGTCATACCCACCAGTTTTCTTTATTAAGTACGTGACAAATATGCAAACTTCACCTCTATGAAAAAATATCAAGGCGTCAAACTTTTGTAGTCTATTAGGGTTCACGGTTGTATATTGATAGTTGTTTATGCAACGTTGTCACTCTTCTTATGCTCATATTTTGATCCCTACAGGTGTATACTATCCGTTTCACTCGATTATCAAATAGTGAGAACTATTTTACACCCCAGTCCGGGAACCGCACCTCCAACTGGTTTCGCTAACCCAGTGTGTATACTGCGGGTTAAAAATATCAGTCGTTAAATGAATTGTTGCCTAATACATTTCTTTTGAAATTGAATCTATCAAATTGATTAGACGGCATTTCATATTTATGACAAATTATATTTTTCATAATTGTTGTGCGTAATTGTAAGATTCGAGTATCCATAAGATTATCACTATTATAAACACTTTTTCCATTTGAGTAATCACTGTAAAGCCCAAGTGCTGAGCGAGCGCCTGTTTATTAAAACACACGTAAAACACACATGACCGTAATATTTGATGAATATGTGATAACTAATACACCATTGCTATGTACCGATCCTGGCTACCAAATATTGTCTAAAATAGTGAATTGAATCAAAAGTTTATGTATCCATAAGTTGGATGTGTGCAACAACAAAGAATTTTCTTACTTTGAGCACGGATGCTTTCAAGTTGAAATTCAGTTAGGACGAGACACTTGTTGAGTCCGTGAGCAATACTAGGATAGTGCCTACCTGTTGCTTATTTTCTGTGACGTCGCACTGCCACAGCAACTTGAACGAAAGATTGTACGTGTGACATATGGACACAAGTTACGAACTTATTTTTCTCCCAAATGCATTTCGAAATGTTCTATGCGTGCACAGACATAGCGCACTTGTAATATTTTATTACGTTATTCAACGTCCGTCGCAACAATATGTTTTGATTTATTAACATAAATAATTGTTTTTAAAAGGATAACTGTTGACTGTTGAAACAAAAAATGATAATTTTGTTATAAAATTAAAAATTTAGCCGGTGCGCCATCACTATTTTTCAATGTGTTTACTCCAGTATGGCAGAACTTTACATCCACTCAAAAAGTATGGTAGACCTTATTTTCCATATGTTTTATGTCTCTTACAAGCAGTACAAATTATTTTTTAGGTGCGCTATCACGAAAACTCAAGGAAATTTTGACAATTTCTACTAAACACCCAGCGACCTCCATCCACCGTACAGTTACCATACTTATATTTCATACATTATCATCCTAAATGTAACAACGAGACACAATTCAAGCGTTGCTCGATCACGAGATTTTTTTTTTTCACTGACACCCGTACATTAGTACGGGTGCAAGTGAAAAAAAAATGTATATTATAAATATATATATATATATATATATATATATATATATATATATATATATATATATATTTTGATATTATTAAACAATAAAATATATGTAATTACTATTCAATGTTTTCTATTTATTTAAAACATGCAAAATAAATTATATTTGAACTTCAGTAATGGATGTAAATGAAAATGTGTAACCACCATTTAAATTTTATTAAACCAGTTGTATGCAAATTGGTGCATGCAATTATTGTTTATTTGTAAAAAAAATTCTAAATCATCATTATACATAAATTGAGAATTATATTTAATAATTTTTCCGAAGCGACGTATTTTAACTTTTACAATTCGCGCAAATTGAAAAGTTTCAGTAAAACCAGAGTTCGCTGTGTTGAATTTCAAGTAGAATGAAAAAGTTTGCAGTTTATATTAGAATTTTAATCGGTTTTCCTGTAATCCAGGACGGTCTCTTGGTACTAATTTCAAATTGATAATGCTGCACAATCAAGGAAATAAAAATGACTCTACAACAAAAACAAGATTTTGAAAAATTACATTTTCTTGAAATTGTAATTGGGATTAAAGCTGTTTCCAGAGACTGAAAAGTGAAAAAAGTAATTTAAATTTAATGGTCTTAATAACTTTAAATCTGCAAATAATTCGAAATAACTAAAATGGCTTATTAAATGTTGAAATAACTGATATTACAGTTGATCGGGGATATGACTTCTATTTTATTGTTTCTCCATTTTTAGCAACTATTTTGTACACACACACTCACATACCTCATACCGAAAACAGTCAGATTCGATTCAGGGATGGTAAAAGAAAGTGTATTTTCGTTAAAATATGGAGTCAAAATAAAATAATGATAACTTTATTATACGTATATTCACAAAAGAAAGTAAAAATATCAACAGTTGACAATTTCAAAGATATAAATAAGCACTAAAATATCTTATATATTTTAAATATTAAGGAACATCTTTTCAAAGTCGAGTAGGTACACATTTAAGAACAGCAAATTTAGTGTGTGTTTTTTCAAAAGAATATTAATATATTATTGTGCTTACGTTTTGCCTCCAGCGTAGAGTTGTTTTCTATATAAAAGTCTTGCAAATGTTCTGCCCTATATAATATGTACAATAAAAAAATACTTTAATATTTTTGTACGTTAGACGCACTCAATTTAAACCCTTTCATAAAATACACGTGCAACTGTGTTCGTTTCGTGGTATACCTTTGAAATAGAAATGATGACAAAGAGATTACATCTACAGAGATAATAATACCGACATAGTTCATTATGTAAAACATTCGTCGTTCTAACTTTATACAAATTCTCAGTCTAGGTATATTCTATTTCTGTTTAATACCTGGAGTTAATTGCATTAGCAATTTTCGGCTAGCGACATTGAAGCTTACAATAAGTCTAAGTAGGATTCATATTTTTTACGTTTTGTCTAAAAATATTCCAAAAGAAAGGTATGCATTTATGAGGTATTTGTATTTCTATTAGAAAGCAATATATTGTTTAAACATGTTTAGTAACAATTCATCAATTATTTCGATTATTTCATATAAATAATAAATAAACAGCTATCATTACCCCGAAATTGAAAGACTTGTCGTTCTATCCTAGTCCGGGCAAGGCGAGGAAAGACGGACGCTTGTTATGCATGAGTAAATCAAAATTATAACGCTAATGCTAAAAGTTTGGAAGAGAATTGTTTTTTTTTCTATACATTATCAACTTTACTGAAATGATATTTTCTACTTTCAAAATGACGTCTCTGTGTGAGTGTGTGTAATTGGTAACTTGACCTCCTTTTTATGATTTATAGGATATCTAACGAAAGTATCTTGTTAAAAATTCGTTGAATAAAGTTCACAATTGAATTCTATATATAAATATATAGGTACGCGAAGTACGATCACGGTTGATTGGTTGGTCAGGTAAGCACGACGCGACGCTGCGAACCGTTTCTCGATATTGGTTTTCTATACAATATTATTCGTGGTATACGCCATATAATTACTACGTTCTATTGATATAGCTGCTGTAGCATTCAAATAAAAAATAAAAAATAAAGCTGGAGTGACCATCGGTCGACCTTCTTGTACTTTGTCTCTCTATAATTATAATAATGCATTATTTTGTTATAAACAAACAGATACACCTATGTGTATATTATGTCTATACATAATTCCGAAAATAATAAAATTTGATTCTGGGATGGAAAAACAATATTTCCTGTAAAACCACTAGTTCGAAATTATTCATGATTATAATACTTCCTTTTAGACTGTGATCAAGTAAGTGAAAAACCGATATTCGTCACTTGTATTTCTAATTACGAACATTTACATAACTCAAATATTTGGATGTATGTGATATGTTTGTAACTTCGGTAACATGATACTATTCTATATATTTTATTCAAAATTTTAATTGCAAAACTTTTATTAAATTACAGAGAACTCATAGGGAAAAAAAGTAAAGTGGTGATTCTAATAATTGCTAATTAAAATTAATAACTAGTTAATAATATGTTATAAATGTAACGTGTTATTGGCGTTGAAATATATTGGAAAAATATAAATCTTGAAATTTAATTAAAATTACATACTAATTTATAATAAAATAATGAAATACGAGGAGTTATACAACGAAAACATATATAATTGGCATTACAAATCCGAATATAATACCGTAATATACGCCGTTTTATTAATCGCAAACTGGAAGAAACCAGAGAGCTGCTTTGTATTTCAATATAGCTTGTAATTCCTTTGGAAAAGCTAATGCAATAAATTGAATGGCGGCGACCGATCAAGTAGCTGAATAGCTGAAGTAATGCGCAACACTTTTTACTTTCTTTTACGAAGTAATCATGAAAAATGTCGAACTTGAGATTTCAACGGATATACACGTTTTGACCTTCCATGAATCGAATGTGACTATTTTCGGAATGACTTCTGTGTGACTGTCTGTCTGACTGTGAACGTTCTAGGGCCAAAACTGCCGAACGTAAAATGGAAAAATTCAAACTTAAGAACATTCAAACCGGAAGTGCATGTTTACTCTTTGCATATTTATTCTATCTCCAATATCACTAGAACGGCTGCACTAATGGCAAAATTATTTATGTTCATAATGAAAGATATGGATATTTCGCACAACTTTTTTTTAAAAGTTTCTTCAAAAAATGTATCTGTTACGAGAAAACTGCTACGGAATATTATAAATATCTTGTTTATGTTGTCATAGTTATACATGTAAATATTCAATCGTAGACTTTGACTGACAACATATTGCTTTATGCAAATTTCGAGTGAATTGTATATTGATAATAGCAACACAAATACAAATGATTATATCAACAATTTTGTGAAATATCATACATATTGAACAATTTTAGAGTTTGGGTTTAACAGTTTGGACGTGAATAATATTTTGATTGATAATTTAGCGGAAATAGTACTTCAAATCCATTATAAATTGGTACAATTTTCCAGTTATTCATTAATTTAAGGTGAATTTTATTTTTGTTTTGTTTCTGTTGGATTATTATTTCTAATGAAAACTACGAAAAAAAAGTCGAGTGCAGACTTTTGTTTCCATAATTAAAGCGGAACGATGCATGGCGAAATGGTGGGTTAACAATTTTCATGTAGTTCATGATGTGGCGTCTAGATTGACTATAAGTATGTGCGATATCTCTGACAACGGTTTCCGAGTAGTATTCGCAGCGCCGGCGCCGCCAACGTGACGCTGATTCAAGGTATGAGAACAGCATTCAATTATTAAGTATTTAAAGCTTCGTGAACATATTACATATGCATCACGGATTGAATGGAAAAATTCAATGAATAAGAATCAGAACATTGAAGATAGTTAAATTTCTATAAAATTTTGTGTAAAATTTTTTCGCAAAATGAACTAATTACTAAAAAATTGTCTTTGAAAATAACCATGTTACATTTATGCTTCCTTAGTTATCGCACATATTGATATATATAAATATATATATATATATATATATATATATATATATATATATATATATATATTTATATATATATATGTATATAGTTCATGGTAAGGGTAGAATAAGGTAATATTATATTATATAGATAGTGGATGTATAAGAAAATTGAGTGAAGGCCACTCAAGCAAGAGTAAACTTTTATTTCCAGTTGAAATATCCTTTTCAAAGATAGAAGGTTTTCTTGCAAGGGATATAGAAATCTTAAAACCAAACAACATATTTCTATGTTCACGGTATTGTACTGTAGATCACATACACAGATGTCAATGTGAATATAGTCAAAATGAATGCAGGGACCCTTAGTACCGATACTTCTATAAAAAATTCAAGGTCGATTTCTTTGTGATAACAATATTTTCTTTTATATATTATGTATAAAAAAGTAAAAGCAACGCTTTTGTAAATGCATAATATAAATGATTGCGAACGTTTTCCCGAATTAAGTGTCGTAGTTAGTTCGTGCGCAAACGCAGATTCTCGATGGAGTGGCGTTAGACGTCGAGGTATTAAACCACACGGTTCGTTGTGTACGTTGTTCTGTGATAGTCACGATGCTCTTTTTCTATCTTCCTTCGTCCTGTCCCTGTCCCGTACAACTAGCATAGAACGAGGCACTCACTAGCGGTACTGCGCGATATGTCGCTTGAGTGATGGCAGCGCAGCGGCCGAACCAGACCGGCATCGGTAGCTGACGGAGGTCTGCCTCAAGAATCGATCCCCGGTGAATCCGGCTCGGCTTGCCGATATTTATAGTAGGAACAAAAGCCAAAGTCAGTTGCAATTGCGACTTGCGATGCTGCTAGCGCTACGCAGCGAACTGGACACCTGTTCGCACACGGACTATACACATTTTTACACTTCACATTTTATTTCCAGTGTATATTTATACATAAAACCACCGCACCAACACTCAAAATAAAGACGTTATTGATAAAAACACAAATTAGGTAAACAACAGCCTTAGAGAATTAATTTTTAATTAATGGCAGTTCTCAACATATTTCCGCCATAAAATTTATATGATTTGCAACTCAATTTGAAATCATACATGTGTGCATCAACAAATCGAACATTTGATTGACATTAATCTAATTTTAATTTGCTCCATAAGTAAAATTTTATTACCAAAGCGGGAAATTTTCTTCTCATCAACGTAAAATGAAACTATTAATACACCACTTCATCATAAAAATCAATCAATACGCGGTTATTCGGTACGAAAAAAAACCCTATATATATATATATATATATATATATATATATATATATATATATATATATATATATATATATATAAATATAATGTACTGACGCGATCCTGGCAACCATAGCTGTATCTCACTCATCTGTCAAAACTAGTCGACATAACTAACTATTTAAGAATGAGTAAGAGAACACTTTATCCGGTGATAGTTATCAGGATTCCACCCGTTGTGTATTGAAAAGTAGCAGACATTATAAGTATATATTAATTAGATATTTAAAACAAGAAATTTACTAAAATAATAATTAAATAATCAGTTGTGGCCAACACAGAACTTTCTTTTACGTTTTTTATAGTTGGCATATTTTGTTTAGATGTGATAGAAAAATTTAAATGTTAATTTCACGAAATTTCTCGAGCATTGACATACGAAATGTTTTCTTTCAATCCCATTGTAATCGTCATTCATTCTTATTTTTTCATGCTTTCTCTGTTCATCTCTCTTTCATTCCCAATGTATTCGTCATTCATACGTCTAATTTTCTTACTTTCCCTGTTCATATCTCTTTCCATTGTTTTGTATTCTGGGATTTTTCTTTTCTTTGCCATGCAAATTTTCTGCAATTATTCCTTTTTGCCCATCCGAAAATAAATCATATTGAATAAAAGCCGATTCAAACATATAATTTTCGAGATTTAACATAATTTCTCGAGCATTGATATACGGAATGTTTTTTCGTACCATTATACAAATTTAATATCACGAAATTTTTAAAACTATTTGTATATATTGTTTTTTGATGTTTACATTGTACATTTAATATATATTTAATAAACAAAGATATTTTAATATTAGTTAACTTGGATTAATAAAGCAATTAAATTTTTTGTTAGAATTGCAGAAGGCACTACATTACGTCACTTATTTGTTCAATGTAATTATTATTATTTTTATTAGGTATATAAAAAGATGTCAGAATAAATAAATACAATTTTTTAGTGAATGGTACTATATAGTAAAAAAGAAAATTTTTGAAATAAAACTTATTCAAAATTAGAATGTCTTGAGTTTGAATATCTATAAATTTTTCTGTAACTGCAGCCATTATTAAGATAGTTAAAAAATGACAGGAGTAAACGAGCACTTCCGATTGAAATATCCTTTACAAAATAAGACCTTTTCTATTCTGGAATAAACAAATTTTAAATTCAAAACAACATATTTTTACGTTTAACGGTATATGCTGTAGGGCGCTCACATACACACACTCGAACACACACACACACACACACATATATATATATATACATACATACACACACATATACAGACAGACTGACAGACAGGCACATCGACATCATTGAAAAATTGTTAAAATGGAGTCAGGGACTTTCAAAAGATTTTTTTGGTGATTCCTACTTATTTACTTTATAAAAGAAAGTAAAACTCTGAAATGGCAACTCCAGCCTCTTTTAATTTTTCATTCCTTTGAGGTAAAATTAATTTTCCGTTTCTGTACCAAAACTTGGTTATATCTTAGTTGTGTATGTTGAGCTTGGGGACAGTTGGAATAAGGCTCTTTAATAACATCATTCGATATATCAACGGCTGCCACAACTTCTAAATTGCTTCTCTTATCGGTTATCCTGCACAGCGTTGTGTCAACGCACTATGCACCTACTGTTCTATTTCCGGCCAAATTAACTGAGCTGTCTTCTTTCAAACAAAAACAACATCATTTTTTCATATTTTAACAATCTGTTGCAACTTACTAATTACTGTTCTTATGTGGAGTACCCAGATGGTTCAACTTTTGACATATCTCCCAGCGTTTTGCTGAGAGGCCTATACGCATACGATAAAAACCGCCATGTTTTATTATTCCTGGAACTTTGTGGTAATTTTATTATAATAATATTAAACTTTGTTTTTGAGATACAGTTGCTTATAGAATTTAAAAAAAATTGAAGTGCCTTTCTATCGATTTTCTTTTACTTAGTGTTCTCTATATATAAATAATATAGCATTATTGTGTTTTAAATTCATTTTACTATTACTACTAAACAATATCAATAAGTATGGTAACTAGGGAAACGTAAATATAACTTGGTTATTTTCAGCGGCGATTTTTCTTTGATTTATTATATTAAAAAAGCGATCTACACATATAAACTCACATACAAACATGCACATAAACAAATACATCTGGGTGTTTATATACATAATATTGAAATATGAAGTGTTCCGAGTTGAGTCTAATTATACTATGTATCGAACCGTGAAAGAACGGTGAGCACGTTAGGGCGTAAGAGATAATTCGGGAAATGGTAAGGAAGTGATGATAACAACGTTAATAGAGTATATGATGGAAAATCCCCCTTACTATAACGTACTTAGCTTTATCATAACCAATATACTATGTTCAATAGCAGAAAATGTGAAGTCTATTTATTTCACATTCATGTTCAGTTTAAAATATTATTTTAACTTGTATTTCGATAACGATTATTATATATATATATGTAATAAAATATATCCTATTGGATATATTTTATAATATGTTATAAGAAAATTATAAAATATAGTATAGAATCTGCATTGTATTCGAACAATTTAAATTGAAAACCATTCATAATGTTCTAATATATGACAATGACGATGCCTGATTGACAATACTGTAAACTCCATGCAGATTACTTCAATTGTCACTCGTTTAATCATGATCACATCCATATACATGTAAATTCCTCGATGCATTACACCATATTAACTGCACCGAGTAAACGCTATTCATCCGCCGACCTATTCAGGATGAATACGTCTAAATAACAATGTCATATTTTGATGTGTATATGTATGAATGTACTGTACATCGAAGTACTTTCTACTTATCTTGATGTTCAAATTTAATGCATTTTTCATGTGTTGTAAATAGATACCATTTTACATGCATTATTTTATATACATAAATAATTGTTGTCTGTTATTAAACGTGTCAGCGATTTTCCCCTAGATTATATTTCTATTTTAGTTTTCTAGCGGTAATTAAACAAAAAACATACATAAATTACAACAATTATTAATAGAGAGTAAATATGTACTGTTTGAGGTTTTCAAAAAATGTTTACTTTTAATTTGCAGTGTCGTCCTACACTGAACTTTCTACTACATATGGTCACTTATTGTTTGCCTCATCATTTCAATGCCTGCGTTTTATCAGGATATTTTCCCATACTTGCAATCATAATTTTAATATTTTATATATTGTAACATCTCACGGAATTGCAGTAAAGCAGCTTCTAGTCTGGTGTAGTGCGTTGTCTTTGAAATGGTATCAATTAAGTTAAACACACGAATAAACACGTCATTTGCTTAGACGTACCTACCGCAGGGCTTCTTGGTTGAACGGTAAACTTTGCTTACGCGTAGATAGAGTTTTGGAGCGCTTGTCGGTGTAGGTCCTATTACATTTGCCCTATTTGTCTGCGCCCAAAATTTGTATTGCCCTGCGTCTACAGCCTGGGCCAAAATAAATTGACTATAGAAAAACTTCATGCTCAGAACAGCATGTATGTATGTATGTATTCTATGACGCAATTTTAATGAATTTATTAGGAAATATTTAACATAATAATAAAACCCTTTACCACAATATATTTTATAAGCTAAATACGTATTTTGACAACTAAGTCAACATCAGTAGCAAGGAAATAGGAGAAATAGGAGGAATATCTCTGGGTAAAACAAAAACCAAAATGTGCTGCTCTTTACCAGGATATCAAGATTACAATGTTTGGAAATATTTGTTAGAATAATCATTTAATTTAACTTTTGCAATATTTTTGCTAAAATTTATAAAAATTAAGGTGTTATTGATTGAAATAAAAATTAAGAAAACGATTTCCTTAATCAACTATTGATAGAAATACGCGCAAAGTTAAGCAAATGTGTTTTTGAAAATATTTTAGCCCCTAAGAAATTGATGTTAATGCCATCTGTTGTTTAAATAATGTACTATCCATGGTAAATCTGTTATTACCGTAGATATTCCTAAATTTATACAGACAAAACTTTCCCCATTATTTAATACACATATATCAATGAATTTTTATAGAAGATTATAGGAATTTATGTACAAATCACAGGTCATTTATCATTTTCAAGCAAGTTTAAATTTCCCAATATTTAGAAGAGGACAGAAGTTTGTTCGAGAATTTGACGTTGATATATTGCTTATTTCAGAATGTGTATTCAATAATGACAACAGTATTACGAATACATAATAATAATTGAATATCTATCTAAATTGACTGTTTTTTTAGATTGCCTTATTTATCTAACAAACGACGAAAACGATTTTAGTTTCTGGCATAGTATGCATGAAAGGAACTATAGTGTTCGGTAGTGTGTTTGTAACATTCTCTGAATAAATTAGTCATAGGTACAACGCACCTAAGCGATCAGCTCGCCTTTTGGTTAGAATCAGCGAAAAACTAGTAGCTAGCATAACAATAACGGTGTTTGTTATTTACATTTTATATTATTTTTGACATTTCTTATTGTTTCTACGCTTAAAACTGAATATATGAAAGAATATTATAAAAGTTTTACAATTTCCTGTAGATTTCTTTGATAAAAAAAAATGCGAATTTAGAAATTCAAAATTATGATTTTTAATCATTTTTTATGGCGATTGGGTTACCAATATGAAAAATCTTGTAGGCATAAAATATTGTGTAGAATATTTGGATATTTTAATTATTTTTCTAAGGGCAGCATTAAAGGGGAATCCAAATTTTGGGGCCCTATAACTCTGGAAATATACGGGCGATTGGATTTAAACTACGAACAGATTCAAATGGAATGCCAAATAATATGTGTAGCAAATTTGGTGTAAATCGCTTCGGTACCTTCAGAGGATAGATGGTACAAATTTGGTCTTACGAACAAGCGATGACTAACATCCAAGTATATGAGTTTTATATTTTTTTGGATTCAGGGTGATGAGACAAACACATTTTGTTACGGACACTTTTTGATCCGATAATGCTACAGACACACTTCCGATTGCTTTAGCTCTTTTGCACTTAATACGGCGAGCTAAAAATGTACAGAAATTCGACCCATCTTCCAAAAATGTAAATGTACTTACAAAAGAACTAAGACAAACGGCCATAAAAATGTAATAAAATATGCACTCAAGACTTTTTATATCTATAACATTTTTTAAAATTATTAACCAAAAGGCCATAATAATTAAATACAATTAGGTTTTCCGCATATATTACTTGTAAGATAAGCTGAACGCATAGGGGGTTGTACCTAAGCTTGTTTTATTTTATCTTCAATAACGAAAATTTTACAATTCTTTTCAAATATAAACTTGCATTGCAATTTATTTCAAATCGGCCGCTCAATCTAACTACTTGAATTCTACGAAGTAAATGTAAATAAAGTTGAAACTACGAGTATTATATGATTGGAAAGTAATCAACTTGTGAGAAGATACTTATTGGATACTAGAGATGTTTCCTAGTATAGTGTGTTGATACAGTGAATAGATATTCCAAGAACTTGGATAAAATCCAGACAACAATGATATCAATCAGCGAGAGAAAGTGATTTCTGAACTCTGAGTTTCCTAATAATCGCAGATTATTTTATAAAGCAACGGAAGGACCACTGTAAAAACTGCAGTTTCCCGAAGATTTGTTATTCGCCTCCGAGATCATTTGATGTTCATGTTTCTTATGGAATGCTTTATGTAAGGATGTATTTATTGTATCTGATCCGCACGAGCGTGCCAAGAACTATACACACGAACAAGATTTTGGCAAGTTGTGACCTTCTTCGGGTGAATAAAGAAATGAATATTCAAATATCTTCAAAACAGATTAATAGCTTATTTTGATCAATACTTTTCTCTCAAGGATTTAAACGAAAATATATGGATAACATGCAATTCTTAATTTTTATAAAAAATATCAAATAAAACCGTTAGAATACTAATCTGCGTACATAGTATATAATAACCATTTTCAATGGCAATTTTTCGCTAAATAGAAAGTTTTTCGAAAAAAAAATCTTTGAATCAAAAGTTTCTGGAACATTTCATTTTTAATTTTCTCTAATTTATGTTGTTTCCGAGGTTCTAAAAAAAGTAACAAGCATAAACTGTTACTTCTGGTTAAGATATTGTTTTCGAAAATAGAATGTACACACCGGCGCACTATGTCAATCTTAAGTGTTAGGTTTCATCATTTTGCCTTCAACAATTTTGGCCTAAAGCGTTCACACGCAGACATACACACACAGACGTCATTCCAAAAATAGTCTGATTCGTTTCAGGAATGTCCAAAACATGTATTTCTGTTAAAATCTCGAGTTCGAACATTTTCATGATTAAAGTACTTTCCTTTAGACCTCGTCAAAGACAGTAAAAATAGTTCTTGAAATAGCAATGTTACACCTACGTAACCTTGGTTGATATTATTTCACAGCAAACGTTGCATGGATTCAAAACAAAATAAACACATCTTTTTATAATATAGCAAAATGCTGGCCCCATCAGATAGTAAAACAGTGATCAACACATGCCAATTTTAATGATTTGATCATACGTTTTGACATTTATAAATGAAGTCTGATTAATATCATGTACCTTTGGCAGTTGTTCGGAATTTCCATAGGAGCAAATTAGATTTTTTTTTAATAGATTCCACATTGAATAAAATCCTTCTGTTGAATATTTATCCGTGTTAAATTCGTTAGTAACAATTAACTTCTCTGGAAACCCTTACAACGAGCACTATATTATAGTTTTGTATATAATATATATTTTGCAGTAGTTCCACGGAGTCTGCCGTTCTAAATTTTAACAATTTTTCATGTATTCATAAATTTGGTTACACTACAGCAAATACATTTCTGAAAGCTATTACTTAAAAGTATGTTGTTGACATATATTCTATATTCAGGATCACACACAGACACATATTCGCAATGCATTTTAGATGCCACAGAAATGGAAAGAAACTCAAAATATAGTTTCCGTGTATGCACTTACTATATCATAAAATGAAATAAAATTGAAACTATGTTGGCAACATTTTCAATATGTCTAAAATCAAGCGAACGAATCTGAGAGCAAACCAAAGGCCATGGCAAAATCGTACTTGAAAAAGCGGTATAACGCCGATAACACATTGCATTTTCCTTTCATTTTCAAAAGAGGTTCTTCATATATATATATATATATATATATATATATATATATATATATATATATATATTAATTCATCTTACTAGTTAATCCTTTGAAGTGGTTTATAAATGTATCAAATTTTCTTTTTGATTTGTTTATCAAGTTTGGAAAGTCTAATACTGCGATTCTTAGCGCGTTTGCAAATCTGTAAGGAGTATCCCAAAATTATGACGAACGTCAACAAGGCAGTACTATCCGTATACTAGCGATTATACAGATGCTAATTATACACCAAAGATTCTTGCAGCAGCCAAACGTTTTCTGGTCCGCTATCGTAATAGAAATTCTTATAAGACGTATAAGATTTCTTATAAACGTTACAAAAACATTCTCACTCTGTTGTATTACTATAAAGGATAGTACGGAAAATATTTGTTCTTTATCCCACAGTAATTTATTTTAGATTTTTCTATAAGTTTGCTTTTAATAATTTGTATAATGAATTATGCATTGGCACATCATTTTCGAATTTAATATAATTTTAATGCAGTAACATAATTAAATTTATATAGAATTTTAAAGTGTTTGCTTCCTACTGGTACGTTACCTCCAGTTGATTTTTAACTTGTATGGTTTCGACAGTTGTTCATATTCCATGTGATGTATTTCCTTGAATTCCACCTACTAATCGATAATTAATAAATTAATTTTCCTCTTTTACACGATCATCCAACGCAACGTCAAATATTCGTTAACAGTGTTTGAGATGTTGAGAAATATCGAGAACAGTATTTTGATCGGCGATGTATTGTTAACAGCACACAGTAATTCGCAGAACCCCGCGTGACAGAAGTTAGTTGTTGATAAATCCACCGTCAAACAGAGTTCACGGGATTGCCATGCTCTGGAGAAACGTAACGTGACATAAGAGCATTATTCGTACGAACTTCCCGTTCGCTCTTCATCCTCCGTCCCTTGTGCTTTTCTGTTGCTCCTCACTCTCTATTGTCTCGTACAGCGTCCGTTTTCCACTCGCAACTCTCATCGTTTTTCCGCAATTTTCAATCGAAACTGACGTGGTCGCATTTTTGCTTCTACCCTCTCCCTACACTTCAAAACCACTTTTGCTTTTTGTTAAATCCAATATCTTTGATTTTGAGATTTATAATTGAAAATGACGTAGACTGCTGGTTTGAATATATTATTGTTGTTTAACATTTGCATGTGTTCAGGCTAAAAAATATATATATATATATATATATATATATATATATATATATATATATATATTGTTGTTGTGTTATCATTTCGGACATGTCGCTGCCCATTCTATGAAATCTTTCGACACGCGAATATCCAGTCTAGTCAAAAATGGGAGAATGCCCTTAAACCTGGGATCTAGTTATTTGCCCTAACAACTGAGCTACAATGAGCATCCTGCTTACGTGTGTATGTATGTGTATGCATATGTATATTTTGTGTACACATGTCGGAAACACTGACACGTAAAAAAAATCAATAAATGCTTTTGATGTTGATACTATGAAGTCTCCGGTCTCCGGCAGCCAAAGCCACAGAAGGATAACTATATGGACACACAAACACACGTATACTTTGATCGGGTGGCTCTCTGATGTTAAACATTGACTGCCAATGGGTGGACTTAATGACGCTGTCAAAATTGTTGACGCAATATACCATACAACCCTAAAAGTCAACAATCAGACAGCTATAAATATTTGAGTTTCCATTTTAATGGGCTACCAAATTTGAATGCTATTAGCGAACGAATTCCCCTAAGAAAAAGGATATTATATCCGACAAACAAATCTATGAACAATGCGCTGTTTCTTTGCACAGTATTCCTGCAAGATAGTACCACGCAGTTATCTGAACCAAAGATATTTGCCATTTCAATGGCCTTTTCTGCTGTGTAGTTTGAAATATCTTGAAAATCTTATTATATATGCCAAATCACTACCAAAAGAGGATTTTTATTTTCAGAAAATAATGGTGTACGGGAAAATGGTGCGCTTATTTAATAATATTGTAACTTTTACTATTGTTTTTGTATTTCATTACAGTTCAAATGTATATTTTCTTTGTCGAGACACGTAATTTGTTTTACACGTTGAAGTTCTGAAATTTCGTGTCCGAATGCGAATGTGACCGCCCTTGACTCGTGTTCGAATTTGTTATCCTTTTCCTTACCGATTATCATTTACATATATGAATAGCCCAACTATTTATAATGTCATTATCTAATTGTATTTATCAATTAAAATAGATTTTAATTTACTGATCCACAGCTACGAGTTCGGTTAACTACACAATACAAAACATGTTTAGAGATAGAGAAATACTTGTCTTACGAATTTCATCAAATAACGTGTGTTGATAAATAACAAATAACGCGCAGTCGTATTAAATTAAAGCAAAAAAATTTAATTAGTTATATGAAAGATGATTGAAACGGTAATGTATACAAAAAAAAAAACAAGTTTTAAAAAATTATTAAACTTATACAAAATAAACGTATTTGAGGCAAAACTTTTCATATTTTTAATTACAAATTTGAAAAAAATCTACAATGCCATGTAGGTTCAGGCGTGTACACTAAATAACAACCATGAAAAATAAATTTCAACTATTCTTGTGCGAATTATTTCGAAATTGGTAAAAGGATTTTATAAACCTGGTAGGTTAGCTTAAAAACTGATATAAATTATTTTGCATATAACAACTATGAATGATGTGCATGAATTATAGAAATCACAATCTGTTAAATACATTTATTTGTGTAGGAATTATAAAAAATAAACTGCTCTGCGGGCAACCTAAAAAAATTGAACTCTCACAAGGAAATCTTAATTGACACAACATAAATATATTTTCAATATTCCGAAAACCATCTATAAATGAAACAGAATTGCAAAACAGCTTATCGATTAAATACGTAAAAGTTATAGAAAACAAAGAATTAATTTGAGTGACACATGTAAATTTATTTATGTAGATACGTTTAGCAACCTGCTTCGTGGAATTGTAATGTCTATCGACGATTCGATTTCATTCATCGTGTGTCAAAAATCAAATCCATTACCGACGCTATACTCGCATCTAACGCTATCAAGTTGCAACAGCATTGTGATTTTGAATTCGTATTCCTATATTAATTATAAAACTAAAATTAATTTGGCTTTCAGTTGTATTTAAATGTCGGTGCATTCTGTAGATCGGTGTGAGCTGCACTTGATCAGCTATTTTCAAATTGTAATATTTGTACCTATTGTTTGCTTCAATCATAAATGATGCTGGAAACAGAACTATGGAAAATTAAAGCTCTTCATTCGATGAAAGATTTTAAAATAATTGGTAGCTCTTTTCATTTATTTGTTTGATAAAAGGCAGCAGCGTAAACGTGTCTCTTCCATATTGATATTCAATTCGAACGAGCTCTGTGCCTCAATTAGCGAAAAGCGCTTTAATTCTCAATTTAGTTTTCTATTAAAATTTGGTATTGATATTGAACTGGGATTTTAATTATTGAAAACGCGCTTACTACTGGCAAGAAACAGAAATATTGAGCAGTATATGATTTTGATTAGCTGTTAATTGATTGTTTTCATGATATGTGTAAGAAACAGTTTGTTATATTCGCTGTCATTTATCTTCATAATTCAACACTTGATTTTTTATTTTTATTATATGTTTAAAATCAAAAAGAAATGATTAAAAACATACTTAAAATCAGTCCGGTACTTTCAGAGGAGATTCGGTACCAACTCAGGTTTGTGTTATAAGTCATTAATGACACAGAATTAAAACCAATTTACAAATTACAAATCTGTTATAATTCATGAAGAATTGAAGTCCTTTGACATTACAAGCCTTTTATGTGATTTTGTATTATAAATCAATTATGACTTGATTATCAATTACAAAACTGTTATAATGCAAAAGAAATTGAATCCTTTTAGACAATTGCAAGCCTTGCACGTGATTTTGTATTATAAGTCAACAATCAAAAGCAATTCAAGTCTATGTAATGTAACTATTAACTTGAAATGTGATTCGAAACTATTCTGCCTTTTACACAATCACATTCAATTATACAATTTGATTGCTTGAAGCCTTTTTGAGGGTGCTTAAAACTTTTGATCAATTCATAAATTCAATTCATGTTTTTCAAATGAATTCAATTCCAAACTTGTAAGTACTCATTATCAAATGGGCTTCAATTAAATTGATTTAAATCCTTAAAATAATTAAAATCCTTCTGAATTCCTGCCCAGCTTTGATCATGTATATGAGTTATATATACATTTCTGAATCAGAATGATGTGACTATTTTTTTTCTTTTCTTTTTCAATTTCGAAAATATTGCAGATACATAGCCGAACACTATAGCTTTTTTGTACATATTGTATAATGGGCTAAGAAATTACCGTAATTATTCACATTTTGTTCCAATTAATAATGTGATCACCCTCGATTTCAACTCGTTATCTTGATTGTTTACATAATTTTCCTATTTATTATTTTTATATTACAATACATTCAAGTTAACCATTATCACACCTGTTTTTTTCAATAACGTACCAATCAATAACGATAATGAATTTCACACAACTAAGAGTTATTGTTTACACAAATTCGATTATCGATTGACGTTTTAAAAATGTAGTTGGTAAAATTACTAGATGGTAAATGTTACGATTCTGGACAAGTCTGTATATCTATAAGGAAATCTGTAAAATATTCATTTACGTATTTTAAATATATTTCAAATCTCGAAATACGATATATTGGGTCTTTGAGCATAACATTAATATTATTAACCACGAACCAAACAACTTTGGAAGTGTGCTAGGAATCGTAGTCGTGCTGAAAAATCTATTTTAGGGACATGTTATCCTCGGTAAATGGTAGCATATGATCTTGTAATTTATTTTTGTAGTAAAATCAATCCATTTTACTTTCTATTTTAATAAACGGCTCCATACTGAATCCGAAGAAACATGCTCATACCATTGCAAATTTATTCTTTCATTAATATTAGCAATAGTTTTATTTATCAACCGATGAAGATTTAAATGTTTGGTAAGCAAAATTTATTTTATCAACATCTTGATATTATTTATTACCAGTTATTTAATATCATCTGACAAATATACACCTCGAGGCATTGCTAAACTTCAAAATTAGCCTTTGAACACAAAATAAATACCCAACTTGTTAAATTATAATAAATCAAAATAAAGTTTCTATTTTTATGACCCTACAAGTTTAAACAATTTTAATACAGCAACTACAACATTAACTTTAAAAACGTTTGCTTGTAGATTGTTATCTTAACATGGAAAACTAATTACAATTTTATTTGTGACATTATACAGTTTTAAATAAATAAAATGTTCAAATAAATTATTGGTTTCTCTACTTTTCACCGATAGTGTATATATTCTCATGGACCATCAGTAGACATTTGAAGATATAACAGATTTGCTCAGAATCAAACAGGTACGCCTTCCTAACTAAACGACAACGAACCTAGTTGGAACGTATAACTTCTGAAACAGTTAAGTAAATATAAACTATTAATAACTATATCGATTACGTTGTCGCATAGATGTTGGAAGATCCCAAAGTAAATTTGATTTTAGAACTTTGGTTAACATGATCAATGCAAATTTCACCAAGTTTCCTTGACCAATCGCCAGCGATCTTATATAATAACAATTTGTCACAGTTTATTTCTTAAGGGGGGTATTCACATTGTGAAAAAAAAAAGAATCGTTTTTTTTTAGTTGATAGTTTAATATGTCTAGAATATATTCCTAAACAGGTTTTGCGCATTTCGACTTTAAAAAAAAGATATACTCGTATAACTTTTAAATATACCATCTCTTTTTCGATTCTGTTTATTTTGATTATTAGACGTATATTTATATAAAAAAATAATATAAAATAAAAGGAGTAGATGATTACTGGTAAGATACTTAATAAATTATTTATCAATGAAAGATATTTAAACAATACAATTATTATTATTAATACTGTTAATAAAACTTTAAAGCGTATCGGTAGATGGTCTGATTGGTCAACAACGCAGATTTGTTGTTTTAGTACGCATATTTTCAACGCTTCATCCTAGCTTAATTGCGCTGTATACAAGCTAGCGTAATTAAACTGAGGAAAATGAAAAATACAATACTTCGAACCGTTTAATATAAAGTTTGTTGAACACGTACACATACATATCCCTGTGTTGCGTGCTCAGTCGATAGTAAAAATAAACTTTTATATTTCCGTCGTTAGGAAAGTGATGTCGTATTTTTAAGTGGGATTTTTTTTTTTCATTATAACTGTTATTGTTGTTTTTTACTTTCTTGGACGAACTCGAACTTGAACCAAATAGAAGTATTGTAATCAAGAAAATTTTTGAACTCGAGATTTTAATCGAAAAACGCTATGTGATTAACCCTAAATCGAATCAGACTATTTTCGGAATGCTGTCTGGTTGTGTACGTATCTGTGTGTATGTGTGTCCCTGTGTGTGTGTGTGTGTGTGTGTGTGAACGTTCTCGAGCCAAAACTGGTGAAGAAAAAATTATGAAACGGCATCTTCTATTTTTGAAAACAATATTTTAACCGGGTGTAACAGATTACTTTTGCTATTTTTTCAATATCTCGAAAACGGCATGAGTTAGAAACAAACGCTTCTAGTGTAAGAAACCCGTGCTTGTCTGTTTATTTGTTATATGATAATAAATATTTTTTTAATTAAGTATCGTATCTCTGGCAGTCTCACACGAGAGCATCTGCTATCAGTGGAATTTTGATAAATTCTTAGGAAATTATCTGGAAGATTAGAGCCAGGCTCACTCGTTCAAACTTGTGCATTACCCCTCATGCACAAATTTGAACGAGTCTCTAAGAACTATCTAACTAGGACTCGGAGAGTGAATTCGGTAGTATATCCACCCTGTGAGTGGCGAATATTTGAGAATATAAACCACTGATTTTGAATCAGAAAGAGAGTAGGTCGGGTCTACGCCAGTCGTAAATTTCGCATTAAAGTGAAAAATATAGTGATTGATCACTTAGAATATCTTTAAGTAAATTTTTGAACGTTTGTGAGCTAGAATATTATTGCTTTTAATCTTGTGAAAAGTTTTGCTTGATTTAAATCATTTATACGTAAAATATGTTTGCATTTAGCTTTGTGAGACTGTTAACAGTATGAAGAAATTTTGTTATGCAAAATATCTTAGAATATATTGTAGAGTTGATACATTTTAATTTTCTAAGGGTACTAACAAGTGGGCTCCACTATTGGGGCTCTATAATTTCGGAAATATAAGGGCGACAGGTTTTAAACTGCAATTTGACTAAAATGGAATACCAAAGAATATATTTAGCAAATTATTATTATTATTAAAAATCATTCGGGTACCTTCAGAGAAGTTAAGGGCACACATTTGGGCTTACGAGGCAAACACTTTTAGTTAATGAAATATTTTTATCAGTGAATGCTACTGACTGGATTGAATGCTTTACCTGTTCTGTACTTCGTACGGCGAACCAATTAATCAAATTAATTAAAAATAGTCGCTTAGAATCTGCGTTAAAGCTAGAAAATTTATCGTCGTATATTAAATGCAGATTCTATGAGACTTTTGCAAAATGTTGCCCAAAATAGAGTAATATAAATAATAATCAAGTCGTTATCACCGAAATAAGGGTTAGGTAAACGACAGCATTAGTCTATAAATGAAGATCAACTAACAAAGAAATAATGTCTTCAACCCTGACATGTATTTTCTAGAAATAAAAAGATTGTACTTCCCCTGTGGTTGGTAACCCTCACACAATGACCCATGATATATTTTTTTGGTTAGACCAGAAAGGACCGCCATATAGCAAATAAACAAAGTTGTATTTTTTTACAATTATTCCTCAAATAGTGAATAAAAGTTGGATGGTTGCCATAACACTGCGACAGTGTAGGAAACATAATAATATATTATTCTTCCGTGTCTATTTAAATGGAACGCACAAAATTGCACCAGATATATTTGAATATATAGGAACTAAGTAATTTCGAATTCAAAAATATTGTCTGCATTGCGCAATACTTACCAGAACAGTATTTACGTTTTCAATTTATGTTCATCCCAGACATATAAAGTGTAGAAAATATTATTATATTTAATATGTTCATTACTGACGTCTCCAAGCTGCAAATTATATTACAATTTAATTCTCACTACTGCAACTCAGCTTGGCAGAGGATAAAATTCAACCAATTTAAGAAAATTACAATTTAATAATCTGAGTGGAACGCTACACAAATATTATGAAGATGTAATGAAAAATTCTGCTTCGCTAACTCTACCAACATGTTGCTGAACGTAATGTCAATTTAATCAGTCAATTTTAGTTTTATTGGGATAAAATATAGTAAAACTTTCTAATAATAACTGATTAAACACATATATGGTTAATATAGAAACGTTTATAAATTTCAAATACGTCGTACAAAATGTACAAAATAGTAATCGGTTGTGTACTGTCTTTTATAATTTATTTCATCAAAATTCAGTGGTTATAAATAGGTTTTCTTACACATCAGTGCAGTGGTTAAAAAATGTGTTCAATATAAAAATAGAAATTAAAATTGAAACTGAAAATACGGTGAACTAAAAGCATTGGTGCCTGTACCAATGCGTGTTCGAAATGAAAACAAATAACATTTGTTAAAATCTTAATACCGTTCAGAGATGTGTCCACAAAGTTGGTCTTACGAGAGACCGACATAATCCAAGTATATAAGTTAAACACATTTTCGACATCACGAGACAAGAACTTGAATAATAATAAAAACCCCTTAACCACAAAGTATTTTAATTGAGCTAAATACGTATTTCGACAACTAAGTTGTCATCATCATTATCAGCCACAGACTCCAAACTAATTTGTAGACAAGAACTTGTTATTAAGAACAATTTTTGATGTTACAGACACACTACCATACGACGAGTTTATAAACAAGCAAACGGGATCTTGGATGACTTGTGCTTGCTTTTAGCTTTTGCCGTCACTCATGTACTGCTTCCTAGTATTTAGTTTACATAAAGTGCAGCCTGTTGCTCACTTTGATGTTGTCAACATTATTATAGAAGTACATTAACAAAGTGGTTTGTATAATATTCAATATCGGTACAATACTTTACCTACAATTATAGATAAAAGCACTTTCTCAACGCAAAAAAGGAAAACCATTTTAAATGTCTGCCAAACTGCCAGCAAACCGAATTTAATTAAATATTAATAAAAACGAAGTCACATTTAATAATAAAAATGTTCTTAGCGAAGCTTTACCATTTTGAACATTTCGAAAGATTAATTTGCTTCGCCTAAATATCCCACTCAGTTCCAACTCCATGAAACAATGCTTGAATATAATGCAATTTGTCTTATCTGAAGATCAACGTAAACGAAAAGGTTGTGGCCAACACAAACTTTCTTTTATGCAGTTTACATTATATATATATATATATATATATATATATATATATATATATATATATATATATATATATTCCAAACAAACTGCCAAAAAATACCAATACATCATCAAACTCGACAGTAAAACTCTGAAATTGTACAATTAGCTACTTATTTAATTATGTTAGCAAGTATATAATATCGATTGATTCTATAATAATTTACCTTATCTAAGTAATCAATTATTAAATCAATATTTAAAATATTTCTATCAGAAATGTACATATTTAATCGTTTGTTTTTGTTTTGCAATTATATACAAGGTGATGAATCGAAATCGAGAACATAGTAATTTACATGGTTCATTGAATATATGCAAATATTATCTCCCCAGTACATTTAACAGAAAGTGTGAAGACAAAATTTGTAAAAAAATTAAACTACGTCGATTTAGTTTAACTTTCAATGTTTAAATACATTTAGTATAACACTTATTTAATAAATTAAATATGCCAATTTCAGCAAAAATCAATGTGGCCTCGGATTTTTATGATGGCAAATTGCTTTTATATTATATCTGTCATTCGTTGAATAATTATTACAAAATATATCTGTATTAAAACAAGATTTGATACGCGTAAAACGCACCAATGCGTAGAGCTCGCCTTTAGGTAAGATATGCGTTGCGAGCAGTCGTTATTAATTATTATGGTGTTTTGGTTAATAATTTGAAAAAATGTTATAGATTTAAAAAGTCATACAATTTTTTATACATTACTTTGATAAAAAGTAATATAGTGCATATTTTGAAATTCAAAATTATAATATTCAATAATTTCTTACGGCCTTTGGGTTAACAAAGTGAAACTATTTGTTAAGGTAATTTTTTTTTATCCGAGAATGCTACAGACACACGCCGGTTGCTTTAGCTTTATCGGTACTTCGTACGGCGAGCTAAAAAGTAGAGCGGAATCGAACAGATTGAGTAAGCTCGACGAGACGCGTACTTAAGTATATACGATAAAGCTGGTAGCGAATTTTAACAGAGTACAGAATATATTCGAATACTCAACAAGTACAAGTACGAGTACACGCATACGGTGGAATCGGTTTCGCCGTACTCGAGTACAGCAAGTACTTTCAAGAATCGAGTACATGCCGTTTTTTGTACTCGAGTATCCCTTCATTAATTATATATTCAACAAATCAAATTGAGAATGGGCGTTGCATTTCAGGGCTAGTACTAGACCAAACTTGTTGCAGAGAAGAAATAAGTATTCGAGTATCTTCAATACGCACTTGGTGCGCTGGAAAAGGATAGTTGTAAGAGGAAGAATGCAGGAAAGTGAAACGGATAATGGTGTTCTTTACGAATACCGGATTCGTTCGGTTCAATGTATCACAAAATATAGTCACTATATATTTTGTGATACATCGTTATAGTGTATTCCCAAATTATACCACTGTAACCGGTAACAAATAAAATATCGAATTTCTCGATTAGGGAAAGCATTCTGGGAATAAATTGGCAGACAAACTGTTTACATTCGCTATTAAAAACAATGTTTTTTTGGTTTTTCAAAGTCAATTAGAAACAAAATAAATGTGTAATTTGTTACTGTGATCCAAATTGGAAATACAATACTTCAAAAGAATTTACGAATTAATGATATCGACCTTTATTCGGGCCGAATGTTTCCTCTAAAATAAACTGATAAATATTTATTCATTGTAATTTGCATTTCAAATAAAATTTAGAATAAAACTAAAAGGCATGAGTCATAATTTCATCTATTATTAATAGTTTTTTGATAAAATATATTTTCAGGGTATTTTAATCCTCTTAAATATCAAAACAACGAAGAATCGCCGTATAATATCTAAAATGTGAAAACTGGTATCAAGAAATATTCACCTCCGTACAAGGCATTAGATTGTCTTGTGTTGTTTGGTGTATAATCTATAATCAACGCGCATGCATATATTTAATTTAGCGTTGTAGCAGAACCACAGCATAATTACCTATAGAATATGGTTGCGTATACATAATAAAGCAACTCTTAATCGTCTCGACACATTAATACCTTTGTAGCGTGCCACTGGTCATCTGATAAATAACCTCGACGGCAATCAGTTAACACGAAAACCTAACCCCCAATATATACCTCACCAAGTATCCACATATAAACCGGTGTGTGTGTGTAATAGTTCACGAATTTCTAGCAGAGACATTATTTTAATTATTTATCACCAGTATGCAATTTGCAGTGCCAATGCCTATTTTTATCAAAAATCATCTACCGTTCGAATTTTGTGCAATCTTATTGTAATAATAATATTATAACTATTTTAATAAAATCCATATTTTAATTTTGTCTTCATATATTGTTAAAGGAAGAATGTCTATTGGTAATCAATATATTGTCTATACAGAACAGTTATTTGCTAATGTACAAGAATACATATAAACAACCATAGGTACAGGCACCTTCAGCTTGTCTTATAACCTATTCAAACGAAAATTGCTAGAAATAACTTTAATTTGTTTTAAAATATTTCTTTTTTTAACTCATGCCATTTTCGAGGGTCATATAGGACCTCCTTAGAGTTATAAATATACTGCAGTCTACAAATTTAAATTATCAATGTGTTAGCATGTCACGACTTTAAATTATTTACAGTTTACAGACTTCTTGCAGATAAACCATATAATTTTAATATATATGTATACAACTAATAATTTTAACACACGATATGTTGGGGTCACATAATACCTCATACGAATTTAACATCATAATTCGCTTGAACCAACTTGAACGCTGATTCATCCATGCCCAAACCTGTTGCTTGGTGTCATATGCTGTGCATCAAAGAGTAATACCACGTATTATATCCATAATTTAATTCATTTTGTTATATCCCAAACATTCAAAAATATAGCTATTAATATATATTATGTATTTGAGTAATAGAAATCATTATAATTAACATGATTGTGATAATTAACATGATTTGAACTCAAAGAAACTTTGTAAAATTAAAATAACTTGGAATTATTTGTATAATTTTTAGTAGTTTAAAAATTTATCTAAGGACAGTATTAGCAAAGCTCCAAATTTTGGAGAAAGCTCTTGAGCCGAGAATGGTAGAGATACACGTCAATGCATAGAACAATTTAATGTAAAATTTCAACAAAACAAATTGCGAGAATGTTCGAAAAATACTTTGACAATCGAAATACACGATTTTCATGTATGTGTGACGAACATGACATTATTCGATTAAAAATATCTGTGTAAATTACGTTTATGTGAAACCATTATCAGACTTTGAATTCATACAACTGCAGTAATGTGTATGTCAACGAGTTTCAATAGAGTTTGCAAATTAATAAATAACACGTATAGGTGCAGGCAACCAAAGCCTACAATTCGCCGTAGACATAAAATAATTAAGGAGAAAATTAATATTCTTACATCATCATACTTAAAGTAAGCATACTATTTTATTTGAAAAGGCAAGCTAGTGATTAGAGCATAACGGTGACATGTTTTAATACGAAAAAAAATTAATACAATCATTTTAAAATTATTCTATCAGTATAAGAATATGTGAATTAAAATACATAATTGATTATTAATACGAATTTAGCATATTGGATTTATGCTCCAAATGATTAATATTTAAAAGGACGTCAATATGATTCGTTTAAAAAATTATTAATTACCATATCAAGAAGCATTTAACAATAAAAAAAAATATATTACCGTTGTTCTACAATCTATAAATGATCATTATTTAAAGGACCTATATTCTTTTAGTATAATCTGAAATATAATTGTGTTAATTATATTTTATTTTTTAATATATATAAAGAAGCATTTAGCAAAATTTTGGCCGTCATTGTTGTGCTACAAAATAAAAATATCTGGAGTGGCCTGCACTCAACTTTCTTTTACGTAGTTTTCAATAGATAGATATTAATATATAATGAAAATAACTGGATAATTATACCAATTTATAATGGATCTGAATTTGAAGTACTTATCGTATTCACTCTTAAACAGTCAAATTTCACAGTAAAACTCTGAAATTGTTAATTAATTATGTCAGCAAATATATAATATAAATTGATTCTATAATAATTTACCTGATACAATTTATTCTAATAAGAAATCAATATTTTAAATATTAATTCATACAGATAACTGTCAAAGGAATGCTTGTTTGTTCTCAATAAACAAGAAACAAATGATGTAACTCATGGTTGATTCGTTTTAAAAATAATAAAATTTGTCACAATTGTAGGTATCACCATGGCAACGTAAATAAGATATTTGAGTTTTTTCGTAGCAGTTTTCTCATAACTGGTACAATTTATGAAGAAACTTTTCAAACAAAAGTTGTGCGAAATATTAATATCTTTCATTATGAATATTGCTATTTTTGCCGTAAGTGTAGCCGTTCTAGTGATATCGGAGATAGAACAAAAAATGTATAGAGTAAACATGAACTACCGGTTTGAATATTCTTTTCAAAAATAGGAGGTGCACATCTAGGGTATATAAAAGTCTTAAGTTTGAAGTTTCATAATTTTTCGTTCGACAGTTTTGGCCCTAGAGCGTTCACAGACACACACACACACAGACACACACACACACACACACACACAGACACACAGACGTCATTCCGAAAATAGTCACATTCGATTCAGGGAAGGTCAAAACATGTATATCCGTTGAAATCTCGAGTTCGAAATTTTTCATGATTACAATACTTACTTATTACTCTGTAAAAGAAAGTAAAAAGTATAACTTTTTTTTGAGGAGTTGATTACAAATCTGATTCGAAATCTGAATGAATCTTTAAAAACAAATGGATATCTCCAGAAATCATTTGTAGGAAAAAAGGTATTTCTAAAAAAGATTATAAACTTCAAATCTGGTGAGAAATTTGCGTTGTGATCAACCCCTCGTATTCTTTGATATAACGAACATAATTCGTAAAAATATGCGTGCGTTTACGCAACTTATCGACCCTACTAAATAATGTAACCATATCTAATACGTCAATCAACAAATACAAGTAATATTTTCGAGTAAATTCGTATACTGTTTAATGTGAAATATTATAAATTAGCATGAAAACTAAAAGCACTTAAAAGTACTTTCCCAAATTTATATAAGCTTCTTTTACCTTTTATTATCATAACAAAAAATATCATACATTCAAACTTCAAGCTTATGATGGCCATTGATGCGTACAACTATAATCAATCAATCATTTCAGTGTAATCATTACATTGCAGAGTTATTACATGAAACAAAATGTCTACTTAATTATTCTTTCATGGTAATTTTTAATTGCGGATGTAAAATTTGTATTTTCGTTAAAATATTTTTCTGAATAACGATTGGTAGAAAGCAAAATACCATATTAGCAGATGTCATGTCTGTAAATGATAGCTATCATATTAAATTTAATTATATCATTCGTGAGTAGGAGCAACAAGTTATAATATGTAAACATCGATGCCGATTTGGAAAATTTATATGAATTATTTTGTGAACCAAATTTGAAGCAATATCGTATTATTTTGAACTATACAATAATAGTCGGAAATTGGACAAGGTTGAAATACATTTTTTTTAATATCCGCTGACGTTTCGATTTATTTTAATTCTTCCTCAGAGCGAGTAATTTGTAAGGCGTTATTATTCTATTACAAAAAATATACAAAGTACAAATAAAACTTTAATTTAATTATTTCTCAACAACAGAAATTATCAGAAATTCAAAATACAAATATACTACAATTAATACTATAATATTAGGTTTACATACCGTGTTGGATTGAAACAAGTATTTTATAAACAATTTGATAATCATGTTGTTAAAATGGAAATTGAAGTTCAAAACAATACTGTTTGGAATTTTTAATTACAATTAGGATTAATAATGTTAGTTATTGGCGAATAAATAAGTACCAATATACTGCAAGTGACATTAACACGAGTACAAACCAATTATTATTCTTTTTCTCTTTATAATCTCACTAGTGTGTAATACACAACACATCTATGTTGTTGACAGATTGGCAGATTTATAATCGAAAAATTCTAAACTAAGCAATAATTGTTTGCAATATAATGCAATACACTTTATATAACTTTATGTAACTATTTGCATTTCCTAAACTATTAAAAACGTATAGCTGTTGTAAATATTTTTTTAATTCGCTGAGTACATATTATAAATAAAAATGGACACATATCACAAATTCTCTGAATCTCTGCATCAGTGGTTCTTATACAATTTTGATCGAGACCCTAAACTGTATTTAGTAAATACAGAATTTTTGCGACCCAATGTTTTTTTTTTTAAACATAACTACAGTGTAAAATGTACCAAGACATTGCAGCCGACGCGAAATCGAAAATGTCCCGGGTTTGAGCCCTGGCGAAAGTCATTCATATTTAATTTAAAATATAATCGTTGTACATAATCTATAAAAATTGCTTGGTCTTTTCAATTAGCAAGGCACATGTTAAACAAATTGTTTGTTATAGTTGCATATTTCTAATGTTACGGTCCTTTGCAACTCCACATAAAATAATAATCAAAAAGTGATCATACCTGTAATTGAAGTTCGAGACACTAGTTGATTAGTCTGTAATATTGGTATGCATATATCAGGTTCAAATCTACAAAAGTTCAATCACTCCTGTTTCCGTGCAAGACACATAAAGTTATCGCACGCGCTGAATATAACGCTCTGATCGAACACCGAACGTGACGCTACAGTACACAACGCGAACACCGGTGACCGACTGTGTTGAGTCGTGAGCAGCCCCTGAAGAACAGCCCAATACTGGGTTGCGCGGTTTGCGAAGGGACACGTGAAGAATATGTATGCTTATTTCCGGCTTGCCGAACGAAAAATAATTATGTCCTTGTGTAACCTTAAATTAATGAAACTTGCATTTATCTCCCAGTTAAAATATCAACAAATTTGACTAACTTAAAAATATGAAATGTTATCTCTAATCATAAAAAATTCAAGCTATACGTAAATGTATACAATTTAATTATAAGAATGGAGAATTTTTATGTAGATCATAAGTTTGTTTGAGCTACACTTACACTTACTTGCTCGGTTAGGGTGTTACACAAAATGTATTAAAGCTGTCGTTTTATTAGCTCGCCGCGTCCTACAGAATGTACAAAGGAACTATAGTGGTTGATCTTGTGTCTGTAACATTATCGGATCAAAAGAAATCCTCAACAAAAAGTTCTTGTCTCGCCGCACCGCCCTGAATCCAAAAATATATACAGTCAGTCACATAATTATTGGGCCAAATATAAAATATGTTTAAAATCGCATAGATCTTCAGTGAAATTAGTGTAAGTTTTCTTTTGAATTGACTACTTTTATATGATTCAATGTCTGCCAAATAAACAATTACTTTTGACTCATAAATGCAAAACAAACAGATTTAATTTACATATTCATACAAGTTGAACCAAATAGTGCGCCACAAAACTATTGGGCCAAATGTTATTCTTTAATGTGCGTCAGTTCGAGATAGCCTTACAAAAATAGTGCATATTTTAAAATTCAAAATTATAATATTTAATTATTTTTTTCTCGGCTTTGGGTTAACATGAAAAAATCTTGTAGATAAAAAATATCTTAGAATTTTTGGGTGTTTTAATTGCAGTATTAAGGGGGGGGGCTTCAAATTTTGGGGCCTTGTTACTCGGGAAGTATACGGGTGATTGAATTTAAACAGCGTGTACCAAATTTGGTGTGAATCGCTTCGGTACCTTCAGAGGAGTAGAGGGCAAAAATTTGGTCTTACGAGCGAGTGACAACTAACATCCAAGTACATATATAAGTTATATATGTTTTTGGATTCAGGGCGACGAGACAAACACTTTTTGTTAATGAAATTATTTGATCCGAGAATGCTACAGACACACGACCGAATGCATTGGCTTCTTCGGTACTTCGTACGGCGAGCTAAAAATGTGTTCATGTATTTAAAAAGGAAACACTTTTTATGAAAGCAAAATTGTTGATTTTTAGCTCGTTTTACAAACATTCCTGGAATTCAATTCCATGTGCACTCAGCTTTTTGTAAAACAATTGTTTCACCATATTTTGTCAATAATTGCATTACATAATTTCAATGACAACGTTGATAGATCTACGTTGGTTCTAAATAAAAATTAAATTACTGGCAAAATTATTATTTACAAAATTACATAAACGAATATTTAATTAACAAGATTTGGTACGCGTAAAACGCACCAATGCGTTTAGGTAAGATATGCGTTGCGAGCAGTGGTTTTTAATTATTATGGCCTTTTGGTTAACAATTTGAAAAAATGTTATAGATATAAAATGTCTTACAATTTCTTGTAGATTATATTGATAAAAAATATTTTTTAGTGCATATTTTAAAATTCAAAATTATATTATATTTTTTTCGGGCTTTGGGTTAACAATATGAAAAAATCTTGTAGACGTAAAATATCTTAGAATTTTTAGTAAAATTTTTGAGTGTTTTAATTATTTTTATAAGGGCAGTATTAAAGAGTGGCCCTACTCGGGAAGTATACGGGCGATTGAATTTTAACTGCGAGCGGATTCACATGGGATGCCAAATAATATGTTTACCAAATTTGGCGTGAATCGCTCCGGTACCTTCAGAGGAGTAGAGGGCACAAATTTGGTCTTAAGAGCGAGCGACGACTAACATCCAAGTATATAAGTTATATATATTTTTGGATTCAGGGCGACGACAAACACTTTTTGTTAATGAAATTTTTTGATCCGAGAATGCTACAGACACACGACCGAATGCTTTAGCTTCTTTGATATTTCGTACGGCTAAAAATGAAAACATTGACTGTATAGAAATTGATAATACGGCGAGCTATGGGAAATGGTGCCTGTACCTGTATTGTTAGGTTTCGACTTTATTATTATTAATTTTTTTTTGCTTTTAGCAACAATATAAATATTTAACAATATTATGAAAGTTTTATCGAAATATTCGTTGTAAAGAAATATGAATAAAACATACGTAGCAAAAAGTTCAGTGTAGTGCACTTCAGATTTTTTGCCAAAGCGATAAACTTGTAGAACTATGTATATAGTCAGTCAAGTATAACTAACACGAATTTTCAATATGGCCAACGACGGCACTTATATAGGTATATATGCTACCTTGCCAGAAACGGCCTGTTGCTTCAATAGAATTCGGATTCATTCCAAGACGTTATCGCTGAAATACACACCTGCCCCATTCTCTCGCACTCTCAATTATTCAATTACAATAGAATCCCGGATATTTCGCATTGGTCACAAAGTTTAGTCTCTATACAGTTTGATTTTAACGGCGTTATAGTCGATTCCATATTTCAAAGCAGGTACATTGACGTTTATTAGCCTGATCCATGTACGAATGGTTTTCAGCTGTTACCACATTTCATCATTGTTTAATTGCATTATCTAAGGGTTAATTCACTAGCATGGAAAATGTGGATGAAACCGTATTGTAATGGAAATACACACAATGAATATTGACTATTTTCGAAATTGTTTCTGTGTGTATGACTGCTCACATGTGAGCGCTCTACAGTTAACACCATTGAAGATAAAATTATTTATTAAGTTTGTATATATCTTCCGCAAAGGAATATCCTATTTTAAAAATCATTATTTAAATTGGTGGTTAAGGTAAGCAATATAGCAGAGTAATCTTAAAAAAATTATAACAGTGCGTATTTCCATGAAGAATATCTGGCAAAAATATAAATTTTGTCTTTGTTATTCGGATAAATATAAACAAAGTTAATGGTATATTTTCTATCACCGAGCAAGGACAAGAAATTGCCAGACATTCTTTATGTAATTACGCATCGATATATATATATATTTACTATATATCGGATTAGATTAGATTGCTTTGAATAGTTCGACGGTATTAAGAAATGTAACTATTGACCAAAAGTATGGCAACAATGTAATCGAAATATGATGTTATTTGACGAAATATCTTTGATTAAAGCAAAAAATAGCAGTTTTCCAATAATTGTTTATATGAATATAACAAGATGAATACGTTGGAGCATTTGAACCAGACAGCGCAATACAGTGAGTTGACAAGGTACTAATACCTTTAATTCTGGCATAAAATGTTCAGTTCGAATTTGATTAGTTACATTTGCATCAGAAACTACATTTCTTTAATAGAATTACAGTTCTCGGACTCTATGTTAAACTATAGTGGTTTTTTGTGTTCATTTAGTGCTAATACATGTTCCATGTTAACTCGACAAATGTAATAAAGCAAATCCGTTTTCACTAAATGAGATTGAGACAAAAGTAGAATTCGCACATCAATGTAGGATGGAGAAGTTAAATAAATAAAACAATTTATTTTTAAAAAATGAAGTATAATTAAAACATAATTTGAT
The DNA here is from genome assembly GCA_933228885.1 of Leistus spinibarbis. Lineage (NCBI taxonomy): Eukaryota > Metazoa > Arthropoda > Insecta > Coleoptera > Carabidae > Leistus > Leistus spinibarbis. Next base: position 3,402,373 of record OW121796.1, read on the forward strand.
TCATTTATAAAATCATTAGATAAACACTATCAAAATATTTCTATTATACATAAAATATAGCACTATCAGGCTTTTATAGATAAGTACATTTTGCCCTTGATCGTCTGTTTGACGGGGTTAATTTTCTTGAGAATCTGCGTCATTATATTCACCAATTGTTCACTTGACAAACCGGTCTTTTTCGATTTAAACTTCTGTAGTAATTCAGTTGTTGTCATTGGCTTGCGCATTAGGTACCTGCGCACTGCATCTTCTGTGATTCCCGACTCACTAGAATTTAAAAATATAGAATACGCGATATATATATATATATATATATATATATATATATATATATATATATATATATATATATAACTATACCTTGACCCAGGAATATAATTTGATAACGACGTATCGAATTTCGGTTTCTTAACAACAGCTTCCGAAATCGTCGGCATCTTACGCTTGTTGCCTTGTGAAGATCCCTGCATTGGTGAAGCTGACCTTGAACTATTGGCACTATAACATTATTATTAAATTCTATTTCAACTATTTAATAAAATACGAATTATTTAATAAATTACCTATTCGACTCTTTTTCCTCCTCTTTCTTTACAACTGCCTTCTTCTTTTCCGTCTCCGAATCACTGCTGTCAGAACTAAAGTCACTACTGGATTCTAAAACAATATTATTAGGAATACCTAAATGAAAATTGTTCCAAAACTAACCTTTAGTTTCTTTTTTTTCGTCAGTTTTTCCCTTTTCCTTCTCCTTCTTCTTCTTCTTCTTACTATTATCCTCCTTCTTCTTCTGTTTCTTTTTGCTCTTCTTCTTCTCAGTTTCCTTCTCTTCTTTTTTCTCTTCCTTTTCCTCCTCGTCTTCATGACTCTGTTCCTTTTCCGATTTGTTTTCATCATCTTCAGAATCTTCGTCAGAAGTTAAGAGTTTCCGTAGTGCCTTCTCTTCCGAAACCCCTTGCAGATCTTTGCTCGCTGTATTTTCTGGCTCACTCTCACTACTGTCACTTATATAATCTAATTCTCGTCCTTCATTGTCTCCATCATCGGAGTCTTCAAAAGCTTCCAGATCTGTATCACGTTTGGGTTTATTTTTCTTCTTGGCATCAGCTGAAAAACAAAATTATTGCATTTTGTACACAGTTTGACACCAGCATATCGTATTACCCTTTTTGCCTTTCTTCTTTTTGTCTTGCTTCTCCTTCTCGTCTTCATCTTTCTCTTTCTTTTCTTCGTCATCATTAGATGAGTCATCCTCGGAACTCTCCATCCATTCGTCCATGTCAGAGATTTTTAAATCTTTAATTATATATATATATATTTATAGTTCAAATTCAAGTAATGTGGAATTATTAAACCTTTCGTTTTCTTCGCAGCGCTTTTCTTTCCTTTAATCTCTTCACCTTCTTCGGTGTCGATTTCTTCATCGCCTTTTAGGCGCTTCCGCAACATAAGTGAGAAATAATTCAACACTTTGTTTCGTTTACCAAATTCTTGTTCGGCTTCTTCCGCCGACAACGCTTTGTAACGTTGGATCGGTTGAAATTTGTACCTATCCCAAGTTAGATAAATTGTACACAAAATACAATACAATACCTACATTATTTATTTCAATACGATTACATTTGTATGTGGTCATTTATTATAAACTTTTTAAGAAATCACAAAAACAAAAATATATTTCTTTTTACTTTCTTTTACAGAGTAATAAGTAAGTATTGTAATCATGAAAAATTTCGAACTCGAGATTTCAACGGATATACACGTTTTGACCTTTTCTGAATCGAATGTGACTATTTTCGGAATGACGTCTGTCTGTCTGTCTGTGTGTGTGTGTGTGTGTCTGTGTGTGTGTGTGTGTGTCTGTGAACGCTCTAGAGCCAAAACTGTCGAACAAAAAATTATGAAACTTCAAACTTAAGCTTTGTATATGCCCTAGATGTGCACCTCCTATTTTTGAAAAGAATATTCAAACCGGTAGTTCTTGTTTACTCTATACATTTTTTGTTCTATCTCCAATATCACTAGAACGGCTACACTTACGGCAAAAATAGTAATATTCATAATGAAAGATAATAATATTTCGCACAACTTTTGTTTGAAAAGTTTTCTCATAAATTGTACCAGTTATGAGAAAACTGCTACGAAAAAACTCAAATATCTTATTTACGTTGCCATGGTGATACCTACAATTGTGACAAATTTTATTATTTTTAAAACGAATCAACCATGAGTTACATCATTTGTTTCTTGTTTATTGAAAACAAACAAGCATTACTTTGACAGTTATCTGTATGAATTAATATTTAAAATATTGATTTCTTATTAGAATAAATTGTATCAGGTAAATTATTATAGAATCAATTTATATTATATATTTGCTGACATAATTAATTAATTATTTCAGAGTTTTACTGTGAAATTTGACTGTTTAAGAGTGAACACGATAAGTACTTCAAATTCAGATCCATTATAAATTGGTATAATTATCCAGTTATTTTCATTATATTATATATATATATATATATATATATATATATATATATATATATATATTTATATATATATTAATATCTATCTATTGAAAACTACGTAAAAGAAAGTTGAGTGCAGGCCACTCCAGATATTTTAATTGTGTAGCTAGTGGCTTATGGCAGCCATATTACAAATGGCGTCTATATCTCACCACTCATTGAGAGGAAACGCTTCAATGGCGCCATCTGGAGCATGAGTGAACACGTAATACGAAGCATTCTCAGACACTCCACCTTCCCGAATTCCCTTGAACTTTTTCCCCAGACTCCCTCCTGCCTTCAGTAACCATGGTTGATCATTTGGTTTGTACTTCCTCGAGATAATTCCCAGTTTCTTCCTTCTAGCTTCTTCCCTAGCCTCCTTTCCGAACTCGGACCCAGCCCCAAACCTAGGCGAGTCTTCGTCAATGCCCCGAAACTCTTTCATATTATTCTCGCGTTCCATTTTAACTGATGACCATTTGTTAAATTCCACACCGAGTGTGGCATTGAATCGCATTACATGATAATGCTTTTTTACATTTTTCGGGACTCTGATTGAATATTCCTGGATACTGGCGGTCTAAACAACGATATTTGTTCATAACCTACTTATTTTTGTATATGAACATATATAAATACTAACTGTGACAGGGGCTGACACAGACATTTCGCTATAATAATCGATTTGTATCACATATAAATAACTATATAAATAGTTATAAGTATAAACAAATCTCAAACATCACAAGTATAACCGTGTCACGAATGCAACTGTCACATTAGCTAGACTGAAACAGATATATACATATGGATATATAGCTGGAGCTGGTGGAACAGAGATGGAACATAAACAGGGACAAGCAAATGTAGTGAGACAAGACTGTGCAACAGAACTAGAACTCTGTTCGTTTGCCCAGCACTTACTCTTTCAGTGCTAAAATTATTAAAATGTAACTCTAAAAGCAATTGAGATACTTCACAATTTTAAATTTAAGTAAAAATATGTTATTTCCTAGGAGTTAAACCATATATTATATATTTTTGAAGCAGTATATTTAACTTCAAAATATTTATAATTTTATTATGTGTAAAGCAAACTGACGAACCGGACGACACAACTGCGCATGGCCTTGGCATCTCTGTAGAATTGAGCCCGCGAAACTACGAATATGTTCGTTTTAAGTTTTGAAGTATTTCAGACCTAATTCTATGATTTTAAGAATAAAATAAAATAATAATGTATAATGCAAAAAAGAGATCTTTAAATATTTATTTCCTACATTTTAGACGTCTGCGTTTCCCCAAATTGTATATTATAAGTTTCATAAGATGAATTCTGTACTGCGTACGACGAGCTAAAAAGAAATTTATTTCCACCGGAACCTAAACCGTGGATGAATGAATCCATGCAATAATAATTTCTTTGCACAGTACCGTTGCCGTACATTAGAGTGCGGCAGCTACATGTTTTTTAAGTATACATGTAACGATGCAACGTTTATATCAGCCATGTTAGTCCACTATACTTTAAATATGTCAATATACTTTATTTCTTTATAATATATTAATATCTAAGTACTACAATATTTAATAATGAAAACATTCAACTAAATTAAATATGATTCATTTGAACCCATTGTGGGAAATCCATCAAAAACTTATCCATCCAAGTTAATTTCGTCTTAATTTGTTCAACAATTGATATAATATCGGACGCAAAGCACATTAATTCAGATTTGTGAGCTCTAAATAATTCTATGACCTGTAATTAACATAAAATTAATATTTTTTCAGATGATTCTTGAATTAGTTCTTTAACTTGTTTGGTATTAGTTATTGTTTCCCTTGTTATTACCTGATTTAAGTCATTCTTTGTTGATAATCTAGATAATACATTCTTTAAAATTATTATTAGTTCCGAATGTGAATATTTCTCATAGATTTTATCCCAGTTGTCTTGTAGAAATTTAAAAGCAACGTTTACTGCAATATTAGGTGATAAATACTCCCACATAAGCATTGAATACTGGGTAGTATTGTCTTTTAGAGAATTGTTCAAATATCTAAATAAATCAGTTAATAAATGTACATATTTTTTCAACACAGTAATAAAATGTAATTATAATTTTTTTATTTTAATTCATATTTTAATTTTGTCTAAGTATATTAAAGCAGATATGCATGGAGGTTTGTATCTATTGGATATCAATATATTATTTATACATGTTTTATAATAATTAATAAAAAAATCTATTATTTGCAAATAATCAACTGTCACGTACACTTAAAAGAAATCAAATAAATCAAAATGATAGAACCGTAAATTATATCTTTGCCAACAGCAGGAATGTTTTTTTTAAATTTCATATAAAATTAAATGAACAAAATTTTTCCCTAAACATCTTTAGGTCATTTATCCGATAAACGGACGTTCTTACTTTTTTATCAACCATGTTTCGCTGGTGCACCCTAAGCCTATAATTAAAGCTTTATTTTCTTCATTTGTATGTTTGGAAGATGAGTATTTATTCCATAAAAATTCCCAGGCAAATCGACCCATCATTCTAACACCTGTGCAATATATAATTGGACTCAAGCTAGTCGCGATTCTGTAAAAAAGTCATTCTGATAGTGTTTGTTTTGATATCTTTGGTTAAATTTACAAGTGACGTGATTTCAATCGGACCAAATTTGAGCTTATAATACCGAATATTATGCGTTACAAATGTAATTGAAATTACTATAAACGATCCAGAATCAAATTGGCAAAGTATTGGTAAAAGAAGCTACTATAGAAAAATGAGAGAGTAATTTTAAATAAATTCTAATTAATAATCGATGACGATTGAATAATTTTCAATCCGATAGAATTATATCTGATTGAAATCACTTAGATGTAAATTATATATATTTTTAAATTTATACTTAGTATCATTTGGTTTATTGAACATTGATTCAAATTTAGGATAGGCCCAATCGATGCATGGTTTATAGTTTAAACGACATGCCCAAGAAATGATTTGAATTCGTAATTTCTTTCTGGATATAGTGTCATTAGGTTGATCCTCAGTACCAAGTTTTTCATAAATTGGCTGTATTAAGTTTAGTATATAATCCTGTAATAATTTGTTGTTATTTGTGCGGAATATTGTATGCAAATGAAAACATTTTGGCGTATAATACCGTGGGATTTTAAGTTATTAATATATATTTTACAATAATATTTAAAAAATAAGTTTTAACGTATCTTTCAAGGACAACTTAAAAAAGGTTAATTAATATAACTGCAACTTAAACCAAGGTGAACATTATTTGCGAAAATATAAAATTTTATATAACCAATTGTAATAAAAAATTTATTTTAATGAAAATTATGATAATACAACAATAGTGTGAGAGTTCATTGTAAGCTCGAAATGTTGATACATTTCATTATATATACAAGTCCAGTACAAGTAGGGCACTAGATATTCTACTGTGTAGGTATAGAATATGGCGGAGAAGCGTGTTAATAATAATGAATTAATAACCTGGAAATCTCCATAGAGGGAGTGTTTCGCTAAAACATCGGTTAAACCTTCGAAATATTTGAGTGCTGTCGCCCAAGGTATCAAGTGTTCCTCATTGTCTTTTAAATATCTGGTTAGATTTAGAGGAACGTGGTTATTTAGTTGTCCAGTACGTGCTAGATGAAATGCGTCATCAAGCAATTGTGCCCGAGTTGACGGTGACACGGTATCCGGCTTACTTCTCAACAACATCACCAGCGACTTCCAATTATTTAAATCATAATTGATACGGCACAAAGACGTTTGATGCGTGTTTGAAATGATCCAAGTGACATTTTCCGTTTTGCTCGCATTGTCAATAACGCGCGGTGAACCATCAACCAACCATACTTTTGTTGTGTTTATTAAATTACTCTTGTAATACACTGGTAAAATCCAAACATTATTGCTTACAGATGGTGTTTCCAAGTACCTGCTCTATATTGAAAATCATATTTGAATCATTTATATACCTACTGTAAAAGATTTTAATTGTTTACTTGTTTAATGGATAGTGTTTTATTTTCTGTTGTAATACTAATTAGTGGATAACCTTCTTCATTTATCCAGGAATCTACAATATCTTTTATTGTTATATTTATTGGAATTGCTTCACTTGATAAATTTGTGTATTCGCTCCATAGATTATTTGGTTCTATTGTTTTATATTTCCTAAAATTCAATTAAAAATTCTACAGTGCTATTGAAATTGTTGTTATCGGAAATACTGTTTTTTTTTAATACAGATATTATATTCAATTTCGGATTCAACTTCACTTAATACTATGCTTTAGATTCTAATATCGGATAGGATTTAGGATCCGGATAAAGCAAAATATAACATATATATATATATATATATATATATATATATATATATATATATATATATATATACATATATATATATATATATATATATATATATATATATATATATATTTCTCTGAATCGGAATAATATCTATGTGGTGCGCGCCCAGAGCTAAACCCGTAGAAGGAAAAATTATGAATCATTAAACTTAAGACTTGTTCCGGAAGAATCCCTCATGTATTTGAAAACAATATCTTAACCGGAAGTAATACTTTACTCTTGTTGTTATTTGCATACCGCAAAAACCACACGAATTTGAAAAAAGTAAATCATTCAAAAGTTAAAGAAATTAATATTTCAAGTTATTTTTGAAATAAGAAGTTTTTGAAAAATGTACCATTTACTAAAACATAGCTTTATTTTAAAACTAAGTTTTCCTTAGTTCAATACATATTACAAGAAAATCGAGTAAAAGCCACTCCAATTTTATTTGTTTGTTTTAAATATACACTTCTAGATTTCAAATGAATTAATATAATTGTTAATTTGTAGATTTGCATTTGAAATCAAAATTCAGTCCTTAGATATTTGGTTCAGAATTTATGTTTGGATCCGAAATTCAAAATGATCTGAATACATATTCCAGAACAAGAACAATATAACTATGTAAAATATTTACCATTTATCTACGAAAATTCGTAAGCCCTTTGTAAATTTCGACTCAGTTAGCGTGTCATTCAACATTCTTAGTATAGAGCTTCCTTTCTTGTTAAGTAGACCATTGAAGCTACTATGACAATTTTGAATATCTGTTAATTTGTGTAGAATATTCATACTATCAACATCTAATACATCTTGTTGATCAATAACCGGAAGTGTTTGTAATATATTCCATGATGGTTCTGCCTGAAACTCATGTATATATCTATCTTTGAAATGTATGCAGTTGTATTGGTATATGGAGAACATTCCAACACTTAAGAGTGTAGAGTAAATAATGAATGTTTGACTAAAAATTATTTAACAAAAGAAGTAATCATAAGTGACATAAATATATATTAATGATAATTACTGAATTCTTTATAATTTGTATGTTGTATTGTATACAAGGTTTATAATGGTCAAATAAATATGTTAATATAAAAGATATATTTTGAGTAACTCAAATAAGATTGATTGGAACGTTCTTCTATCGAGTATAAATTACATAATTAATTCCAATATAACGAGCATAGGCACACATCGCTTCTACAAACCATAAGTCTGCCCAAGATTTGACACCAATTAAATTTTCAAACCATTGCCTCGCTAATTCAGTAGATATAAATTGGCTCGTTGTCTCTTTCTGATTTTGTAACGGACTGTCTTCAACTACTATTAAATCTTCTCTAAAATCGTACAAAAATAAACAAAATAAAAATAATTTTTGTTCAAAATAACCGTTTTATAAACAGTTTTTTAGATCCTGCGACCCCTTTACTAGTTTACGAGTATAATGGGTCGCGGTATAACAATCACTGCATTTACAGTAAGCGCTCGGTTATGTAAACTAATAAAAACCAGTTATGTTCATAAAATTGATTGTTCAAAGTGTATTTTTATACGTTTAATTCATGTTATTGCATGTTTATAGTACATTTAAATATTGGATTATTTGTTTTTGTACTTTCTTGGCAGCAAAACATTTTACAAAAGTGATACTATGGAGCATACAATGAAGTGTTCCCAAAACCGAGCGTCTACTGTACTAGAATAATGACAATACCTAAAAAAAAGTAAGCCCCAGTTACCCATTGCGTTGACTGGGTAATTTGGAATTAGTACCAATTCAATTTTCGACAAGGAATAGTTGTATCCGAAAAATGCGTTGAACGCAGAGAGAATTTTTGGTGTGACGTTCAATGCATAAGTAGTTCGATCTCGTATGTCTGGTCTTGTCCAAATTTTCATTAAAGGCAATGGCACCGTCGATGTTGTTCTTCGTTCGGAAAACTCAAAGACAGCGAAAGCTATTAAATATGTCGGCATTGGAGGTGACACTTCAAAGTGGTCCCACACCCAGCCCGGCGAATCCATCCTAAAAATGTACATTTCAATTTCTGCAATATCACTTTTGAAATACTGTCACGCAAACTGACGACGGATTTGAGAAATTTTATAGACTCATACTAGAAAGAATAAACAATTAAACTAGCTACTTACATAGTTTCGGTGTCATTTAATCGCATATTGGAAACTGCTTTCATATTCGTTTGTCTAGCAATACTAATTTGAACTCTCGCTTTGAATTTTGGATCATCGAAACAAGGAAAAGCTAACCGGGCATAGGATGGTTTGAAAAGAGTACTTGCGATCCATCTAATATAAAATAATGAAATAATTTGTGCAAGATTGTCCGTATGGAAATTCATAGTGATACGATATTTTAATACCGGTTATAATACAGTAAATGCCGAGAGTTAAGAGGTTGACCGTCCTTACAGGACGGTGTAAAGGGGGAAGCGCACGAATATCGTAGCGCCATAAGAGCCAATGCGATTTACTACTTGAAGCGTTCTAGTTGAAGCGTTCGTTGGACCCTTAAAATACTTGCTAATACATTTTTTTGAATAAAACTTTTAGAATATTCCGGTAGAAAAATAGTCAATGTACGCTTGTCTATGTTTAGAATTTTTAAATTTGTCATCACAATAAAAACTATGAACATTTGAAAATAGGGTAAATATAGAACAATATCTAAGCAAAATATTGAAAATCGAAAACTAATAAAGGAGTTTTAAGGGTTCGACGAAACCTTATTTAGCTATGTTTTGCTATGTTTGCAGCGGGTATGGGGATTATCTTAAGTAGTTAAAAATATGCGCCACAGACAATATAAAAATTACAATTTTAGTCACATACACACAAGTTTAAGTCTTTCGATACTCTTAGGTCATATTTGCTTCAGATTGATTATAAAACATTAATACGTTATAAGCACGAAATTAATTCAAATTATACTTTGAACAAAAATTTTAAAATAATTAAATATTATTTAAAAAACCGGATTCAAATGGATAAATGAATAAGTGTATTAAAATAAATGCTGATACAAGCACCAATGCTTACAGCTTGCGTTTATGTGCAAAACCCCGTATGTATTACGTCGTAATATTTAATACACACACAGACAGACATCATACCGAATATATATATATATTAGGTATGATGTCTGTCTGTGTGTGTGTATATTTTACAATACTATATTGATAACACCAAGTATGTTATTTTCTTAATAAATTAAACATGCATGACTTTCTGTGTTTAGACTAAAAATGCCAATACATTGAGATCACATCATAAGCAGTGAAAAGTCAACCTTGGAACTATTTTGATAAAATTTGCGCGGCGATAAACTAATCGACAAAAACATGTAAACTAAATAATAAAACAAACTTACTTGGTCTCATTTCCTTGCTTATAACTAGAACGCAGTATACCACCTGGTCCATTCGTCATTTTTCCTGAATATTTTATGTTTAAAGTATAATTCGTTCCTTTTGACAATGCGAATTTCAAACGTATCTTATACGTTTCGTCTGCATCATTATATTTGCCCCTAATAACCTGTATATATTCAATATCTGGAGGAGAATCAGGGGTGAAATAAACATCTTTTTGTTGTGCAGTCGTAACATCCGATGTATTCGTAATATTTAATGCTTCTGTCGTTGTTTCAATCAGTGTTGCATTTAAAATCGCCTCAGTTGTTAATTTTGTTGAATTATAAGCGGATTGAATTGTAGTTAGCACTTCGGTTGATGATATTGTTGTTTCTGGTGCTACTGACGAAGCATTCTCTTTTATCTGTGATGCAGATTTTAGTGACACGATGCCTGATATTTTAGGATACGTTACAGTTATATCGGTGTCCGAAATGGATAACTTTTTCGCGTTTAATATTATGGTCGATGTGGGTGGACCGTCGATTTCAAACATAATTGATATTTGACCTTCAAATATAAATTGTTTCGTATCGCTTTCGTTTAAATATGGTTTGATATTGATCCGATAAAATGTGGGTATTATGTCTTGAGACAATTTAGAGATTTCCATTTCGTGATTTGATTTTTCGTCAGAGTTTCGCAGTTCTGATATAAAGGCGTCAGCTGAATCATATTCCTGTCAGAAAAATAATAACTTTTATGTTATATTACTGAGTGATAATGAAAAATATCTGTAGTGTGGTATATTCAACTCTCTTGTACCGTTAATGTTGTTGTATTTGTATTATAAATGCAATTTTATAGAACCTAGTTAAGGTTTACCCTAACTTTTATTTCGTAACGGTTCAATTCTTCGTAAGATAGTATAAAACAGTTATATAGTGTTTGGGTATGTGTTTATTAAATTAGCGGATTAAAATAAAAAGTTGCACACAAATTGAGTATTTGTCTTCCTGATTCCGAAAATATATACTTATATACTTGCATTAAGTTGCTCGCTCGTAAGACCAACTTTGTGAACGCATCTCTTACAGTCCGATTTGCACTAAATTTGCTACACGTATAATTTGAGTACCTAAGAAGTTCTCGAAGCAGATTCTAATAGCCTTTATACTTATAAAATGCACTTAATACGGACGTTATTTATTTTTTAATATATTGTATTAATTTTAGTTTCTTGTTTAAAAAAAAAAAAAACTTCACATTGTACAATAAATAAATAATTTACATAATAATTGTAAAATTTAAATCATAATAAAGATTTTCTGATACGGAATTAAATAATAATCTACAGTGGTCTTTGAAAAATCAAGAAATTTTTGCGAGGTAAACAACAATCAGATTGTTTTTAGGAATATTTGTAATGACCTCTATGTATGTTTTAGGGAATTAGACTATGGTCCCGTTAGAGAAACTTATAAATCCAACACTGTATTGAATATTTATGATGAAGACTTAGTATTGATAGTCGAAACAGGTACTAAATTGATATTTGAAAATTAATTTTACTCATTAGGTAATGATGTTGTTGACAAATTTTCTTCGATACTGATGTTTTAATAAGTACATTTCAAATTCCTAAACTCCTATGGTTACGAATTGCTATAATTACCAGTCTTATTTTATTTTGATCACATTGATTACATTGAACTTTTTATGAAAATGATTCGTAAAAATACAATATATGCATGTATTATAAAATATAATACGCTGTCTTAGTCTCAGGAAATTAAACCTTATAAATAATATTTATTAATTATGCAGAGATAACATTTTTTAAACAACAATTGTGTTGCCACTCAAGATTTTAAGCAAAGGTCGTGTAAAATACATAACACCTACAACTAGGAAAGCAATTGTTTTATTAATTATTTTAAATTGCAAAATTTCATTAGTGATGTATTATGAATATGTTAAATTCGGCTCAGAACTTTTAGAAGAGATGCATCTATAAAGTTGCTGCTATTTTAGCGAACGATGGTACACCAATTATATAAGTTAAATGTATTTACGGAATCAGGGAGATAAAGCGAATTTTGGTGCAAAAATGTTTTGATTCTGAGAATATTACAGATCAACGATAGTTGGTATAGTTCTTTTGTACCTACTGTACGGCGAGCTAAAAATGTATTTATCGAAAAATGTGAATTTGCTTAATATATTTGTTGACCAATTAACAATGTATAAAGGAATTATTTTAATAATGATACTTACGTTTTCATTGTGATTCCTACACGGTGCGTAATGATAGACAACAATCGCCAAAACAATAGCGATTAATAATGCGCAAAAACCCACTAACAATCCTTTTTTGTAACTGACGAAGCAGCCACCGTATCGTTCATATTTGATATCGCTTTCTTCAAGCCGTTCGCCTGGCAAAAACTCTGTTCGACTGCCGAAATTTATCTCACCACCCATTCTGATACTCACCCCGATCTTATTTACGATCTAAACCAAATAAAAACAATCTTCATACAATATTTATAACTATTGATACAAGTATGATATGTATCTGAGCAGGCTCTCGCAAGAATTACCCGTCCCTGTGCTAAATATATCTGATACGTTTATATTGTATATATTACCTGAGGCGATAAACTATGATTTATATGACTGAACTTGATTCACTGAATATTTTAAAGAGAACTACTGGTGACTAAATTTGATTTCGATACGAAACTCACACTTACCTGTATTAGACAGACCCCCGCCACTGATTTCACAAGGTAGAATTGCTCATTGTGTTAGTTTATTGTTTTTCATATTTGTTGTAAATCATGTTTTTATTATTTTATTATATTTTAATTTGTTTTAGTATTGTTCAAAAATTAATTTATATGGTTTAATAACATATATATTTGTAATTATAGCATATTTTTGAATATGTTTCTTAGTAATATAAAGATTATAAACAAGCCTATGCAGTCACCAATGCCTCCAGCCATGCCATACGGTTATTTTGATTTCACGAAGAATTTTTATTACCACTGATTAAGGAAGATATAATTTAAATTATGAAGCAGTAAACCATAGAAAAATAAATTTTTATAAAGTTATTAATTTTATGAAAACAATTGAAGACACGATCTAAATTATATTTAAAATTGCAGAAATAATAAAAAAATATTTTCTGCAGCAAATATAATACTTTTTCATAAAATACTTAATTTAGTATAATTAATACAATATTAATTTTTAAAAAGCAAGTATACATATTCAAATCTGAAACAATATAATAATTCGAATCTAAGGGCGCTTTTAGACCTTGTGGCCTTGGCATTCGGTTTCTCTATGCGTTCAAATACAATATTTGAACGGAAAGATCACAGAGTAGTAAAATGCGTACCTCCATTTAAAATACTAATCGCAGTTCAAGTACAAAGTCGAAATATTTATACTGTAAAATAGATGTACACATTTACATGCTTTATATTGAAAAATTACACTAAAAATGATGTAATATTACTGAATTATTGTAAAATTATTCTAAAGATCAAGTATTTTACCGAAATCAAGTACATTTTTCTAATTTATATGGGTCATTTTATAATAATAGTGAAGTAATGTTAAATACATTTTAAACAATGTACATCCGTTTACATAGAAATTTCAAACCGCTGTTAAATTCAATCTCTTTTTGTTTCCAAGGAAATAATTGTCGATCTCTGTTCATCTAATTAAAAATGTTATTTCTATAAAGTTTATTTTACTAATTGTAATTTTTTTGCACTTTTAATTTTGGTCCAACTTAAAATAGCTCTAGTGGAGGTTTTACGAATATGGTAGGAAATGTATTAAATATATTTTCATTTTAAAGGAAATGGCACAATTTTGTGTATGCAAGGTTCGTATCTTGTTACCTTAAGTCCAGAATTATAGTTCCGGTTTAAGGTTTATCTTGACGTTTGCATAATTATGATTTTTATATGCTGTTATTCAAAGTGCACTAATAACAAAATCTGAAAGTTAAATCAAAAGTGTATGCCATATATCTATTACCAGGCCTTAGAAGATATTTAATAATTCCATCTGTTATTATTGAGTGTGTTTATACAATGGTATGGATATGGATGGACTCTGAGATATCGCTGTGTTGAGTCGGTAGTGTCTCGTTGACAGACCCCCATCAGATCGGCCGGCACTTGCATTGTCGCGCTAACAGAATAATGATGATCATCGTTGCTGATTGCATGATCACATCTAATCATCTACGTGTTCGTCGAGTAGGTGATGTTTAATTCGCAAGGCCCTCTCTCCCCCTGGCGATGACCACTGGGTCCATGCGAGGGGCGGCTAGTCGTGTTCGAGAACTCATTGAGAACGGCGCGAAACCGGCAACCCTCCTTCACGGTGAGTTTCACTTTTTATTTTATCGTAAGTGTGCGAACCAACATCTTCCTCATAATTGCCTGCATGCACTTGCTTATTTTTCGCCGGTGGTAAAGTTGGATTTTTAATGACATCGTAAATATCGTCGTATAAATCATCATTTGTGTTAGTATCAACGGTGACTTGTTTCATTACATTTGTACTGGACATCGCTTGTTTGTTCGTTGCTACTGGTTTCATAATCATTTTTGTTTTAAACAAGTTGATCCATAAAATTCGTGTTGCTGGATCCAAAATCACGTAAAACAGAAATAAAACAAATCCTTGGAGCGTGGTAGTTGCACAGAACAAATAAAAGAATATTGTTATTTGTTTAATTACTGCTAGAAATCCGAACAACCAAGTTAATCCAAGTAGGAAAAATAATAATATCGCTAGTTTCAACTGTTGTGCAAGCATATTTTTGTCGTTATTCGTTGATGTGATAGGCATTTTCGTCATGGCTACAATATTGTAAATAATCAAAACAAAAATCACTAAATTCACCAACAAAACAATGATAACAGGTACGAATAGACCTGCATACAATGCTGCTCCTTGAGGATAACATAAACTGGGAACATCCATAGTGCTCGGTAAATAAATATTTGAATCCACCAACAAAACTATAATTACTGGCACAGATGGGATAACCCAGCCAACTAAAGAAGTTTTTAATAACAAATGAGGAGGTGGCACTCCAATCACGCGTACAAATCGCAGATATTGAAGAATGGCTGTCACTAATGACCAACCAAATCCAGATAATATGGAATAATGTAAAATCGCTCCAGTTAAGATGCAAACTAATGAGTTCTTCTGGAAGTTATTCATGTCAGCGATGTATAGCGCAAATATTTGTAAAGCACTACATGCAGACACGTGCAGCAAGATCTTCGATCCGATTTTATGTCGCCATCTTTTGAATAAAAGAGCTGTTGCAATGATACCAATAATTCCTAACGTTGATAGCAGGCACCCAATTGCAGTGATTGCGTCTAGAATCGCATCTTCCGTAAATTCGTTTTGTTGACTAATTGATTGAATATTTGGAACAGCAATATCAGTTGTGCGTTTGTAGCCGAGAAGTAATGCGAAATGTGTCAAATGTGAGGCATAGCATAATTGGAAATCTTCCTCGTTTTCCATATAGAAAGTTCCGTCTGTTGTCCATCGACTAGGATACGTTGTATTACCAGCTATTGATCCGAAATCCCAATAGGCACATTGAGGTTTAACGTCCTTGGAGGTGTTGGTTTTTCTGAATATTATTGGTATCGGATATAATAAATAACCTTCGTAATCTTGTATGGCAATACTTATCACTTTACTAGCAACTTGATTACGTTCATTGTTACCTTCAATAAACATAGAATCATTATAAAAAACTGCAATATGAATTTTAATAGCGCTAAAATTTTTTCTAATGTCTTCCAAAGTGTCTTCTGGTATATAAGTAGCAACTTCCAATTCTAAATCGTCATCAATTAAATCTAGTAATGATAAATCTGCTTCCACTGGTCTAATTATATAGTCATTAAATGACACAGGTTTTATTGAATTCGGTCTATAGACCGCGATTCCTGAAAATGCTTTAATATTTGGATCAAATATGTAATACATGAAATTTGGTTTGACGATCTTAAGTACACCATCCTCGTCAAAGTTAATATGCTTCAGGTATTCCAATATGCGTTCAGCGGTATATAAAATGGTATTTGTTGAGTTCAACACTCGATTGGATATATCTAAGTAAACTGTATTGGTTGCCATAATATTACTTACAGTTGTAGACATCTCCTCAGCAACCTGAGTACTATTCATTTCGTTTACTGATGCATTTCTCAATATCTGTGAGATGTAGTAGATGTCAGCTGGGATTAAATCGTTTTTAGTCAAATTTGATAGCGATTTAAATACATTCATCGAAATGGAATTGTTTAAATACAGCTCGAATAGATTTCGCGTTATTTTCGATGGCTTGATCAAGTTTTGACAAGATCCTGTTACGTCCAACCACGTAGCACCTGATAAGAAATCGCCTGCACACTTTCGAGTTACCGGTAGCAAGTTAGATTGTAAACATAGTTCATTTGATGCTGTTATTGTTCCAATGTCAGTAAAATTCCAATGTAGTAGCATATTATCAGTTTCTGTTATCGAAGGTAGACATCCAAGGCAATTTTTGAACGATACAACTGAAACTTGCTCTAGATCTTCCAATTTGGTTAAGAAATGCCGTAATAAGCTGTATTCAATTTCAACAGGCATGGTGGAGTCTTTAGTTCGAAAATGCATTAAGATATTTAAATCTCCCGTCAATTCGTCGACTTTTTCGACTCGGATTGCTCGAACTTTGCGGAACAAGTTACGGTCCCTATTGTAGATATTTCGTGCAAGATCATCAAAATCATTTGAAAAATGTGGATCACACCTTTTGTAGCCATAACAGAAATGGGGTATGTGTAATTCGAAAGCATACTCACGTCCAGGAGGATCCAATCCAAACAAGACTTGTTTGGTTTTCACTATTTTACCTTTTGGCAAAACTTCTGCAATACATTGATAATAATTATAGTTTGGATTGACTGGTCTTAGAAGCCATACAGTACGAAATTCATTTTGAAATACTTGCGTCATGCCCATATTTGATTGTACTTTTCGCCAGTTGAATCCTAAATGGATATCATCTAAACCTGTAACTTCGCACACAATGTTTAGAAATTGTGAATATAAATACGCGGTAAGAACTAATGCTGTTTTATTATTATTTAGTTGTAAAGTCAAATCAGCTTTATTGTCATTGTAAAAATTAAAAAGTTGACACACAGCACAGGGTAAACTTCCGTCCGTTGATAGTTGCCATCCATTTTTGGTTATAAAAACATGATTCCAGATGCGTTCAAAAGCATTTGAAATTACCCAATCAGAATAGTTAATTTGCTCATGCGCTACTGGCCATCGAAATATTCCATTATCATCACGCCGGAGACCGAACCAGCAGTGATTGTCACCAATAATTTGTTTTATTAAATAATTATCTTCGCGATTCAATGGCTCTGCTAGTTGATTTTCTTTGCAAATTTTATTGTCATGTATTGTTTGGACGTGTGTTATTGCGTAGTAACAAGTAAAATTTCCCCTAGTTGAACAGTAGCGATTATTGTTGTTCGTGACTGCAAATTGACTTAAAATAGGATACATACAAACCACAGGGTATTTAGCACTGCAGTTCGTTATTTTTGGAATATACGAATAATCTTTTGTATTTATCTTAGTTAAATATATGCAATCGTTATTTGGAGAATCATATCCAGAATTTTTCTTTAACAATGAATGCGTATATTTTATATTCATTAATCCTGATTGTTTCCATTCGAACTTCCCGAATGGTTCCGAACGTTTTATCGGCAGCCATATTTCATTTAAGTTATGTTTGTATAAAATTTCAACGTATTTCGCTTCGGTGATGTTATGAACATTGATCACAGGACAACTTCCCGTCCACGATTGTGGATTAGTTATATGAATACAGACGTCTTGATACAAAATTGAATTTGGACCACATTTTGGTTCGAATCTCTCTTGTATGTTTGTGCATGTTGGCGGTTGAGGTGGTGACCATTGTCCATTCGCCAAACAAATTCTATTTATGAACTCAAAATTACTGTTTAGGCATATTGGTGCTGACACATATTTATTTGGCTTATTTGCACACCAAATAATTTTGATGTTGTCTTCGTTGTACGAAACTTGGTTTGGGCAGTGTTGCAACTAAAATAATAAATATTATTTATAATATTGTCAGAATTGACTTGTTAAAAAATTATGTAAATTTACTTCAATTTAACTATAAATCTTCAAATAAAAATAATGTAATTTTCTAAATTTAATAAATTGACTAGAATTTGAATGTAGTTTTTATTTTAATTCTAGAATAATTACATGATTTTTAACTGTAGTTTCTCATTTCAAGTCTATTTTCATTTTTTACATTGTAGTATATGGTACACAATGTTATGTAAATATTGATTTCTTTCCAAATTGTTAGTCAATACAAAAATTATCATTGGCTGATTCGCAATATGGTTATCAATTAGGCATATTTACGAAAAATTACAAATAGTACTGGGAGCAGTGGTTCCTAATATTTTACAATATGAAACCCCTTGAAGAAAATAGCAAATCTAAAATTATCAAACGTAATAGAATGTTGACATAATATTTATGAAGACTAGCAAATGTCAAATCAATAATTAGCCTTTTGGATATAATTACCTCAAGCTAAACGACAGTTATAAGTATAAATAATATCCCAACATGCTAATGATGTTTAAAAAATTCTTGATTATGGTGCAGTTTATACAAGGTATATTATGGGTTAATTGTATTTCAACTTTTTGTATAAATACACATATATAATTACCATGCAATTCAGTGGAAATTCCGTAATTATTAAGAAACACAGAAATACATAAGCTGCACTCATTTTACACCTGAATTATGCTTAGCCTGTAGAATGGCTTATTGATGTCACACATTTTACTCGAATAGATAATGAGACGGATAAATTTATTTTCAAAGATAAGATTTTTATTGCATTTGTTTAGTTGGTACACAATAACACGCACAACTAAATATAAATTAAACTCTTCTACGGTTAACATTAAAAGTTTGGTATTCATATCAATCGGATGAGGTAATTTTTACGTATTTTTTCCTTCTCGTTTCCTGTACTTATCTCCAAAGTGATATGAAACCTACCAGACATAAATGCTGGTAGTAATTTTTTTTTTTAATTTTTGTTTTAAAATTTGTTTAAAATTTGTTTTAGCTCAAGCTATTGTATGCATTCTCCAAATCAAACATGTACAGAAAATCTTTTTATGTTAACTTATTTGGATGTATATATGTCGGTTGTAAGACTCTCCTCTGACGGTACCGCGCCGATTTAAATTAAATTTAGTTCTCATATATAATATGAATGCCTAATTAGTGAATGTTGCAATTTAAATTCAATAATCCTTATATTAACAGATATACATATAGTGCAAAGAAATATTTTTCATGGCTATCATTAATTTTAAAGTTTGGAAAATTAGAAAAAAAAAGCAATTTTAAACAAATATAGGTACAGGTTCAGTTCGTCAGATAATTAATTTGATAAGAAGATAACTAAGAAAATTTCTGAATTCGAAAATAAAAACATGTATAGGCACTGATTCTTGAAGGTATAATCTAAATATGTGTACTTGATTGGTAGGCATAAATCACTACATTTGTAGATTATTCTTACTGAAAATTATACATTTAAAATTAACTCGATTTATTTTGCCTTTGGCTTAAATGAAAAATAAAATTTATATACCTCAATAATCTTATTCTTTAGTTTCTTGGATGAAGTCTAAATGAAAGTATTGTCGTCATCAAAATTTTAGAACTCGAAATTTTAACGGTGATACACATTTTGACCATCCCTGAATGGAATCTGACTATTTTCGAAATGATGTCTGTGTGTGTGTGGGAGCGCCCTAGTGTCAAAACTGTTGAAGACAAAATTATGTAACTTAAAATTGATTTATGGCCCCGAGGTGCACTTTTTATTTTTGAAAACAATATCGTAATCGGAAGTAACAGTTTACTCCAGTTACTTTATCAATTTCTCAGAAATGGCATGAGTAAGAGAAAATTTGTTTCTTGTATTAAAATTTCTAGCAACTTTTGATTCAAAAGTATTTTCAAATAATGGACCGTTTACTGAAAAATCGCCTTTGAAAATAGTAAAGTTACATACTATAGATACAATAAATATTGATTTTGTTTTATAGCTATCATCATTTTGAATTTAATACAATTTAAAAAATCTGTAAAAACGTTATAAATATAATAATTTTTGAAAATTTCTTTGGTATAAAAAGAAATTATGATTCTTATTTATTTTCATTATTTTTTTATAGCCCTTGGGCTCATAAACTTTATTGACATCAAATATCTTAGAATTTTTAGTAAAAATTTCTAAAAAAATTAGAAGTTTCTAATGGCAGTATTTAGAAGAGCACTAAATTTTGGGGCCCCATAACTCCGGACCTGTGCAGACGATTGGATATAAAATTTAATATTTTGATTTATTTATTTTAATTTCCAGATTTCGATTATTACTAAATTATCCACAATGCTGGTGCCAGGAGTAGCCCTACTCTTGTGTGCAACATTGGTTGCTGGCGATTTATTTAAAGTAAGTACATTCAATATACAATGTTTATTCAACAACGTAATGCTAATAGCATAATTATTATGATAATCATTTTCAAGAAAATATTTTACATATGCATTTGCAAAGATCTGTAACAAGAAAATGTTTTAAAGGCCTGCAATTCTTTAATTTATGAATAATTTATAAGTATAATTCATCGCATAAAGCAAGAATTATGTTCGATATATTTATTAGATTCCAAACAATTTATAAGATTTTACACTTTAGAAATTTTACTGTTTCGTCTTACAGATCTTGCCCAGAATTCATTCTTCTTATTAAAAAGTAATAGGCATAATACTAATTATAAGTGTGTTGCTCTACCAAAGAAGTTAGAAATATAATAATAATAATAATCATCAGGGCCGGAATTACAGTAAGCGTCGTCTCAGGGCAGTGGGACAAAATGCCGCTTTTTTACAAAACAAAAAAGCAGCCCTTTTTCAAATTTTGTCCAACTAGTGTGTTTAAATAATGACGAAAAGAAGTTTGAACCGTTTGAATGGTCACCCGTGATTATTTTTAGATTATTTATTTCATGCTTAATATTTATTGAAATTTGCCGCCCCCAGAATTTTTCGCCCATGTTGCTCATGTATAAATGAAAGGCTGATAATAGTAATACAATATATTTGACGTGCAGTGTGTACCGTGCGAGAACCAATTTAAGCCAAGTCTGCGAAACAAGCGAAGTATTGACCTGAATGCAGCTCATGCTCTCATCGCTGACGCTCGACTGCCTCGTGAAGTGACTCCCAACGGTTACCGGCTCGAGTTACAGCCGTTTCCCGAGGACGGTAACTTTAAGGGTCGCGTCAGGGTGAATATCACATGGCAGGAGACGACAAGCAAGATTACGCTGCACGTTCATCAAGATTTACAAGTGTCACACTCGGAAGTTACTGTTACACAATATGGCAGCGACGATACGTAAATATATACACAAAATTAGTACAACTTGAATGATCAAATATGTAGATGAAATATTTTGTTTCCAATAAATTTAATTTAAATTAAATATTTTAAGTGTAAAATCATCAACGTCTATGCCGCCAACTACAGTAAACGTTCTGCGAACTGAGCGTGTAGCCAAGAAACCGCTGTATGTGATCCATTTGTCTAAGCCTCTAAACAGAGGTACTCAATGCGAGGTTGATTTAACATTCTGCGGCAAATTGATGAACGATACATCCGAGGCGTTCTTCCGGAGTTCTTACGTAGATCCGGCGTCGGGGGACAAGCGCTGGTTTGTCGCTACACATATGCGACCGAATCTGGCCCGACGCGTTTTTCCTTGCTTCGATGAACCAGCCTACAAAGTTCCATTCTTGATTAGCGTGGCACGCAGGAAAAACATGACCACATTATCAAATATGCCTGTCAGTAAAACTGAAGATATGTAAGTTAACTTCGGATTTAAATATTCATAAGTGATATTATGTGCTTTCTTTAAATTTTGAAATCATCAAATCCTCCCTTTAGTACTACTCGGTAACTTGAATTTAGTAGCTTCTCAGAATATCAATTTCAAGTTTTCAAACGCAATATTTTAAAGTATTTAATATAAAATATTAATAATGTTTTTACTTACTTATACGCAGTAATTAGTAAGTCTTGTAATAATGAAAAATGTCGATCTCGAGATTTCAACGAAATAACACGAAAAACCTTCTAAGGAAAATATTAAATTGCTTATTTATGTTGCCATAGACAGAGAAACAAAATAGATTAAAATAATTTATATTTGTCATTTTCCACCAGTTAACACAAATAGATCGCCTAAGAACGTGTTTAGAGCGTATTGGTTGTTGCCGATAACTATTGAAATATATATTGAAATATAATTTAGATGTTACATAATATATTTAAAAATTCATTTGAAACAACAACAAATTATAAATTTTATGTGTATTTAAAGCCCGGAAGAAGCTGGATGGGTTTGGGATCATTTTATGGAAACACCACCTATGTCAACGTTTACAGTGGGCATATTAGTTTCTGATTTTAAGAATCTTAATGAGAATTCTACAGAAGTACAGCCAGAAGACCCAGGTAATATAATTATATATAATTTGTGATTAAAAATTTTACATATCGTAAACTGGCGTTGTTAGGCCTAGGCTTAAATTGATCAGTTTTGAAAGTTAATTACTCTTCTTGTATTTCTGTAAAATAATATGACTTATATAGAGATATATCAACCAAATTTTATGGTAACCATAAATGCATCGTAATAATTTATTAATAATAAACATTTGAAATCGCTACATTTTAAAGTATATGCTTAATCCATTTTGAAAAAATAATACGTTTAATTTGGGTCTAAAACAGATAAAATTAAAATCAACGTATATGGCCGTCCCGATTTCCTGGAAGCACTAAAAGAAGTGCCGAACAAGATAGAAAAAGTTTTGTGTGTGCTTCAAGAATACTGGGGCGTACCTTATCCATTACCAAAACTGGACATAGTAGCATTACCGAATTATCAAGCTGTGAAACCGGCAGACAACTGGGGTTTGATATTCTTTAAGTAATTATTTGTATTTTATGTATCTTCCTTCTCAAATAAACTGGATATTTTATTAGGGAAAGCGAGCTAAGCAACCGAGGCGTCTGGCATGTTGCTCAAGAATTGGTGTATCAATGGCTCGGTGATTTTGCAACTCCATTCTGGTGGAGTGACGCTCATATAAATAAAGCTCTCGCAAGTTATCTGGCAGCTGTTACTTCGTTCAAGGTAAACAAACATACACATTTTCAGCAAGTCAACAATATTAAAACAGTTGTCCAAATATTACATTATAATTTAATAAATACACTTAAAACACATATAATACCACAACTCTGCATAAAAACTAATCAAAAGTCAAACTACTATTTTCGAAAAAAAAAAAAAAAAACGGAATGCATGTTTTCTCAATGCATTTGTTTTCTTTTCTCCAATATCACTAGCATGGCTGCACTTATAGCAAAAATAGTTACGTTCATAATGAAAGATATTAATATTTCGCACATCTTTTGTTTGAAAAGTGTCTTCAATAAATGAACCAGTTACGAGAAAACTGCTACGAAAAATCTTAAATTTCTTATTTATTAGTCATAGATACGCATGTATGGATATTCAATCAATCGAATAAACAAAATTGATATTTGTCATCGGTTATTAAAAATTGATCGACTGAGAACGTGTTTCAGGCGTATTATTTATTGAAAATAGCAACACAAAACAAACGATAAAATCAACAAATTTGCGATTGATACCTAACTTATAAGAAAGTCTTGTGCTGGCCACAACCGTTTTCTTTTCAGCATTATGTATTTCATTTATATAACTTTTAAAATGAATGAGCTTAAATTACATAATAAGTCGTTGTGATATTTATTGTATGCCAACACACGTTATTAATAAAATAAGCATGACAGTATCATTATATTATTTTTCCTCTTTAAGATTGACAACGGGAAAGACATGCAAGGAAAATGGCCAATGACTGTTCTATATTCGTTATATTACGAATTCAGTAAACGTTATCCCCACGCGAGGATTGCTGGTATGAAACAAGAAACGACATCCGTTAAAACTGAACTTGTTTTTCGTATGTTGAATTACACACTGGGAGATAATACGTTTAGGCACGGTCTACAAAGATTCATGGTTGATAGGTAACTTCTATAATGTATACTTTATACACATACTACGTGGTGTGATTCTGTTGAAAATTAAGGATAGATTGCAGAGAAAAACTCTTTTATATTTGATGTACGACAAAAAAGCCATTAGAGATAACTAGAAATGTTTTTGTATACAACCATGGAATGCATGAAATATTCAACATGAGTTTTGCATTCCTTGATGAAGTACTAAAGAAAGTATTATAATGGAGAAAATGTTCGAATTCGAAATGTTTCTGGAAATACATGTTCGTCAAATTTAAAACAAAAGTAAACCAATATTGTACAAATAAGAAAGTCAAGGCAGGCCACTCCAGATTTCTTTAAACAAAGTTAATTCTTGAATGTCAAAGTATTTCACCTATACCGTCAAGGTGTTTTTAAACATAAATATCAATTCATGAACATTTACAAAATTTCGGAAAATTATTCGATTTAAAATATTGATAATGTTAACATTAAGAACTATAATTGCGTAACTATATATAGCGCAGAATCGCACCGGTAATATATAAAGAGAAAATGTTTTAACATTTGAATTTAAATGTGTAGACAATTTAAAACGTTCTTCGGTGACGACGTGTGGGGTGCCCTAACCGAACAAACGAAATTCGATAAATCGTTGCCAGAAACGATCACAGTGAACGAAATAGCTGCCTCATGGATCACAAAAGATAGATTACCTGTTGTGAATGTCACCCGACACTACACCAACAATTCGGCTACACTTCGACAAGTATAATATTCGTGAATATTCAAATTATGATAATTATGTAATTTAATATGTTATTATAGCGAGTTTATCTGAGAGACCGACCCCATGACGTCCCCGATCAAGATAAACTCCTTTGGTGGATCCCTATTGTTATGGTAACACAATGTAATATGAATTTTACGAATTCAACGCCCTTAGTTTGGATGAGAAAAGAACGGGAAATACTGATTACCGATCTACCCGGAGATGACAAGTTTATCATTGTTAACCCAGAAGAAATAGGTTTGTACTAATGTTAAGGTCTACTGTACTAACTAAATAACTATATAACATTGAAACTATTAATTTAACGTTATAATTTTGCTTATTTTTAATTATTCACATCTGTCTTTCCTCACACAGGACAGAGTGATAAGTCTATCGAATAAAAAACCATAAGATGTTTTAGGGAAAAAATTATATGAAATAAAAAATAACAAAATTCATATGGATGACGCACAATTTATTTACGCTTCTATCGGTTTTATTTTGAATTTTTATGAAATTTTATGTGTACTTGACGGGTGAATATTGGTAAATAATATGTTTCTTGGTGAATTGTTTTTAAACATGTATCCATATATTGATTTCCAATAGAAATATGCATACCTCCATTAACAATATATTCAGACAGCATTTAAATATGAATTTAATTATAAGAATTATACTATTTCTACTTATCATATTTGCACATAGAATTCTATGAGACTATAACTAGCGATATAATAAGTATAATGTAAAATTTAATACATTTTGACATTCGATGACGCAACGATTATTGTCAATCAAGAATATTATCATTATATCTCCTCAATAATCAGTGGCTATAAATAAACTTACTGCTTCTCCAATTCACATTTGTTTCTATAAACAACCAGTGACAACTGAAGTATTTCACAATGGTTCGAGCCTCTGTAAAAGTGGCCTAGCCCTGCTACTGACATAGAAACAATACGTTCTACACATATATCTGGGTGTTTATATATATAATGAATATTAAAAGAAATATTTGTTGACATATTTATCCAATGGTCTTACTATTGTAATAGTGTTGCTAAAAATGGAAAGAATCCAAATGAAAATTAAGTTACTTACTGAAATAAAAATTAGAAACCTTGAGTAAATTTAAAATCTAAAATCCTTTTTAGTTTCATGGTTTTTGAAGAGGTTTCGAATAGATACGTAACAGATAAACAGATAAGCTATCTACCAGATCACTTATTCGGAGATGAAAAGATACATTTTAATAAATTATAAGATTTATTATCTCTTTTATCTCTTATTCTCTTCAATCTATTATCTCTTCAATCTATATTTTAGGACCATTTCCAGTAAACTACGATGTAGAAAATTGGAACATGCTAGCTCAATTCTTATTGGAAAACGAAGGACGGACTAAAATCCCAATAAACACTCGTGCAAAACTACTCCATGATGCATGGAACTTAGCATACGCTGGAGATCTCAGTTTTTCAACTGCTTTAAATATGACATTATTCTTAAAGTATGAACGTCACCATTTAGCTTGGGATCCTGTCTTTACAATGATCGACCACATTGGAAGACATATAGATAGTTCAGAAGTGCACAAGAAATTTGAGGTTGATAATTGAATGCTAAACCGGGACTTATGATGTTAATACATGTTTCAATTTTTTAGACATATGTTCGCAAGTTGCTGACCCCGTTATACGAGGAATTAGGAGATCAGCCTAAAGAAGGCGAAGATCCAGGCTCTACGCATCTTCGTAGTTTATCGAAGGTGTTTTTGTGCAGAGCTGGATATAAACCTTGTATTGAGGAAGCTCAAACTGCTTACAAGAAGTGGATGTCTAGTGAAAATCCAGATGAAGGCAATCCGTAAGGTTTTATATAATATTCTTTACGAGAATGGATGAATGGTTAATGGTGCCGGGCATAGTAGCTCCTAACCAAATAAGTAGTTTCCAAGATTGAAATGCGAGTCCCAATTACTAGTCGAAGCTGTATTCTCTAATATAAAATTTGTAACAATTACAGACATTCTTGCCTTGAAGGGTATCGGGATATATGGAGTGTATATTTAAGCCCAATCTATCTTATTCTACATAATACAAGAACACTTCTAATTCAATATTTTAAAAATACTTCTATAACAATTATGATTTAAAGAAGAACATTTGTAGACTGCAGTAATTAAGAAAGAAATATTAATCTTTCGAGTAAACTAATTTTGCAATCTTTTTTTTTTTTTTCGTAAATATACGGATGAATATAAGAATGAATGAAGACTAGTGGTGGAGTGGAATAATGGGTAATTTTGTATGTTGTAATGTAGATGCAATAGAATGGAGAAATATTGTAAATTTTGAATGTTTGGAAAAGGGTTGTGCCACCTCATTCATTGGAATAATGTAATGTTTTATATATATTCTTTTTCTAGTGTGCCAAATCAGTATATATGCCCCGTCTTCAAATGGGGTACCCGAGACGAATGGGAATTTGGCCTTCAGCGAGTTATAAACTTTCCTGCGTCCAGAAAGCAGAGTGAACGTACCTATTTACTAAAAACCTTAGCTGGTTGCCCTGTTGAAGGATGGAAGATCGAACGTTTACTAAATATCACTATTTTGGAAGAAAATGGCAACTTTACGGATAATGATATTTATTTGATATTTAGTATGTTAACAGGAGGTGCGAATGGGTACATGACGCTCTTCAACTTTTTGAACGACCATTGGGATTCAATCAAATTAAGGTAAAACACTCAAATAATCTAATAACATACATAATTGAATTAAATAATTAAATGTAAAAATATTAAGAAATACTCATATTGTACAAAGTATACATTATTTGTCTTTGTTACATAGTAATTTTTTTTACGCCAGATCGCGTTTTTGATAGTTTGAGTGATCAATAATGTTCAATTTTAGATTTGCTGAAAAGCCGCACTTATGGGACAGTTTGGTAACATCAGCAACTACAGTCTTTACAACTCAAGAAGGACTAGACATGGTTTCAGAGCTGTATGTTGAGAGGCAAGGTGAGTTTGGAACAGCTGAACATATCATTGAGAAAGCATTAAAAAATATTAAAGAGGAAACAAAATGGAGTGATGATAATCTACCGGTGATTGAAACATGGTTAGATGAATATTTATCTCGACATGAAGACGAATTAACTACTGATAAGAAATTTATGTAATCAATGTCTATGTGTAGATTATTTTGTAATACATTCAACCTGTATTATTGTATAATATGACTTATGTTTATTGTTATTGATGTAATAAAAATATCATTTAGACTTTATGTTTAATAAAATATTTTTATAAATTATTTGGGCTTTTATTATTTAGTTAGGTTTATTATTATTTTATGAAAAACTAAAAGAATATGTAACATGAGGAACAAAGTAAAATAAACAGTGATGTAAAATGAATCTATTTCAAAAAACATTTTAATTGAATATCGAGTTCTTAATTTAAGTATTAGCTTAAGTACAGTAGGCACATGGTAATATCGGCCAGCAACACTGACACCATACTACACGCTGAAGGAGATCATTCCCTAAAGCGGCACATATGATAAAGAACAAGTGTAAACAATAACAATGTGTTAAAGACGGCAAATATTTCAGCTCATCAGTACTTCGTACGGTGAGCTAAAAAGTATGCAGTCATATTAATATATGCAAATCGTCTTCTGGAATTACATACATTTTGAAGACGAGAAAATATTTTAAATTGTTTGATCAAGAAAAAAGAATATGTATTGTACCTAAGAGCATCAATGTTGCTCGTAGTCAAAATTTGTGTTTCACAAAAAAATCATTTTAGAACATTATTTTGATGATAATAACCAATTTACTTTTACTTGGAGAAAACACATTGTTCAAATAAGTATAAATCATTATCACGAGAAAGCAGTTCATTGTTTCTGTTTATTTTCTTTTTGTATCATACATCAATTTTACATTTATTCACGTTTACTTAAATTAAATAATTGGCAAACATATATATATATATATATATATATATATATATATATATATATATATATATATATATATATATATAAATATATATATATATATATATAAATATATATATATATATATATATATATATATATATATATATATATATATATATATATATATATATATATGCTGCTCCATAAAATTTGCCTCTCTAAGCCTACTTAAGCTTAGAGCTTAAGCCACCGAATTATCCCTAAGGGAACATTTTATTATATATTTAAAGATAATAACGAAGATTATATGAAAATATATAGAATCAATTGTATAGCAAATATTTGTTAACATTAGAATACTCGCTTGGTTTTACTATTGCAAAATTGTAGCTAAAATTAGAGAAAAAACAAAAATTATGTAGTTACCGAAACTTAGGGTAGATAAACGACAGCATTAAAAGTCATTTATTATAAGTGGGTACTAATTCATATACATTGACAAAGAGCAATGGAAAAGTGTCACATTGTGAATTTTAACAAAGTATTGTAATTAGATGAATTTAATTAATTAAATTGTGGCAAGTGTGATGTAATAGAATGTGCTGGGCTTGAGTGAAAGGATGTACCATTGCTGAAAACGAATTTAATGCTAAGTGCGTGACTCTCACTAGCACTAGATGTTGTCAATTTTAAGTGATAAAGCGTACATCGTTTGCCACTTTATATTGTATAGCAATGCACGACCAGTCCGCTGAATGTTGCGGTTAGGTGGTATAAAGTAAAGTACTTGCCCTAAATAATGCTAGTTCACGTGAACATGTCTTACGTTCAGTTTCTGTGGGTAAGACACACTTACTTTCAATTATAATGTAAATTAGGAACATAAGTGGTATGTGCTTGACAGTGCATATTTTTACAGTTATTTGAAGCATATACCTAATAAAACACAAAAGTGACATCTACCAATGCGAAAAAACACTTTATTATTTGGAGTAGCTACAAAAAACTAAAAAATAAATGATAACACCACGCTCAACGATAAGTGCAGTGCAGTAAATCTGCCGATTTATTATTTACGTGATTTCAAATGCATTAATACTAATATTATTTTGCACTAAAAGTGCCAGTAAAAAGTATTTTATTTTCATAGGAAAACGAATTTTGCAAAAATATTGACATATTATACATAGATTTGTTATAAATGAAATTATATAAATTGAAGCACACATTACTTAAAAATAGTAAAACAAAGATTATGACAACTATTGAGACACATCGAGCACGTTCTTCGCACAGTGAGTGCGACAAACTTAAAATAAACAATTCAATTAATTGTGGTAATTATTTTAGTTAGTACTTCTATGCGTTACAACAATTGTATCCGATGTGGCATCACAGCGAAGTGATATAACACGATCGAATGAATTCGATAAACATTCAAGTGGACGACATTTTATTCCGGCGTCGAATTCCGGCGCTGGTGCGGGCGCTGCAGTTGCCATTTCACAGCTGGTTCTGGAAAGCCATCACGAAGTCACTCCATCAGCTCAACCCTTGCGCCATCATACAGTTCCTCCTCCCACTGGTAAATATATTCAACGGAGAAAATTAAATTAACCCGAATACGTAATGAACGAGTTGATTAGTTGAGTATTTGGTAGAGCGCGGTGCAGCGGTTCGCTATTTTCAACTTGATCGAATTCCAAATTGTTAAGAATATCTCCAGCTGTACCCCAAGTACTAACAGGGCGTGGATCTTTTTTATAAATATAAATGGATCTAATATAATATTAGTATCAACTTGTTTTACATATACAATATTAAGGCATATGCCATAATAATTAAAATAATAATGATTTTTAAATTTAATATCTTATGCCGTGTAGATTTCTTCTATTAAAATTATCTCATAACCGACGTGACTTATATAATCAATTTTATTCTGAAGAATACATAATACGTTGTACAGCGTATGTCGGAGAATATATCTTCTACACATCTGAATGATTTAAATCTTTTCTTCTGATACATAAAAAACTAGCACTAATGCACTCAGTTTATTTTGCACGGAGTTATTGTTATAAATTTTTGTAGCGGTGTCTGCAACAACAGCTTGGAGTCTGGAGCGACTTGCAGCATCAGTGCACGCGAATCCGGTCCTGGCCGCATTGTTGATCAGCACACTGCTCGGTGCGAACAATGGCATCCGACAGTACAACAGTCCGCCAGTACACGAGCCACCGAATCCATACGTGGCATTGTTACTCTCCAACTACGGCCGGTATATTCCACGACCAGGTGCCACTTCTGGACATGGCTTATACAGTTACAATGCCGCAAACAATATCCATAACACCCGACCCTTTGGAGCGTACAAGATTTACGAAGACTCCAGTTGAAATACTCTTATTTGTTACATTGACCATATCATATTATAATATTCAATGTCGAAAAAAAATTTAAAGCAATTACGGAATATTAAAATTAAGGATGGATAG
The DNA here is from genome assembly GCA_933228885.1 of Leistus spinibarbis. Classification (NCBI taxonomy): domain Eukaryota; kingdom Metazoa; phylum Arthropoda; class Insecta; order Coleoptera; family Carabidae; genus Leistus; species Leistus spinibarbis. Next base: position 3,434,239 of record OW121796.1, read on the forward strand.
GTTTTTACAGTGTCCTTTAAAATATTATTTGCTCTTTCATTCGATGTTTTGGAAATTTAGTTTTATGTGTTAGTATTTATGTTTTGTAACAATAAGTAACTGTGATACAATTATAATAATGATGTGTTTACGAACGTTTATATATTTTATGTAAAAACCAAAAGGCAACAATTTTATTAATTAATATTAACGTAATAAGTATATGGTTTATTATCAATAATTAATTAATATAATGTCAGTTATCGTTTTAGAGCAAAGTGCAAGTATTATTTTTTTTTACAATCCTTCACTAAAAATCAATTATTTCTAACGGAATTACATGCATGCACCGTCAAACAGGCTAAATATTATGTACTTGCTACGTATATATATATATATATATATATATATATATATATATATATATATATATATATATATATATATATTAATATATATATATATATATATATATATATATATATAAATTGGTTCTGAATAATGACACAGAACAAAATACAAAAATAAGATATTTGATTAAAATAAAATAAACCACATGAAAGTGAATTATGATGCAAATAATTGATAAATAAAAACCTCAAATGTTTAAACATATCATTTGGTTGAAATAACTGGCAGCTATTCTAGCATTGTATACAGAAAACAATGTAGAATATAATGCTAAAACATGACCATCACGATGTATTGTATAGTAGTTTTTGTAAAAGAACAATTTGTAATTAAAGCAGCGGTGTTATTAGTCCTGTACATATATGCATGATAGAGCGCGGTGAGTTTCGACACCGTTGATTTCCGTAGGGATATTTGATATTCAGCGTCAGCGGGATTGAACCTGTCGTTCTGTTCGCTCTTAGTATCGTCGTATCATATCGTATCGTTCCCCATATACACATACACGTTCATTTGTGTGACAATAGGTCCCCGTTCTGGGTACCTTTGTCATGGTAATCCCGCCGTATTGTGACCACAATGGACCCCATCCACATGTACACAATCTTATCTAATTCATCTCTTCCGGATCTTCGCTTTAAACTGATGTGAGAAGACACATACATACATTGGATCATCGTTTCGCTTCGTATCTCGGTCTGCTGTAGATCCTATACGGAATCTACTTGTCCGGCACATTATTGTCTTGTTAATGTTTGTTAAACATTGTTGTATGCCGTTTTCATAGCTTATTTTAAACTATTGTTATTATTCGATGTGGTTTACAACAGTTTTAACATCTATTGTTTAGGACAAATGTATATTTATCTTTTGTTAAATTCGTTTAATGATTAAACAATAGAAATACACAACTGAATATTATTAATATTGTATGTAACAATGGAACATTTTGAACACATTATGTTTTATGTTAGGAACCAATTATGCTGCAAATAAATTGTAGATCCATTATTTTAGTTTTGGTCACAGTTTTGGCTTTCCAAAGATTCTGTGAAAAGTGAAGTATAGATTGTCGAAGCTAATTGTTCTATTAAATTACTTAAAAACTATAAAGGTCTTGCTGTGTGCCAGATTGAAAAAAAAAAATCGTACAACTTTTGTTTGAAAAGTTTCTTCAATAAATGTACCGTTACGAGAAAACTGCTACGGAAAATCTTAAATGTCTTGTTTACGTTGCCATGGATTTGCATAAAATTCAATCAATCATATATTCTGTGCCTGACAGGGAAACAAAATCGAATCTATTAGATAATAAAATTTCATAGTATTCTTTTGTAGTATGGGTTGGTTTGACATTTTGTTTGAGATATATATGTATATATATATTTATATATATATATATATATATATATATATATATATATATATATATATAGATATATAGATATATATATATATATATATATATATATATATATATATATATATATATATATATATATATATATATATATATATATATGTATATATATATATATATATACACTTTCTAAAAAGATTGTGAACCTGAAGGTAAAAAGGAATACAATATTGAAATTTAAGATATTGTTGATTGATTGATTTGTGGATGATTACAACAATTACTATCGTTTTATTATTGTATATCATGTAATGAATGCAACGAAAACATATAAGTTATTATTTAGTTTTTATATAAATATACACATTGTTATATAGAAACGAATTTATTATTCTGTACATTTGAACCTATATTCCTATTTTTCTACACTTGCTAAGGCTGAAATAAGATAGCGACCCTTTAAACAATTAGATTTCTCGCGCGCATTATCTTCAAAGACGAGCTGGTGGCAGAGCTATCATATCATACTCTACGTAAATTCCTCTTTATTAAATTCAACTATTACTATAGTCCTGTCATTTATTTATTAATTCTCTCTAAGTTTTTGCGTTACAATACGAAGTTGCTTCGAAATAAGCTATACAGATGAAATTAGATACTAGTAGGAGTTGGTTATGGTTGGGTGAATGGGTTAGCCATTTGCACGAAAAAAATATCATGATTTGAACATGCGTTCGGTAAAACAGAACACGTCCACCTACTTAGGATGCCTTGACTGCCGACTAACACATTAGGAGAGCCGGCGATCCGTGTGTGTTCCCTTTGCAAAGAAACACAATCTTGGGTCGCAGACATGTGGTTCGGCGAAAGCGAAAACGAAACACTTAAAAAACATCCACCGACACAAAATGATTCGGCAGTACCTTTTCCAAGCAGTCGAATTGATAGAATTAATATTGGATATTTAAATATTTTGTGAAATACATATTGATCATTGAAAAATGATCACAAAAACAAAGAATGCGATTTTTATGAAAGTTAAAGATTTTAAAATTTCTAGCATCTATTTTTTCCTTTTTTTCTTAATAAATGTGTCATTTACTGTGAAATGGTTTTGAAAATAGCTATTATATACATATATTGATATTGTTTCCTAGCAATCAAAGAATAATTTTAAAACAAATTGAAGCAAGATAATTAATAAAAAAATTAAAATAAAAACACTCGGTGTAAGTTTCACAAAAATAAAATAATAAAAAGATAATTAATGTATACGTATACGTCGAGTGGCGGCCCCTCAAGCTTTTAAAAAATATATTTCACAGTGTATTTATATGATTATAAGTAGAACTTAATATTCTGATCAGACACACTTCACCGTTTATATGCGTTCACGAATCTAACTTCTACCTGTGATATAAATTATTTTATACGATGGTAAAAAGAGTTCAAAATGTATAAGCATTTTGGTATTTGGCGACAAAAAAATCTGTGTGATTATGGAAATGAAAGATTTCGTTTTTGTGCGCTGCTCGTTTTCTCGCTACCTTGATCCATCGCATAGAAGTTGAACACTTTCGTATTCTGGTTGCGTCAACGATGCCAGCGAGATTCTATGCGTAACTTTGGGGATGATTTCCAATAAAACGCACCAGGTCACCTTTCGTAACACGTTTTCTACTGCCTAGACATTATATTATACGTACAAGTTCGACGATGTGTCCTGTCTGCTAGAACCAACAATAAGAAATAACAATTTTTTTTTTTTTTCTAAATATATACGAGTATGTTAACAGAAATACACATTTTGACCATCCCTGAATCGAATCTGTCCAAGCCAGAACTATTAGTTGAAAAAATATGAAACATTTTACTTCGGATTTCTATATAATTAAAAATTGTAATAATAATACGAGTTAGAGAAAATTGATTCCCACAAAAGCTTTTGAAAAATGTACTATTTACCTTAGGGTTATTTTATATTTACAGCAATATTATTTTCCATAAGATATGTTATTTTGCTGCGATATTATTTATTTTAACAAAGGAATATATTTTAATGCTATATTAAATTGTTTATAATATCGGTTCTTAAAGTTATATAATTTCATTATTAACAGTATTAACTGATGAGCGATCAGATATTATTTTTCTTTCGGGTTACATACTATTATTAAATTTCAAGTTTGTTATATTTTCAAAAGTTTTTGCTGTATTGCTTAGGTTTTGTTTTAAAAATAGGAAGTTAATACTTTCTTTGACGAAGTAATAAGTAAGTATATATATATTATTGAAACAAGATGTATGAATATACAAGCAATTTTTATTAAGAGATACATACATTCCCGGCGGCATCAAATGATATTTATATATACTTACTATATGGATATACACGTTTTGGCCTTCCCTGAATCGAATGTGACTATTTTCGTAGTGACGGCTGTGATGTGTCTGTCGGTGTTTGTGTATTTCTGTGATCGCTCTAGAGCCGTGAACTGTCGAGCGTAAAATGGGGAAACTTCAAACTTATGTCTAGTATATGGTCTAGATATGCACCTCTTATTTTTGAAAAGAATATTCAAACCGGAAATGCATGCTTACTATATGCATTTCCTGTATCCCCAATATCACTAGAATGGCTAAACTTATGACAAAAATAGTAAAGTTGATATTGAAAAATATTAATATTTCGCATAACTTTTGTTTGAAAAGTTTATTCAAAAAATGTACCAGTTACGAGATAAGTGCTAAGGAAAATCTTAAATATTTAATTTATATTGTCATGGAAATGCACTTGTGAGATTTTCTTTTAAGAAATTTATGCAAGCTATGCCTGAAAATATATTGACAGGTAAACAAAATATAAATAATTTATGTCATTTTTCACTGGGTAAAACAAATAGATAGGCTGAGGACGTGTTTGTAATGTTCCTGAAAATATTTATTTTAAACTTCGTGCAAGAAGGTAAAAATATGGTTTCTATATTTCTCTAATTAAGTTTTACAGTGTGCGCGCTCTTGGGACAAGAATAGATGAGTTGCATTTCTTTGATAATGTCACACAGAGGACACATTTCTATTGATTAATACTCCTGCAGAAGTTGACAGATCTACTTGCTAATTTTGTCCATATTAGGTAATTATTCTTCGTTAACAAAACAGCATATAAAATCAGATACGTTTCATTTCTACAGATATACAATTGTAATTAGCTTGTTGAATTTTATTGAATACATTTTATAAATGATGCTATAATTACTTGAAGACAGAGCAATACTCGAGGAAAATATATATTTAAATATCAACTAATAAATATCAATCAATATTTGGAAGTAAAATTGCTTCACTTAATTCAATATATATATATATATATATATATATATATATATATATATATATATATATATATATATATATATATATATATATATATATATATATTCCAGTGGCCCGTTTTCAATCGCCTGAAAAAACTGGCGTGTAATTCGTTCATTTGTAAGCACAGCTAGCGAAGAACATGAATATATATCTTCGCGCTTTCCAGATTGTTCCAAGAAAAAAAAAAACGCGTACATATGCGCACATGATGGGACAACGCAACGCAAGCATCGTGAACCGCTAGAGCAGATTTAAACTAACGGAATTTTATGGGCGCACAAAAGGGTGGATGGCGTCTATATAAATGATTCAACCTTTTTTTAAAGGTTCCAACAACACGTTCGAACTGATATCCCCGGAACAATGAATTATCATCTCTATTCGCAAGACGTGATACCAGCCGATCTTTTTTTGCTCGTTCATTTCCACGGAGGCTTAGACGAGGCAGGGGTGTGTATTTAGGTAATAGAGTATTTAGTATGATGAAGAACTGATGTGAGTGTAAAAATGTTGAGTTCGAAAATTTTCATGATTACAATACTTTCATTTTGATTTCGTACATCAAGAAATAAAAAATGAATAATTATATAATAACTAGGTAGTATATGATATAGATATCAACCTCTATTGACAAAACTTTACAGGGAAAAAATCCACGCATTACACATGTTAATTAATTAATATATAGCAAAATTCTGTACCTATGGTTGTTTGGTATGCGAAATTAATAATGTATTTTTAGGCTTGTTGAAATTCAGTTATTTTGATGGGTGTAGGTTGGCAAACATGATGATTGATGTCCGTTTCGTAGGTTTACAATACCTGTTAACATATGTATGGTTTGTGTTTCAAGAGACTATAAAGCATGTCACTACATTTGTATTCACTTTTTAACTTCTATAGTTTCTTTTTATAACAGACGTTTTTTAAATACATATCTTCAAAAGAATGCGACATTCATTGCAGTGGATATCTAAGCATATATTATCAACTAGAATACAAAATCGGTTGTGGTCAACACAGAACTATCTTCTATGTTGTATTCATTGAAAATATATATTCCATTCAAACTATCAGAGAAATACCAATATATCTTCAATTATTATTGTTTATTATTTAATTATGTTAGCAAATATATAATAAAGATTGATTCTTTAATAATTTACCGTATGAGGTATTCAAATATTAAATCAATTTTTTAAATATTTCAAGCTGATACTTATCAATTAATCTTTTGTTTATATTTTGCATATATATAAACAAGTTACAAATTATGTCACTCATATCTTATACGATATAAAATTAAATTTTCTCATAAAAACATTACCATGTCAAAATAAATAAGTATTTTAAGATTTTCCATAGTGGTATTCTCGTAACTGGTAAATTTTTAAAGAAACTTTTCAAACAAAAGTTATGCGAAAAATTAATATCTCTCATTATGAACATTTAGAACGGCTGCACTTATGGCAAAAATATTTATGCTCATGATGTTAATATTTCGAATGAAAAATATTTTGTACATATTATACGATGCGACGAAAAAAAAAAAAATCGTCAATTTCAGTACCATATTATATGAAGCGGCCGGTTCATCGCAAATAGTTTCTAATAAACAAACCGGTAAGTGAACATAAATGCAATTACAGGTCTATTGTTGTATATAATGGTATTTTTGCTCATCGATGCGTCAACCAATATGTACTGCAAGTTGCAGATTAGTTCGTTAACCTGTTTATCGGGTAACGTACATACTATACGTTTATGACAACCGACGCGAACGCGACAGTATAGAACATTCGTATAGCTTGTATAGTTGTTAATTAACGCTTTATTTGCTACTGCTCTTTATGTATTCGGTAACATTGTAATCCTCGCCGATTCGTTTGTATATATTTATATATAGGTACCAAGTATGACTAGCAAAAAAGGAAAAATAATTTCCTTTTGTTATCTTCGTTCATTACTGAAAATAAATGCGGATTAACGAACGATTTGTATTTATATAAAATCTATTTCACTGCAAGTGCAGGTAATTTCAAGAGTGTATTGACATTGCAAGCTTCGTCTACACGAAATTATTAGATATTTTCAATAAAAACTATATTTGAATACTTTTCCTATAAAACCTACACGCAATGTTTAAATTGAAAAATGCTTAATATTGTATTATAGTGCGTCGTTTCAATATTAACAATCCGAATCAAATCTGTTTCATATCGTAGAAACAATATTTAATAACGATCAAATAATTAGCTAATTGCTAAAATTTCTAGATATTACTGTTTCATATCGTAGAAACAATATTTGATAACATAATCAAATAATAAGTTAATTGGTGCAATTTCTGGATATTACTGTGGAGTATTGGTATTTTTTGACAGTATGTTTGGAATATATATTTCAAATGAAAACTACGTAAAAGAAAGTTCTGTGTTGGCCACAATCGATTATTTATAATATGATGAATCTCCTATATCTATAAAGTTCTTGTGAACTTGTGGAGGTATTGATATCTGAACTAATGCTTGATAATTTTGATTGACATTAAATTGCAATCAAAGATAATTTCCATAATTATATATATAAAAATATTTATATTTTATGATTTGTTAATTATATGTTAAAAAATTTGCTGCGTCATAATAGTATGTAGTTGATAAACTTATATTTATAATCTAAGTACCTACATATGTACTTCAAAAACGTTACTTGCAAATTATATAATATATATTTAAATGTCATCCATCAACTGGCTTTTCTAAATATATAATAATTAACCTTAACACAGAGAAAAAAAAATAATTGAAGGTCACTAGATTGTTACATGCACGAATGAAAAAATTTCGCCAATCATATGTTGGTTTAAAAATCTTGGTGTAGCTTGCATTCACTTCAAAACGTTCTAATCTGTAAAGAGACGAAGTAATACTAGAAATAAAATTGTACAAAGATAATGAATTCGATAATTATTATTGAATATAATGTGATATAATTTCAATTAGTGAGTAGTGCTGCATCATATATTTGAACAAACTATTCAGTGGCATATATAGCAAAAAGAGTAAGTTGATAAAATATTTGTAAAATATATATTTATTCGTAACTGTTAACCATCAAGTGTTAATATGTTAAACAAATATATTTCAACCTTTTAATACACATCTGTGATATCCACTCTTCGATATCGAGCACGAAATTCGGGAATATTTATATTTTCAGTACAAAATAAATATAAGTTATAGTCTGTTCAGCTTTAGAAAGTATTTCAATTTGTAAAACCGGTGCTCATAAAATTTACAGATTTAAGCCACACTTAAAAATATTGTTCCAATTTATTACATATACATAAATTGCTTAAATGTCTAACATAATTTAGAAAATACTTTGACTAATTTTATTAAGAAATTTCACTATAATAACTGTGTCAAGAAACTTGTCATGGTATCATTTGATCTAAAAAAATTCACATAATTTCAAAACAAATCAAAATAATAATTTCGTAATTAAATTTATTGCGGCATGATTTATTTAGTAATTTAAATTGGAGCTTTCGACATCAATAAACCTTCTTCTAGAGTTCAAATCGGTCAAAATATCAGTATATGTGAAGCTGTAATGTCGGGGTTGGTTTTACTATATTAAGACAAGGATTATATTTTGTATATAATACGTCAATCGAGATTACACGACTTTTGATAAATAAATTGTTATTCATTTTAGACAAAACATGGGATTTTTCTTTGACATGTTGTTAGTCCCACTAACAGCAATTCTACTAGTGGGAATTACATCAGTAATAATATATTTTAAATATTTCGCATTCACTTACTGGCAAAAGCGTGGATTAGCAGTCCGATCTCCAACAATTCCAGCTGGTAACATGGGCAGTGCATTGCTTGGGAAACAAACGTTAGGCGAAGTTATTCAGAACTTGTATGACGAATTCAAACAAAAAGGACACAAACACGCTGGCTTCTACTTCTTCAACTCACCAATATACATGCCTCTCGATCCCGATATTATCAAAAACATATTAATAAAGGATTTCCAACACTTTGTTGATCGCGGGGTTTATTCCAACGAAAAAACTGAACCACTTTCTGCACATTTGTTCGCTATCGAAGGAACAAAATGGAGAAATCTACGAGGGAAGCTCTCACCAACATTCACATCAGGAAAAATGAAGATGATGTTCCAAACCTTGATCGATTGTAGTGAAGAGTTGAAGCTAGTATGTGACAAAGCAGCCGGTAACGGTGAAATCCTCGAAATCAAGGATGTCTTAGCTAGGTTCACAACGGACATAATTGGGTCATGCGCGTTTGGACTTGACTGTAATAGTTTAAAAAACCCAGACGCTGAGTTTCGAAAAATGGGTAGAAAGATATTTGATCAAAACTTTTGGGAATCCATGCGTACTTTGATAGGCAATGGTTTTCCGGCACTAGCACATATGTTTAATTTACGAATGTTCAACGAAAAGGCTTCGACATTCTTTTTGGATGCAGTTAGACAGACGATCGATCACCGGGAGAAGACCAACTTGAAACGTAACGACTTTTTGCAGTTGTTAATACAACTAAAGAACGACGGTCGCGTAGAAGGGGATGATGGAGATATCAAATCAAGCAAAACAAATAATGGTACCAATATCACATTCAACGAAGCTGCCGCGCAAGCATTCGTATTTTTCTTGGCGGGATTTGAAACTAGTTCCACATTGATGACGTTCTGTTTGTTTGAATTGTCTATAAATACAGCTGCTCAAGACAAATTAAGAGAAGAAGTTATAAAAGTTGTAAAGGAATTCAATGGAGAAATATCGTATGATTGTATTATGAAGATGCCGTATATGGAAAAAGTTGTTCAAGGTGAGAATTTTGAATACATATATGACGTGCGTAAAAATATTGAAACATCGATTCGGGTTATTTGTTGTTTTGAAAATTATTTGAATATTGTTGTTACAGAAACCTTACGGAAATATCCACCAGTACCTATATTAAACCGAAAATGTAATTCAAATTACAAAGTGCCAAATACAGATTTAGTTTTGGAAAAAGGAACAACCGTATTTATCCCAGTGCTTGGTCTACAAAGAGATCCAGAATATTATCCCAATCCAGACATGTTCAATCCTGAACGATTCAACGATGCAAGCAAGGCAAAGAGGCCTGCTTGTGTACATTTGCCATTCGGTGAAGGACCAAGAAATTGTATAGGTGAGTAATTTTCATTAAGACGAAAGATTCTAATCTAAAAAGAATCATCATATTTCACTTGGATTATATTGTTTGATCGTAATACCAATCTAAATTTATATTTTTCACCAAATAGAGACATTGGTACTTGTACCTATGCTTGTCTCTGTTGTGTTTTGTGTAATTTTTGTTTAAAATGAAAATTTGTTTTGTTTTTAGGATTGCGATTCGGCATGATGCAAGCTAAGGTTGGTTTGGCAGTATTAATAAGCAGGTATATCATCTCATTGAATGAGAAAACACAATTGCCTTTGAAGTTTGAACCTAAGTCGTTTATTTTAACAACTGTAGGTGGAATTTGGTTAAATGTTAAGAGAACTGCAATATAAAAAATACTTTGTAATATATGATTAAACTTCAAATCTGCGATTATATAGATAGATGGATTATAATAATAAAAATGTAAAAATGAAAAATATAAAGTATATTATTTAATAGATTTATTTTGGTTTTTATTGTAATTTAATTATTATGTGTATTTATTTATTGTTGAGCATATAATACTTATGACCGATTGAATAAAATTCCATCAGACTTACAGCCTATTATAGATCTAAATTTGAAGACATTTTTATCATTCACGGACTGTTAAACAATTGACGATTTGTTAGTATCTGATTGAATTTTGAGCAACTGGTCAAATATCCTGCAAGATGATTAGTTGCTCTTTCTATTGCTGAAGGGATGTAGCCTACATCCCTTCAGCAATAGAATAATAACGTTTCAAGGACCTCCTTAACTAGTCCCTGTAACAGTACTGCAGTACATTACTAGCTTAATAAAAGAACGAACTAAAGAAATCCCCTCTTCACTACATAATACTGCAACTAGACTGTTTAGATGTGACGTTTTAAGGATGTTCTGCATCTAGGTAATCAAGGGCGAACATTAGCATCCTATGTTACTTCCCTGGGATGATTTTTGTACAAATATGGATCAAATTTTGTTTAGTGGGTATGTTACCATAGGAATGGAGACCGTACTAATACTCTCGACCACGATAGGCGCTAATTGAAAAATTATTGTTTTCAGTGATAAATCGAATATCATTTGTGCAGTGCGCGTCACGCAAATTCAAGGTAACTAAAGGTCTATAGACATGAATCATACACTTTTGCTTATTAAATGTTGGTTTAAAAATCGGGGATTGTGATAACGTTGTACAAAAATGATAAATTTGATAAGACAGTTATTATTGAATGCAAAGTGATATCATATCAATTAGTGAGCAGTGTTGCTTCATTAATTAGAACAAACTATTCAGTGGCATATGCAGTGAAAACTTTATGTGGTACAAATATTGGTAAATTGCATAGTTTTACAAGAAATATATATTCCAAGTAAAGTGTCAAATTATACTGAAATTGTACAAAGTAGCTAATTATGTTATCAAATATTGATTGTTCAATATGAAACATAGATGTTTCTTTAAAATACATCTAATATATATATATATATATATATATATATATATATATATATATATATATATATATATATATATATATATTCAAATATATTTTTTATCACGTAATACGTACCTACTATTCTTCAAAATATATTTCAATATTTATCTGCAATAACCATTACAAACCCATTTTCAGTCGATCTATTTGCGATAAACAATACAAACTGACATAAATTACATATATTTTGTTTATCTGTCAAATTATTTTTATCAGGCATAGTTAATACGATATCTTTAAAAGATATCTCACACATGTATAACTATGGCAACATTTATAAAATATATAATATTTTTCTTAGTAGTTTTCTGGTAACTGGTACATTTTTGAAAAAACTTTTAAAACAAATTTGGGCGACAAATTAATATCTTTAATTATGAACATAACCATTTTTGCCATAAATGCAGCCGTTCTAGTGACATTGAAGATAAAACAAAAAAATATAAAGTAAACATGCACTTCCAGCTTGAATATTCTTTTCAAAAATAGGAAGTGCACATATAGATTATATGCAAAACTTAAGTTTGTAGTTTCTTAAATTTAAGTTCGACAGTTTCGGCTCTAGAGCGTTCACACAAACGCACACATAGAAAATAGTCTCATTCGATTCAGAGAAGGTGAAAACGTGTATGTCCGTTGATATATATATATATCAACAAACAAACAATATTTATTCCCTCAACGACATTTGACAAATAAATTGTAATTAATTTTAGATAAAACATGGAATATTTCGTGGATATTTTGTTAGTACCACTAACAATTCTGTTAGTGGGAATCACATCAGTAATAATGTATTTTAAATATTTCGCATTCACCTACTGGCAAAAACGTGGATTAGCAGTCCGATCTCCTACAATTCCAGCTGGTAACATGGGCAGTGTATTGCTCGGTAAAGAAACGTTAGGCAAACTTATTCAGAACTTGTATGACGAATTCAAACAAAAAGGTCTCAAACACGCTGGCTTCTACTTCTTCAACTCCCCAATATACATGCCTCTCGATCCCGATATTATCAAAAACATATTAATAAAGGATTTCCAACACTTTGTTGATCGCGGGGTTTATTCCAACGAAAAAACTGAACCACTTTCAGCACATTTATTTGCTATCGAAGGAACAAAATGGAGGAATCTACGAGGGAAGCTCTCACCAACATTCACCTCAGGAAAAATGAAGATGATGTTCCAAACCTTGATCGATTGTAGTGAAGAGTTGAAGCTAGTATGTGACAAAGCAGCCAGTAGCGGTGAAATATTGGAAATCAAGGATGTCTTAGCTAGGTTCACAACGGACATAATTGGGTCATGCGCGTTTGGACTTGACTGTAATAGTTTAAAAAACCCAGACGCTGAGTTTCGAAAAATGGGTAGAAAGATATTTGATCAAAACTTTTGGGAATCCATGCGTCTTTTGATAGGCGTTGGTTTTCCAGCACTATCACATATGTTAAATTTGCGAATGTTTAACGAAAAAGTTTCAGCATTCTTTTTGGATGCAGTTAGACAGACGATCGATCACCGGGAGAAGACCAACTTGAAACGTAACGACTTTTTGCAGTTGTTAATACAACTAAAGAACGACGGTCGCGTAGAAGGGGATGATGGTGATATCAAATCAAGCAAAACAAATAATGTTACCAATATCACATTCAACGAAGCTGCCGCGCAAGCATTCGTATTTTTCTTGGCGGGATTTGAAACTAGTTCCACATTGATGACGTTCTGTTTGTTTGAATTGTCTATAAATACAGCTGCTCAAGACAAATTAAGAGAAGAAGTTATAAAAGTTGTAAAGGAATTCAATGGAGAGATATCGTATGATTGTATTATGAAGATGCCGTATATGGAAAAAGTTGTTCAAGGTGGGAGTTTTGAATGCATATATGAGGTGTATAAAAATATTGAAACACCGATTCGAGTTATTTGTCGTTTTGAAAAATATTTGAATATTGTTGTTACAGAAACTCTACGGAAATATCCACCAGTACCTATATTAAACCGAAAATGTAATTCAAATTATAAAGTGCCAAATACAGATTTAGTTTTGGAAAAAGGAACAAACGTATTTATCCCAGTGCTTGGTCTACAAAGAGATCCAGAATATTATCCCAATCCCGACCTGTTCAATCCTGAACGATTCAGCGATGCAAGCAAGGCAAAGAGGCCTGCTTGTGTACATTTGCCATTCGGTGAAGGACCAAGAAATTGTATAGGTAAGTAAGTTTGAATATAACAAAAGTTTATAATCCTAATTATCTTTAGATTGTACTTTGCTCATATCGCTCGCTCGTATGATTAATTCTATCATCATTGTTCTTTATCAAACTATCTCTTCAAACATTAATGGTTAGAAATAACAGTGGTTGTAAAAATATTTTTTATATAAATACTTATATTTCAAATTCCACCAAATAGAATATGTGGCGTGCTGAAGGTATTTGTACAATAGTACCAATGCTTGTTCCTGTTGTGTTTTGTGTAATTTGTGAAATTATAACAATTTGTGGTTGTTTTAGGATTGCGATTTGGCATGATGCAAGCTAAGGTTGGACTGGCAGTATTAATAAGTAGGTACATCATCTCATTGAATGAGAAAACACAATTGCCCTTGAAGTTTGAACCAAAGTCGTTAATTTTAACAACTGCAGGGGGAATTTGGTTAAATGTTAAGAGGATTGTTAAATAAAAATATAATTTGTGTTATATGATTAAACTCCAAATGTACGATTATGTAGATAGATATATTATAAAAATGTATATGTAAAAATAGAAAATTTATATAAAATATATTATTTAATGGAGTTATTTTGGTTTTCTTTGTAATTTTCCTTTTTATGTATTTCCAATTGTGGATATGTGTATTAGAGTTACCAAATGAATAGAAGGCGCTTTTATACACTCAACCACGATAGGTGCTAATTGAAATTTTTTTGATATCAGTGATAAGACGTATATCATTTGATCAGTGCGTGTTACGCAAATTCAAGGTCAATAAATTTCTATAGACACGAATTATAAACTTTTCAAATGTTGGTTTAAAAATTGAGTTTTGTGATAACTTTGTACAAAAATGATGAATTTGATAAGATAATTATTATTGAATGCTAAGTGATATCATATCAACTAGTGCGCAGTGTTGCTTCATTTATCAGAACAAATTATTCAGTGGCATATGCAGTGAAAACTTTGTGTGGTACAAATATTGTAAAATTGCATAAGTATTCGTAAATTTTAATCCTTCAGTGTTGGTATGTTACACAGCTATGTTAAAATTCAACAGTAGTATATCCCTTTTTTCAATTTCAACCACACAATTTGGTTTTTATTCACATTTTCAGTATATACATAATAGATATAGTGCTATATCTGTTCAGCCTTAAAACCGATTTCCATTATAATGGCGTAACTCATTATATTTACAGATTTGAGAGTCACTGCTATATATTGTTTCAAATTTATGTTAACATATAAATTTTTAAAATTTCAAACAAGATTATAATTTATTTTTTATTTTATTTTATATTTGAACTATTAAATAACTGTGTTAAGAGGACGAAGGTTGCATTTGTATCATACTCTCCTAAGCAATTTCGCTGAATGTTGTCACTTTTGTGCTCCAAGTAGTGGATATTATCGAAGGTTGTCAATTTCCAAAATAAATATTATTATAATATTAGTTTCTTAAACGTAACATATCAAATAAAATGTTTAATACTAACATTGCAGGAATGTGATCACAATTTATTAAGTAATTCAATCTGGATATTTATGACATCATAAATGCCTTCAGGAGCTAGAATACGTTAAAATGATAGTACAACTGATGCTGAAACTTTAGTTTGCATTACCAAATATATCACAAGAATTAAGTTTTAGGATTTATTACTTCAATCGAGAACAAACAACAACTTTTACCTCAACGACATTTGATAAATATTTTGTTATTAATTTTAGATATAACATGGGATTTTTCGTTGATATGTTGTTAATACCATTAACAACAATTCTGCTGGTGGGAATCACATCAGTAATAATATATTTAAAATATTTCGCATTCACTTACTGGCAAAAACGTGGATTAGCAGTCCGATCTCCAACAATTCCAGCTGGTAACATGGGCAGTGCATTGCTTGGGAAACAAACGTTAGGCAAACTTATTCAGAACTTGTATGACGAATTCAAACAAAAAGGTCTCAAACACGCTGGCTTCTACTTCTTTAACTCCCCAATATACATGCCTCTTGATCCCGATATTATCAAAAACATATTAATAAAGGATTTCCAACACTTTGTTGATCGCGGGGTTTATTCCAACGAAAAATCTGAACCACTTTCTGCACATTTGTTCGCTATCGAAGGAACAAAATGGAGGAATCTACGAGGGAAGCTCTCACCAACATTCACCTCAGGCAAAATGAAGATGATGTTTCAAACCTTGGTCGATTGCAGTGAAGAGATGAAGTTAGTATGTGACAAAGTAGCCGGTAACGGTGAAATCCTCGAAATCAAGGATGTTTTAGCTAGGTTCACAACGGATATAATTGGGTCATGCGCGTTTGGACTTGACTGTAATAGTTTAAAAAACCCAGACGCTGAGTTTCGAAAAATGGGTAGAAAGATATTTGATCAAAACTTTTGGGAATCCGTGCGTACTCTGATAGGCAATGGTTTTCCAGCACTAGCACATATGTTAAATTTGCGAATGTTCAACGAAAAGGCTTCGACATTCTTTTTGGATGCAGTCAAACAGACGATCGATCACCGGGAGAAGACCAACTTGAAACGTAACGACTTTTTGCAGTTGTTAATACAACTAAAGAACGACGGTCGCGTAGAAGGGGATGATGGTGATATCAAATCAAGCAAAACAAATAATGGTACCAATATCACATTCAACGAAGCTGCCGCGCAAGCATTCGTATTTTTCTTAGCGGGATTTGAAACTAGTTCCACATTGATGACGTTCTGTTTGTTTGAATTATCTATAAATACAGCTGCTCAAGACAAATTAAGAGAAGAAGTTATAAAAGTTGTAAAGGAATTCAATGGAGAAATAACGTATGATTGTATTATGAAGATGCCGTATATGGAAAAGGTTGTTCAAGGTTAGAGTTTTACTACGATTTTTTAACTACAGTGTGACACACCGGCGCCGTTATTTTTGTTTTCTATAAGTTAATTTCCATTTTAATGTCAAATAAAGAAATATTTTTTTGCAATTTAAAACATTGTAGCAATCGCATTAAAGGACTCAATTGTTGAATTGAATCAGTAACAATGTCATAATTATTTTTATTTTATCTTTTCAAAATGCAGTGGTTATTAATATATCTTCTTAGTTAAAAACTGTTTTCTTTATAAATATAATAAATTAAAGTATCCACTTACTTTATAAATAATATTGGTGTTTACCACCTATGCTTGTTCTTTTATGGTCATGTATGTATGTATAAGTAAGTGTAAATAACTTAACTATACGGAAAATGTTGTTCAAGGTGAGAGTTTTGAATGCATATATGAGGTGCCTAAAAATATTGAAACACCGGTTCCAGTTATTTGTTGTTTTAAAAATTATTTGAAAATTGTTGTTACAGAAACTCTACGGAAATATCCACCAGTACCTATATTAAACCGAAAATGTAATTCAATTTATAAAGTGCCAAATACAGATTTAGTTTTGGAGAAAGGAACAAATGTATTTATCTCGGTGCTTGGTCTACAACGAGATCCAGAATACTTTCCCAATCCAGACATGTTCGATCCTGAACGATTCAGCGATGCAAGCAAGGCAAAGAGGCCTGCTTGTGTACACTTGCCATTCGGTGAAGGACCAAGAAATTGTATTGGTAAGTAATTTTTATAAAAACAAGACCGGTATCAATATGGACTACTTTGAATGAATTATATAGGGAATATTTCTTAACATATACAGAATATCCGTTTGGTCATACTTTTACGAAATTTTTGCTAAACATGGGGGATGGGAGCACTACTACTTATCATACATTGGTCTCTAATTTTATCTCTATGGATTAGCATATAAATTAATTAAAAGTGGTTACCTCCGAGAGATATAAGTTAAGTAATCAGTATTTAAATATATGTAGTATATATATATTAAAAACAAATATCGTATATAAATATTCAAATCTACTAAATATATTATAAGCCGAGCTAAAGGCATTAGTGCCTGTACGTGATTTGTATAATAATTTATGATCAAAATAAAAACAATTTGTTATTGTTTTAGGATTGCGATTCGGTTTGATGCAAGCAAAAGTTGGATTGGCAGTGTTAATAAGTAGGTATGCCATTTCATTGAATGAGAAAACACAATTGCCATTGAAGTATTCACCAAAATCGTTTGTTTTAACACCCGTAGGAGGAATTTGGATAAATGTTAAGAAAATTGTAAAATAAAATAAGATGATTAATATGAAATAAAGTAACTTCTAAATATGACAATTATATAGACAGTGTTGAAACAATATAAAAAAGCTTGAGTGTCCTTCACTCGACTTTTTTTTTCTAAATTATATATATCTATATATATATATATATATATATATATATATATATATATATATATATATATATATATATATATAATATTGCTTTATTGTGTTATAAATTCTTGTAAATATTGCTATGAAATAACATCAATAAGTATTGTAAAATTTGTAAATAAAGAAACGAAAATGTAAAATTACTATTTCCAAAAATAACTTTCTACTGATATGCGAAGAAGTTAATATCATCAACATATTTTCTCTAACTTATGCTATTTTCGAGTTATTAATGAAAGTAGCAAGTGTAAACAACTACTTTGGGTTAAGTTATAGCTTTAAAATATTGCAGGTTTTCTTCCGAGCTGGATACAGGTAATTTTAAGTTTTATAATTTTATCATTAATCAAATATTTGTCTCGTCACCCTGAATCCAAAAATTTATATAACTTATATACTTGGATGTTAGTCGTCGCTTGCTCGGTCGCTCGTAAGACCAAATTTGTGCCTTCTATTTCTCTGAAGGTACCGGAGCGATTCACACCAAATTTGCTACACATATTTTTTGGTATCCCAATTGAATCCGCTCTTAGATTAAAACCAATCGACCGTATACTTCCCGAGTTATAGGGCCCAAATGTTTCAAGCACTTAATACTGTCCTTAGAACAATAATTAAAATATCAGTAATGTTTACAAAAATTTTAAAGATATTTTATATTTACAAGATTATTGCATATTGATAACCCAAAGGCCATAAAAAATTATTAAAAATTATAATTTACAATTTTTAATTAACACTAATTTCTTTTGAAATTTATTATAATAAAATAATTTACAGAGAATTGTAAGTTTTTTTATAACTTTAACATTTTTTCAAATTGTTAACCAAAAGGCCATAATAATAATAAAAAACAATTATTTTTAAATTTAAAAAGTTCGCTCCTCGCATCGCATATATAACTTATAAGACGAGCTGGACGCATAAGTGCGTTGTACCTAAGCTTGCTTTATAGAATAAATACAAAATTAATCAATCTAAACATTGAATTACCTAAAATATAAATTATTTTGACAGCGTGACAGTTGCCAACCGAAGATTAAATATGTAATATTAGATGGCAGCACTAGCGATTTAAATATCTGGTGTGAGCGTTAAACGAACTTCAAGATAAGCTAACTTAAAGTGACCCTGTCTTAAAGTCTTTGCGTAAAAAGTGTATTAGGTCGAATACATTTTTTCACTTCGGTATACGTTGCGTAGATCTAATTGTAAGAGGAGAACCTAACTTGATGCAATACCATTTCAATAATTACAAAAAACAAAATTGTGTAACAACCTTAGCACCTTTTGAACCATAAAACTTACGCTAAAAGTCAACTATGTTTTAATTCTTACTTGTTTTATTTAGTATATCATAATTATTTATACATGATTTATCGAGCAAAAAATTATGAATACAAAAATTAAATAGATTACATTAAGTTTATCAAAATGTAATTATATATATATATATATATATATATATATATATATATATATATATATATATATATATATATATAAATATATATATATAATAAATATCGCCGGTGACAATGACAAATTAATATTTATATATATATAAATGATCTGCACTCGAGTATTGTATACGTAGTTTTCACTAGAAATATGTATCCCAAGCAAACCGTCAAACCACAGTAATACTCTGAATTTATACAATTTAGCTTAATATTCTATTACGTTATCAAAAACCGATCTTCAATATAAGATATAGATTGATTCATTAACACTCACCTTATCAATATGTACAGTTTTTCAACATACATTTAAATATTAATTTTCAATAACCAATACTCTGGCAACACGTCATCAGTCGATCAATTTGTGATAACCGGAGTCAAATGACAAATATCAAATTATTTGAGTCTATATTGTTTGCCTGTCAACAAGTCAGGCATATTTCATACGATTTATTACATTAATCCCTATACACGCGTATCTATGACAACATAAATAAGATATTTATGAATATAACTAATTTGTGCGAAATATTAATATGTTTCATTATGAACATAACTATTTTTGTCGTACGTACAGCCACTCCAGAGATATTGAAGAAAAGGTAAAAAATGCATAGAGCAATTTGTAAGATGTTTATGGAAATAATTGTACTGTTGCTATCGCCAGCTTCATGTCACTTCTACTGAGTTAAATGCCATATAAAAGATAATAAAGATTATATCGGTCGAATTAATTGTATACATGTGATATGATCACTGATTAAAAAAAAGTGGCATATATCAACGAATACTACTGATATCATGTATTTTTAATGTTACAAATTAATAATTAGAAAATTTCGAACCTGAGATTTCAACAAAATTACACGTTTTGACTTTCCCTGAATCGAATTTGACTATTTTCGGAATTACATCTGAGTGTCTTTGTCTGTAAAACCTCTAGTAGAGCCAAAACTGTCAATCGAAAAATTATGGAACAAATATATATATATATATATATATATATATATATATATATATATATATAAATAATATGAATAATTTTTTATCATATTATTATAAAACAATATATATCGAACATAATTAGACCTGATTTAAAATGCGGCATTTGAATAGATAACTTAGACATTGGTTAAAAGATCAATAGGTTAAACAGCTCATTTATTTCAGGGTTAAACAAATAATAAAATTAAGTCAATTTTTATCAGGTTTTTCCTGCTGAGTTATGGATATCACTGGAAAAAATCAAAGCACTTTTATGACATGATGAAATTTCGGCAAAAAAATAATCAGTTATTATTGAATCACGTTAGATTATCAATAAAATGTGTTGATGCGAATTTGTATAAAGTGATGGGTGACAAAATATACGAATAACAGTGAACTTGAATTATTCAAAGAAGAAACAGTGTTCGAAAATGGTAAGTAACAATTTTATTCTAGTGACTGCATTTAAAATCGGACAGATCAATAAGAAATGATTATGCCTCGGTAACCCTTTCAACACTAATTATTATTATTTTTGTTATATCGCGGTATTGATTTTACTTTTTAATTGGGTAAGGTTTGTCACAAATTTAATGTTAAATGTCAAACAGTACTTTTTGTATGTATACATTATTTTAAAATCTATAACATATAGATGAAATATACGTACGAGTACGCTTTTCCTTCTTGTACGAATAACCAAATATATGCATGGATATTTTAGAAAGAATAAAAAATTATCTTCTCTTTTAATATTTTTTTAGTAATTTGTAAAATATGGTAACCATACATGCAATACATAAATTCACTAATTTTGAACGCACTTTTACAATTAATGGTAGGATTTTAGAGCTAAATATACAAAATTTAAAGAAAATTTTAATTTACTTTTTATTTCTAAATAGGTACATCACATCATCACTATAGTATATGATAAACATTGCTATATTTTTAATATATATTCCAATGTTTTTTTGTTGTAGAGCCATCACACACACACACAAACACAACCGTCATTCAGAAATAAAAATAATTAATATTAATGAAGAAATGAAATGGAGTTTCTTGGGAATAGCAGTCGTTTTTAATAACTAATATTATTCAACCCAACATTTCGGCATCGCTTATGCTATTTAAAAAAAAGTCATGATTTTTAATATTCTAACTATTACAAACTCCAGAAGATGGCATAAGGGAAGCCAAAACGTTGGACTGAATAAAATTTATTAATAAAAAAACGACTGCTTTTCCCAAGAAATTCAATTATGTTTCTTCCTTCATCAAAAGATTCAGTCAAGAAAATACACCAGTCCAGTTAATATCAATGCTGCAAAGTTCAAAATGTGCATTTCCGTTCGAGATATATCATGATTACAATACATTTTTTAGACTTTGTCCAATAAAGTTAAAGAATTACTACTGAATGCAGAAATAGTATTTAAATACAATGTTTACATGAGTTGGCCTGTTGCTTTTATATAAAATATAGTATCACTTATACATTTTAATTAATTGATTTTTTATTTTCTTATTAGGAGGACGATCCACAAAGTTATTTTCTCACTTATAGATTACCATTAATAATAAGCGTTCTAGTACTAGTTATAATTCAGTATGTAAGCTATACATTGAACTATTGGAAGAAACGAAATGTTCCATCCGTTAAACCCGGCAAAATCTTCGGCAATTTCACGGGTTTGTTCAACCGAAAACAGTGTACCGCCGAGATCAGCTGGGACTTGCACAAAGAACTGAAATCAAAAGGTCACAAATTTGGCGGCATCTACTTTATGCAAACGCCCGTGTTCATGCCAATCGATCCAGCAGTGATCAAACAAATATTGTTGTCTGATTTTGATCACTTCAGCGAGCGCGGCGTTTACTTCAACGAATCCAAAGATCCACTAGCCGCACATCTGTTTAATTTGCCAACGGAGCCATGGAGAAAATTGCGCGCGAAACTCACACCAACGTTCACTTCGGGCAAGATAAAAATGATGTTTGAAACAATGGTGAAATGTAGTGATGATATTGTTGACGTGTGCGGCGCGCGATCTGGTTCGCCGATCGATATTAACGATCTGACGATTAGATACGCGGTGGATATTATTGGGTCGTGTGCGTTCGGTATTGATTGCAATTCGTTGACCGATCCTGATGATAAGTTCAAGAAAATCGCTGATCGTATTGTCGATCCACCCTTGTGGAATGGACTGAAGACATTCTTGTCACTCATCAGTCCGAATATCTTAAAATTAGGTAATTGAAAACAATATTTTTTGTGATTTATACTTATAAATTTAAATAAACATATCACCACATTTTACAGAAAATATTTGTTGACATTGTGTATAGAATATTTGTTTAGTCTAATTTTTACAAAATTGTTGCCCACAAATATAGAAATCGACGGCTTTAAGATAATTCAATAAAAATCTTCCTAAAATCACAAAAAAAATTGGGAGGATTATTGTATCTACAATTATAGTTTCTTCGTCATTTATAATTGCTCGTGTTGATTAAGTAAAATAGTTTATTTCTATATTTGTGTTTCTGAGCAGGAAACTGCAGTATTATGGAAGACGTAGTGCGAACATTCTTCTTGGATGTGATCAAACAAACGATGGATTACCGCGAACAGAACCAGGTGGAACGGAATGACGCGTTACAGCTCTTGATCAATATGAAAAATAACGACGAGAAGCTGGGCGTGAATGGCAATGATATGAAAATGACGTGGAAATTGGTCGCAGCGCAGGCTTTTGTGTTTTTCGTCGCTGGTTTCGAGACCTCGTCGATGACTATCAATTTATGTCTGTTTGAACTTGCACGACATCCACAAATTCAGGATAAGGTGCGCGCAGAGATTCAACGTGTTATGAAAGAGAACGATGGCAAAATCACATACGAAAATCTCAAATCCATGACGTACTTGGATCAAGTTATTCAAGGTAAATTTTATATCTATACACTTTAGAATTTTCGGCAAATGTGATACCTACGAAAATCAGGGAAATAGTTGATAATACTAGTACATTTTTTTGCGGAGTTAAATTTTGATCGTGGCTTTTCAATACTCATTATGTTAATAACTTGCTGAATTTGTACGGCACTAGTGGTAAATGTAATTTCATAGGTATTTGCCTAAAGCAAACTTTGAAATTATCTTCTAGCTTTTTCTACCAACAACATGGAAATTATAACAATACAAATGTTTGCTATACTGGCGATAATTGTAATCGAATCAGTAATTAGAAAACAATCATTGTCATTCATTGATAGATATGACGACGTTGTCTCCCTCCTAATAGGGGAAAAGCGTGATAATATTTCTTACGACACTGGTGACACATGTCATTGAATAATTAGTTTTGCAAACCTTGAAAATAATGATAACGTACTCGCAATGTTAGAACCGTCTTTTTTGACATTTACAATGATATCAAAACTATGTATTACGACACAGGTTACATATGTCATTGAATGACTAGATTTGCTAATCTGGGACATTATGATAATGCATTCGCAAAGTTAGAAAATAAAATAATATTGTCTAATTATTAACTTTTAGAAACGTTGAGAAAATATCCACCGTTGTCATTCTTAAATCGTGTATGCACCAAAAAATACCAAATACCAGATACGGATGTGGTTTTGGAAAAAGGAACCAAAATTCTAATCTCTTTGATGGGTCTCCAGAGAGATCCGGAACATTTCCCAGACCCAGAGCGATTTGATCCGGAACGCTTTAGTGTTGAAAACAAAGGAAAAATTACACCATTTACGTATATGCCCTTCGGCGATGGACACCGAGTATGCATTGGTAAGTAATTAAAAAATAACCATGCTTCAAATTTTATACATTCATTTTTGTAATGGTATTAATTTTATTGTAACTATTATTAATATTATTCATAAAATTAAAGGGGCTATTGTAGTATTGTATTTTTATTAACAATTTTGTAACAATCATGTGTGCATTTTTGAGTAACATTAATGAACCGTTAATTTTAAATTAATAAGGACTTTAATTACGGTTTATTTTCCAATGCTCTTGATTCTAAGTTTTCCGTACGCTGAAAGCATTTATACCTGCACTAATGCTTGTATATATATATATATATATATATATATATATATATATATATATATATATATATATATATATATATCTGCTAATGTATTTTAAAATTAAGAAGACGAGAAGATGATTATAAAAAGATACGTGTGTCAATATTTAATGTTATTTTATTTGTATCAACTAATATTTGATTTATTTTTCAGGAATGCGATTCGGTCGTGTACAAAATAAAATATGTCTCAGTTCACTACTTTCAAAGTTTAAATTTTCAGTAAATTCAAACAGCATACTACCGATTGAATATAGATCTACGTCGTTTGTCCTTTCGTTAAAGGAACCAATATTATTAAATGCCGAGAAAGTATAAATATTTTAATTGATTTATGTAGGACATCTATTGAGGTAAGTCTATAGCACTAAATTAATAATTAAATTAATATTAACCTATATCTGTTAATATTTCAGAAAATTATTGTTAAGAACACAGTTGGTTCTTTATAATCGCTCGGTCGATCGTAAGGTCTGAGTTCCGATCGCATGTTCTCTGACGGTACTGCACTGGATTGAACTATTTTTGGTATACATATATATAATAAGAGTGCTCAAGAAATTTTTATCCAACCGCCTCTATACTTCCGGCGGTATAGGCTTCTAAAACTTAGAGTCCCCCTTAATATTAACCATAAAAGCTTTTATTAAAAAATCTACAAAAATCATCAGATTTTTGGTATTTCTTCAGATTGAGCCAATTGACCATAAAATGAAAATATTAAAAATAATAATTCAATAAAGCAATTACTTTCATTGTTGTGTTTTGAAATGTTTGATCTGTCAATTAAGATCGTCCACTTTTCAAAAGCCAGTGGTTGCAACCAGATTTCTTCATAAAAAATAATAAACAATAGATACAAAAATGTTTTCAAACTATATATTTTCTTTTTAATTAATTGATTATAATATTGGTGACCTGAAGGCAGTGATGCGTGCTACCTAGCATTTTACAGTGTATAAAGAATTATGGGATTTTTTCAAAACAACTAAAACTGTGGTTATGATAATGTTTTCTTTTTTTTTTTTTTTCTTTGATTCATAAGCTCGACATGTACGGCCTGCTGAAGGCTTTGGTGTCAGCATCTAAACTTGATACTGCGTATAATGTTTATTTATATTGTTCTAAATATGAATTAAGTAAATCTATTATTAAAATTGTATTAGCTGTATAATATTTTATAAAATGATTATTTGACGTAAATTATATGTATATTTATAATATATAGTAGTGAATCTATAAAGATATGAATTTTATGTAGTTATTTATTGATAGTTAACGAACAGATGTGTACATTCAACTATAATATGTATATTTATGTATGTGTCTGTAAAATATAAAAAGACATATTATGTTATGTATATAAGTGTAATTGAATTTCAAAAGATCAAAAGCGAATGGTTTGGAAGAGGACGATAGGACTATTATGGGACACCAGTACCAGTACGTTGTTTGAGAGTGCGTCAATGTGTGTGTGTGTGTGTGTGTGTGTGTATGTGTCACGTTAAATGCGGTCTTCGACTCTTTAGTTATCTCCTCGGATGGCCGTATAATACAACATAGTACACTACTATCTGAAGAAGAAACAAGATGCAAACACACATCACAAGGTTCAATTGCATTGCCTCTTTTCTTCTTTATCCGGTCTGCACACGAATCCTTTTATCTGTTCAATGGATCACATGAAATTGCTTTTTAAACATTCTCCGTTTTATTCTACTTCACTGGTGGTAAACCGTAGACAAAAATCGTAATCGCCCAGACGACTATGCCTGCTATATTCTTACTTCTACGCTGTCGTCTTCTTTAAATATCATATTTCATACATCAAATTGTTGCCTTGATGCGTTCATATGCTCTTTATGTTTTAAATATATTTTTACAACAATTCGTCGGAAATACAATTTAATATTACTCATATTTCTCGAACAATGTTATACATAGAAAATTTAATAATATTCCCGATTTTTCGCTTACTGCACGAAGTACGTTTTTTTTTTTTTTTTTAAACAAACGTGTTTCCACCCCTGGACATTTTTCCTGTGAACTATAACTAGTTTTTACATATTAAACTCAATGAAAATATTATTGTAGAGTTTTATATTATTTGCTCTTTATAATAAATTCTCTTTTTAATTAAATACAAATTGTATCATTGTGTTCGACATATGAGGGGAATAAATAGTATTGGGATCAAACGCAACATTTAATTGGAATTCTTTCGTATCAGAGAGGAACATTGCTAGTATCTGTCACACACTAGACTACGCTAGGCTGCTTGTTAACGTCTGCTTTTGGCAATGATTTCCGCTTGATTCACGGCCAAACTTTGTTTCACAGAAACGGCCTCAAACAAAACCAAAATACTACTTTATTTTCACTCATCGTTCAACATTCATAAAATATTTCTACTATAAATTTTTTTTAATTTATTTTTAATAGAATAATTGCGGCACTATATACCCTATGATTTTGTACAACACATATGTTGCGAAAGTCGAATGGACAAGCAACAACAAATTACCAATAAATAACAAATGCAACCTTTAAAATACAAATCCGCTTTGGCTAATTCGAAAATGTACAGCTATGGAAAACCAAAGGTTGTAGACAAATAAATTTCAGCGTTCCCTAGAGGTAAACCACCCAATTTACTTCGATGGCTTTTCACCCTGATTTATTTCAAATTTGGTCTGTTCCTATTGGATTTTACGTTACAGTTCAAAATTGACCAAAGCCAACAATATTAGAATCTTGCGTTATTTTTACTTTCTTATACTAAGTAATAAGTAAGACAGGTACCTAATCGGAATAATCTATTTTTTTTCGATTCAGTTCCGGTTTTCGTTCCGACAAAATTAACGGATTGTTCTGGTTTTCAATTATTATTAATATTAATATACCTCATAACATTTGTTTGAAAAGTCTCTTCAAAAAATTTACCAACTACGAGGAAACTTCTACGGAAAATCGTTAATTTGTTATTTAAGATCCCATAGATTCGCATGTATGGAGATTTTATTTAACAAATCATATGAACTGTGCCTGACAATATTTTAATAGGGAAACCAAATAGACTTAAATAATTTGATATTTGTTAATTTACATGAGCTATGTTATAATACACCTACTATATCTAACATAGTAGAAAGTCTTGTGGTGGCCACAAACAACCGATATTTTATTAGATATCAAATGTAATTTGTCTTAAACGTCAAAAAAAAAAATTTTTTAGTGTAATGCTAATTTTGAGTACTTAGTTTATGCAGAAATATTTGCTAACATACATACCTACCATAGAATAATCGTTTTTTGAAACAAGTAAGATATGCTTAATTTAATAGTGTTTATTGAACATAATTATTTATGAAATGTTATGAATAGTACTATAATAATAGTGTTAAGAGTTCGTGTTAACATATTTCTATATATTGCACCAAGATGTATAATCAACACAGCTAACATTATATAGACTTATAATTAAATAGTGATGTTTCAAGGGCAGTGAAGGTCAGGAACGCGACCACTCAGCAACTTCTGATAAACGATCTAGAACGATATGAACAGTCACGCAACATGACTTTTTATGCAGGGGGTAAGTGTTATTTATTTCGTTTCAAGTGATTCAGTATATTTATGATGAGTAACATATCTTTCTTGTTGCTATATCGATTGTAGACAAACCTTTCCATTATTTATTACTGTTTACTCGCAGACAATTCACCGATAAGTTTATTTTTCACGATACAAAACAAATCAATGTCATCTAATACGACATGAAATACGAAAAGAAACATGCCACCCACCCACGTATTGGTATAACCAAAAATAAATCTGCTGAAAAGGTATATGGTATTTCTCATTGTGATCAGCTAATTATTCGTATCAATTATTGACTATACAATTAAATAAAGATTGTCTCTCAAGAATTTCATAAAATCGCCGTAAAGCTGTCGTTTATTTAGAAAATATCTAGTGGTATACTTATATTATTCTATAGGACTATTTAATTAATGTTTTAGGAATAATTTGTAGATATTTATAGAATAATTGGTTATTTTTATTTTTCTAAAATTGTTACTAAAAATAAAGATAATTTTTCAAATAATTATAGTCTCATAGAATCTGCGATATTGCTACTAATAAGTAATTGCAACGAATATTTAAAATATTATTATATGTAATTAAACACAGCTGGAGTGGCCTGCACTTAAACTTTCGCTATCTATGGTTTATTTTGTTTATAATTCATGCTAAGATGGCCATGAAACAATATATATTTATGGCTCTTAGAGGAACGTAAATGTAATATGGCTATTTTCAAAGAAGATTATTCTGTAAATGGTACATTTTTCGAAAAACCTTTTCAAACAAAAGTTGCTAGGAATTTTAATAAATTTAATTTTTAAATGATTCACTGTTTCTCGAACGCATGTCCATTTTTTAGATATGCAACAAAATACACAAGTAAACTGGTTGAAATAAAATTTTCAGAAAAAGGTTTTTTGGCTAGATATACAAATCTTATACGCAAAACATATATATATTTTAAATGTACAACGGCATTGCATTTAGGGCATTGACAAACTAACGTTGAGAGAATTGTCAAAATGGATTCAGAGACCCTCAAAACGAATATGTCCATTAAATGTCCGAGGTTGATTTTTATGTAATTCTTTTAAACATAATATATAAGAAAGTAGATCTAGAAATGTTCATAAAGTACTATTTTGTTAAACGATTACAATTTAAATTTCATATTATAAAACTCCTGTAGAAACTGTTCGTAATGAGTCCGAATACAGAAGTTGCAAAACAACTAGAATAAAAGTAAAAATATTTCGCTTTAGGGTATAAAATTTGATTGTTAAAATGTATATTATCTCTTAAAATCAAGCGGAAAGTGTCGAGTGAATGCGGACAAACGCGAACACAAGTTGTACTCAATTCATCCCTAGCAGTATAGCGCGCGCGAGTTCCATGCCTGCGTAGCGACCGTAGTCGTGTAGAAGCTGTGTTGTGTTGACGGTGGTAAGAGACGCGACCGAACAAGAACCGGCGAACACGCGTATTCAACCAAAACATACGCGAATCATTCGTTTAATTCAAAATTAAATTGTTTGACATGGTAGCAACTTACTTGTGTAGTATATTTCGATCAATTGTTAGATTATAATTGTGATTTTTGTCGGATTTTTTGGTGCAAGGATGTTGTGATCAAAGTTTGTGTCGAACATGTTTACATGCCATAATAGAGCCATGCGGACTCTGACCAAATAAGCGTAAAGTAACTTGTTTTTAACGAGTGTCTATTGTGTGCGTCACGTCACGGCTGCCGAAGGGGTGACACCGCCATGGAACCAGATCCCCTCGTGAACAAGCCCATTCTGGGGAAACAGCCGCCTAGTCTCGCCAAAAAGACTAAGAGGCCAGCGTTCTCGACGTTGCATATTGGTGCACCGGCGAACGCAACGGTCGCGTCCTCGACCACGTTCATGAACCTAGTGCTGTGTTTTATGTGTGCAATGTGTTTCACCGCGAGTGTGTACTTTGGCTACAGGGAAGTGCGGCTCGAAGGACGCCTCGATGCGCTCGAGTCAGAGGTGGGCGAGCTCAAGAAGGGCTACTGGAATATGGAGCCCGGCGATATTCTCATTGAGAGGTTGCGGCGGCAAGTCCAGGATCACTTCCAGCGACGTGTCACCAGGGATATTGCACTGCGAGCGGCCTCCAAGTCGTTCACGGACAGCGATTACAGCAGATCGGTTCGGGATGCACCAGAATGCGTTTGTCCACCAGGTATATTCATTGTTAATTTGTTTACAATTATTATTCGATTCTTACAAATTTGTACTATAGGCACATTCGACATTGGTAACATTTATATAAAGCTACAATGCGTTGTTATCTTTGTCATCGTATAATTTGAAACTTGTAACCTGTATCATTCTAACTAGTAAATATGCTATATTTTTAAATAGCATTAGTCGTAACTATGTAAAACTCCATATTATAGGATTGAAGAATTACGGAATATATATATATATATATATATATATATATATATATATATATATATATATATATATATATATATATATATATATATATATATATGTATGTGTGTTAATTAAACGCTCTCCCAGTATTCGTAAAACACATGGTATTAATTCGATATGCTGAACTGAGCTAAGAGAGACCTTAAAAACTCCCTTGTCTTGAGAAGGGGGCATAATTTAAAAAAAAAATTAAATAACCTTTGATTAACCACTGTAACATATTATACACCAGACTCTAAATAATTTAATATTTTATAATTTTGTAATTAGCACTTGCTGAATTAATTCTCTCTGAAGAATGTAGTGTTGATTGCATAGATTGTAAAGTTGATTCGCGGGTTGATTGTAGTGATTGCAAATATTGTAAGTTGACTACTCTATTAATAATAATAACAATAATCATCTTTAATTCGAGAATACCGTAATTACATTATAGAAAACGTGAAACACACATAACTGAACGGCTCATCAACTATATTTGTAAACCAGATTGTAAGGAGTGCTAAACCGAGGTAAGACTTCACAAATATGATGATAATGCGGTAATACTGTTGTTATTAGTGTGGTTAATATATTTGATGCTTGTATAAACGTGAGAGAACAGTGTTGGCATGCGGTCTTACACTTCACAGAAGATTTGTAGAGCTGCCAAGTGCCAAATAATACCAACTAGCTTAAAATTGAACTGCGAGAATTAAGTTATTTGTAAAACAGATTCGCGAACAAATACGCTGCTTCAAATATGCACAATCTGTGTGAAACTACAAATAATATACAATATTTACACCCGCTGCTGAAGCAAACATCGTTTCTGTTTACTATACGCGCTGGTAAATATAAATAACAATTGTTTTTCTCTCTCGGGATTTTATTTAAAGAGCTGCATGCTCCGTGGAAATATTGTGGTTTCACTTCTGTGGCATGTGTGCCGTGCCAGAAGATTATTGTGATGCGTGTATTGGACCACTTTTGAAAAACATCACTTTTAATCACCACATTTGATTTATGGAATTACTTTAAAGTACGACTAATTTGATAACTAACAGTACTGTTACTTGTTAACTCTACATGTTGCTTATTAGTAACATGTTTCTTCTTTATTTATGTTGCGTTAAATACATAAAATTTCTATTTATGTATTTACACAAAATTTTATGCAATATTGGTCAGTGACGGTATAGGCGTTATACATGTTTACTTTTTTATGAAATTCAGACATTGAAATGTTAATGTTTTCCTACTGTAATAACCTGATAACAGGTATTAAATGATTAAATTCGAAATTTTATGGTTACGTAAAATTTACAAACGTTTGAACAAGCATGCATATGCATGTGTCAAATATAGATCTACATTATGTCTGTTTATTATTAGTTCCTAAAAAGAAAATCATCGAATTTAAATGATTTAATAAATATGCATTCATTGTTGTTTTTAATTGTGTTATGCCTGCCAAACACATGATGAATTAGTTCTTCAAAAATCATACATTTTAAATAGGTTTCCTTAATTTATAAAATATGTAATTATAAAATTCATCTAAAAAAAGACATCAATTGATTTAACGTTACCTTAAAAAAAATGGCGCTTTAATTTAATGTATATTATTATTGGTATAGACATTATTTTCAAATATTTTATTTTTATAAAAGCTTTTGTATTTTCAAAATCGCATTATTTGGCACAAAGCAAATTTAATGAAAATTTAAATATGTTTGTGTATTTAAATATATAGCATTGTTAAAATAGAAAAACTCGTTAAAATATATATATATATATATATACAATTCATCAAAGAGAAATTCAAATGATAAAATTTTAGGTTGACACGGACTAAACTCGTTCATTTTCATAAATGATTCACCAGTCCTTGTAAAATAATCATAAGAATAGTTATGCTAAAGATATTCTGTCTGTATAGTTGACTACAAAAGAATATCATAACGATTAGATAATTGGAAATTAATCAATAGACTCATGAGAGTTGACTTATTACAATATGCGGTTGTTATGGAAACGGCTATGAAATTTAAATATGTTTCTATGCCAAATACCAATTTACATTTACTACAAAATTGACGGAATTCCTATAAAAACTTTCATCCCCTATTTCACTCTTTTATGGGAAGAACTTCGTAAAATCCTTTCTTAGTAGGTGCTTTCGTTACAAGAGAAAGCTACTGTCCAAATTTCATGTAATTAGCTTCTGCGGTTTCGGCTCGGCGTTGATGAATCAATCAGGACATGTTTGTTATATATATATATATATATATATATATATATATATATATATATGTGGATTTTTGAAAATAGTAGTGTCACTGCTAAAAGTGGCTGGTAAAATTCTCGCAGGTATCATTGTAAACGCGCGGAGCGAGACCATGAACTTACAACAATTTTTGGGCGTTGTACGATTGTTATCTTTCGTGTTCCCTATAATGGTCGAACGTGTACAAAACTAACAGTTAATCTGTTTAGCTGGCTAACAATCACATCACGTGATCAACGTGCGTTTGTACAATATATATATATTCGGGATTTAACAGTTTGATTTACTTGAAACAATCTAGGATTGGTGTGGAAATTTAAGAGGATTTTAGAATTATCTATTTAACACGATCTTAACTTATAGAAAACTATGCAACACTTTTAAAATGACACCTAGAGAATTGTTATACCTCGTCGTTCAATAGTTCGTCGGTATTAGAAGAAGATGTTTTTTCCAATTTACATAGTTAACTAGTTGGGAAATTTCTTGATTACATGTTGAGTTGACTTGTTAGATTTGCTTTGCTGTTCAACTTTAATGTTATGGTTCAAATGCTCAACGCTTCGTGGATTCCAAAATAATTTAAAGTTTTATGATTTTTTAAACTTTTATTATTATAAGAAGAAGGCCAGTCTAGATATTTTCCAGGTAGCGGCAATAATTTCAGCATTACCAAAAATATGAATTATATAGGTCAGCCACAATCAAAATATAGAAAATAGCTATAGCTATAGTTTTAGGTATAAGAGAAATAAAATATATTTGTATTGTACTACAATGTATAAGTTAAGTGTTAACATGTATAATTATGTAGAAGCTATGTTCTTATAGACCATAAAGAAAATATATATGGTCTCCTAGATAATTGAAACACTTATCATAGCTTAAGAGTAAGAGAGACAGATAGTATTCATTTGTAGTTGGCATACAATTGAAATAGTGTAATTTAGACCATTCCTAATACTATAATATTTTCCACCGATAGATATATAATATAATGGCTTCTGACAACTTCAACGCTTTCAAATTTTCCAATCCCGCTGTTTCTCTTGATATAATTTATACTCTTTGGCATTACGTAATTAACACATAAGTGCTAAGTAATTTGAATTACATATGTTTACTATCAATATACCAACATATAGTTTGTTATGTTACAATAAACAATAAAGTTATTTTTGAATGTAACAACATTCGCAAAGCTTATACATATATATATATATATATATATATATATATATATATATATATATATATATATATATATATATATATATATATATTTATATATATATATATATATATATATATATATATATATATATATATATATATATATATATATATATAGATATATGATGAAGAATGTTATTGGACACAAACGGTATCATATTTTCTATTAAGACAATTTCCGGAAAATGTTATTATGCCAGCTTTCTCGTGTTCGCCACATTTATTCCAGAATTTCCTCGGGTGAATTTTCGTTGATTCGTCATGTTATTCGTTGCGCAGTTTTCGTTGAGCTAATGAAAATTTCTCGCGAGACAGGTGTAACAAATGAAATTTATTGTGAAATTAGTTTAATGAAACTTTTCAAGTATGAAAATTAAGATAGCTGCTACCTACTAGCTAACTTGTAATTGCCAAGCGATTTTCTTGCTTAAGAAACATTGCAATGCGGTATTCGGATATAATACCAGCACCGTATTGTGGCGGTAGGTATAATTTTAGATGATGGAAGGTATTCATTTAATATTTTCATTTTCATAATTATGTTAATTAAATTAGAATTGCAATTCAATTACAATTGTTTTGTAGTAGATATTGAATAATTTTTAATAAATCTTGTTTTATTGTTATATTTTTATCTATAAAATGCCGTAGGAGACATTAAACAAAATCCTAATAAAGTGGTAAAAAGTTATACGAATTTCGTGAGGAAAATAAGCAATTGAGATTAAATAATAACATACCCACGCACACAAACACACCACAGCGTATACCGTTTACAGAGTTGCCTGTTCATTTTCAAATTATCTCATAATTTTTTGTGCACCAGTAAAAGTCAGACAGCAATTCGAAGAATCATCGCATACACCTGCAATTTACGAACGTGAACGTAGCGTTACGTTACGTTAGCATGGCACGTAATGCCGCAAGGTGAATGATGTGCGCCTGCGCGCGCGCCAAACACCAACCAAACTATAGCAAGTAAAGTAACCATTCGTTGCTTCCACATCATTACGTTTACTTTACGGCAGCCGTTCAACCATTTTATGATCTCAGGAACTCTCTCATTTCGGCCAGATCATTGCTGTTCACTGTTCACCGTTCTGTTGTTTGTTTGTTTGTTTGTTTATTTGTTGCTGTTGGTGCTATTTCCGTTCTGGGCAAGTACTCGCCAGCACAATTAAACGGACCGCATAAGTTTAGAAAATATTATAAATACGTGACACCAATGAACGTATTAGAAACATCGTCTGAGAAACCAATTGGTTTTTTTAAATTTATATATTCAGATAAACAGACATTGGAGCACGCACCCATGCTCCCAGATCGCTCAATGCCAATTAAGGCAGAGTATACTGTTTTTTAAATTTTTGGATCGAACACAATATTGCAATGTTTTAAACTGATTTGAATTAGTTTTTCTTTTATTATAACGTACTTCTAATTTGACATTAAGGTTATATAATTTCTACAATTGACATTGAAAATATTCACACACATGTTTTACATTCTTCAATCATTATTCAATACCTCTATATCTTTTCCATACATCATTTTTATAATCTTTTATCTGTCAAATAATTTAATATGGTTATAAATTATGGGTGAAGGCCACCTCAACAATAAACGTTAAACAAAACCTATATTTCATAGAAACCACACAAAATTCAGAACAAAGCATAAATCGTCTAATTCATAATTGATTTTAATTCCATACATGTCCGCTAGACTATAAATAATCGAATTATTAATCACTAAACCTCAGTGTCCATAGGGGATCGGTGTGAGTAAACGCTGAGATATTATAGAATCGGTATCATCTGTAATTTACTGGAAACACAACAGATAATTATGAAAATGGTTCCATAATTAGTAGGTTGTGCTGCATAGCATTCCCTTAGCCCCGCGTTAAAACATCGTTAATTGTTAAGGGACACTGGACGTGCGTATTAGTGAGTCGTGTGATTGGCGACGTCCTGACAGCTGTCGCTACTTTCAAACTTTCGTCGCATGCTGAATATCAATTAACAATGTGGAAAACTACTAAATTTTCCCGTGATTCGTCTTTCGCTTATCTGTGCCACTCGTAAACTGTTCAGCGGAACATAAGTGCATAACTAATACCACTCCAAATAAAGTAATGATCAAAATAGATTCAGGCAAAGCAGATATAGCAAGAAGGATATAATTTAGATAAAGCACTTAAAATTTAAAACGTCAAATTACAAATAGATATTCGCTCAAAGAAAAATTTATATACAGTCGTACAGAGTAGATTGAGTGGAATGAACAGAATTGTAAAATAAAAATATAGATGTAATTGATGATAGTAAAGAGAGAGAGAGAGAATGAAAAGAATAAAAAAATAGATAATACAGGTAGAAACGAAGAATAAAGAATAATTACATTCAAAGCCGTCTTAACACTAGCGGCGTACGAGGGTGTATCCTAAGTACGCCGGGTTTTAAATTGCACTTTACTGGACAAAATAAGATTTTGTTAAAACATCTAAACGCCGATTTACATGATGAGTTTTTAATTGAATTACTTCAAATTATTTAATGTGATAATTGGCGTGATAAATAAGTACTTATCTCAGTATTTGCATTGTGGATATATTTAATTTGTTATTCTTTTTTGTAAACTTATTTACAAAATAAAATAAAATAATGTTTGGGTCACCGCAAATATATTGCCAATTAATAAAACCGAAATAAGAAGCTGAAGTAGCCTACAGTCGATTTTCTTTTAAGTAGACAGACACTCACAGACACGTCAATTCAAAAATAGTCAATATCGATACAAGGATGGTCATAACGTGAATATCCGTTAAAATATTGAGTTCATGTCCATCGTAGAGGTATATTTCTTATTTCATTGAATTATGCTGCTGTGCTTATCACTCTTGCTGATGGTATATAGGTACAGATTCGATGGAAACCAGTTAAATTATAACATGAATATGCAATTATGTCCGGTCAATTTAAAATTTCATTCATATTTTTTTGACGATATTAATTATCTCACGGTGGAGATTGAACTTTTTGCTGCGGCCTCAATTACACTGTCAAAATCAATAACCATGAATGTCTTGGAAAGCAATGGGGGGAAGACAACGTTTAATAAGTGTTATTTGTAACCCGAACGTGTAAAGCCTACCGATTGTGAAATTGCCGTTTTATTATATCTGCCTCATCATAAATTCTTTCAACATATTCATTGAATATACGCACAGGCACAAGCACAACACAGCCAAGCCAACCAACACAGATTTAACTTGAACTTTCAAAGATCAAATATTTTATGATAGAACCATTCATTCGGTCGATTTCATCTAGCCTCCCACACATTTCATTTCTATTTTATATTGCTTATCATTTTAGATACGGAAAAATTGTTTTGAAAGAAATCGCAATTGTTTCCGAGAATTCTTGGCATTTCTAGAAGAGATATAATAAATACAACAATAATATAGTCACTTTGAATCAGAATATTAGTAACAGTTTGATAAATGCGTCATTTTAAAAAGATCATTGAATTTTGATTCAACATTATCAATATTTCGATCAAATGATAACTATTTTCGGCTAGTACAAACATATAAAATCATATGTTAAAATAATGTTACTATACATTAGATTTATAATAAAATAAACTTAAATAAGCATACGGATACCAATCTTTTTAGCACACCGCAGAGCGAGTTTCTAATAAAAAAGAATTAAGAAGACATTTTTGTTACTATCGATTTTTTTAAATGACGAAGACATATTTACAACCCCTCTTTTTTAAGGATAGATCAAACAATGTTTTCTTGAGTATATAATATATCTTGGTTATATTTTATGTCCATTTTTTTCAATTCAAAGAAACTATACATACATCAAAAATAATATTTCTATATGAAATACTTTTCGTTTCTCAGAATATACAGTGACAATACCAATCACTTAAGCCCCACGTACGGCAAGTTAAAACAAGGTTCTGAACATTTTAAGCCCTATAGTTATAGCATCCGTTTAAATTCACATGATAAATTCAGCTCTATTTTTACGACAATATAAAACTTCTTTTTCAGCCTTCAAGAATTATGTGTCTGTACTATTTACGACGCTCAAGCAATTTAGTTTGCTTTATTTTTTTAATAAATACTAATTTTTTCGCATTGTTAACTTTTGCTGGAATGACTATATTCTTAAAGAGCGCTCACACGTTAAAGAAAGATATTTAGCAATACTTTTTAAAGGTCGCACCGTAACATTTAATGAGATGTAGTATACATAACAGTTACGTTTTATCTGGTGAGTTGTGCCACCATTGTTTCCCGAGACTCAAACCAATTTTCCCGTGAAGTTTTCATCGTTTTGTTTAAATTCGTTTTCTCTTATCAGATACAGAAAATTTGGTAACATTACATTCTCTATGGCGTCGGTACTAAATCAGGTAAACAGCATTTGAATACGTTACGAAATAAGTTAGTAGTATTATTGTCATAAATTTTCTTCATTCATCTAAGGGGTACACAGTAAAAGGGACCATATTGTTTTAGAAGAAACGGTTTGAATAAGAACGAAAATAATTATCTTAAGAACTTTCATTTCAAATATGTGGACATATTTAACTGTCAACTTAACAATATTGATTTATCAAATATCTTCTGTTTATATACCAAAATTTAGTATTCTAAAACTACATCAAAATATATCAGTTTTTGAATTTAAAATGTATATATAGCTCAGAATCTCGTTTTATGTGGTTAATAATTTAAATTGGCGGTTAAAGTTTACTCCTGCTACTTATCTACTATCTCGAACTCGGCACAAGTTAGAGGAAAAGGTGATTGTATATAAAAGTTAAAGGTATTAAAATATCCTTTAACTTTTGTTTGAAAGTTTTTTCAAACACGTACCACATACTAGAAAATTAGGTTTGAAATTGATAAATTTATATGTTGTATCCATGGATACGTATTTCCAAATGGTTTCATAATGATCGCAATATTAACGAATGTAAAAATTTAAAACAAAAATTAAATAAGGCCACATCAGCATTGCATTATAAATAAATAATATTTCGCAATAAATAAAAATTAACTTGATATAAATATAATATATATTTATGTAATATTAAAATAGTTATTTTACAATATTCGAACTGTAAATTTTGTCGCTTTACAAAAACATAAATCATGGGATGAATGTTGTTGTTTTTGTTTGTTTTGAATATTTCGTTTTGTAGAATAATTCGCGAGCTGTCGTGTGACGTGAGTGGGTGTATAATTTAGCATTTTTATGAGGTGTGCTCGGGCCTATTATCACGTAAATCTCAGCGCGGTTGTAATTTGAATATTTGATGAATCCACTCCAGTAGCTACTACTCTTTCAAAGCGGTTATTGATGACTTATCATCTAATTAAGAATGTGATTAAATATGAATCGCAATTTCGCAAAGCTACTACAGGTCGCTCATTTGTTACTTAAATCCCCAAATATAGATATTATTATTATTATAAATTCGTCACAATATGGAATAGAAGCTGACGTCTGCCAAATATACTCAATTATTTATTTTAATAATC
The DNA here is from genome assembly GCA_933228885.1 of Leistus spinibarbis. NCBI lineage: Eukaryota > Metazoa > Arthropoda > Insecta > Coleoptera > Carabidae > Leistus > Leistus spinibarbis. The sequence continues at coordinate 3,474,381 of OW121796.1, forward strand.
ATTGTAAATTCATTGTATATCGCCGATAACAATGCCAAAACAAAGAATTATGCACCAAGTCATAGTTAAAAGTTTAAAATGCAATGCATGTCGAGCAGTATTTCAAACACCCTAAATAGTATGGACGCCATTAAAAGTTGGTCGAAATCCAGGTAACACACATACATATTTTCGAATTGTGAGCGAGCAAAACTATTGACCGAAATCACTTCAGCGTTCTTTCCTCGTAATGGTTGAATGATCGCATTATATGCAGCTATTCGGGAATATGTATTGTCAGGTAAGCTCTTCAAAGCATGGCGACCACAACGATGCTCTGGATGCTCTCAAATTTTTATATACATTAAAAAATATATTTTTTTTAAGTATAGAAATTTGTTCTAACACTATAATATTATTTAATTCTTCAAATTTGTTCATCGATAACAAAAGTAGTAAATATAAGAGCTATTGATTTTTTTTAATATTTTTAGCTCACCGTACGAAGAAGCTAAAACAGCTAGTCAGCTTTTTATAAGAAAATATTATACAGATCTTTTATTAGACATTTTCAATGTCTGAATATCAATTTGGTATCACTAGAAATCCGTCCCTGTGAAAGTAGTACCACGTCCACGTTAGAAGAACAAAGTCGCGCGGGTATAATCGTGTACGTGTTCTCGTAAAGTCTTGTGGCGGACAACGCAGTCTAGTATTCTGATCTCCTACATCTACGTAACCCATGTAACTTACTGGTCAACACACGCTGGCCGGTTACACTGCCGCGTTCAAAAATAAAACGACTAAATAAAAGCTAGCCTCATATTAACCAGCCTCGGCTACCTACACGTACACACGGCTATCTGATAATAAGTTTGTGAGTGTGTGGAAAAGGGGTAGGTGTTGCTAGTGTTATAACTGCGCCCACTAAACTCAACCAGTGCTTATCAACAAATGTAACAAGTACAATTTTAGAATATGGAGCAACCAGATTATTCAATACAGGATCTTATTTCAGATTGTTTTTTTCTGATTGCTTTGTTAAAGAAAGGGTTAGTATTTTAGTATTTCATAGCACATGGCAGCCCCGTCTTTAGTCGCTTTGAGCCCCTTGGCTATTAATGAGACGCATTCAATTCAACATAATTTGCTTATTATATTATTTCGCCTAAAACTAGTAAAGTTCTCACTCTCAGTGATTGGTAACTGAAGTATTGTTTATCTAAAAAATATCATCCAAATTAACTATAAAATAGTACGACTGTAGACTGTAACAATGCGTTTAATAAGTGCTATTTTTATTCTCATATTGAGATCAAAATATATGGAGAACACAATTTGAATATGTTGATCTCAAATTAGTGCTCAAAATTGCAATAAAACAAATTGAGTATGCAAAAATTATTATTTTCAAAATCAATTTTCAAGAGTTATATCTTAAGCATAAACCGTATCAAACATATTTCTATATTAAAATTAAGTTCATATCAAAAATTTGTCACGCAAAAATTATTAATTTTTGGTATAACTTTTACAAGATTTATCAAAAACTAATAATATTGTGATTTTAGGTCTCTCGGCGGTACAACTTAGACCCCTCGAAAATACTAAATGGGAATTTCTTTTTCAAATACTAAAGTGAAAGTTGGTCTGTAAACGCAGGTTATATATAAATATATATAATTTTTAATATCTATTGCGTATAGAACCGAACATCTATAAAATTTGATATCCGAAACATGTAAATGTACTTAAAATAATACGAAAACTTGATATTATCAACTGTATGATTATTTTTGAGCTTTAATATTTTTAAATGAAGAGAATTTCAATTCATGCATGCATATATGTAAATGAGAATTGTATAGTCTGGTTGCTATCTTCGAAATTCTGCTGTTCAAATAATAGAACGACAGCATAAAAGCATATAATATGTATGTTGAAAAAGTATTTTAATGAAGCGAAATTTACATAGCGACAGATGAAGAGTTAATTCAATTTAAATTTATTTACATTGGTTATATCTTTATTGCTCTCAGATAAGCGAACCAGAAATGAAAACAAATGTTATTTACACAAGTCCAATACGACATATCTACATATTTATTTGTACAACTATTTTACAAGCATAACCAAATCAATTATAAAAAAGTCCACTGGCGATAATACATTTCTTAAAAGCGAAATCAATACTTACCAAAAAACAGCCATCGTTGTGTTTTTGCAGAAAAAATGTTTGTTAATTTTTTCATGTTCAGAGATAAAATCTATAAAAAGGTACCTATTTCGAAGGTTTTTATTATTTTTCACCTTTGATTGATATTTTTGCCAGACATGCGCTATACAAATACGCATAGGAAGTATTTTAATCATGAAAATATGTCCACTTTTCCCCGATCCATCAGTTGGTATTTTCTTCACATATATACAAACACATACATCTGAGTATTTAAATATATAATTTCAAGTTGAAAGAAATAAACCAAAGAAGAACGGAATTTCTTCGAACTAGATGCTCATGAGCGTAAAATAACTAATTTTAAAGATATGGTGCGTGGTAGTATATTCGCCGCAGGGTAATATATATATATATATATATATATATATATATATATATATATATATATATATATATATATATATATATATATATTCGATTTGAATATCGCCTTGCGGATAAGTTTGAAATTCAGGGGGGGGGGGTTATAGCCCCGGTATACACACTGTTAGTATACAGTACGATAATCAAGCTAAAAATTAGTAAGAATAAAATTCCAAAAACTGATAAATTATCAAGATGATTCATCTGCAATAGAAGCAAATAATACAAATTTTGCGATATTAGTAGAGCAATGAATCATGAAGTATAAGTCTTAATTGGCTGACTTATTCGACTGCGATTAATCAAGATGAATTTGTTTCAAAATGGTAATATGACGTTTAATAAATAATATATACGGGTACTTTAGCACTTCTAAATTAGCGCGGGCATAGCTGTGGGACGACCTTGAATGGGAATCAGATCAAAAGAAAAAATTAATTCGAAGCAGCAAAATGAGCGAAAACAGTATTTAAAGTTCTCAAGAATCTCAAGTATTCTAAATGAATTCTTTCGCAAAGCTGTTATCATGAACAATTTAAGATTCACTGACTTTACAACTTAAATTTGTTGCCAATTATAAACATTTATTACCTTTAGTCAGGTTTTGCATGTTATAATTACTTTTTGAGTTAACATCAAATATAAATAAGATCGCTTTATAAATATAATCAAACTATTAATTATCCCGATCGCTCTAAGGAATTTATAGCTTTCTTACAATTTCGACTACGACAAACAAAAAAAAAAAAAATCAAATAATAATTCGATCAATAAATAACATTTACTTTTGAAGTAAATAATTTCATTTACTTGGATTATATTCGTTACGAATTATTTACACATCAGCAACGCCATTGCTAGCGAGTGATTTTATTTTGTTGTATTTTTAATTGAATAAATAATAAAGAGTGTGCAGACTGCCAACTACCTGGTGGCTGTGTATTTACGTGCATTTAATATGTATTTTGTCCTGGAGCAATTTGGTGTACACCGCAAACACGCAAAACAAACAGCGACGGAGGAAGTTACCGTGATTAAACATTTCATTGCATGCCACAGCTACATCTCAAGCACTAAGAGACTTCTTTTATAACTAAAACATAACAATACATTTTCTATAACAATTTTATCTTTATTTCTGTTTCGTTTAAATTATTTTAAAATATGAATTAAAATATGAATTTGCAACGTAAATGTTGGTAAATAACAATGATATCTCAGTTTTAGACGGTTATGAGGAACATTAGTAAGACTGAAATATAATTTCTAGGATGTATAGTAGAAAAGGACATAATTAATATATGTAAATTTTATAAAAAACGATCAATTGTTGTCATATCCTTTGTAGCTCACACAATCAGTGGCTGTCTATAGAAAGGCAAAGTTTTTGCAGTGTGCCTTGTAAAATGCTTGTAGGGTTGAATGTGTTAGAAAGAAACAACAATTCTAAACCGGTCGTCTTAAATTAAGCTTAATCATCGGAATATCATGCTTCGTAAAAATCTAAATACAATTAAATTGAAATTTAATAAAGAAAAATATAACAAAAAGCGTTGGTTAAATATCTAAATTAGATCAATAGTGGAAGGCTAGCGTTTATCTAACTTTTATCTCGGCAAGTAACAACTATTTCAGCTACAATTCTGCAAAGGTAAGAAATATTTGTTAACATATATAGTAATAATAGTTTCGTCTGACTGAATTTTTTTTTTGCTGCTAATAAAGAAAAAATAATAAAAATTAAGTCGTTTCTTATCAAAATAAAAGTAAGATAAACGACAGCTTGATTAGACAATTTGGAGTTTTAATAAAATAGATTTAAAATTATCAATGTCTGGAAAACCTTTAAATTAGCACTTGTATGCTTTTCCGGTAAGGACGATGGTATCCGGTAGTTGATTGAAATGCCGGTAGAAGTAAAACATCTTGCACAACCATTTATCACGTTAGACGTTTGTTGGAGAAAACACACGTTAATCTAGCTATGATGGTAGAGAGATACATTTTCATTTCAAATACCTTCTCGTTGTAACATGCACACACAGTTTGAAATTGTTACGGTTGAACGGCAGACGGTAGGGCCGGTCTATTTATCTCGAGAGACGTTCACGGTGCCGGCCGGCGAGGCACATGAATAATACCAGTGGTCGTCTATCTCACTATATGCATTGCCCAGTAGAGCTGCAGACGATCCAACGTAGACGACGATGTTGTTGTTGGTTTAGTAGACGGGATGAAACGTGGAGTGAACTGTATGTATATGCAGTCAGTAGTGGTTCCAAGGCGCGGCGAGTGTCAGTCACAACGCCCAAGGGACTCACGAGCCACAAAACAATGGCATTAGCGGTCTGCCGTGGCCGAAAGTACTGGAGCTCTGAAACACGCAGCGGTTTATTTGATCCCCATAACTACAGTGCAATTTTTGTTGCTTACACAAATATCTGATGAATTTCTACTTCTATATGGTTGCGGTTTCGGCAATTGGTGCTAAAAGAGGCATAGGTACAGGCACAATTGCCTTTAGGTTGCGATTTAATCCATTTGGTAGAAAAAATGTTTATTAATTTAAGAAGAAGTTCATTTAATACCACTTCTTTTTAAAGGAGACATCATATTTATGCACACTTAAAGACATAAAATAGGTATACATGTTTACAAACTTGATTAGTGGACATCAATAAATTCAGAACACAACGATGAAATGAATAGATTTATTGAATAATATATTTTTCAAAATTATTATTTATAATTATATTTTTATTACCTTTCAGTTCAATCTAAAGAAATTTTATATAAGATCATAAATAATATTCTAAATACCTAATTTCAAGAAAAGATTCGTTATTACTAATATATTCGCAAATTTAAGAACTATTAAATTAAAAATTTGGTTAAAATAGGTCCGGTACCTACTGAGAAATCTTACGAGCAAGCGCCTATATGCAGCGGGCAGGAAGACGTGAAATTAATTTCTATATGCAATAATATTTGTTGATTCCGAAATGTTACAGACCCACAGACTATTATACCTCTTTTGCACATATTGTACGACCTAAAATCATTATAGATAAAATATCGAAATTTTAAATATACAAAAAATAAAAAACAATTGCTTTCAATATTGTGTTTTGAATGGGTTCATGTCTACCAACTGAGTTTGTACACATGTTTGGATAATCTCTTCAAAAATCAGGGTATATACCTACGTTTTCTTCTGTAAAAATCGGAATTACAATCATAAATTCTTCTTCTTATTGTAATTATTTTTTTAATCATTGATCTACCTTATTGCTAATACGGCAAGCTGAAGGCATTCGTGCCTGTACCTATGCTTGTTTTTGTAAATCTCGTTAGAAAAGTACGATGTAAAGCAAAGCGACGTTAAATAAATAACTGTGTTCAGTTTTCTATTTGCATCACCAACGACATTTCGTTTTATTTTTCTCAATGGTCTATTTTTATTTTTTATCTGTATATCCATTCTGTTTTTCAATGTCCGATCTCATCAAAGTACCATCGCTTCCGGTTGTACTTTATGAGACCGGACTTTCGAGGCCGCACTTCTCTTACGGATTTTATAACTTGGAAATTCAATTCGGATCGGTTGTTCTTTTTTTCGTTCGTCGAATTCCTTCAATTGAATTGCCGGACCGGCAGCGTACATTGCTTAATGTTCAATCAACCGAACATAAACGGTATTTGAGCATTCTTTTATTTCATAAAGAAGAAAACGGTTAAATTCTTGAAAATGTTATTTTTAGCAAACGTTATTTTAGAGTAAATTGCCATGAATTTGTTTGCAACTTACTCGGACATAAAGGAAGGCCATCAAAATTATTATTTATAAAAGGCTGATTGTTTTTAAATCACATAAGTTTATTTATAATAAAGAAATCACATGCAAAGCTTCAAATCTTTTTGAATTATAAAAGATTTGTAATTGATAAACAGGTCTTAATTCCTTTTGATTTGTAATTCAAATTTACATAAAAGGCTTGTAATTGTCAAAATGGCTTTAATTACTTTTGCATTATAAATTATTTGTAATAGATAAACAAAGCCTTTATTCCTTTTGATTTATAATTCAAAATCACATTAATGCCTTATAATGGTCAAAAAGGCTTAATTTCTTTTGAATTATAACAGATTTGTAAATGGTAAATAGGCTTTATTATCTTTTGATTAAGAACTTTTAACCCAAATTCACATAAAAGACTAGTAATTTTCAAAAGGCTTCAATTAGTTTTGAATTGTGATTTAAAGGCAATTGTCTTTGATTTCGGCTTGCGAATTATCGAAATAATTTTGTAATTTATTAAAACAAAAAATACGTATTATGTTTAGTTTACGGTGTACATTCATCATTTATTAAACTATTTAAATGAGGAATGATGTAAACAAAATATGTGTAAATAACATTGAAAAATAATTCAAATACATGCAAAAAAGTAGATGTAGTATTGTTGAACAAATATTTAATTTTCATCAAATTCCTTTTTGCATGGACTTAATTAAACTCCAACATTAAAAAGTAAATAAAATGAAAAACACATCACTGTGTAACTGCCACAGTTGTATGCCCATATTTTCACAAACTTTGCATTACTGCTTCATTCCAGTGCGGTGTGCAATTATATACTAACTGAATTATTTAATTTTATTACCGGAGATAAGCTTAAGGTTGCATAAAAACTTATCCCTTTTGTTTTATGCTTCTCAGAATATATATATATATATATATATATATATATATATATATATATATATATATATATATATATATATAACAATGTATTCCTTGCACTGCCATTTTGAGGGCAAAGTAACTTATAGTGATTGGCTTCTAAGTCATGAATAAAACATCCAAGATGGCAAGAAGTATAGTACATATTGTATATCTATCTATAGGCCAACGTAACCTTGTCTTATGGCGTGTCACATATTCAGCAGCGGCTTGCTCTGTGCGGTGACACCGGATAAAAACCATTTATATGGTGTGTTGGGCAGCGCGAGATATGCGCGAGATCAGTGGCCGCGGGGTCTCTTTCATTTCGACCGCAGCAGCTTGCTCTCCTGTGCAATGTGTGTGTGTGCGCGGTTCCTGATTACCGGTATCCGGGATGTTACGTTCGTGGGAAGTGCTAGGGAGCACGCACCCTTTTCTCCCACCTACACGCGACGTCACAATCAGCGCTAATGACGATGCGACGCGCTTCAAAACATTCCAGCCCCAAAACACTGAACAACTTTTTCTCTGCCTTCTTCAACATTTTGCAAACTTCAGCGTACACTCACCGTTAAATTAGTATATGACAGTCCACAAACACTTAAGACCAAACTGCAGCCCTCTTACAGTTATTTATTTTAAAGAGACTATATTTTTTACTTCCTTGCACGTATGTAGGTAGGTGGTACCCTCTCCTCTACTAATGGAAGAAAACACGTCTATTCTGATGAATAGATTCTGATAATTTACGGATTGCGCCTGTCTGTGTTTTTACTTTTATAAAGCAAAGTTAGATATCAAAATATCAACTGTTTTTTTCTTTTAATGGATATAGCCTCTTCGTGGTCCTTTCATTACAATTTACCATGATGTCTATGTGTGTGTGTGTGTACAATGATTAAATATTCATTAATTTAAAGTGCATTATTTCATAATTATAATATTAGATAGTTCCATGATAGTGACAGTATATATTTCTGACAAATAATAAAACAAAAATACATATCGCGAAATCCTTATACGAGTATCAGCTTCCTCTTTATTTGTAATTAAAAAATATTGATCAGTATATTTAATTAATTTTATAGAAAATATTTGTACACAAAATAATCGTTTGATCTTAGTTGGAGAAAATGGTATGTTCAAAATAGGGAAAACAATAAATACAAATTAAGTTATTTACAGCCTTTAGAATTTTAGTTATCAATAACGGCGGTTTCGTTTAATTTTCGACCGAGTGTACCAGAACTGATTGATAATTAGACACCCAAGCATATAAAAAGGGGCTTAAACGTTAATGTTTTTTTTTTTTTTTTTTTTGATGATGATGAATAACTTGTTTTGTCCTTGAGAGGTCGTAATATTCCAGTTTAACATCTCCAAGCTATATTCATCCATGCTTGATTTAACAAATGCTCTCATATTACCATTTATAAATTACGTGATCCGATAAGAAGCACAGGAATTCATAAAAAAAAAAAACACACAGGTTTTGTTTCCCGTACAGTGTTTAGTGTTTAACTGATACTTAAATCTGATCACTTGCATTTTAAGCTTTTAATAGCTTTTTTAAAGACGAACAGTATATAAGCCGCTTAATGTACTGTTGACCTAGTTAAAATATAAAATATATAGTGATTTTAATCCAAAGGTGAACATCAAAGTGAAACTATATTTAATGCATTTTATAGGAAATATATGTTAAAGTGCAAAAGATATATCCTCCTTCAACGTATTTAGTATGCTCCAGAATAAAATAAATTGAATGACTCGAATATAGTTTAAGTGTCGTATGATCAAAATATTATACACGAAACAAGGCTTGAAAAAATACAACTTGCCCCAACTGTTTTAAAAATCAACAATTTAAAAGAAATATTTAAAGAAATGATGGAACCCTTGTATGTAAAAGTAAATTATGAATATTTAAATAGTAGGTTTCTTTTATGGAATTTACTTTATAGGCAATTTGTGTTGATATTTGATACGTCTTGCACGTATTTGTAAATTATTTGTTAGAATAATTTTAGCATTTTTACAGCACCATCTTCGTACGCGTGCAACTAACTGTGAAATTGAATTCATCTAGTATATGGTGACATTATATTCACAAAACTTTCTGTTCTCCCTCTCTCTTTCTCTACCAGAATAAGTAACTCAAAACTTGCATCAAATGAAATGAACACGTCGTTATATAATTATATAATGACTTCATTTTATATTCCCCAAATTTAACAATTTTCTTTTCATTCTAATATTTTTCTGTTCATGTATTATGAAAAATAATATGTCTATAATTATTTCATAAAATCTATGTTTATCTTGCAAATAATTTGTGTTATATAAAAGGCAATGTTGCAGATTTTGTAAGACTATTTAATGAATGTTTAATGAATGTTGCAGGAAATATATGTAAAATTATTAATAGAAGGAAAAATGTTTTTTTTTAAGCAGTAAAAGTTAGTTAAATAACCTTAAAAGAGAATGTATCAAATTTAAATACCTACTAAAATAAATTCAATTACATAAATAAATTACAAAAAAATTTGGTCCGTGAATTCAATACCAGACTTTACAAACAACGTATATTTTACAATGTGCAAAAAAATGTTTAATACTATTATCATTTGGAGTTTCGGGCGTTGTAGTATAAATACAAAAAAAAAACTAAAGAGCCATAAAAACCACACATACGTCGTGTAAACGAATGAGTTTGCATTTTGTTCTATTTACTTTTACCTTAATAAAACTTTACACAGCAAAAACGTGACAAAAAGGCAACATACATACAAACAAACAAATAAAACACGAAACTAACCAACAAAACCACAAACTAAGAGCTAAAATAAAATCAGGAGGCAGACTACCCCTTCCGGCCATCCGGTAAACTTTATAACACGCTACACCTAGGTGTCGAATTAATAAACTAGTTTATTTCGTACATTTTTGTTTCAATTTGACACAGTAAAATATATTTTACTTTATAAAACTATTGAGAATGAAATGAATTTATTATAATTTCAATATATTTCTTTCTTTGTAATAGCGGTGTTATTTACCATAATCTATATAGTATATTTTACAATAAAAACAAGATGGCCGCCTCTACTGAAGCAAAAGCAGCATTTAATTTACTTTACGAAAATTCAATTTAAATTTCAAATTTCAACGAACGGTTTCGCAGTGACGTACACTATAAAAAAGGAGTATTTTCAAATCCATTTTATTTGTATTAAAACGCGTTGCAAACAGATTGACTGTCGAATAAATAACCGCGAAGCTATCCGGCTTTAGGAGAAATACAGGACCGGATTTACATCCAAATGAGAGCTCAGAAATAGGGAGACTGAGAAACCCAATATTGCGAGCCATATTTAAATTACTACAGTCGATTGAACTTAAAGGAAATTAACGAACTTTCAGGCAATATTATTTGAAAAAAGTGCTCAACAACAATGAAAATAAATGTTCTATTTTTGTGACAATTATTTCGAATTTCGTTTGGTCTCACATTTGCAAAATAGGCTATGTGTGTATTCAACAACATATGCCTCATATGAGTTACATATGTAAACAGGCTATAAAGCTCGTGTTTATGAAGCCTGTTTGCCTGTTTTCAAACCAACCTGTGCCAAATTAGCTTCTATTTGAACTAATGCTGCCGTTCAATTTCACTGACGCAATGTCAACTAAAAGTCGTGGTCCATCAATCAAGCTTTGTTGAAAATCAGGGATTCGTTTGCGAATTGAACTAATAAGTGTTTTTCACTGCTATAGTTTCGCTAGAATAGAAAGGAACCGACGAAAACAACGGGAAAATGTGATGAAATTTTCTACCTATACCGCACTTCCGTCTGAGAGGGGTGTGAAGCGAAGCAAGCCAAGGATAGGATAGAGTTTGGTCTAGTGAACATCCTGCCTTGCCTTGGGCCGCGTCGCGCTATGCCACTACGTCGGTTTTGGATTAATGTGGCTCGCACCGCGACGTGTCGGCACTTAATCAATACAGATAAATGGGTCCGGTAATGCAATCGAATAAGGGGCAGAGTGGAGATAGACCGCGCGCGCTACACATTTTCATCGTTTGTCTCTGGACACGATGTGTAAATGATTCCAATCTCCGGCCACTTTTTCTTCGGCCACCGACGGCGACGCTATGTTGCCAGAGTAGCATTGGCCCACCCTCGCATACGAAGATTGTTATAACGATTCAATAGTCTCTGGAATATTGTATTAAATCAATTGTCTTTTTGTTTTCTTGAGTAAAGTCCAAAGGATGTATATTGTAATCATGATAATTAATTACTTTACTAAATGAAAGGTAAACGGTGCGTGTGGGGTGTAAGGTTAGAAGAAATTTGAAGAGTTGAAAATAGAAATGTATTGAAAGGGTTTTAGGTATATTTATGGGGAAAGTGTGATACATACTATGTTTGTATTTACAATTAAATTAAAATGAATAATTTATATATTAATTAATATACAAATTAGCTATTACTCCTATAATGTTAAATCAATAATATTCATAAATACTAAATTAATAACACAATTTTCAATGAATTCATTTTAGAGAATAATTATTAATTTCATATTTGACGCCAGCATAATTCAATATACTACAAAAATTGTTTCATTTGGTAACCCAAAGGCTATGAAAAGTTATAATTTTGAATTTTTTAATATGCACTTTTTTTTTTCTTTTAGTGTACAAAAGAAAATTATTACTTTTTATATCTTTAACATTTGGTGAAATTGTGAACGCAATGGCCATAATAATTACAAATAATAATTTTTAAATATACAATTGTATGTGTAAGTACGGAGTGGCAGAGTTGAGTCCGCTGCTCACATTGCAAATTTTTCCTATAAGGCATAGGTGTCTGAATCTAATCTTGTTTAATCGTGTAACTATTTCACTGTGTAAATTCATTTTGAATCGTCGACAATTCTCTACTATGTAAGTTTTTATTTTTTCTCGTTCAAATCAATGAAAGTTTCGACCTACTATCCGTCCCATTTCATGTAATTCCGAAAGGGTCGAAAGCTATTCGGGCTTCGGAATTTTCGAACCAAGCAGCATGAATTCTGACTCGATAAAAAGGTATAAGAAAAAAAAAATGTCATGACACAGGAGATAACATAAAATGGATGAGAAATCAAACGTCAACCATCAGTGTAACACAGTTTTCATACTTTTTGTTTTTCCAAATCTCTTCCAATTCCATTGATGATCGATTAAGTTTCGAACAATGTTCCGACACACATTCTGACACTAGAGTTATTACCAAATTTCGAAGGACATTGGATGTCTGATAGGGGTTGCAATTGATGACAATTTGTACCATTATTTTCACATACAGATAAGATGCGTTTTTGCAAATGTAGAACGCAGTGAACAATGGAATTCCTTTCTAGGACTGGGAAGAATTTATAAATATATATATTTAATTAAAATATTTGTACTACCATATTATGAGGGTTTGGATATTGGAACTCTATCTGTTTGTATAGTAAAATTCTATAAATATCTGTAGGCTACAATATATGCAAGGTGGTCCAGTGTAGGGCACTGCTGAACTTTGTATATTTGTTCCAAGTATTTTTGCTACAATGTATGAACAAGTAGCTTAAGTTTTTATGTAAGTAAAGTTTGTGTCCCGTCAATAAATTGTACAGCTGTTGTGAAGCATAATAGCGCGGCCGTCTTCAGGTTGTAAACTTTGAAATTTCATGCAAAACTGTAGACGTATAATTTTGCAAAATAAATTATAAAAGTCAGTAGTGTTGTTGGCACAGTATGGCACAGGCACAGCATTCGTGATTATTTATAACTTCATATAATATAATTAGATACTTTTGACATTTTACTAACTTAAATGAAATGGTATACTTTAGCAAATTTACATTAAATTATTCATGCTTCAATTGGTAGTGGAATTAACTCAATACAGCGCTAGTACCCCGGAAAGTTTCTCGGAACCATATTATTATATAAATGTAGAAATTATATGTTTATGTAAATTTGTTTCCTACATTTAAAAGAATCTGGTGGGGCATTCACTCGACTTTCTAATACATACTTAGTATTCATTATTTACAGTGGCTTGTGTAGGATTTTGGATCAGTGAACATTATTAAAAAGGCGCCATCGACGATATATTGTTCATTTATTATTCCTATAAAGGCGCGAACAAAACCCAAATTCAACGTCAGCGGGCACTATGTACCTTTACGTATAAGAAAGTATAAATTAATGGCAATAAAATAGTTTGCTAAATTAAGAAATTAATTTTTTGTTTACACTAGGGTATGTTTCGTAATTGCGAACACCAGCTTGGTTGCTATTATGAAATATTGTTGTTTGGAGGTAAAATAGTTTTGGGAGAAATATAGAATCGTCATAGCCTACAAATCATAAAACAATATGTGATACCCCCACTCTCTCATAACCAAAATAATCGAGCTAAAATCGTGGTTACATGGTCATGTCAAATACGACCAAGATTTTACCACGCTTTGTATTTCATACATCCCTGGTCATTTTCGTAATCGGCTACTTTGTTTGTAATTACGGAACTTACCTTTAATTTGGCATTGTATGATACCTGCACATAATTTAGCTTATACTGAGTGCATTGTCTGCATATTATTTAGTTTATAGTGTATAGGATCGGGTTGGTTATGAAGTACAGGAGTATAATGGACGTTTTAACGATACTAATTATACTCCAATGCGTGAACAACTTGTAATCATATCTACCCGGTGTAGCCGTAACAATTTGGCTTATTCTAGTAACACAAGTGTTAAAAAATTCAATTGTCTGATAACAATAATCTATTCAAGGAATATACATTCAACAATATGGTTTGAATTGGGTATTGTAGTATATTGTATGTTTGGGAGTTTTTCTTTTGTTGATAAAAAATGTCGCGTTCACACCGAACCACTGTATATCAGTATGATATTTACGTAATTTGTTTAATAAAGTACCCATAACATCGAATGGGAAAAACTAAAAATAACAAGAATAGGTCCAGGCAATGCCTTCAGCTCGCCTTATAAACTATTTAGTGGATTTTAATTGCTTCAAAGATTTTTTATAACTGAATAATTGCCTAAATATAACCACTGAATATGAAGAGATGATAAAATACAATAATGACAATTGCTATTGATTGCAACAATTGCCAGTCTTTTAATGAGAACGCTCATATCCTCCGGTAGGTACAATATTTTCATTTCAAAAAAAAAAATGTTTTCTGGCTTCTGTAAAAACTCGGGAAGTATTAGAGCGAAACGGTTTTTCTGCGACGGAAACATTTTGTGTACTCATATTATTACACCATATATTGCTAATATTGTTCCGGCACCTTCACAAGAAATGTGGTTACAAACTCAGGTCTTTCGAGCAAGCGAGTTATGTACTATATACATTCAATTATATGAATTTAGTGGGACGAGATTAAAAACTAATTGTTAAGCACATTTATGATCCGAGAATATATAAATACTAAAACTGCTTTGTACTATTGGACGATAAGCTAAAAATTAAATCGTTTCTCATTTTTAGATCACACTTAATTGACACACAATATTGTTAACATAAAGTTTTTACAATATTGTTTAGATAATCATTTTTGATTATTAGAATTCAATTTGAAGCAATATTGTTTGACAGACAAGAATTTATTTGGGAAACAAGTCTGCAACGTGTTCATACTAATCTCATTATACTGCTATATCGAGGTAATCCATTGATATTTGTAATATATTCAATCGCTCTAGTTACAAATTAAATCAAGTAAACAAAATTTTTCTATTATATTCTATTTGTGTTTATGATAAATCAAATGTGCTGCCATCTGTATTGTCGTGGTAACTAGAAATCCTTCAAAGTGCGCATGAGTGATCCTTATAAAATAAAAGAAGTTTGATCTAGTGGAGCGGTAGGACAAAAAAGTGCTCTATTATTTTCGGTGAACTATTATATAGTTTGTGGATGATTGGTGCAGACCTACCGCTTCGTGAGACTTCCCGCGTGCTTAAGCTGACGGCTTGCATGCACATGAAACCTCTACTGTTCGTCTTTGTTTGACCACCCAGTATATTGTGTATTGATAACATTATAATGTATGTATATACACGCATCTTCGTCCGGCTACACCATATAGTTATTACTATACCTAGTAATTTTCTCTTATTTTTGTTGTAATTAGCAATGATATGTTTGTCATCATTATACGCGCTTTATCTTTCCTTTTATTGCTATTTGCTTTTCCTGTTTTACTATTTATCCGCCTTAAACAATAGCTGTTTTGTACAGTATATACAGCAAGCCATAGGGTGAAGTATAATTCTTCGTTCGTATTATATTTCATTTTTGGTATTAAACGCTGTATATATCAATTAGGAAACTTTTGTTTTAGTCTTAGTATTTAAATACGATACCAGTGTTCTAACTCTTTTGATGCCGTAGAGCACATATGTCCCATAACTATGATGCAAACATAAAATTATGATCTGTCAAATAGTCCTATATCTACAAATATCTGCACAACATTATTAAAAGACAAGTATAGATACAGGGCACCTATGCCTTCAGCTGGCCTTATAAGTAATATATGCCATGCAGAATTGAAAAAAAAGTTATTGTCGTTACCTTAGCATTTGAAATTTGGTACACACGTTCTATTGATGGTTATAAATGAAATGTAAAAGTCCCCTAAGATTTGGGTTTGGGACTCCATGGTATTCTAACATACAGTTTCTTAAAAACTGCATTTTCGCAAGTATCGAAATCAAGATAAAGTTAAATTACAGTTTGTACACAAGACGTTGTACATTGACGTTGCATGTATTGAAGCTATATCACAGTAGTACACCAAATAAGAGAGAAGAAATAAAACACAAGAAATAAAAAAAAAAAAGATCAACAGAAGAGCGAAATCGCTGTTGCCGTTTACGACGGAAACCCAAGCGAAGACGGAATCACTGGGAGTCGAGTATTTTATAGTGATTGATCGCATGTTCAATTTGGTATCAGGGCAACGAATCCCGCCAAGCGGCCGACCGAACGGACTAACGAACTGCAATGAAACAAAGCACTTTCTACCTCGTACAATCGAATTTATCGTATTTTTGTAGCGCTTATATAGTGCACTGAAAGAAAGAATTAAAATATATACCCAGAAATTAAGTGTTTGCTATTAAAATTTGACATCCGCTGGGCAAAATGAGTCTAATTCGATTTTTTAGCTTTCCTACAAGTTGTATAAAAATCAAAACAATTCTCTGAACCATATAGACATTCATCACATCACCATTACCAATTTTCTCAAACTCTCTGAAGAAGATTTATTGGTCGAAATATATCAACGTTTCACAAACTTTTTTCCATTACAAATCTTCTACTTCGTCAAAAATAACGTTAAACGATAATTAAATTTGTTTGTACAATTGTTCTAAGATTATTAGGTAGTTGAATTTTTATAATTTTTTTTTTTAATATCTTTGAGTAAATAATCTTTAAATTTTGAAAGATATTTGTTTGAATTATTTTTTGTCTTAGTAAAATTTATATAATAATTAATTATTGCAAAACTAAATGCCCAGTTTGGTTTTTAATTTTTTTAATTAGTTATTAACAATTTGAAGTTAAAGACTTTAAAGTTTGAACTCACAGTATTTTTAAATGTTTTAAATGTTAAATTGCCATATGCTAAAATACAAATAGGTCCCGATGTTTTGGTGCTTAGTACAATATTTCAAAATTTTACAGTGGTTTAGACCATTTTTATAATGGCTCGAGCCACTGTAAATTAGGTCAGGCTCCGCCAATAGTAGTAACCATAGAAACAAAGCGTCCTACAGACACATTCATTCGTGTAAAAAAAAAATTTATATAAAACGAAAACCGAAAAAATCTGTCCAATGATTTCAAAATAGCACAGATGCAATCTAAAAGATGCGCCTAGAATATCAATTAGTTCTTGTTCTTGTATAATGCAATTAGTATATTTTAAATTAAATCAATTATATTCATTATAGCTAGTGTGTTCCCTTTGTGTTTGATGTGGTTGATTTTACGTGGTAAATCCGTGGGCAAAGAAAACACCAAACATCAAGTGACTTAATTAGGGATCCCGGATACGGTTCGATGTACCTTGCGATCCTCAGGGGTCACGTAGGCGGCACTAATAGTGAATTGGTCAGACATTCCACACCCTTACTGTTTTTGTAAAAACATACACCGATATTTCGCCATGTACACGCACGTAAAAACTTTCGAAATAAAGTCCATTGTTATTTATTGAAATGTTTATGAATCAACATTCAACAACAAACAATACTGAAATGTTACGCGAAACTATTTAATAAACCCTCTTTTAATATTCATAATTGTAAGCTCTGTTAAACACAAACCAGAAACACTTGTCCACACAATACTTTCACATAAAAAATTGATTAGTTCTTTATTTTGTTTTAAATTAATGCAATGATTCCTAGATAACAATATCAACATGTATAGTAATCGAAACGTAAATGTGAAATAGCTATTTTTTAGATAATGGTAATTTTTTAAAATCAATTTTCATAGAGAAGTTTCTAGACATTACAATATTTTTAACTTTTATAAGTATATATAATAACAGTTAGCCATTACTTTTTGCTAAGGTTTTCAAATATAGGTGATTTTTTTAGGGCATCTTAAATTTAAAGATTTACATATTTCTTCATCAACGGGTTTAGCTCTAGACGTCATTCCAAAAATAGTCAGATACGATAAAGCGTTAATTTCCGTTAGAATCTCGATTTCGGAAATTTTCATATTTCCTTATGTACATTCGCATAAGATAATAAATATAGTTCTTCGTCATAATTGACTTTGAGGTCATCAGAGGAGCTAGAACTACTTGTGCTTGCACTAATGTTTTATTATTAAAGTGGTGTGTTAAAAATGGTATATTACCGATTATGGAATTATTGTGAAAAAATTACCAATGTTGAATAAACGCAGTAATATGTAATGACTGATTGCACGTATCGTTTGAACAGACGACCGGTTGCGATAGCGACAATAAATTTCTATGAACACCTCATTAGTCTAGCAAAAGCTGGACCGCAACCAACACCAACGATATACACTGTGACAGCATTTCGTTCATAAATTTTATACCTCGAATATAAATATGAAATATTGTTACTTGTTTATTAAGCCACTACTTCAACGAACCTCGTTCATATATATGATATGGTACACTCTTACTATAAATGAACATTGAGACGTGTTTTTCGGCACGAATTTACAATAATAATGTATGAGACTGTATGTCACCCACACAAGAGGATCTCCGAACTGTCGCTGCACTGATAAACCGATGCAGATGAGCCGATGAGTCGAAGCGCACTCACGAATAATAATCAACCCATTGATAAGGTCTTAAATGTGCCCACGTGACTATCTCTGATACCTATCTCTGTACAGACAGGCCAGGGTTATTTATGTGGTAACGCATCGCCCGCCACATTATATCGTCACTAAATTTATATTATAACCTAACCTACAAACTCGTGGTTTGTTTTCTTGGCAACATTATCTATACAGGTTTTATTCACGTGGCATACTTTATGCGTACTACTCGAAGAAATTAAAGCTGTCATTTACATAACTACCATATCGGCAAGAAACGATATTTTTATTGGTTTTTCTATTTTTAGCAATCATTTTGTAAAAGTAACACCAAACAATTATTCGATACATGCATTCAAATATTTCCCATAAAAATTATTAAATATTGTCACATTGACGAAGGTTCACATATTATTTAATGAATTTTATATAAAGTATATGTTAACAAATATGAAATAATCGTTTGGTCTTACTATTGCTAAAAATTAAAGGCTAAATAAATCCTGTTTGAAACGTAATTGTTTGCCATCCCATTTGAATCCGTTCGCAGTTTAAATCGCCCGTATACTTCCCCAGTTATAGGGTCCCAAAATTTGGAGCCTCCTTTAATACTGCCCTATTAAATAATAATATAATTTTTAATTTAAATTCGTAAAATTTTTAATTTAAAAAAAATTGTAAGACTTTTATACTTTTATGTTTTTCTTTAATAAAACACAATTATTTTTTAATTTTAATACTATGCCAAGTGTGATGTAGGAGGCGGAAGTCTGCTGCTCGCATCGCATTTATTACTTATAGGCATAGGTGCCTTGTACTTGTTTTATATAATCATAGGAGCCACTTTTTCTCTAACTTCCAGATAGCGTTACCCATTTGCAAGAATAGATCGTTATTTTTGATGTGGGGATTGCTTTAAAAAGTAAAACGTTTTAGTGTAAATATGCATAACAAAATTATATAATTTTGTAATTTTTTGGCAATATTAAGCTTTAATATATTAAAATTAACAAAGTTTTAAGTGGATTTTGCGCAAATTTAAATGTGTTTACTTGTTTAACAGTATTTTCTGTGGTAATTCGTTTAGGAGATTATAATAGACCCCTTTAAATCGATTAATAATACCTCGACATAACCTGGCATAGAACAAACAATAAAATGATTGCACTTTTTTTGTATTTCGATTACGTTTATTTTGTGTTTTGTGTCAATTTGAATTACATTTGATCACGAGCTAATACCTATCTATTGTCCGGGTTTCGGTATTCGATAAGCAGAATTCAAGTCCCTAACGTGGTCGACGAGACACAGTACAGCGGAGCGGACGTCAGGCTGATTCAAGCAATTACCATTTTGCCGTTTCGCTCTCTGCTTTTTTCCGCTTCGTCTGCTTCGAATATTGGCGAATACAATCGAAATTTTGTGTAGCTAAACAAATACTGGAAAACCGTGGTCAATTTCACCCCGACGAAAATCAGATGAACGTGACTCATTATATTCCTATAGACTAGATACACACACGCTACAAATATAGATTGTATTGTTACTGTTACATTAAAAATTAATTTTTATTATATTTCATTGTGGAACAATTGCCAAGCATTATTATTGTATAAAAGTCTATACTGTAAGTGAGATTCTGTGGAATATTGAAATGGGTTTAAAATTATTAAATATATTGAACCTACAGTACATATCTAATGCTGTTCACAACTTAAATTTACGAATTTTAAGCCTTCTTGTATTATTCTTTCTTTCTTGAGCACACTGATAGATGCGTATGCGGCCATACAGAGTGTTTGGATCTGCATTTTTATCTATTTACGAATATGTACTGTAATTTTTGTTTTATGGGTTGAATTGTGCTAAAAAATAGCTGATCTTTTCAAAAATCACATATTGTTCTTATAGAATTATATATTTGCTCAGAATTGCATCATAAATATCAATTTCGTTTCTCCCGATATATGTAGGTAGTATCTGTTATAATTGTAGAAAAGAAACGTACTTCAGACAAAACTTTTCCATATTTTGTAATAACAATTTATTTCCATAACAACTATGAAAATTTAATTTTAATTATTCTTGTATCAATTATTTCGCATATTACAACTATGTATGAAGTATACAAATCATATATATCTCATTCGGCTTAAATATATTCGTTTGTATAGGAATTGTTAACAATAAACGGTTCAACACCCAAGTATTGCAGACCATTCAAAATTTCACAGATTCTTCGTACAGAATTATAAACGCGCACCATACATATAATTTTGGTAAACATTGACCCGGTAAATTCTAAGGTTACAATTTACCAGAATTTATTTAAATATACATTCTAATAATATATATTTTATTTGTTCCAGGTATGTCTATCCATGTTCTCCATTTGACTGTAAGGTAAATGAAAATATTTTATAAGTTTGTTTGTATTTAAAATCTTACATTCAAGAAAATAACTGTACGGAATTATTTGTTTGAATGTTTCTAACTTCTTCGCATGATTTTAAAAGCCATCGTTAACTTTTATGGGTCAGTCATAACAGTGTACAAAAAAGCAAAACAAAACTGTGAAAGCAACAATAAAAAGAAAAAAAATCTAGAGTTAGTCAGCAAAATAACCATAAAGTCAGCGACGATAAATCCATGAGTGTTTTGTGTTGA
Source organism: Leistus spinibarbis (assembly GCA_933228885.1). Classification (NCBI taxonomy): domain Eukaryota; kingdom Metazoa; phylum Arthropoda; class Insecta; order Coleoptera; family Carabidae; genus Leistus; species Leistus spinibarbis. Next base: position 3,495,766 of record OW121796.1, read on the forward strand.
TCAATTAATGTCAGCCATTTGAAGAAACTATACATTGGTCGATATGTTTCTCGTTTGCCTGCAATCGCACTCATTGGCCCAATGCCAATGTTTACTAAAGCATGGATATCCACACGCCATGCCAGTCATATGATTTATAATCAAGCAAAACAGTCCAAGCAATTTCGGTACTATCTCTGTATACACACACTTTGTTTACATTAATAGTAAGTAAGCCGCAGGTTTACAAATTTGTACTAAATGAATTTACTTAGCTACTGTTTGCTTTATTATGCGTCACAGCATCAAATTTGGGCAAGAACCGCTTGCCTAATTCCACATAGAATCCTACAACACGATCACCGTTATCAACGCACCATGTTTTGATTGGTTGTATACCTCAAGGCTCGTAAACCACTAGTAACATTTTGTAAATTAGACTGTATATCTTTTAAAACATTATTACTGCCACCTGCTGAATAAAGTTTATATGGATTCTTATTCAATGACAACATGACAACGTAAATTTTCTCGTAACTGGTACATTTCTTGAAGAAACATTTCAAACAAAAGTTGTGCGAAATATTAATATCTTTCATTATGAACATAACTATTTTTGCCGTAAGTGCAGATGTTCTGAATATTGTTTTCAAAAATAGGAGGTGTACAACTAGACCATATACAAGTCATAATTATACTTTCGACAGTTTCGGCACTAGAGCATTCACTCACAGACACACACACACAGACGTCACTTCGAAAATAGTCACATTGGATTCAGGGAAGCTCAAAACGTGTATATCCGTTAAAATCTCGAGTTAGAGTGATCCCTATACTTACTTATTACTTCGTAAAAGAAAGTAAAAAGGATAAAATCCCATATTACACACAGTGAAATAAAAATTGTGTACTTACTGTAATATACACTGGAGAAATTAAAAAGAAACACATTAAAATAACATAGCATTCTGCAGGTATATTTCATGAATTACATTGTTTATTTACAGCATAAAAGCAAAAAACCTATTAAAGAAATATCTCAAATGTTTATGTTTCTTATGTGCATTTTTAAATAAAACGAATTTATTTAAATACATATTTTGTTTTGTTGTAAAAGTTATATTATAATGAATATATTACATTCACAGCATAAGAATTTTACAACGCGTTATAGAGCATGATCTTATATTCCAAGTTGTTTACTATGGTAACTTAGAATCCAGATCTGATTTGGTAAAACAGGCATTACCATCGTATTCTGCACATCCAAATTAGTCAAAAACCATGTTTATACCTCAGGCATCAGACATATGATTTTTTATTAATCGTTGCCCTTCAGTCGTTGTAGTTTAGAACTTTACATCAATAGTGGAAAGAACATCAGTAAACAATGATGGAAAGGTTGTAGTAATTGCAAAGATAGTAAGTTGACTCACATGAAACTATTTAACACTCCGGTCAAGGCCATTGATTCACAGAAAAATTGATCTAAACTTGGAACGTTCATAACAAAAAATTTGTTAAATATCCACAAAACTCTATGTGGAATAAGCTTCTTATTTATTTATAAACTAACAAACTTGTTAAAATTCTACTCCTGTCTGTACCTGTCTCAGTGATACGTATTAGCAGCGACGTTTATTTGTGCAGACATAAGGTACAACATCCCCAGACAAACATAAAATGATCCGTACAGCATCAATAGTTATTAAATTACAGAACTCTATTTAGATATAATTGATTGTGACATCGCGCAATTGGTTTACCGAATGCTACAAACACTAATGTCATTTATGTTGTCAATTTTCATCACAAACAAACCAGACGATCTTTAACAAATATCTCGTGTTGAATTCGTATTATTAAGTTGTATCTTAATTACTTCTGCATAGCGAACATTACTCCTAAAATGGGGATATTTGAATCCGCATAGTCCTATTTGTAGTATCACAATCAATTTCGCAATATTTAAAATGTGGCTTGAGTGTACATTTGCCGTGAATTTCTTTTTTTTATCCTTTTATTTCCGCTGTTTTTCCATACTTTTAAGTTATTTTTGACGTTCCTACAGCTTTGATGTTTATAATTTGTTTAAAATTCATGCTATACGCAAAGTTCAATTAATTTTGATTGTAAAAAGCGACTATTATTTCCTTTTTTTTCAAAATCTATACTGATAAAATCTAATGTATTTTTGGATGCGTTCGTTTTCACGTAATAAAAACGTCAAGCGACGGAAGTCAATTTGGTCGTGAGTATGTGATGTCTACATGTGGGTGTGTAACGACCAAAAGTAATAACGTTGAAAATTTAAGTAGAATTATTTTAAGTATTTCGCTTGAGCAACTTCATCAAAACGTAGAGTACGTAGTGAGCTATGAAAACTCTGACGCCGCCATTTGAAAAGTTTCAACGTTAAATTAGTAGTTTGGTAGTTCGTCGACATAACCTCAAAACATCAGCAGCGGGATGCTCTGCCGAACATTTAACTTTGGTAACTTTTTTCTCAGGGCTACAGCCCGTCTTCCACAGGGCAACAACAGCTTGTCTTTCACATCCATGCATGTAACTTACGATGAAACAACGTTTCGACATTTTTGTTGCCTGTACGTGAGAAGCTAAAAAGTGTGGTAATGATTTTAGAGTTTTCAAAGTTGGATAGATGTTAATTTTTTGTAATTAGCAACAACCAGAAAGGGCCTGATACTTTAACCACATTTATAAACAAAATAGCTAATGTTGGTATCTATTAAAAATTTATATATTTTTAGCTCACCGTACGAAATCTAAATCATTCGGTCGTGTGTCTGTAGCATTCTCGGGTCTAAAAGTTTTACTCGTCTCCCTGAATTCTATACTTGGATGTTAGTGGTAGGAAATTAGTGCTCTATACTCTGAAGGCACCGGAGCGATTTGAACCAAATTTGCTAAACATATTCTTTGGCATCCCATTTGAATCCGTTCGCGTTTACATTTAATCACCGTATACGTCCGGAGTTATAGGGTCCCAAAATGAGCTCTTAGAGAAACAATTAGACCATGAAATAATTCTAAGATATTTTATTTCCATACTTTTCTTCATATTGATATACAAAAGCCATAAAAAATTATAATAATTAATTTTAAAATATGCACTAATTTTTCTTTTGTGGATATACATATTGTTATTGTGCATATGTGCTATTGTTTCACAACAATTATTATTCTAATTCAAAACAAAATAAAGAAACAGTCGGTTTTTTTTATAAGAAAGTGTTGTGCTGGGCACAACAAATATTTATGTTTTTTAGTTAGTACAGTAGACGTAGACGAATCCTTGAGGCTCTTTTAAAGTTTGTGCCGTCATGCTAAAACAGTTACTTATCAGCAAATTTCATTGGTAAAACTTCTTCAATGTCAATGTCATTTGTAAGAATCAGAAGAAACCAGAAAATGCGTTGAAATTAATTAAGAAAAATCAAATTATGTCTGAACCGCCAGCGTTTCGATGAAAGATGAAATGTGACCAGCAAGCCTCAGAAAACAAGTGTGTTATATTGGCGCATGGCCAGACTGCGACTCCTAGTCGGAGACATCGCTGACGGCAACGTCGCGTCGAGTACGGTCCAGTGCAGCTTGTGTCCACACCGAACCAACCGATTGAATTATGGTTTGACGGTTCGGTTCGCTCGGCAGTGTCGTCTGGCCGGGGCCGGCTGCTCGGGCGTTCGGCCGCGAATTGCACCCGGAATCACTGCGTCCTCCAGCATTAGTTCGCTACCGCACACACTCATGCGATTCGACATTATACGCATCTGTCCGCCCACCCGCGCAATCTGTGAACATTTCGCTGAATGGATTGATTTTGTCCTTTATATCGTATTGTTTATTTTTTGCGTGAAAGTCGTCGACTGACGGTTTTGATTAAACTTTTACAACTGCTACTCTTTTATGATATTTTAATTATGGTTAGCTCGATGTACTACTATAGTACAATTGAGCTATAATTTTTGTTCGTGTGTCTGTAACATTATTGGAATTAAAAAATGGTTACACAGAAATTCATTTAATGTTTGATCATATACTTGGATGTATGAAAGAAATTAAAAACATTAGGAATATAAATTAAAATTATACGTTTAGGTAAATGTAATTTAGTTAATAATGTATTATTGATCTAATTAATATTTTATTTTATGTTCTATGTTTATGTTGTTTTTATAATGTTTTAAAATGCTTGTAATGTTATTATTAATTTATTTTTTTAGAAATAAGTGCCCTCATGCCATTAATTTTAATGATTTGAACTTTAATAAACTTTATATTATATGAGTGCTCAATAAGTTCCAATAGCGCATATATTTCCGGAGTTATGCGGTATTTAGAACATATTTTAATATATCAAAAAATTGAAAACAAATATTAGATTATTTATGCCGTCAAAGTCACAGACATACGACTGAATACTATAGCTCTTTTGTAAAGCCGTACGTCGAGCTAAAATTTAAAATGCAGTAATTACTTTCCAAAATAAATGTTAGGTATACGACATCTTTAAGCAAATCTACTGCTGCCAAATACAAAAATTGATAATAAGGTCATTGCAGATTAACATTTTACAACATTTATAAAGTTCTGTAGTTCGTGTACAAGGAGAAAATGTAGAACAGTGGAGGATAGCGCTTGAATGTAGTACGTATGAGTGGTAGTAGCACGCGAGCGACTGCAGTCTAATTTGTAAACAATCTCTTGTGGAACGCCAAGCAAAGTGTGCAGAGCAACTTCAACTGTCACAGCTATTGGGATAAATGACAATGTTTTGGCGTACACTGATAACGTTTTGTCATTCGCAGCGCCAAGTGCACCTTCTATAGCGCTGTTGCAAGCAAGCGTCAGTCGTGTAGTTTTCCGTCTTTGATAGTTACCAAGAAAATTGTTCGACAAAAGATGCCTTTCTGTTGTGTCTCTCGAACTATTATAGAATGCCGGACCGAGCACAAGAATCTGTTAAACGTTACGAAAAACGTTTATTTCTCTACGGCGCTTTTGTGTTCAGCTGCGCAATGTCACTTGCTTTTATTATATATGTAATTATCGTAACGAGCGACGGAGTTTTGTTGAAAATACCAACGTACTTCAATTTTCACAAAATTTGCATTAACTTAACCTTTATTTTGATTGATATAATATAAAACATTATTTCATCAAATTATAATTGTATAAATACAAATAGCGAAAGTACAAGAAAGGCGAGTTTTTTTTTTTATCACGTCTGTACATAACGTTTTGTTGCACGTTTTAATTGCATGTCCTTAAAAGAGTGCTACTATACAATCGTTTAGAATGGAACTGGGTCGAATCTACCCGGCCTTTGCATAATACAATAATAATTTTGCAAAAGAAACACCAAACAATTATTCTATATATGTTAATAAATATTTCCTATAAAATATTGCTAAAAATAGCAAAAGAACAATTAAATCGTTATTTACTTTAGGTAAATTAGGACCTAAAGTTAGGTATACGTTAGTTAGTGTATATGTTTTTAGATTGAAACCACAAGTAATGAATCGTAATGTTGGCGTTTAGCTAGTTTTAATATTCAATATTTTGTTGGAGTGATTTCAAAACGTCAACACAAATTCGTTTTCAAAACGAATTGAGAGGCAGTTAAGTGATTTGCTTACTTGTGACAGATGTATTGTAAAATTGCGGGTGTAGTCATGTGTCTGAAAGGCAAACGTTGTGGCTGTCCCTGTCCTGACTGGATGCAAGATCCCGCAAATGGATTCTTCTGTTCGGAATGCATTTGTGTGTATCCGTCACGAAATACGATTGACACGCTTATTTGACTGTAGTAAATATTTACCTTAAAAGTCACTATGGGTGGGATTCGTTTGATTGTGTATGTGTATAGTGTACAACTGACTTCTAAAAATATGTGCAAGGTCGGTAGCCGCATAAAATGGAACAGACGACATTACTCACTGTCTCTATACGTATGCAGGACACCCATAAAACTGCCCTATATTATATATATATATATATATATATATATATATATATATATATATATATATATATATATATATATTATGGGAAGAATCTATATATCTTGTAAGTAAAGTATAGTGGAAATTTCAACTAGAAGTAAGGTTGGAGAAAGACAGCTAAGTGCATGAGTGAGAGTGATTAGTCAACCAAAAGAGAAATATATGTATTTCTGTCGACGTTGACTAAAATATTAATTATGTGAGAGAAAATTTAGTGAGTAAAACAAACAGTATGAAGTATAAATTTATGATGTTCTAGAGATAATCTGGGTGTTAGCATATTTAATAAATATGCCAAGTTCTTCGAGAAACCAATGCAGAAGAATGTGCTAAGATGGATGCATTGCAATATAGTCTCATCTCACAGCAAATTAGTTTGGGGCGTTGAAAGTGCAGTTGCGCACGTGGTCGCAAGCCAACGCAATTTCGTGCGTTTCTTATTTGTTTTGTCGCACATAAATACACGGTGAGTCGCTAGAGGCGTGGGCGAAATTAGCACTCGACATTCCAAAAATAAAGAAATGTTGCTCTTGCCTCGCTAGAATTATATACACAACGATCTATGCACTGTTTTGTTTAGCATTTATATCCATTATAACCAGCCCTAACGATCATATGTGTTTGTGTCACATGTCATATATGTTTATTGGATGAAGGCTAAAGTATTGTTATCCTGAAATTTTTTGGATATGAGATATTAATGGAAATAAAGTGTTGTAGATTATTTGGTTTTACCAAAAAAAATTAACTGTATCATAATTTTGTAATTGTAATTGATATATATATATATATATATATATATATATATATATATATATATATATATATATATATATATATATATATATATATATATATATTGTTTTAATATACCCAAACGAATTTGTTTTCAAAACATCTCGACCAAACTCAAATTGAATTTACAAAGAATTAAGCATATATGTATCTGTTTTGAACATTTAAATTTACAAAGGTTTACTTTAACATTTAGTTATTTGTTACAAAAGATATACCCCTCGAGAAAATTGAATTATTATTTTTTTGGTCTAACTTTATATATTTGATAAAAACACATCTGCTTTTTAGCTCGCCGTACGAAATACCGAACAAGCTAAAACAATCGTGTGTCTGTAGCATTCTCGGATCAAAAAATTTCCTTGACAAAAAGTGTTTGTCTCGTCTAATCAAAAGGCCCTAATAATTAAAAATCCTCTGCCCGCATCGCATATATTACTCATAAGGCGAGCTGGACATGTGTCCAGTGCGTTGTACGTACCGAATCTTGTTTACCGAAAATTTTGCCTTTTGAAGACAATTTAAAATATATATTTGTTGGTAGAAGCGAAATAATTTTCTTAGATACTTGCTTCATCAAAAAGTATAATAATATATATATATATATATATATATACATGATTCGTGAATTTTAAGTGATGCGTGTCTTTAAAAACATTGTTTAGATTTACAAAGGTTTACTATATTTAAAGTTTTAAAAATTATAAGTTTTCAGAATACCGCTGACTGTTATAAATGCGGAAAGTTTATCAGATGAGTTTTGTCTTCTTTTCTCTCATAAGTGTAAGTTGAGCAGCTAGTAAAAGTATAGCGTTGTTATATGGAGTGACTCTGAGGTACTCTTCACGTTTTCGAGTGGTTAGGTTATTTGTGTGAACCTGCCAACGTAGTAGTACACTTGCCATTTGCTAAACCGTCAGCAGCGCCACAAGATTTGTAGAATATGATGCGCACACCACCAATTTCATAATATATCTGTATGCTTTCGTATAGAAACTATGCCGAAAACTTTTTAGCTTGGCGTATAAAGTACACAAGAGTTATAGCATTCGGTCGTGTGTCTGTAACATTCACAGGTCAAAATATGTCCTTAACAAAATGTTCTTGTCTCGTCGCTCTGAATCTAAAAATATATAGAACTCATATACTTGGATGTCAGTCGACGGTCACTCGTAAGACCAAATTTGTGATTTGTACTGTTCTGAAGGTACCGGAGCGATTTAAATCAAATAAAATAAATATTTTTATTTTCAACATAATTTGCTATAGTGTTTATACACACATGCACAGACAGACGCCAACTCTATAAACTATTCATAAAAAGAACGGGCATATCCATAAATATCCCAAATTTGATATATTTTCATTGTTACAATAGTTATTTTTTACTTTAAATAGAAACAAATTTTGGTGCTAGCTATATCCTTATACCTTATTATCATCGTAATTTCGTAATATGGTTATTTTGGGTGCTGTTCATATGGGATAAATTAACCTGCATTTTAAATAATTATAAGATAAGTATGCATTTATATAAATATAGTTCGTTCAGTTTTAGAAACTAATTCCATTGTGATGACGTTCTTCACTACATTTTCAGTAAAATAGGCACACAGTTGGCATCACGGAAATAGTCCGAAATTTATCAGGATTGCAATACATCATTTTAGACTTTATCAATATATCACAGTTAAGGAACATCTTTGCCTTTCCCACGGTCAAGAATTATCAAAACTAAAACATTTATTATAATAATAATATATGTGTAAAACTATATTTATAAATAAACGAATTGGTGGAATTTTTCGACTTCCTTTTGTCTGCATAATTTCGAGTGCACTAATATACGAAGTTAATTAATGTAAATGCCGAGCTTCCTGGTTAATTCGGCTTGCCCAGAATGAAAAGCATTATTGTATAATATACTGCAGCGTATTATGCAGGAGCACTCAACAGGCGGATTATATAAGCTTTATTAACATAATGTAACGAAATTCTATAAAGCAATCTGACCTGTACTGTGGATTGTTCCAGAAACTTGTGGGGATATATATATATATATATATATATATATATATATATATATATATATATATATATATGTCCTAATATTAAAATTTTATAATTTTACCTTCAACAGTTTTGCCTCTAGAAACGTCATTCCGAAAAAATCTCGAAACCAAATATTTTCATGATTGCAATACTTCCTTATATACATTCGTAGAAGAAAGTAACACCTGTGGTTACAACTAAGTATTCGTATCTATTTAAATCCATGGTTAAAATATAATTTCTTATATTATTTTTGATGGATTTTATGATTTAGTAGGCACGTCGTACGACTTGCTGAAGGCATTGGTGCAGCATGTTCATTTGCAATATTCAGACAATGCACATGAAACATGTTAAATACTACTGGGTGCAAGAGAACTCTCGGTAGTTTGTAAAGTGACGCCCATCATAATATCTCGAAAGTAGTGTACTATTAAGAATAAAAACCCCATATAATAAACGACTATTATAATATAGTCGCGAGAGGGAGTATATGCAGTAAGGTGCGCCTACAATATACCATACTAATGCATCTGACTATTGTTATGCTTAACGGGGCATTCATTATGATAATAGCACTGCTTAAGTCTTTGTTAAACACAGGCTCGGTTCGGCTCCGTTCTGTTCCGTTCCAAATGAGTGTAGTAGCATTCTTTTACGGTAAACACATGCAATTAAAACGTACAACAAAACGTCAGGTACTTGTGTGATTTTTAAAAAGCTGGAGTGTCCTTCACTCGACTTTCTTATTCTTACACTATCTATATTTATAATAATTCTTTGTTTTGTTTGTTTGAGCGTTCACATGCACTATTCTCATCTTTTATCTAATCATTATTTTCTTTAAAATGTTTAGGTTTTACATGTGTCTCACATAACCGATGTGACATAAAATCGCTTTAATTCTCAAGCAAACAAAACACGTTGTATAGCGTGTGTCGGAGAGTTTTTTTTTGTGATCCCTAAACATTCTTATTACATCGTAAATGAAAGTAAAAACCAAAACCAATGTTAGTAGAAGCACCAATGCTCTCAGTTCATCGTTGCTAATGATTGCAAACCTCTACAATATATTATATAATAATTAAATTGAAATTTATAATATTTTTTTAATTCTAGGTGGCTCATATCTATTTTTATGTTAAATTGCATTTAGTTTTCTATAATTGGACGCAGTCGTACAACGATGCTTGCATCACTAAAATAAGAACAACTAATAAAAAGTAATAAGAACAAAAAATAATCATATTTGATTCAAAGTTAAGGAATGTGAGATGTAGGATGCCGTTAGTTAAGATGTAATGAGTTATTTTTATGAAATTAATGACGTGTAAGTGGGATGATAGTAAAAATAAATTGTACGTTGAAATGAAATTATTTTAAAAGTATGAAACAATTACCAGATCTTGGCACACAAAAATTAACATAGTAATAGACTATTTTAATTAAATAAATACAATCATAAACATGAAACCGAAAAATGCATTGACAATAATTTTTCTAGGCACGTTTTTATGTTACAATTCAAGGTTTGAAGTACATATACAAGTTATATTGTGAATCGTAATTAAGCAAAACATTAATTGTTGGAATTGTAAATATAAAAATACATCTATATTATCATATATTATTTTTCAAGGTACGCTTTGGTGTTACAATTACAAAAGGGGTTAAAATAGCAAAAGAAAAGATAAAATGTTTCATCCAATTACCTGATGTGTAAGTCTAATGCGACAGTAGCATACAAACAAAACAAAAATCACAGACTGCCGTTTGCAATGCAGAGCTTACTACTACAGTGCACCCCTGGAGATACATCTCTACAAACCAATGCATTTTCTAGCTAAATAAAACAAGGGATATAATACGGAGTGAGACGAGCCCTTTCATAATTTGTTGTAAACATAAGTTGGTTGGTATTTATTTTAAAACCTCCATTATGGAAATTGAATGTAAATAAGCGAGCATACGTACGTTTTAGCTTACCAACCTTCCCGCTTCCAGTGCTTCGTGACTCTGAGTTGAGGGGTGAATTTTTTTCTTTCATTTGATACAATTTTGCTATTAACTGGGTGCTTTCAACTAACAATACGTTAGATTCGAACAATTTTAACCAGTGAATATATATATATATATATATATATATATATATATATATATATATATATATATATATATATTAAATTTTATAATTATTATTAATTTGTATAATCTGAAATAACTTTGTCGACACAAAATATCTTTTAAAACTTCGAATTTTGGGGCCCAATAACTCCGAAAGTAGGAAGGAGATTGAATTTACACTGCGAACGGTTCAAATCGCTCCAGTACCTTCAGAGGAGTAGAGGGCACAAATTTGGCAACGATAAATATCCAAGTATATGGAGATATATATCAAAATGTGCACTATAAAATTGTCTGCTCCAGATCTGCGACAAAATCAGCAGCATTTCAATATTTTTGCTTTGTTTCATTGAATTCTGTTTAAAAATTCTTTGCAAATGGATAAATGTCGAAAGCTTGTGTATATGTTGAACATTTTATAATCTTGTTGAGTGAGTTATAGATGCGCTGACAGATTAATTTGTCGGCGTTTTTTGTGTTCGGTTCGTGTGTCTCGCAAACCTGAGTAATATACTATAGCTGATGCTTTGAATAGGCACATTTATCCGCGCGCACTTCGCACGCAATTGAGTGCGCCGGCGAAGCGTACCCGGACCGGGTACCGACTGGGTAGTGCGCTGGTCTGTGTTGTGTCGATCGCCGTGCATGCGTGAAGTCACTCACAGAGAAGACCACGCACTCTGCGGTATTCTCATTAAACGAAACCTTTTGAACTTTTACTTATTTCTTTTTCCACTTATTTTCTTCTTTATAAATACAATATATTTTTATTATATATGCTTCACAACATTTTGCGATATCTTATGATATATGATGATATATGATATCCAAATTAATATAGGGCAGTATTGTTATCATGCAATTTTATGAACTCAAGATTTTAACGGTGAACCGCATTTTGGCGATCCGTTAATTGTTTCTGACTATTTTCAAAATTATGTTTTATATTATTTTGCATGTGTATGTCTGTCTGCCTGTGCTTGTTCTACAATCTACACCAAAAACTGTTAATGATAATATTATATAACTTTAACTTAAAACCTATATAGTGCCCGGAAGAAATCCTCTTATTTTTGGAATCAATATCTTAACCAGAAATAATAGTTTTTTTTTTGTGATGTTCTCCAATTTCAGTTTTTTCTTTGTTACCGAGAAATAAGTGTAGTAAGAATACACGAGGCTATACTTAAGTAATTATAATTAAATTGAGTTTATATAAATTAAATATATAACTGTAATTAAAACATGAAGTGTAATTATAAAATTACCTCTTAAAAACAGCTTCTGCACCAAACAATTACTTGAGGAGACGTTGAAGTTAATAACTATTTGACCTAAATAATTTTAAAAGTAAGTTAATCATTTGTAAACTTAATTAAAATTACAGGACTGCCTTATTTTGATTAGGTACGACTTAATTTTTATTTATTTGCTATATTTGCAAAGATTTCGTGATTTATGTAAAACAGATATTATAAGACTATATTAAATGAATAAAATAGGAAATATTGGTTAACATCTATAGAATAATCATTTTTTTTTACTTCTCGAGTGTTTTATTTTAGTTCCGTTATCTGAAAACGTAGCGTAACCATTGTGAGAATAAGAATTTGTTCACACCTTTCTCACATATTCCATCGCGCATAATACACGTTTGCCGACAGACACAATTCTAATAACACACAATTTGACCGCCACAAGAGTATTTGTTTGATAGGAAATGTTTTGCGAAATTGTTTGCCTCGGTCTGCGTCGGTAGAACAGTGTGTTTCGTGCAATTTTTCAATTATATCCGTGATCGCGTGATTATAGATTACATTCAACGGCGATTTCATACGATTCAAGTGGTTTTAGTTAGTTAAGCTAAAACGGACTTTAATCGAAATCACTCTATCTTTCCTTTTCGTGTTGCGTGTTTACACAGATGATACTGTGATAGGGCACGAGCCAGCAAAGTGCACTTTTCAAATCAAATAAACGTATATTTGCTTATAGACGCGTTTGAATTAATATTACTTCAACAATTATTTCCTTCACGTTAACTTTCCATACAAAAAAGCTGTAGTGGCCTTCACTCGACTTTCTTGTTCATTCACTTTCTGTATTTATAATAATGTTTTATTTTATTTAAAATTTACTCTACAATTGCTGTGAAATAGAATCAATATAAAGGTTGTTTCAATAAGAGCGCAAGATTTTAAGGTTCAATAAAACATGGTTTTCTGTAGCAAAGTATTGAAATATTTATATAAATACATCATGTATTTCAATTGCAAATTGATACTTTTTTGGATACTCATTTTATATGTTTAAACTGGTCCGGTTTCTTCAAAGGAGATTTCATCACGCTTTGCCTCCAATTAATGATTCGGTAAGTTGATATTTATAATAACCATATGGCATACGTTACCAACAACGTAGATTGAAGAAAAATAAACGCTGTTTATTAATTTTTATATGAAATAAAAAATAAAAATCATGTTGATCGCAAAGAATTTTATTAATCTTTTATCTATTTTGAATTGTTATACATTTATAAATGAGATACGTTACCAGCAAAATATCATAGACACGCTAAAAGAAATTAATGGTCGATCGAATTATTGTAAATACGCTTTATCGGATGCCCGGCTAACAGTTGGGACCCCATGAGCAATAGCGATGTTTATAAATGAAGTCGAAAACATTTTAATTATGTCGATCTGGGTTTGCAAATATAAATGAAAGCACGTTTTAATAAACATATATTAATATATTATTCAGCATACAAGAACAACTATTTCAATAATGAAATATGATCATATTTGCAAACAAAACAAAAATTACTAGAAGTAGAAATATTTACATAAAACAAAATAAAATATTTCTGGAAATATTTCCTAGTTGGCAAATATTAATTGCAAATATCTCCACGTTTACAAATGGTGTCCGCTCTGTTTATAACGGTTCTAAAATAATTATAGTTTATTTGCTAGACAAACAAATGCTATATATGTAATGCCTGTCTTCTCGTGAAAGAGAAACGTATTTATTTGAGCTGATAAGTTTCGACTTTTAATTTTGCTTTCTCACACACACATCCCAAAAATGGTCAATATCTATCAGGAAAGCTAAAATGTTAAAATTTCGAGTTCCAAATTTTACAGGTTCAAGAAAAAGAAGTGGTGTCTTTGGCATACAAAAGTGTTCTATCTGTGAATGCGGAGACGCGCATACAAAAACAATTTCGTGGGGGTCTTCGATACCTAAACTCTAGGGGTGTTAAAATATTGTCCCAACTTCGGACAATCAATTCAGCACCTTCTAGATTTCAACCTGCCTTTTGTTGTGTATTGTCGTTTGGTTATAAAAGTTTATAGTCGTACCCAGGGGGTGTTCCTTCTTTGAATATCTCACAAAATCAAGTATAGAAAAGAAATAAAAGTAAAAAAAGGTAAACGAACCCAGTTGGATGCCAGTATCCACTCAAATATTTGAAATGACTGACCAAGTCAAAGGCAGTTTGGTCTGAGAGGCCATCACGTAAGGTGCACGCCTTATCCGTGAACGTAATGTTGGTAAAACGCTAAAAAGTTTACGGCATATTTTAAACCGGACAACTTTTATGAATACTTATTGAGATAATTAGTATTAATTTGTTTGAGTTGCTCTCGCATCGAGATTAACCTGCACGGGTTTATTATGTTAGTGGTTTATAAGTTAAATATTTGTTTGTTTGTAGACTTTCACCATCGGCTTAAATTTTTGTGCACACACACACACACAGATGTCACCTTGAAAATAATTAATATTAATTTGGAGAAACTCAAAACGTGTATTTCCGCTAAAATCTCGAGTCATGTATACAATACAAGTGGACTTTTAGACTTCGGTCAAGCAAGAATGTAAAAGTCCAAATTTACGTTTACGAATGTATTCCACTGGTGTAGATATATATTTGACATTTAGTGTTGTTTCCGGTTTATGTTACACTTCCGGTCTGTTTAAACTGAAAGCTTTTCGTGGAATAACATAGCCATGAAAACATATTGAAATTTCAAATTTATTACCTTTAGCTCGCTATAATTTCATATTTTATGCATTTTAAATATATAAAATTCCGCTAGAAATTGAGCATTTTTCTCAATAAATATATTTTTTCTTGTTTACGACTATACAGATATTTTTTATAGAACCACGAAGGTTCTATAGTCGGCTGCGTCAATACGTATTTAAATGGGTAATATGAACACATTTTTGACACTTAGTGATTGATTAGTTATACGTGGTAAGAAAAAATTAACGCTTTCTCTTCACAAAATGAATAGATAACGAAGCCGCGCACCATAGGAAACGTAAAGGCGCAATTTAATTACTCCGATTGAATTTCCAATAAGGATTTAAGTGGTGTATTGACTTGTAGGCAGAGATAACATCGAATAAATTATGGACATTTGTGAGCCATATACGGAAGAGGTGCATGTTTCGGTAGCCCGAACGGTATATGCTAATTCGAAATTAACACGACAACGCATAATGCTCAATATTTTGTTTCCTTGTCTTTTTTTCGAAACATTTGATGAATGGGCTCTGGCTGTATCTACATGGACATGTACAGTGAAAATTGCTGTTGTACCATGGCATACATATACATAGATCAATGTTTTATTGACATTTATTGATTAGTGTACCTTCAATATCGTTATATTCATGTTGTATCATGTTGATGGAGGTGAATTGACATTGGTGGAATTTTACAGCATATATGCACATATTAAAAAATAATCTGCAATATAATAGTTGATGTTAACATGAGTATTCAAAATATATAAGCATCAATGATTAACATTTGTTTTAGAATATGCATTATGAACGCAGCAATGCTTCCAGCTCATTTTGTCGGTGTGATCATATAGTCAATTAAGACAGGACATCAACATTTTCACTTTCTTGGCCGGTCTAAAGGAAAGTATCCTTATCAAGAAAATATTCGAACTTGAAATTTTGACGGAAATACCTGAGTCGAATTTTACTATTTTCGAGATGACATATATGTATGTATGTGAACGCTCTGTCTAGAGTCTAGACCATATACAAGTCATAAGTGATATTATACAATTTTTCAAGAGCGTTCACAGACACACAGACGTCACTCCGAAAATAGTCACAATCGTTTCAGCGATGGTCTAAACGTGTATATTCGTTGAAATCTCGAGTTCGATTTTTTTGGCGATCCCTATACTTACTTATAACTTCGTAAAAGAAAATAAAAAACTGAAATGAGCTTCAGTGTGTAAAATGTATCTCTAACCGAATGATACATATTCTATCGGATAACAAAACATTGTAAAATATTTTTACGTTTTCCCCGACGATTTTAAGTAGTGGGACGACGCGATGCATGATGATAACTTCTGTAATTTATTGTTCCGCTAGTGCCAACACAAAATGTTACACGTAAAATATTACTAAAATTAGAACCACACATTCATAACATCTCTTAATTATACCGCAATTTCATAGAGAACTAAATTTCATAGTATTACATTTTTTTTTTGTTTGTGTGCTGATAAAATTCGAATTACAGTCATAATTCATACACACAATACACAAAAATAGCGTAAACAAAAAGTGAGGTTATTTTGTTTTTATAACTATTGTATATTGGACTTCGATAAATCCAATTATAAATGTCCGATGCAATGGATTCAAGTAATAATTATTTTTCGATAATTATTGACAGTTCAATAAATGATTAATTTTTATAATGAATATTCATTACTTTTTCTATAAACAAGCATTGGTATAGTGTTACAGGCACCAATGCCTTCAGCACATCGTATATTCTATATGGTATAATATTTTTTTGACATAAAATATATTTTATAAATTTTGAAAACTTGTCTAATGGCATTATTCGGGATCTACAACTACAATATATAGACGATTGAATTTAAACTGCGACGGGAACATTGATATATGTATATCAAATTTCGTTAAAATCTGGTACCTTCAGAGAAGAGGTGTTCACAAAGTTGGTCTTTTGTATGACCGTATGAGAGTGACCGAGCAATAATTTAAACCAAATATATAAATCATATACTACATTATCGAAATCAAGACAACAAGACAAAAACTATTAATTTAAAAAAAATTATCCGATAATGTTACAGGCACACTACCGACCATAATATCTGTCTCGTATTACCGTAAGACGAGCTACAAATTAAATTTGTAAGACATCGATCACAAGCGGAATTGCATAGGTTGAAACTGCAATCTTGGAAATTATACTAGAACTAAATTATTTAGATACAGATGAAGTTTGAAATTGTACTAGTAAAAACAATCAAATGTAATACAATTATTGTAATTTCCAAGACATTTTAAAGTACAAGTCCTGTGTTTGGTTGAAAATATAATATGAATTGAAAAACAAAGTTGGGATCTGTATAACAATTTGTCGGAAATTCCGCGGGTGTTGTGTAGAACTTTTGCACCAGACGACAAGGGAAAACTTCACAGAAGCAAACAAAAATATTAAATCGAAGTGACATTAAGCTATCGTCAAAAAGTTAAAATTCCATTATCAATATCGCTTACGATGCAACAAATCCCTGCCAAAGAAATCGCCAACTTGCTGTACAACAACGCCACCACCCTCCAAAACTCAACTAATGAAATTTCTTCTGGACGTGTGTTAGTTTCCCCACAGTTGAACTCGTGTACATAGTTGGGTGTGTGAATCTTTCTAGGTAGTTCCACGATATTTTAAAAGTCAGAGCATAGTTTGGTGTTATGGTGAATTGGTGTACGGTCAGATTGTAAACCATGCGCCCGTCAGAATCAGTCGGTTATTTGGCACAAAAAAATTAATAGGTAAAATGCAACTAAACCAGTTTCACACTAAGAAAAAAAGCAATAAGAAAGTAATGTCGTCGATAAATAACATATTTAAAAAAATGTCTATCATATTAACTGTAGCTTTACGGATTATCAGACCTTTTCTGCTAATCTGGCGCTAATGCAACCGAACGAAAAAGGTTGGATCATAAGCCGTACACCAATTCGCCATGTTCCATTTCCATTTGTTGCTTATGAATAATTATGGTGCAAATAATATTTGAGAAAGATGTCTTGTATTTTTAAATTAATTATTCTTTCTGTCAGAAAAAATATTACCTACTTTAATTAATAAGCATGTTTCATTTAAACAAGCATAGGTGCAGGCAGCCTTCAGCTCGCCGTATATATATTTGTTGGATTTATATAAAAATAAAATAATGTAGAACCCATTTTTTTAACCACTAATGTTTTTAACCCGTTAACAGGGGAATTTAGTTTTGATTATGCTGTATAGGATGACGGGTTTTTTCATTACACCCACAGTAATAATCGCGATGACGAACTATGTCTCTTCCATTAGAGGGTAGTTTTAGAGGTCTGGGTTAAAGTTTAAGGAAAAAAAAATTGTAACTATATATTATAAAAGAGGATAAATAATAAAAACGATAATGAATACGATTGCAATTGTTGGAATACAAAATGTATTGCTGCAATCATCCGAACCATGAATCAATCAACAAAATTCTATTTCTTCATTTAATTCAAATCTGGAAAAATGGACCCTAATGTTGACTATTGATCTACAATATTTAAGGCTATAATAATGTTGAACAGACTATAGAAAATCACTAGTAAAATAACTAGTATTTCTGATCACGTTTTCTCTTGAGTTGTGACTTTGTTTGTTGGTTCGTAAATATTCGAGAAATGTCGGCAATTCTCGTAGCGCATTGTTGTAGACATTACGACAATCGTCGATGTTGACCAGATCTGCGCGAGGGGCAAATAGCAGAAGAATAAATGATAAGAATAACAACGTGGATGTGCCCTCTGCGAACCCTGTAGAACTGATCAGTGAGGGTGAGATATCGATTGCGCGTATCCTATACGATACGACAACTCGACCACCGCGATAAACACAAAGGCATACTTATTGTTCTGCTTGGCAGCTTAGATATCCAAACAACTTTATTCTTTTTTGCCAAACTTCAAAATCAGATAAGTTGTCAAAGCGAAGCTCAAGTTCTAAATCAGTTAAATCAAAACGATCGTATATCGCATCTACTCATTATAGAAGACGATTGTATTACTTCTAATCTGTTCTTAGTTCATACATTTTAAACTTGATTTATCTCTTCGTACACATACAAAAGAGTTAATGGAATTGGACGTGTGTCTATATACTTAAAATTAAAAAAGAAATTGCAAAGAAATTCGTTGTATGTCTGCCTGATTCCGAAAATGTCACTTATATACTTGGATCATCCAAGTATATGAGTGACATGAACATATTGGAAGTATGTTCATCGCTCAGTCGGTTTTAAGATGGGTTTGTGCCTGCACCTCTGAAGATACCGACCCGATATACCCCAATTTGTTATACATATGGTATTTTTGATTTTGAAAATATAACAAACACATGCTCAAACACTATATTTTTTTGTACATGAGCAAAGAATTGCATGATCATGTTGAAAATGCTTTTGTGATAAATTTTATTTAAAAATGTAAATTTTCTTTTGATTATCTTATCAAACAGAATTGTTACTCGTCAAAGTTGAAAGTGGTTAAATAATAGGAAGTGATAAGTGAAGAGTTCTTTTTTATTTTACTGGGTCGATCAATGCGAATCCACGGAGGAGCACACGTTGTTTCCCGAAAACCGTAGATAAATATATGACAAGCGGTCTACTGTTAGGAAGCATTGTCAAAATCACTCAAAGTCTGTCAGCTAGTCTTTCCATATTAATCACATAGTGCTGGAAACGACGTGTGCTCACATCATTTCATACAACAAAAACATTCGACGGATAAAACAGGATGGATCACGAAAAAAAACGAGTCTCGTTAAAATACATTACATTTTTATCAATATTTTATAAAATACATAAACATTTATTAGTCTCTAACAAATAATAATGTTTTTGAGAACAAATTCAACCCAATGTTACAATAACTTTTAATATTTTATATAAATCATTTTCCCTTGTGTCATTTTTGAGACAATGTTAACAGACTCACATCGTACAATGGTCAGAAATAATACTGGGGTCTCGAAAAATAAATGTTTTTTCATCATAACAATATAATTAAAACTATTTTTCTTTAATGATGCAATTGCTAAAGCTAACTTGCTACAAGTAGTTGAGATATATGTATATGATTAAATAATACACAGTTGAATATTGCGCTAAACTAATAATGATATTCTCAATGAATTACTGTACACACAAATTTAAGGTATATTTCTCAATTATGAATGATTGATATTTACAATTCAATGGTTACAATATTTTGAACGATTTCCTAAGGGGAAGAAAATCAAAAAAAAATTAATAAGGAAATATCAACGAATTCCGTGCAGGATTGGAAAATGTGATTAAGGAAATCAGGGATGATGGTGATGGGAAATGAAGAAGAAGTGGAAAAGCAAATGTGAAGAACGTTACATAGAAGAGTCTGGAATTGGGATGAAGCACTAGCTGGGCTGGTGCAAAATTGTCGATTACGTGAGAACGAGATCATAGGCTTTCGCAGACGATATGATATATATCTCCCTATAGGTACTCTATATATAGAGTAACATGCATGCATGTATGTGGGTAGGGGTTATATAAGCTAGCGCGTCACTCGATCACATTACGCCAGATCAGGGCATGCAGTGAAGGATGGAGGCACTGCAGTGAGACAGAGATATTTCGCTAACTTCAAGCTTATTTTACAAATCCCCAAGTTCGACGTTTGCAGGAAAGATCGCTCGCGAATTCAGTCAACTCTGAAATAACCCAAATTCCCTGCCAACTAGTCAACATTGCGTGATTTGCCAAGTGTCATTGCTTCCAACTTAGAAACCACTTTTACAAGTTCACATTGCAAAATAATTATTTTTAATTATTATGGCCAATGGGTTCACAATTTGAAATAATGTTATGTATATAAAATGTTTTACAATGTTTTGTAGATTTTTATATATACTTAAAAAAATTAATTAGTGCACATTTTTAAATCGAAATTATAATTATTTATGGTCATCTATTTTTGTAAAATTTTTGGATGCTTTGGATTCGGCGAGCTATAAAGGATTATTTTCCATATTAGCATCTCGTCTTAAGCCGAGTCGGAAGCATTGGCGTATTTGTGAACCACTGATTACGAATGTGTGAATTACAGTTTTTGGTTGTTGTTATAAAGTCAAATATTCAGAATGCTATTTTGTTCTTTCACAAGGTAATATTGTTTTGAAGAAACTAATATTTATGAAAATTTCATAAATTTCTTGATATATAATATATTTTTTAACAAGCTTAAAATAACATATTCTGTTTTGTAAACTAGTGTAATATATCCCCCGGACTTTATAAAGTATTATTAAAGTCATAAAGAAAGCTAAAGCATGTTTCCGTTGTGTCGGTCGTACGTGGACGAGAAAAAAGTCCGTGGCTGCCAGCGTAACTTATGACATTAGTCACAGTTATGTCGCGTGTCACCGACAAATTATTGAGGTTAAGAAGTAACGCGCATTATTACAATTACACTTGGAGCTGGTGTCTGACACATGCTGGTGAACTAAAAGACATTGATTTATATTCTTTCACGTTTGACTGGCGCTTAGTTATTTTTTCATTGCAAGCGGGATCATACATTTCTTTTTATCAAACACATGTCATACGGATTAATGTGTCAACTGTCTTTTATACTTGGTTACACAAACGAACTCGGATCGGCTTTTTCCAATACATTAATTTTGGATGCAGTCAACTAAAACGCTGGATAAATATACCGATACGTTACACGTTGATATATTAATATACCTCAACAATATATTTTCCATATATATTCGGAAAATCATTTAACAAAACACCGCCAGGCGTCCAACTCTTCCATCTATATTTGCAATTTTTTTAAATTATTTCTTTTGATTGTGTATTGGTGATATTAATTTATATGTCATGTTTAATTGAAGAAATATGTTTTCACAAAACTATCAATTTACCAAATTTTATTTATTGTATAAATAATTCTTAAGATCGACGTTAAAATAATTTTAACCAACATATCCTGAAAATATATCATAAATATTTTTCCGAAAATTCAAAATTATTTCCACAAATGCTAATAAGGATAAAAATGTCTGCATCTCAGAGATTGCTATTAAAACTATTCTTTATCTAAAAATAAATTTTTGAATCCCATTTGAATCCGCTCGCGGTTTAAATCCAATCTCCCATATACTTCCCGAGATATAGGCCCCCAAAATTTGGAGCCCCCCTTAATACTGCCTTTATAAAAATAACTAAAACATTAAAATATTCTACTATAAATTCAGAAATATTTTATATCAACAAGATTTTTTCATATTGTTAACCCAAAACCCGAAAAAAAATATTAAATATTATAATTTTGAATTTTAAAATATGCACTAAATTTTTTCTATCAATATAATCTACAAAAAATTGTAAAACTTTTTATATCTATAACATTTTTTCAAATTGTTAACCAATAGGCCATAATAATTAAGAATCACTGCTCGCAACGCATATCTTACTTAAAGGCAAGCTCAACGCGTTGGTGCGTTTTACGCGTACCAAATCTTGGTTTGCTATAGTATTATTTAGATCAATACTATAGCAACATGTTTTCTGTCGATTTTCAAGAGAAATAAATATCGCTGACTCGAACCGCTGTGGTTTTATAGTAATTTTAAAATCATTTTATATTAAAAGAGACAATGTAATATATATATATTTTTAATCCAAATATTATATTTTAATGAGAGAAAGTTATAAATATATTCAGTATAAGATCCACTTGTTAAAAAGTTTTATGTTAAAACAACTAGGAAACAAGTAAGAACAAGTTTGCACATTAAAATTAATTATTGTTTGCTATACGAGTATAATTAGATACAGCCAATTTTCGACGGTTGTTTAAATATACTAGAGCTATAGGGTACTATTTATATTATAATATAGAAAGCATGCAGTCACTAATCGCTGATTCACGCTCACATATTAACCCGTATACAAACACTAAATTATTCTACTTCAACCACTCAACATTTTTTATTCTTTCTTAATTGTCTTTGAGTTGTTGTGTTGATAGGAATATGCTCACACTTTTAAATTCATTTTGTGTTTTTATTTTTAACAGCTCATTCACACTCACATATACAAAGACATCAACTATAAAGTTCTGTTTTTAACTCGTCATACAGAATGTTGTTTCGTTGCCCTGAATCTAAAAATATATAACCAAGGAATATTGATTTATGTTAAATCTATGTTCCTTTTGATATAACTTATATGTATATATCGGTCGGTAGTAAGATAGATTGCTTTAGCTCTTCTGTACTTCGTAATCAAAATAACCGTTATTGTTAACGAGTTTCCGCTAGTGCTTCTATTATAGTTGAAGTTATTAAAATGTGTTATAACCATAATTATGCGTTTAGAGAAAGTTTAGCAAAACAAGACAATAATCATTGGCAAAAAGTTATAATAAACGCCAACTGTAGTGAAATGTATTTATCGTACCTGCTATTTTGTTAAACTATTTATTTGGCATATCAATAAGAATTGTTTGTTTTGATTCTGTATGCGCAGTTTCAATGTAGTGTGAAAATGGATTGTTCATCAAGAAGTTGGACATGTTTTCATGGATTCAAACACTACGTTTCTAAACATTATTATCGGAGAAATCTATCCAACGTTGGCAAATAACTATTATACACCGACACGGTACTAGCTCGTTGGATTATGTTTTCTTACATTTTAAAACACTTTTTAACCTTCAACGCTCATTTAATTTCACTTGAAGTGTTTTGAGTTCTTGATATAAGAACTTTTTTTTTTGTGGTTATAAAAAGCAAAGATCTTAGGTCCTACAAACAAAAAAGTGCTAGTAAAATGTTTAATAAGGTTTGTCATGATGCACGTGTATTGTGAAGTATAAAAACGAAGTGTCAACATAATTTTGTGACACAAATAACGCGCTAAGCCGTTCAACATGTGTGATGCATAGTACAACGATACCATTCACATCTTATTCATATGTATACGCTTCATATTTGTGACTTAACCTGTCCGGGTCTAAAGCAATGTGGCAGTAACACATGTGTTTCGTGGTTTGTGTTTTATGAATGACTAACAGTCATTCGGTAGATTTTTATTAAAAACTAGATTAACCCTTGGGCACCATATGTCCATATCATATACAGAATACTCATCATGTTACACCATATATTAACATTTTTTATTTTAAATTTAACTATGTTTCTCTAGAACTTAATTTCTTTTATCAAGGTATATTTTTCATTTTAGCACTTATATGTTGGTTTTTTAAAATATGTTATTTACCAAATCTTTGTTTTGGTAGAAAACGACGATTTTTTATCTATTTGAACAATGATTTTGCAAAAGTAAGACCAAACAATTATCCTATATGTTAACAAATATTTCCTATAATAATCATTAAACATAATCTGTGAGAAATATACAACTGCCTGTAGAAAGGTACATTTTCATAAGCATCATGTTTTGAGAAAAACTGTATTGATTTTGTTTTTATAACAATATACTCGTATACATATAATGCGTTAAATTCGGTTAAAAGTTATCAATCATTTTTATTTTTTTGAGAACACAACAAGCAGAGTGCTATTTATAATTAAAATTTAACAATGCACGCTTTAAAAAAATAACAATTTGTGCAATAAATCAATATTTTGTAAATGTATTAAAATCGGATTAGTATGTAAATGTAGTACATGAATACTAATTTCGCTTTCTCACAGTCCGAAATTTATACGGAATTTATTCTATCAACTATGTGTGAAAATGTTAATTTTATGTTTATTGGATTGTAAATTTTTAATTTGTCTACGCGCTCTGCAGTAGTAGATTTACGATTTCAGCTTAGCGTCCGAATAAAAGTGTTGGAACAGTTCTTGTAATTACCTGGTATTAACTTTTTCTATCTTATTTTACGTATTTGGTTTTTAAATGCTTTCAAATTCTTTGTACAACACTAGTGCATCAAATTGTTACGGCTTACAAGGGATTACTAGCTTGTCTACTGTCTGAAATTTCGATAAATGTAGCATTTACTAAAAAATCAACTTTGAAAATAGTCATGTTACATTTACGTTTCCCTTGTTGCCACATACATACTTTAATATTGTTACATGATATTTGTAGATATAGTTAGTCACAATGAGGCAATATTATATATAGATTAAGTATAAGAATGTCGAGTGAACGGCACTCTATTTATTTTATTACCTATCGATGTTTCGTAAATATGTTAAAAATATATATATATCTTATTGTAGAATAGATCTACCATCTCATAGCTTACAAAACAGAGACACTTAATTAAGGTTGTATGTTGTAGACAAAGATATAGATGGAACTACACTCTAAACCCTAAATATTTCGAATATAAATAGGAATGATATAATGTTACATTCTCGTATTACCAACTTGTTATCCATATCTGTACGCTCAAGTGTTTGAAAATACAAAGCAATTTTTGTATGTCACTATATGAAATTTGTATACAGCTTCATGGCCTAAATGTATGTATGTTGCGTACATGTTTGTTTGATATTATCCATGTACACTTCCTGATTTACAACAGATACCCACGTTTGGTTTACATCAAAGCCGGGACTGGCATGTCATCGTTACATCAAAATATGTGCGCTGAATTTGATAGATTAATCACGACCATAGCCACAGGTCAGAGGGATGAATTATCAAAAAAGTCTATAGATAATAGTAGTTGTTATTATTTTCATCGTTAATTTATCAAATAGATATAAAATATTAACTAACACATTTTATATATATATATATATATATATATATATATATATATATACATATATATATATATATATATATATATATATATATATATATATATATATATATATATATATATATATATATATATATATATATATATGTAAAAGCGACATCATTCTGACATACTTTATGATAAATATATTATTGTAAAATAGAAATAGATTGTAATAAGATAATTTGGCAAACCGTAAGTAAACTAAACCTTAGATAGGACAAGTTGGAAAATAATGAAAATAATAGTCTTTATTTGATAGAGTAGATATGTTGCAACTTGACCGGATATGAAACAATTCAAAATGTCTAATTTTAAGTTATATACCGTGGGACGACACCAACAATTTGTCGTGGGTTGTCTAGTCATTAGCAAATACATTCCTCCCATGAATTAACTTGTATATACTATTTCTTAGAATATTACTATACGAAATATCAATTTGCATAGAACTGATTTGACTTTCAAAAAATATGGTTATTATACATAACTATAGTATTAGTCTGTCCGAATATACTTGCAGGTTGTTTGATAGTACAAATAATCCAGCCATTTAAGATGCAGAAAAAAACTAACGAACATATATCAATGTCTTCAGTCCACATATTCCAAGAAAACATTAAATTTCTTAACATTTCGTCAAATTAAACTGACTTCCCATACTATAATTTATAATTATCATGGTAAGGGAAACACATCACTGTTTATAAGGTGATAGGTAACTGTGCTAACTGAAGAACAAGAACATCCAAATTATTATTTTTAGCGTTATAATTATGATTACTAAACAAAAATCTTTCCTCATTTTAGTCAGCGGACAATTCTATCGGAAAATGACTAATTGCTGTTTTGGAAAAAGAAAACGCTGCCCATTTATTTTTATATGAAATTAACAAAATTAAAATATAAATTTTATTATAAGATTGTAATATTACACTATATCATGTGTGCACATGGAATTCGAAGGGTAGACACTTATTTGTATTTTAGTACCGAACCATTATAAACTATAATTGAAAATTTGATTCAAAACATTATTACTATGCAAACGACATAAAAACACAAAATAAGCATAGCTATAAATCGTATAGGTGTCCTTTTGTTTTGACGTATGTGTAAGAAGAGTTGTTTAAATCCATTCTTATGTTAAACAGGCCGGAGTATAAATAGTCTTTATGCGCATTGCAATGCGAAAGAGAAGGCGTCGCGAGTTCCGTATTATCGTACAGCGAACATGTTGGGTGCGAAACCCATACAACAACAGACCTAACAAATCCTTTTACAATACAACAAAGGTCAGCACAAAACGAAACGTGGCTCTCGACCTGCGCGACCCCCATCACCATAACATGAGGATCCAGCCATTCTTCATCTATGAGAGCCACAGTGTTATTTATTACAGAACGCAGTGTGCGCTGTCGGCAAACTAAAAGGCCTATTAGTGAAGGAGTGTCGCCGCACGAATCATCGCATCGCCCCGGATACACTAATGATTATTAAGCTTCATATTTATTTACTGTTCTATTTGATTGCACAACGAGTATAAGAAAAGTTTAAGCCCATTCTTCGAATAAAGTTTTTCTGTTATTTTATCCGACATACTGCACGTATGTTTAATGGTATTTACATGAAGTAGTAAATAATAGAAGAGAGCTCAACAGACATATACATATTATAGCATAAGCAATCATTAACTTTATCATAATTTTCTATTCATAAATAAATAACATTAATTTTTGTAATATCACCAGCTGATACACTAAGTCCTCACCTTGAATGCAATCTTGTGCTCACCACCGATTAGAGTTCGTATTTACTAAGATAACAAAAACTAGAGAGGCTTTCACTTGAGTTTATCATACGTAGTACTATAAATATATATATATATATATATATATATATATATATATATATATATATATATATATATATATATATATATATAATTAAAATTACAAGTATACCTGATATTGTTTCATGGTAAATAACATGAATTTAGAACTTAGAATTTAGAATTTATATATATATAATATTGCTTTCTTTTGTTCTAAATTCATGTTATTTACCATGAAACAGGTATACTTGTAATTTTAATTATTATTTTCAAAAGCAATATTTCAGTAAATGGCACATTTTTAGTAAGTTTTTAAACAATAGCTGTTCAAAAATTAAATATTTTCAATATTTATAAAAATCATTTTTTCGCTAATTCATGCCGTTTTCGGAATATTGAAAAAGTAAATCGTAACTAGCCGTTTAAGTATTGTATTCAAAAATAGGAGGTGCATGTCCGGATCGTATACAAGTTTTAGATTAAAGACCTCTCGCCTTTACGCTTACGTATGAGGTTGACTACTTGACTTGAGTAAAACAGCAGAGGGTTAAATATATGAGGTTTTGGCATGACTCTATGTGTGTGTGAGAGAGAGAGACAAGCTCCTCACTGAATTTATACTCAAACCTATATTCTAATTTCAGAGCCAATATAGATAGATAGCCCGGATTCCGTGGGCCGTCACGTATAAATCTTTATATATACTTATGTTATTGTATGATAGTATTATTGATTTTAAATGAAATAAAGTGCCATGCAGGATAAGTATCAGTCGATAAGCTTCCGACTACAACAAATCTACAAGTAAGAAATACCATCTTTGACAAAATACAGAATCTTATTACCGTATGATAACACCGTTTTTTTTTTTCCATAAAACTATAGATTTGGTAAACATTAAATATTTACTTAAAATAACTTATTTAGATAAACAACAGCCTGTATATCCAAAATAAGCAGTTATTGAAGATACTGATGGGCTTGTGGTATTTCAAACCTCTGTTGTATATTTGATGACGAACGGATCCTTGGAAAACTTTATAAATTCAAGATTGGTTCAGTCAGTGCCTATGTTATCACGTATAAATTGAAGGGTTCTTTCTGGTTTCAACATCTATTGAATTAATAATTATTACGTGACGACTATGGTATCCATACGTATTCTTACGTGCAATACGTATACTATGTTATTAGCTCGTCGTACAGAATGTACAAGCGAGTTATAGTGATTGGTTGTACATCTGTAACATTCTCATATGAAAAAAATGCCATTAACAAAAAGTTCTTGTCTCATCGCCCTGAATCAAAAATTATTTATCTCATATACTATGTATGTATGTCGGTCGTAAAACCTATGTTTGTGGCCGCAACTCCTCTGAAGGTACCAGGCCGATTTTGAAATTATGGCAAATAGAAAAATTATAAATAATTTTGAAATTTCAAACATTGTAGCAAATGCTATTATTGCAATCTATCAGTAACAATCTCATTATTATCTTTTACATTTTAGCCGCTCAAAATTCTGTGGTTATAAATAGGTTTTTTTTTTTTTCATTTATACATCAGTGGTTAAAATAAGTTTACAAAATGAATAACAAAATTAAATAATTCACTGAATAGAAAATACGGCGAGCACCTATGCTGGTTAGTAGGTACTTATTGTACCGTAGTCGCTAGTCACTAGAATATTTTATTTTATCTATGTACTCCATGCGCCAACAAAGGTCAGATTTGTCAATCATTCGGTGTTGAAGACATTAAATTTATTAATTTATTGCACCTTATGATAATAGCGACGGATACGTTTAAACTTTCAAGTGGAAATGAACGTGTTGAGAAAGTTAATAAATCTGTTTGGATTTTAGCTATAAATTACCTTGATTTAAAACATTCTGTCTTCAAAAATACGACGACAATATTATTTGATAACATAAGGCGTGTTTCTTCGCCAGTTTTGTGATTCAATCCAAGTAATCATAGCAATTGTATGATTGGCAAGGGGAAGGGGAATGTCAGTTTCTGATCACAAAATGGAAGAGAGGGATAACTAATAACGAACGAAGAAACGTGATTCTCATAATCATGATTACTTTGCTTAGTTAAATTGCAAATCAGAGTTCGAAGAAACACGCCTATAGTGTACATAAATTTAATAATTTTTGTAATACACACAAAATTATACATTACATTAAATAAAGATAAAATGATATTGTTTTATGTTCCGCATAACTTTATGAAGGGAACATTTTTATTAACCAGTTTTTTTGGGAGAAGATATTAAATTGTTACGCCTATATGCATTTTTTTGCACAAATATGTTTGTTAATAGTGCAAACATGATACAGTAAACATATTATTTTTCTAATAATTTTTTTTTTTTTTTTTTTGATTGAGTGGAAGTTTGTGCTGATTAGATATGCATCAAAAATCCTATCATCTACCAATATACAACTCAACTTTGATATTATTTTTTGATGATACCTAATTCTTTATATTTTATTTTTCAGGTAAGCCAAATCAATCAATCATTTCAATGTGACACCTTATAGTATACAGTAAGTCTTAATAAAGTGATATTTTTATTATACCTAACCATTATTAATGATACCATGTACTCAGCACAACCATTTAGGCATCTTTTGTTTTGTTATTTTTTGAATACCTACTTTGATTTTAATTTGCGTTCACAATGTGGTTACAGTATATTCGCCATGCACATACAACATTTATTTTTAATGAAAAGAACAGAACTTTTGCTACAAATTAAAAATTAAAGATGTCGTTAAATCCTTTCAGCTAGAGTAGGCAATAATTAAAAGAGTTATAAATTATGTACGTTATTGCTACATTAAAAGTTATTTTTATAAATTTTATTTAATGCACTCATTACGGCTAGTAATTTATTTAGCGCCTTTTAGCAATAAAATTAATTTTTAAAAGGTATACTTCTGATGGCTTATTATGTTAATAAATTCATATCTTTTTCTATCTTGCGTGCCCTGCACTATGAATTAGTTTATATATATATATATATATATATATATATATATATATATATATAAACTAATTCATAGTGCAGGCAGGGCCATCTGGAGATGGCTCTAAATCCCCCACTCTGAAATTAGCGTTATTTTTAATTACCTGCCTGCCCAGTTATTTTACAGTAAAATTGGTAACTTATAAAAGCAATGTCACTTCCATTTCGTTTCAAAGATAATGCAATATGAAACGTATATAAAATCCAAACAAAAACCATATGTAGCACATCGTGCAGTAGGGCGACGGAGGGAGGAATATGAAATGAATTTCCATATAAGAACAATAAAATCTGACGAAAACCAATATTTATTCTGATACGAAAAGCATAACGCATATGCAAACATTTTCACACACGCACAATCACACACCCACACAAAAACAAAAACTTTGCTGTGGACAAATCTAACCACAGGCGAATTGCTACAAGATACACTGTCATCTCAATAGGTATCCATGTATATCCAGGGCCGGATCTAGCTATCGCCGGGCCCTACATGGATATATGACATTTCTTCTAGTGTTGCTTTCATCACAAACATGCACAAAAGTGACATATTCACGGGGAGTATATTTTGCATCCCAGAAAGATAATGACCCAAGTGTACATTTTTTTATTGCTTATTCTTATGATAACCTCTTTAGAGCATAAATTCGATTTCTGCAAATCATTTTTATATATACCTAATATATACCTAATATATATATATATATATATATATATATATATATATATATATATATATATATATATATATATATATATATATATTAGGTATATATTTTTATGTCGCCATACGAAGTACAGAACAAATATTTCTTGTCTCGTCGCCCAGATTCTAATAATACATATAAATGTATAATTCATAGACTTGGATGTTAATAGTCGCTTGCTCGCCCACTACTCCTCTGAAGGAATTCCAAGCACCGTTATACTTTTGGAATTATAAGGCCCTTAAAAATCTTATGAAAATACCAATTCAAATTAGTCAAATTGTGATCTCAAAAGTTACCATTTTTTCTCCCAAAATTAAAATAATGTTTGCTACATATATAAACATACTTAAATTTTCCACCAAAAAGATTCGACAGCGAGCTGAAGGCATTGGTGCTTAAGAAACATGAAATGTGTTCTTTATAAAAGAGTTTAGAAAAGGACCGATATTTAAAATATGTTTACGTATAAGAATATTTTGATGTCGATTACTATTTTGGGGGCTTTAAGCTGCAGCTTCCTTAGCCTACAAGTGAATCCGGTTCTGGCCATATCGCGTCGTCCTCTCTGTTTTATGAATGCGCCGGTATAACGTATCCATGATACATGCATGCATGAATAGCAAATATATTCACATCATGTTCGGCCATGGATTGAACGGGGGATCAGAGGGTAAGTTGGTGAAGTGCATGCGACTGCATCATCATCGTCATGGCTGAAATTTGCATTCACAAGCGCACGACACAACCATCCCAGATCCCAGTATCATAGTCATCTCGACGCAGTTGCCATTTCACCAACAATCCATCCACTCACCCGCTCGCTATGATGTCCAAAGATAATTGAAAGCTGTACCAGCTAATCACCATTTTTATCTTTGCAAAATTAATGCTTTTAGTGTGCTAGGGCGTGATTATAAGCTCAATCGTAAAATATATATACATCGCCAACTAACTTTTATTTCGGTGAGTAACACTTCATTTTTATTTTCTCATTTTATGTTTAGTAAGTATTACCAGAAATCCCAAACCATTCCATTCGGTCGCGTGTCTGTAACATTCTCGGATCTTGAATCCGTAACTCAAATCGTCTTTATACTTCCGGAGTTATAGTACCCCAAAATTTAGAAGATACCTAAAAGATATTTTATGTCTTCAAAGTTTCTTCAGATTATGAACCCAAATGCCAAACAGAAATAATTATTTTCTATTTTTTGTTATACAAAACATTTTAAAACGTATTTTCAGATTGAGCACCTAAAGACTATAAAAACGAAATAGATTCTATGGTTTATCTAATTTTTTATTCTCGACGTTTCGGCATTTTATGTCCTTCTTTAGGAGTTAGAATAAGTCAGATTTAAAATATTTAATATGATTGTCGTAGCTTGTGAGAATTATAAAATATATCAGATGTGGTAATCATTTTGTTATTAATGTTTTAAAATATGATTTATTTCATCAACTAGAGAATGGCAAGATATGCCAAAACGACGAGAATGACTAAAATAGGTTAAAAAATATAACTGCATTTCTAACAATATTTATTATCAATAATTCCAGTCAAGATATAGAAACACTATATTCATTTATTTATTAATAATATACATTCCGAATAACACTAAAACGCGTCATTTATTTTTTCTTCGAATGAACTACATCACAACTTTCGTAATCGGATTCTTTTCTAATCCTCGTATGTACACAAGAGATCAAAGCAGCAAGAACCGTTTAAAGGTTGACAAAAGAATTCATTGGAAATGAACAGAAATATTTCCCTTGTACTATCATCGTGCGCTTAACATTTTCCAAGCGATTAACAAAATAACTTAGCGTAACTTAGAAGTATTTCAGGAGAAAAACAAATGAAACGCTGAACCGAATAGATCTAGATCTGTATTCTCTGACAACTGTCTGGCATTGTTATAAACGTTTCCATATTGTGGAGTGACGTAACCGCGATTCTACAGATAGATACAGAAACGCATGCGCACCTCTGTTGTCCTGTCTCTGTCTCTGTCTGAAGGCGGCGATTATGTCGTTAATGGATGGATGATAATGTCATTTCGTCTTACAAACATTATCGTTAACTGACTGACACAAAGAAAATACTTGCTACAATTTTCATCCTATGTTTATATATATATATATATATATATATATATATATATATATATATATATATATATATATATATATAATGCCTCGGTGCAATCGGAAACAAGTAAAAATTCATTTTGAGAAAACAAAAAAAAAAGGTTCTTCAGTTTCCTTTGAATAAATTCTTGCATATATTATTATAAAATGGTATAACAAGAGTAGTAATGGATGAACTATAAAAAAAGCTGAAAAAATATCGGAAAAATGACGTGTTAACTTTTGCACCGAGGCCGTCCATATAAATTGGTAAATTGTTCAACATTATTCAGTATTATTAAATTATTATTATATATGCTGAGATTTCATATATTTCGCTAAACAGCTTGTGACAAACTGATAGCATTGGTGCTTGTATCCATTTTAATTATTTTGTGAAACATCAGATAAAAATAATGATGACAAATGTTATATTTTCCAATAGTCTTGATTTTATTAAAGCGCGGACAAGGGCTACTCAAATAGCATTTCATTTTGCTTGACACATTATGTTGGTTTTATGTTGACACTGTTAAGCGCCACTCTTGTTTAATTGGTATACCAACATACACACTTCTACGCACGGACGGTACAGCATCCAATCGGAAAATTCCTTTATTTTTGGCATCGTAATAAAAAGAAAAGTTTACTGTGGCCTGTATAATCGAAACATATGAATTGAATTAATAGTATTTTTATGTTGCTTTAAACGGTTTACTCTTGCTACTTTTTCACTAACTCGAAAACGACCCAAGTTCGAGAAATAGGAATAGTGAAAAGAGATATAGAATTACTACAACTGTTTTTTAAAATAGATTTCTAAAGTTATTTGTTGGTTCTCTAATAAGAGAATTCCTTAGGGCAATCAGTTTGAATCTGCAAGCGGATTCAAAGCGATACCAAAGAATATGTCTGATTCAAATCGCTCCGTTACCTTCAGAGGAGTAGAGGGCACACATTTGGCCTTACGACCGTCGACTAACATCCAAGTATTTGCGTTATTCACATATTTGGATTCAGGGCGACGAGACAAGAACTTTTTTTTAAGGAAATTTTTTGATCCGAGAATGTTACAGGCCAAGTCCGACGAGCTAAAAATTAGACGAATACATTGTTTTGAATACCTACAAGCTGTATTTTATCTACCATAGCAGTGGTCTATAATTAAATTTGAATGTTATACTACTAGATAGGTGTGCTATGTAAAATTACTACCGTATGGCTATGCAATTAAAGCTCCTTTGCTGTAGTAGTATATGCAGCGCCGACAAACGCAACCAATATAATATAAAATTTCCACACCTGGACTCTCCAATAACTACTACATAATACATACACTATATTCTCTAACATTGTTAATGTTACATGCTATTATTTTTATATCCTGTTTTATATAGTAAAGATAATCTAATTGTTTCACGTTGTATGTACAATTAACTCTCTCTTGTTTCTATATATAGTTCATTCGCACGAAATATATAAAATTAGAAGCTATTTTTATTACTCGATGGAAAAATAAAAGCTGCAGGCCAAGTAAACAAAATTCAGTTCGTATGTTTTGTAACTGCAAAAATATATGAAAATGTATCAAATTTCAAAATAAGAACAAGCAAAATAAAAAATAGAGTAAATTAATGTGAAGATTATACGTTTATTGTTTTAATTTCATTCTATATTATACATTTTCATATTTAATTTTTGCAGTTACAAAACTTAAGAACGCAATTAAATCACGCAATTTACATATCAGCAATCGTACCAGGAGACACCGGTAACAAAACAAAGAGATTGAAGATATGTGCGTGAATGACACACCTGTTCATACGAAACTTTGTTTTCTCACCTGTGTTTGCAAAACGGCGACGTATCGTATAGCAAAGAGACGGTGATGTGATACGAGATGCCGTCGCATCTTTTACAATAAATTGATTTTTGTTTGTGTTCGTGTGTCATCTGCAGTAGACAGCGACTTACATTATTAGGTATACACAGGCTTCTTTCAATTTCCGCATAGTTTCAATACAAAGTTGGATCATTTGTACTATATTTCTTATATTGTTATTGATTTGTCTGTTCTTCTTGAATACAATTTTGTTACAATTTATTAACATTGGTGTAGTTGTCAAAACTTTCCCGTTTCATATATATATACTAAGGTATTTCAATCCTTTGTTACTGACTATGTTAATCATGATTAACTTACTGTTAAATCTGTATATCATAACAATGGTTACTATTAATCAACACCTAAGCAGTCATTGAAAAACCGGGTCTAAACGTTTGTAAAATCTTCTTAGTTAGGACAAAAATACTGTTTAAATCTATTTATCGAAAGGAAGTATTATAATCTTAATAATTTTAGAACTCTCGATCGAAATTGTTTTGGCAGGAAACAGTATAATCTATCAAAAGTTGAAAATATATACAGTGTTTTTCAAACTGGTTCGTCATATTCACCCAATATTATTTGCAGATCCTCTGTTCTCACGCCACTAAATATGTATAAACGAGTAAAAATTCTATTACAATATTAATATAGACATCGATCTTAATATTGTTCTTGTATGCTAACCGCATGAGAGTCAATATTGACAATATGATCAACATCGTAATTGAATAAAATCAGAAGACAAATCGTTGTGGTCGTAGTGTATATATGGGATGCATTCTTGTTTATTAAAATAGATGGATGCTCCGTGGTTAGGTAATATACCACCACCACCCCTCCCTAGTATATACATAACACACGAGACGAACTCGTACCTCGTAGCGCCCGCGTTTGACATCAATCTATGATCGATGGTATCACAATCGCTCAATCAGAAACATTATAGCCTCCTCAATGCTTCAGACAGCACTAGCACTGAGCAGAACTGGCGATGCGATGTAAGGGGCGTGGTTGCGTTCAGATGTCGTCTTCTACATGCTGGCGTTCAGTAAACATGACATATTGAGCTGATGTTAATTCACTTCCCGAACGAAATTCAATCATCACTGAACTGTCAACAATTGTTTTATACATAAATTATAATATAATAACTTCTCATTGTTCTGTCACATGAATAGTCTTGATGTCATGCAAATTGCACTGCTCCAAAAGACGAGAATGAAGAAAAACCAACATAGGTATAGACACTAATACCTTCAGCTCGCCATATTATCTATTTAGTGTTATTTTTTGTATATAGAATTTTTTTAACCACTATTTTAGTTAATGAAGAAAAACTATTTTTGAATAGATAAAATAGACTATAATGAAAGATATTTTATTAATTGACAAACAATGCAGAATAAATCGGAACAATACGGAACATGCGAGACGTCCCACTACACAATAAACATCAATCATACGCGCTGCATTATTATATAAAAATTTCAAAATTTTACTTATTAATATTTTGTTTTGGTTAACATTTCAAGAATCGGCCTTTTCTTGAAAAGAATAATTCAATTGGAAGTGCCTGTTTACTCGTGCCATTCTCTGCACGTTTCGAAAAGGGGTTAGAGACAAAGTGAATAAATGTTAAAGATATTAAAAGCTTTTGTGTTCACAATATTGTAAAATCTTTGTAGACATAAAATAACTTATAATTTTTTGGTATTTGCAACATTTTTCTAAAGTTGGTATATTTTTGGAGATATATTGGATTTTCGCCACTAGTAAATGACTTGTTAATTAAAAACTCCAATAAAGATTTCCGCATAGTGTTGCACACTATGATCGTGGAATAGTTAATGATGTCTGGATTAGGTGCGGAGATAACTCGTAATGATTGTGTTCATCAGCAGAGCATGCAGCTCAGAAGATTCAAATGAAAATATTTGTCTCGTCAGAGAGGATCAGGCGACAGTTGCCGGTACTTTAAGATGTCATTTATCACCCCATGAAATAACAAAAATACCCTCGCACTGACAACGCGCTTAAGCTCCCAGAACAAGCGGGAACGGTTTCGTGTAATAAGTTTGTTTTTGCAGGACGTAGATATTTGAACGGGCCACAATAACTTGTTTAATTTCTCATTTACCAGCTTTTATATATATATATATATATATATATATATATATATATATATATATATATATATATATATATATATAACACAATGGATGCTATAATATATTAAAAGACATTTAGAACCTAAAAATGTATGAAACTAACAATAAATAAAATAAATATCCATCGTTAAAATGTGTATATATAATACATAATTTTACGTAATAAAATTATCGCGAAAAATAAATGAAGACGCGCCTGGAATTTGTCGCCAAGCAATAATTAAATCCAAAGTAACAAGAAGGCAAAAATATGGTTATGTAAGTGAAGCTGTTAACACTTGTGTTTAACGTACCCCGTATATAACAGCACCTGACGCACTGATAAAGTTATTATTATAAATGTACAGAATAATTAAACGTAACATGATATAAAGTTAGTCAGGTCGGCGCGGCACGCAACGTGTTATTATTAATTTATAATAAATGATATTTCCCGGGGCTTGTGCATATATGTGTGTGTGCTTTCTGTCGGCAACTCCACGTATTATACCTTTTGTTTTAATAATAAATGAAATGTGCTTATGTGTATATGTGTCTAGATCGAGTAGATACCCAATGAACTAACTACACGGGTAAAAGCAGTGATTTATCGATCAGCTTTCGTTTAATTTCATTTGTTATTACAGGATTTGTAATACATGTGGTGTGCGGATGTGATAATTACATGGTGTCTTTCGCACCAATACGTTTGAATTAATCGAAAATATTGCAAAAACAATACATTCTAATTCCAACCACTATACGGAATACTAATTTAGATATTAAAATTTCAAGCAATATTTGTTTGCAAAGTTTTTATACTGAAAAAATTACCTTTGAAAATAAATGGTTGTTTTATATGTACAATACGTTTTTCTAGTTACAATAGATATTGCTTTTGTTTCACAGCAATAGCCATGTGGCAAGCCTTTATATTAAAAAAAATATTTTTTTCGTAAGCAATCAACATTTTAAACTATACATTTTTTTTTTTTAATTCTTCATATTACAGAAGATACAAATTATTTAATTTTCGCGCCTTATAGTTCTATGACGGTATTACGCATTGGAGTGGGGGATAGGGTTATTATCATTAAGTTGGAAATAAATTTTAGTTGTTAAAAATTATAATCACCCAAAAGTAATTGAATATATTGGATGCAATAAATATATTGGATTTCATTCTGAAAGTTTGGTACATTTTACATGTAAATAGGATCCTTGTGTAAAGGACGAGTGTTTGTTTGTCTGTCGGATAGTGTACACTGTACAATGATAGGCATCCGTTGCTGAGAACCCATTTTCAGTTTGCATCCTGTTTGAGCGGCAATTTCATATACAGGATATTAACAAATCAACAAGCAACGTGCTGAATGATTCCACCATACGACTTATACGTACATTTCACAATTTACATGTATCGGTTTGTTATTTAACGCCAATCATTTATTTAGCACATTACTGATGAGATTTGCGACAATCATTATAATGCTTGTTGTGAACAGAAAATTCATTATCTTTGTAATTAAAAACAAGTGTAACATTGCACTGGTATAACCCTACATACATGATGTTATCATTTAATTATTTCCTTACTTACAGATGTCAGATAAGAAAGTCAATATTTAATTTATGATTTATCTATGATTAGAGACAAGTTGTACGAAGTAAAATTTTGCTAATTAAATTTGATAGTTATCGCTGTAACTTTCTCTATAATGTTTCCCCAAAAGCTGATTACTTGCTTTAAACTATAACAAGTATACGTAAAATTTTAATGCTAACTCTCAACGAGCAGTTAAAAGAATGGTAGTCGGTTTGGGGTTATTCGAGTCAAATGAGTTGCGTTTGAACAATGTTCTTACGCAAAGAGAAAAGTGTGGATGCGGCCACTAGAGACACGAGACACCGGTAAAAATACACTCAAATATGCGACGCGGTTAAGCATTCAGCGTTCCACACACACACACACACACACACACACACGCGCGCACAACAAACAAATGATCATTTGTCTTTTTATGTCGCGCCACTTGCCAAAATGACTCTCGTCTAACATGCATCACGACAAACAATTGCATGTAAAATTCCACGCAAAGAAAAGAAAATGGTTTCTCAGAAGCGGACACATTTGGATATTTTATTCATTATGCTAAATTTAGTACTTAACACTATCATACTAATTTAACGCTTTTTAAGAATTAGTACACTTATTTGTTCTTTTGTCACAAAAGTCTTTATCTTTATTTATGACATTTTCTCTATCTGGTACCATTTTCGAGATAATAAAAATTAGCAGAAGTAAACATAAGCCACCGGTTTCAATTGTATTCAAAATTAAAAGCTTTTATTCCGGACTTTAACTTTAAATATGCGTAACAATGTTTGCTGTAGAGCGTTCAAAGTCACACGCACACAAACACACACAGACACCTAAATCAATTCCGTTAAAATCTTGAATTCGATTTTTTTTATAATAATAATACTTCATGTCCAACAATATAAAAGACTATCTAAAATAACTATCCAAATATGTCAATGTCAGTGTCCCTATTTACTGAAGAATGCTAATGTGTACCATTTTTTGCATAGTTTTAAATATAAAACGAATGTAGCATTTTAACGCGACGATAAGTCCCGCTGATGCATCTCTAGTGATAGCGTAGCTGCATTCGCCGGCATTCATTTGTGCAGAATCGCACTTTATCTGCGTTCTATTCGCGCATTTAACTTTTTCCCCTCCATTTGTTGGTATTTAATGTAATTAGTTTGCAGATTCCATGTACCTGTATAATTAATTGGAATTCTTGTTCAATAAAGTGGTTTTGTTAACTTTATTACAATTCAAGAATTGTAATATCTTTAATAAGGCATATTTAAATCAAAATTTGGTTAGAGTTCATTTGTCATGTTTTGCGTCGTTGTATTTTCTCGACGTAGTAATTAAATTAAACCAGGTAGGAATGTGTTCTTTGTTTTTCAAATTAATACAATAGAAAATTAATTAATATAATGTATGATTCTATGAAAATTAGTTCAACCTTTATATTCAATATATTCGTAGAACTTTAGATGAATAACAGAATTGTACATTTACCCGCAAATATCTCTATAATAAATTCTGATTAAATTATATATATATATATATATATATATATATATATATATATATATATATATATATATATATATATATATATATATATATATATATATTAAACAAAATAACAGAGAATTAATATATTCAAATTAGTATATTCACTAGAATTTATGTATTAGATCAGTCCTACACAAAATAAAGCCACCGAATTTACTAAACAATTTGAAATTATTTTGTTCCAAATATACCCACCTTGCCGATTTATTATTTTAAAAAACCATAAAAAAAATGTGCCAGGTACTTTCTAAATTATCCACGATCACAAATATCTCTGAATTTTGTTTAAATCCGACTCTGATTGTGTATATTGTCCACAAATTCATGTTCTTGTTCATCAGATTCAATTAGTTTTTATCGCACTGATCACCGCATCATTCTCTGCACCTTTTATTCGCATTTATTTCGATATTTTAACATAACCTGTATTGCAGTGTACCGTGAGCTTTTAATTAGTTCAGTTATGGCAGATAATAATTGTTCCTTTTTATTTTGTGCTGTGTGTTTTTCTGATTAACACTTTTTACAATCGTTTCTGACTTCATGTTATTTTGATGTGTTCTTTTATTTCATATTACAATTTTTGTACTTGTTCGCACAGGTAGTACATATAAAAGTTTCTCATTAAATATTAATAGATTTCAGATAAGCAGTGCCCTGATTTAATTACATATATACACAGAGTACTCATTTAGTATTTATAATTACATCGCGATATTTATGACAGGAAATTTATTTCATAGACATGGAAAATATTTAATAGCAATATTTATTCATAAATATATAATTTATGTTTTGTGTTTGATCAAAGTTATGCATATGTAATTAAATTGTGATATAGTTAATAACATCACACATTTCAAGGTTATGCTCAATAAATATTTATACTGTAAAATCTCTCTACTTGTAAGACCACAACCTTCTTGGTTCAGCTCCACATAAATCATCTTTTTAGTTATGGGTATCTAACCAATAAACAAATACACAACCAAATTGTTAACTTTAGCGTTATAATTTTAATTATTACAGATGTATTCACTCATAAAAAACGTTCGTCATTCCTCTCCTTACCCGGATTTAGACAAGGCGATAAGTGTGGCCAAATGTTGTTTTGATAATTTTAAGTTTATTCAATTTTTTATAAGTAAACTGAATATTTTCAAAGTATACATAATTTGATAAATTGTTATTTAACATTTAACATATAAACATTGTTTTCCAATAGATACAAACCTCCATGCATTCAGTAAAATTAAAATATGAAATATATTATTAGAATTATAATATTTCTACTAAATTCTTAAGTTTTTTTTTCTTTCAAGGACTTGAGCCGAACCGATATCGTACCGTAACTATACATAATTATGAAATCGAAATAAAATTATATTGAATATCACAAACTGAAATTTGAAACTTAGAAGAAATCGTAATCTAACAAACAGTAACGTAATTGGTAATCAGTTGAAGGCCCTGGTTCTTTTAGACACATAGTTTGCTGTTTTTATTGCATTTCGAAAATGGTTCAACATATTTCGAGTACTTGATCTTCCTAGAAAGTGTCAGACAACGATATAGTTATAAGAAATTAGATTTTTTTTTTGAGCTTCTTAATTTAATTTTTTTTTTTTTACCAAATTTAGATATAATGGTTGCAGTAATTGTCATGATTATAATTTTTATTCGACTAGCAATTTGTAGGGCTCCAATATTGCTGAATCACTCCCTGACATCAAATTCTGTAAAGCGATTGTATTGCGTATCACGTTTTCAACATTGGATACGCTAAATTTGAAGTTAGTTAACACATTGATAGTTGATATCTACATTATTAATTCGCAACAGTTTCAAATGCAACTCACAAGATCAGATGTGGTACATATAATTAATCACAGCTGTCTGCTTTTTGTTCGCTGTTATACCAGCTGTCAGATGAACTAATTAAGGTCGACTATATTGTAGAAAAGTATAACATTTTCAAAGAAATTTATTATTTTACCATTTTCACAAAGATCGACACCAATAAATTACACTGAATGTGTTAATATTTTGTGGTATGTTTATGTTTATATCATTTTATTCCTGGAAGGTATTGTGCAGCTATTCCGATATTAGATACAAAGAGAGTCGTAATCTCGAATGTTCTCAATATGAATGCAAGCAAGCTCTAAACATGTATTTCCGTGAATATTTCGTGTTTGAATTCTTTAATGATTAATGAGTAATAAATTCGGTTAGATGACGAATTTTATGTGTGGAGTAATTGAGGTAGGGGTGATACGAACATTTATATCATCACTTGAATCTACAATTACGGTCTGATATTATTATTTGGTGTAACAATGTGGCAAGAACAAATTGGTAGGGAAATAATTTTACGCTTGTTTAATTACATCTGGAAACAGTAACGTAAAGGGTACACGGCGCTGGATCAAG
The DNA here is from genome assembly GCA_933228885.1 of Leistus spinibarbis. NCBI lineage: Eukaryota > Metazoa > Arthropoda > Insecta > Coleoptera > Carabidae > Leistus > Leistus spinibarbis. Next base: position 3,538,997 of record OW121796.1, read on the forward strand.
CAAGCCAGGCCCTGCGCAATGGCGGCCAACCGTGACATTACATACATTAGATTAAAAGCAGTGCTAAATTGCAACAGTCTGCGAACAGAAGAAGACGAAGAAGAAGATCTCGAGTGACGATTGCGTCGTCTTCGTTCACTGTCGTGTCGTGTCGCTACAGATTCGAATCCGTCCTTTCTGGTCGTTAATTCTGCGAAGATTACGCCTGCCTCGAGTTCCATTTTATAATGTTATGACTGAAATGAACTTTAATGATATTTACAAAGTAGAGATTCAATCTTATCATGTGACGGTATTTTTACTTTCTTTTGTGATTTAATTTGATTTTAACTGCTGATTCCATGCCGGCAGTTTCGTAATTTTTAAATAGACCTTTTATAACACACGCATACTTTGGGTATTTCAGTAACTTAATATAGAATTTCGGCGTTGGTATCCCTGGCGTAATGGTTATAACGATAAGGGTTGAAAGGTAGCTTCTGCCTTTCGTTTAGTTTGGGTTTAGATATCGGTTAAGTTTAGTTACATTACACTGTTAACCTAATTTCACTCTAATGCCCTGCTGAGGGATTCTATAACATGTAACGGCACGGCATAACTTTTGGTCATGTTATGGATTTATGTAGTGCCATATACTATAATTTTACAAAAGTAATTATTCTGTATATATATTCAAATATTTTTTGACGTTCATTAAAAATTGGCTCATAGAAACTGCGTTTTTACCTTTAATATAACCCGAAATTTTGACTAGGAGAACGTGCCTTGAGACAGATTTTATACTATTTTTAATAGTTTTCATTTAAATAATGAGTTGATTTTGCGAGATAGTCGTCTATAAAACAACATTCTAATTGCGAGGATGTGAAACATGTCATATATTTTCACAGAAAACAAAAAAAAAAGCGACCGAGATATTTTCGAGTGACATGCGCCAGACATTTAGCGCTGAACATGTTCAGACGTGTCATTGCTGTATATAAAACAAACAACATTAACGTAAAATAACTTCTGTGGTAAATCTTTCAAAAGTTCAACTCAAACTTGCCAGAAAAATAAAAAATAAACCTTAATTACCATATGTTTCTTCGTAGAGCACAAATTTACTTATATTTTAAACGTCAGACGCTAATTATGGTATATTGTTTAAGCTAAAAGCATTTTTAAAAACGAATCAAGTTTTTTTCTCTTTTTATTTTACATGTACGTACATGAAATACATTATTTACCGAATATCCCGTTTGTAATAGCTTATATTCATTACTGTAGGGTGTTTGCTATATATACATATAACTGTAAAATATCAAAGAGATTGCCGTAAGATATGTTCTTTTGATCAGCAACATTTATATGGTTAAAAGTGATTGGATTTTAATAATTTTCCGAAGCCAGACAAATATTTACTTGTTATATTTGGTAGATGTTAGATTTTTAAATTTTCTTCTACAAAACGAATAGGAAATATTCTGATGATATAGACATCGAAAAGATAATTGCTTTATAAATAAATATTTTTTAACCGAATATGATTTATATGTTTGGGTATTAGGGGCTTGTTCAGTCTACTGTGAACCAAAAATACATTCAAACTATTAAATTTAGCGTTATAATTTTCAGTATTACACATTTATTACCTTAAAAATACGGCTTTCCTCACCTTCCCCGGAATAGGACAACGATAAGTTTATTGAATAAATAACTAAACGAGGAAATTTTTATTTTAAGTTATTTTATAAGTGTATAAGTTTAAATATTTGCAAATAATATTTTATCTGACGATTTCTTATTAAACATGTATACACAATATGTTAATTTCCTATAGATACAATACAAACCTGTTAACTGTTAGTACATAGAATTCGAGCGGTAGCGGTAGACGATCCCCTAAAATCAACCAATTTTGTTTTTCTTCAAAAGAATATTTTTCTCTTTGTAGATTTCTGTGCGAACAGAAAAATATGTTTTAATTTAGATTTCAGTATAGACTATAGATTATTTCTTTATTAGTAATCTTCCAAAACACTAGCATATTCTAAGCATCCGTATTATCTATATTGATAATAATAAAACTTGGAAAAAGCAAAATTAATTTGTAAAGAAAATGAAAATCTAAAAGTTGTTACTCGTGGATCAGTTTTAATTGAATTTTCTTCTCTTCGAAATTTAACGATTTAATTAAGTAGTTAAATATTATGTTTGTACTATAAAATCCATTAAATTTTGATGGATATAAGAATCCAATCTGGATTATATAACATATACATGGATGTAGATGTGAATATGGAAGTGGTGTTCGGAAGGCAGACACATATTTTCGCTCGTCCATTATCCCATATGCGCAGTTATCCGTCGAATAATAAAGTATATTGCAGATCCTCTGTAATTCCATTAAAGCACTGTTCGAGACAATATATCATGTATGTACTTGCAGATACAGAGAGAGAGAGAATGAGAATGAGGAGAAACAGCACATAGTAAGAACGAAGGCGTTATAGTATAAATCAAGATTGGAATCTTTGCTATGCTTCAATACTCACACACACACAGACAGACACACCAATCCCAACACTTTTCACTGGAACTTGTCGATAACGATATATACCTTACGTACACTTGAATAATGTTCATATTAAGACTTCAAAGAAAATCCCGCGATTGTGGAAATTGCCGGAGAAGTTTATTTGACCTCAGCTTCCTCTGTATATTTATCCAGACTGATAAATATATTTGAATTTTTCCCGACATAAATTCACATACCAATGCAGAATATTTTTGGCAATACTCTTTGTTTATTTAATGATGAGCAAGAATACTTCCGGCAACAACAAGGATAGGGGCAGGCACCAATGCCTTCAGTTCATACGGCGAGCGTGTAGACAAACTGGATTGACGGACGTTAATCAATTCGAGAATCAACAATAAAATTAATTGATATTTTATCATTGTTTCAAACTAAAAGTTCAGCAAAGCATAATAGACATGCCGTTATTTCATCTTTTCAATTTCGTTGTATGCGAGATATGACTTGACGCGAAAATCAAAAAGTTTTATTTATATATTGAATAAGTATAAAAAGTTCTTGAAGGACAGAAGCGCGCAAGTTTGATAATAAAAATATAAATTTTTATTTCAGTTATTTAACTTTGAACTTTTGTTGTATGTAACTTATTATTCAACTTAAATAGTTTTCTTCAATTCATTTACCTTCGTTCAGTTCATAAGAAATGAATCAAATATCGTAAAGAACTTGACGATATAATTTTAATGAATTCGAATTACTTGAGAGCAACGAATTCCATGAATATATTTTTGCTGTTTTAATCAAAATATTTTCATTTGTTCAGATTTTTGATGAATATATTAATTTCAAAACTAAAACAATTAATCTTATATATTTACTATTTTATTTAGTCATGAGACCGTTATAAAAAAAAATTGCAGTATAATCAGTATATGATTATATTTAAAATAGGCTTTCTTCTAGAATCTTGGTAAAACCACTTTAAAATATTGTATATTTGTAAATTCAGTAAAGGCTATAGCCGAGTATAATGGTAAAAAATGCCCCAAACCGATTTCATAGGAAAAAGATCATATGGACGGTATTGATATGAAACATTTTGCCCCAAATGATTGAGACCCTAAACTTACATTCTCCATAGTTAAAAAATAAAATTGATGTTACAGTTTTTAGTTTTTCTAACATTTTTTTATTTTATTTTCGTTGGCTATTTTATTCTGCAACCAACTTTTTATTATGTCCAGTTCAAGATGGCCGATAATTTATAACTATAGATCCCATAACTATGGATAACATATCGTAATTTATATATATATATCGGGGTGGGCGAATGAATTGTACACTGTACAGTCTTATTCAAAAATCAAGTTCACCCACTCAATACTCTGAATAAGTTAATAAACTATATAGGGGAGTATTCATAGCTAATAATATCTTAATCAGCGAAAGCAGCGCTAGTCAGTATAGTATAACTATGTCAAGAGCAGTCTGGTTTAATTCCCTTGCAAAGATCTTTATCAAAAGTTGAAAACTAGCAAAACTGAAATACTCAATAATATATATAAATAGTTGTCATCGTTAAATCGGCTTGAACGGCGGTTGTATATTGAATTGAGTGTGCGGATAAAGGTGTATAGAATGAGATATGGTAATCGTTGGCCACATAAGAAGAGATTAATACGCCATGTCCTACTGGCTTTTATGACTTGAACATCGCTTTGTGGGTTTGGCAAAGTGAAAAGAAATATACACATACGTTGACCACACATTACTATGTAGTAAGTGTTATCTACTTTTTTACTTTTCGAACAGGTTTCCATTGCCGTACTAATATATAGCCTGTCCCAAGACGGAAATGCATCTAAGGTGTTTCATGGTAAAATATTAACCAACCAATTTTAGAGAGATCGTCTACCGCTTGAATTGTATGTAGAAATATTATAATTCGGATGTTAAAATAGAGTTGTGAATCCACTTCTCTTGCACAAATTACACTATTTCAGGTCTTCTGCAATACGGAAATAATTACAAAATCCCTATAACCCGAGTTATGTATAATCGCCTGCATCATTTCAGCAAGAATATCCTATTAGATAGAATATCTGTGAACATCTAATTGTTGACGACACGATGCCAGTAATGCGTCACATGAGCGGAATCTGTTACAATTATAATAATGATCCTTAATATAATTGCTGTTGCGTACATATTCCGTGAATCCAAGCCGGTATAGACGGTTCTTGTACACCCACTGTGGTCTTTGGTAATTGCACTTACGCTAAGTAAGTTCTCCAACAAGAAAGATTTCTCAGCATTGCTACTCGGTTGCTCGCGAAGTGGAGAAAATGTTGCAAAGATTAGTTGGCAGATTTTACGAGTTCCGTTTACTACAATGTGATACACCATCTAAACATTTGAAAATAAGATTTATTTTTATATCTTTTTCAGATTGTAGTAGCTTCAGGATTTTATGCAATATTTATTGTATACTTTCGAGAAATGTAAAATTACATTACATGCAATACAATCTACATAATATCTACCTACATAGGTGCAGTCCAAAATTCAAAGCAAAGACGTATACAGGTATAACAATTTAAAACGACTATAATAACATTAAGGTATTAAACTAAAATAAGGACCTACAGCTATTTTATTTAATCGCACAGTATGTACAAAAGGGCTATAGTGTTCGGTTATGTTGTGTTCGTTTCACGTTTGTGTGATCGCATCTCTGAAAGTATCGGGTCGATATTAACCAAAATTGACAAACATATAATATGAGTACCCAAGAAGTTCCGGTTCAATATAATTCCGGAGTTATACTCAAAGGTCATAAATGATAATTAAAATTAATTACTTTAAAAATTAACATATTCAATACTTTCATTGTTGAATATCGAATTATTTATTATGTGGGTATCAAACAGTACTTTTTTCCCTTCTTTGTGCTTCCAAGTTAAAGTTTCAGTAGCGAGTAGCAAAAGTTTCTTGGTTGAACTTCTGTCAACTTTATTTGATTATCAAAGAATAAATTATATTTACCAAGTCATGTTCTATTTTCGTTGGAAACTTTCAGATTGTTTTTCAATATTTTCTTGTAACGTGTTTTCGATTGTATAGCTAGAGTTTTGCTAGATTTCAAATTCAAATATCAATTTGTATAAAGTGTAGTATGTTTTTTATAAAACTGTTTTAAAAGATTTAGATATATTTAAAAGTCTGTCACACCCATGTTAAAATAATTTATGTTTAATACATAATTTTATTTTCTTGTACGAATTCTAAATGTATTTTAATTAAGAAACTTTAAATTTAATGTAGTCATGATACCCGGAAGAATGTCTTATATTTAAACAAAATATAGTAGTAGTTCAAGTTTATTCCTGCTACTTCTTTACTATTTCGAAAATGGCACGATTTGTAGAAAAAAATATAAATATAAGAGTTAAAGATATAATATTTTTTTTAATATTAAAATTTTCCAAAAATAGTACTATGTACCAGAACATTGTTGTTTAAATTAGTATATTTATAAGTGGATACTCCAGATAGTTGCTTCATGATAATCGTAGTATCAACGAAAATAAAAATTTGAAGCAAACGTACAAATGAGTATTATCGAATTATTCGTTTACATTCTTGTTGCAATAAGAAAATATGAATTTACCACATATTCTTTGATTACATGTACAAGAAAGTCCAATGTACTGCAGATGTTTTACGAATTTGCTACAAGTGTTAGAAATGAGTTTAATATGTCTGATATGTGCTGACATCGCGACTGGCCTGCGGTGTAGATGATCACTGGCGATGGCGCCGTTCGATCTTCGGTCTGGTTGATAATCCTATTGTCCCCTGGAACAACTGCGAAATGGGCTGATGCGTCTTATTGTTCCCTTCGGTGGTATATAGTTCTATTGTTACATTGTTACGGTGCAGCAGAACTGATCTGTCGTCCAACATTTCTTGCCGATTAGACGCGCTCGTGCAACCGTACATGTGAACTGTAGTTCGTGCCATATAGAAATTGGAACTGCGCGGCAGACGCATTTGCGTTACTCACATCCTTTCTTGAACGACCAAAACATTAAATTTTAATTCATATAATTGGTATGGTTTTATATATTTTTGTCCCATTTTTCTGTACTTTGACAAAGTTATTATTCTTTCATAATAGTTTGCTACACATGCTTACCACGAAAAATACTAAATTACTAAATAATACTACTCTCATTAGTATTATGAATATTTAAAAAAAATACATTATTTCTCATAATTCTAAATAAATAATATTAAAAAAAAACTTTTTTTTTTAATATGTATAGCACGGCACTGGCCATGACATATCAACGAGAGTAAATGTACGAGACCACCTGGTCGCTGGAGGTATCCAAGGTATCGGGTTAAATTCGGAGTGACACTTTCTGCCCTAGAAAAGCGCGGACACCGCGTTAGCGAACGATGCGGTGCGGCGCGGCGATCTGCGTCATACACACATACATGCTTCAATCATTTGCTTTTATGAGCTTTTCATGTTGACTTTTAAGAGTCACTCTCCCTTTTTCATGTCACGGGAATTACCTCTGTCAATGCTTATTCATTCAACTCGTACGTGAATCATTCGTTAGTGCTTAATGGATGTTTTACTAATTTTATTATAATGGATAAATAAATATATATACAGTCCCTGGCCATATTATTAGACACACTTTAAATTTTAAGTACCAAGGATCAGGCGTATATTATGGTGCGTTCTATCTAAGTAAATATTGGTTGAAAAATGCGGCACACAGATATCTTGTGGTGGCAACTAGATTGAGTTTGTGCGACACATTGTCATTAGTCATCAAAGTTACTGATTTGGTTGCTGCAACCAGATCGCCTCAACTAGATTGACATTGTTGGGGCAACCACCCTACATTTCTAACGTAACTATGCACTCTGTATAAGTGAACCATTTTCTGGTTAATACAACTAATACATCTAGTTGAGAGCATAAGACATTTTGCTTTCAGTGTATGGTTTATAAGAAATAAAATAAGTAGCTCTTTTCTGAACTAATTGGACGTTAGTCGTCGCTCGCTCTTAATACCATATTTGTGTCCTCTACTCCTCTAAGGATAGTGAAGTGATTTGAACCAAATTTGGTACACATACTATTTGGTATCCCATTTGAATCCGTTTGCAGTTTAAATCCAATCGCCGCTATACTTCCCGAGTTATATGGCCCCAGAATTTGGACTCCCCTTAATACTGTCCTTAAAATAATAATTAAAACACTAAAAAAAATTATTCATAATCTTAAGATTTTTTAAGTCTACAAGATCTTTTCATATTTTATATCCGAAGGCCATAATAAGTTATTAAATATTATAAGTTTAAATTTTAAAATATGCACTCATTTTTTTTTTTTTAATCCAAATAATGTAAAAATAATTGGAAGATTTTTTGTGTCTATAACATTTTTTCAAATTATTTACCAGAAGGCCATAATAATTAAATACCGCTGCTCGTATCACAAACACTTTTTGTTAAGAATATTTTTTGATCTGCTAATGCGACAAACACACGACCGATTGCTTTAGCTCTTTTGTACTACGTGCGGCGAGCTAAAAATTAAATATCTACTGAATACGGTGAGCTAAAGGAATGGGTGCCTGCGCCTATGCTTGTTTTTTTAAAGTTTTGTTATTCTTTCTTTTATTTACAGATAAAATATTCACTAAAAATAAAAATAAAAAATCTCTTGTAATATTGAATTAAAAATATACTTGATTAGAGTTCACCAGACCATGTAGTACAAACTTTTTTTGTTTCGATTTAAAAATATTCGAATTCGAATAACTGAATATTTATTTTGCCTAGCAACCCCGCAGCTTGTATGACTAATAATGCCGGCGACTCACCTCATATCAACTAACCATAAACTAGTGCATGCACTGACACGTGACGCACGTTATGCTAACAGTTTGCATAAGGTAACCAATACAAATATACAAAAGATGTTAAATGTACCTACGTAATAGGAATTGTATTCAGTTGTGTGTGTGGTGTGTGTGTGCATGTTTGTCGGATTGTTTAACTTGGATCTTTTCTAATTAACCTTGTTTAAAGAAACCTTACAAGCAGCATTGTTTGTATAACCGCGAAATAAATTATGAGGCTTATGACCACTGGCAATTTTATTTTATATTTTTCGCAATTATTTAAAGGATCGTCTACTGTGTTAAATAAAAAAAAAACAAAAAAAACCATTACGTTAAAATGTTGATTATTTTACATTTATTTGCTCAAACGTTCCTTTTCTCAACTTACCCGAAGTGGAGCTGAGCGATAATTCTATCAAATAAATGACCAATAGATATTTTGGGGAAAAGATAACTGTTCTTTCATTTTTATATGAAAACAAAAATAGGAAATTTCATATGCACGGAAAAGAATTTATTTACGCTTCAATCTTTTTAATTTTTTATTTATACGGTATTTCATAAGTGTACTTGGCAAATAATGCGTTTGACTTGACTTGACAATATCCAATAGATACAAACCTCCATGCAACATTAACAATATATACACACAATATTAAAATATGAATTTTATAATAAAAATTATAATATTTCTACTATGTTTGCACATAGAATTCGAGCGGCAGAGAATCCCCTTGCTCTTCGTCTTAAAAATGCATGATACGAATTACGAAAACCACAACGAGAAACATTTGATTGGAGTAAGTATATATAACATGAAACCTTAAAAGTGTTCCTTGAAGAATATTCCCCAAGTAGCTGCCCGCTAAATCGTGTGTCACTTAAACGTTGACATCAACCCCCGCCGGCATAGCGAGCCATATCGCTCTGTTGTCTGGTCTGGTGTGCTCTCGAACTGCAGCAAGCAAGCAAGCAACTGAACTGCCTGCTTGATTGACGGCCGGCGTGAGTGATATGCCAGCAGATGCTGCATCCGAACGGAATGCTAAAACGGCAAGAAGACCACCCTTGCGTTGCGTTCTCGTTCGTGACCACCGACCGACGAATATGTACTTCTATACTCGATTTCTATTTGAATTTAAAGCACAGATCTGTAAAGGTGGTATATACTCCATTAACGCTCTAAGAAATGGATTATATAAGAAGAGCTTGTGAAATTATTAAAATGATATGTAATTCAAAATATCTGTTGTGGCTAACACTATACTTTCTAATAAACACTGATAAAATTCATATATGGTTGCTATGGAAACGTCTATGAATTTCAAATGCTTCTTTATCTTACAAATGGTACACTTTCTAGCAAAATTTTGAAATCGTTAATGTCGTTCATTTTTACCTAATTATTTTTCTGTAAATACAGCCATTTTAGAGATATTAATAAGATTAAGATGAATAAGACAATAATTTAATAAGCCTTTCGCAAATATATCTCAAATACGAAATTTTCCTCGCCATTTTATAGTTTTTAAATAATATAGCCTATATAGATTAAAATATAGCAATCGCATTTACCATCCATGTACCACGACTACTATTTTGATATTTTCTTACCAGAATAAAATATTAACAGGTTTCATCGACCTTTTATTCAGTGAGTAGTGAAATATTCAGTTGATATACTTAATATGTACGAGGCTAGATCGCCTCTAAATCAACAGAATTCCACTGTTGGAAAACAAACGTTGAGTTTTTATCACAATTTTGATAAAGTACCTATCACCAAGCACCAAGAAAGAATATGCGCCAAAATGTTGGCAGAAATACGCGAAGATAATTTTAATTCCAGGCGTACCAACCGCACCGATAAATCACGCGAAAGCAAAGCGACGACCTGTGAACGCGCGCACCACTTATCACTTCCGCTCTTGTCCGTGTGTTTATTGAATGAACGACTGATGGATATAGAAGAAAATTGTAAAAATGAAAGGCTAAAGACGTGCAATGTGAATGAGAAATGCTGTCAGGGCAGAAATGAACAGCCTTCTCACGCGGGACACTTCTCATAAAACAACTGTCACTTCACGCCATCAAACCACGGATCATCATAAATAATTCTCGTTATGAGCTGAGCTGCTTCAAACCAAACTATCGTGTTCTGTATGTACTTCAATCCACTTTTATTTTGAAGCATCGTCAAAACGAAATTTTACTGCTCATAAAAACAGATGTGACACATGTCACATTTGCGCCCCAAGAAACGAAATTAAATATATGCTACAATGCTTCTTGCTTGCAACAATGCTTGTATTGCTCATAAAAACACAATTTCGAATATATCACCATTGTTCATTTTGGTTATGTTAAACTCTAGTGCAGGGATCACCAAACTCCGACCCGCGAGCCACATTCTTTCGATTTCTCTTCGCATATAAGCCGAAGAACCGAATGTCCGCCGGGAGTTTGGGCATGCCTTCTTCTTTAGTGAAAAGTACATAGATTCTGTTCTTCGGCTTAAATTTTACGTTTATGCAATCGTCAAATCATTATATGTTCAAATTTGATTCCATGGTCTTCTCTGCGATACTCTAATATGGCTCTTTCGTGCTTACTCTGGTTACTATATGTTTTAATGTTTACGCGCACGCACGCACATTCAACGGTTATTATATTATTTGAGTTTCACTAAACTTTCAAAATATGTTCTAATCTAGCCAAAATTGTGTCATTCTTTGTAAATCCCTTTTGTTGAAGGTGGACATATCCATATTTATTACCATTTGTCAGCAGTGTCGTACAAATATAATTTTGATATCGCTTCATAAGTTGTCATAACTACATATTATTTAATTTTTTTTATCGTTTCCAAAGTTGCATGAATTAACAATTCAGTGACATTTGTCACTAATGTTACATAATCTTATTTTTATCGTTTTCAGACTTACCATATCTACTTATTCAATGAAATATCATAAGTCTGGCATTTTTCGTCATTCGATAATGATCTAGCAATCTCAAACGAGATCATACATGGAACAATTTAAAATATATTATTATATATTAAAACTTATTCCTCTCGATTCTATACAAATTGCGCTTGTATTCAGACATTTCCCAGTAACCCATTGTAATTTTTTGTAATGTATCTTAAATTTTATAAATTGTGGTTTCATTGTATTTGTCCAATTATTTCGTTTGAAAAGCTAGAAACGCGATGTCTGTACATGATTTTTCAATAAAGGTTATGAGTTATTGGTACAGAAGCAAAAAAGTTACTTATTTTTCTGTACACTTCACAACACATGTATTCAATAAATAGTTTATATACTGATGGCCACTTAAAAAGTGTGTTCCCATTAAAGTGGTATCGGCATCACAGTGCGGCTTCAACTTTCATCCCCATTTCGTCCGTAATTAGCCGTGAGTACTTCATACCATTTTCCCCTGTCTTTCTCATCGTTGTTATCTGCGCGCGCCTTTGTCGGTACAAAACACATGTGTGTACTCACTGACTTTCCTCTTTTATATGATATTTGATACGTTATCACTTAGCACAGACCTCTGTCACCCAGGCTTAGAAATTGGACGCGTTCGACATCATAGCTTGCTTGTTTCGCCCCATTGCATGTTTAATCTTTTGTGTGGCTGGGTATATGTCTGTTAGAGGGAAAGGGTTAATCCTACATGTGTGAACATTGACGGGGCACGAATTGGCCCTTGGAGATGTCATCGCTGTGCTAGTCTCGGCGTCATAGCCCTCTAGCGTGCTGTATTTAAATAACTATATATTTTATAATCTGGAAACACGGAAACTATCGTTTTATATGTAAATCTTTATGATGCGACCAATGTGGCATGGCAAATTTTACATTTTTAACTTATTGGATGCCAAATTTAAATATATATATGTATATATATATCAAATCCTATTTTGTACTCAGATATTCATATCGGGCTTTCGGTGCTTGTTACAGTTTACAAAAAAAGATCCATAATTTAAAGTTTTTTATTACAGAGAATATATACAATATATAATTCCCTATTGTATGGTTTGAATTCGTTCGCCAGAGTTTACAATCTCATATTAAGGAATTTTTTTAGTTTTGTTCGTTTTACTTTCTTATGAATAAAAATATTGAAAACATGCAAATTTTCGAACTAGAGATTTTATCAAAGATACACGTTTTGTCTACTTTCGGCATGCCGTCTGTGTGCATCTGTGTACGTCTGTAGTACGCAAGATTATGAATGGTAGCATGAATAACAAAACAAAATGAAGAATATTATTTTGTATACATAGTGTCAGTATAAGAAAGTTGAGTAAAGGCCAATCCAACTGTTGGTGATGGGAAAATAAGAAACGTGTTTGGCAAACCTGTTTGCGCAAATTATTGAGTAATAAAATTCGGACATGTCTAAAGTATATATCATTAGATGCAAATTAGTGATAACTATATTTTCTCGGAAAATTAATAACTATTATTAGAACGATTTATTTTTCACCGTGTTTGACTATCAGATAACCACAAGACAAGCTGGAAGTATTTGTGCTTGCACAAATGCTTGTGCATTGTAGATTTAGATTTTTTAGGATATGTACAAAAAGTTCAATATATACCATACATTATACATGGATAGAATATCCAGAATATAGTAGTGAAATATAATATAAAAATACAATACAATATGTAAAACATAAAATAATTCAGTTTCTGTTTCATAAATATTCCAATTAATGTTTTTTTGACAAACAGTTCCATGTACATACATATAAATATTAATTTATTATATTTAATTGCATAAACCTATGAAATTAATATACATATATGACTACTGCAGAAAAAAATGAAAATAAAACCAATTAATATACGAATTGAAATAAAACAGTTATTTATATATGCAGATGCCCATATTGCTGGAAAATGAGGAATCTTTAATTTCAGTAAGAGGATCGAAATAAATGCGCACTCCATGAAAATGGTTTTTTTTATACAACAACGACGAATCTTCATTCTTGAGGATACACAGGAACAACAAGAAGAAATAGCAAGGAGATGTATTGTTATGCGCTACATCCCTGACGCATAAGGTATTATAAAAACAAGGGGATGTTGTCCCCGAGCCCCCTCCTGCTCCCTGCTCCGCACCCCGTTTAATATTTATGAACAGGGAGAATTTGTCTAGAGAAAATTAAGTCGTTATTATCTTCATCTGGCTGTGCAGGTCGCTGTTGTCTTTTTTATGTCCTCGGGTAATTATATGTATAAAAACTCTAGTAATAAATTTCGACGTGTATACCTACCTTTAACATCTCCATCTAATACTTAATTATGTATGTAGACTTTTATAATTAATATTCCAACATTATTTAATTTCCACGATGAACTTTATGGGTGGATTTACATAAATTATTAGTTATGTGTAGAAAAAATATTTGATTCATTTAAAAATAACGATACTTTTAATCCTACATCATTTTACGAGGGGATACTTGTAATTTCTTAATTTAAATACCTCCCTCATTTAATATTCGGATTCTCTTTTATCGTATTAGAATTTTTTTAATTAAATTTTAGACTTTTAAGACAAAAATATTCAAATTAACCTAGTAACTAAATAATATACGAGTATATATTAAATCATTTTTCGAACTTTTCTCAAATTACTCTAAGATTTAATTATTATTGAATTATTAAACTATTATTGCTATAAAAAACATTTATACTTGAATCTTGACAAACTTACTCACATTTTTTAAAATTTATATATAATGAAATTTTCCGATATTTTAACGGAAATGCACGTTTGATCATCCATTCGGATAGACGTCTGTGTGTGCGTATTTTTCTAAATTCTTATATATCTTGAAGGCACGAGCTAAAGAAAAAGTGATTCTTATAAAAGTTAAAAATTTTAGCAACTTTTACTTTTGAAAAATGTATCATTTACTGAAAAATTATTATTCTACATCTACGTTCCCCAGGTTACTACACATATTGATATTGTTGAATCGTTGCATGAATTTACAACAAAATAAAGAATTTGCCAGGTTCATTTAATAAAGTATGTTGTCGGCACAACATATATTTAAGTATTCAATTTAAAATGATAATTTATTTAAAGTTCCTGAAATCCAATCTACAAATATATACAAAATATGATTGCGTCCTAAACCTACAGTTTTATTTTCTTATTAAATATTTTTGTTCATAAATATTTAAATTGAACCAAGATTTAATTTAATTCCGTTGATCGAAATCTAAAGATCACAAACTCCAAGAGTCAACAAATATTTACAAAACAACAAACGTAATCGTAAAAGATCTGTGTAGGTTTTGAACGTTGAATTTCCTCAGATTTCAAAGAAACATTTTACTGGTTAAATAAACACTGTTTGCCAACAGAGTTGATTCTTTACACTCCCCTGCGACATCTGTGTAGACCAACACAGATGTCTCAGTTGTTTCTCTGATTAATCACTCATACCACCACACAACGCAACATTGGCAACGAATGAAACTAAGGGTCCGAAGATACGCCAAAGGGTAACAGAATGCTACGTAAACAGAACCGCTTAGAATTAAATAATTTCCCAGCCATCATCAACATTCGCACCAGAAGATATCGCAGTAATAGCTCATATACAAACGGTTATTTTTCCCAAGGATAAGGAAAAGTGTTCAATAATTCAAATATAATTCCCTGTTCTTACTGCCTTTCAAATATAGATGATATACACTCTGTCAAAATGAAAACCCAACTAGGTGGAGAATTAAAAATAAGTATTTATAATACTACAATAATAATGATTGTGACAATCGATATTTATTTTAACTATAAAGTAATATTAATTAAAATTAAATTAACTTTTTACTTTCTTTTACGAAGTAATAAGTAAGTCTAGTAACCATGAAAACTTTCGAAATTGAGATTTCAACGGATATATACGTGTTGACTTTCTCTCAATCGAATTTGATTGTTTTCAGAATGACTTCTGTGTCTGTTGCCTGTCAATATTTTGACAAGATAGCAAAATAGAATCAATTAGATAAATGACATTTCATACCTGTGAAGTATTGGTTGGTTTGACAGTATGTTCGGGATATATGTATGTATGTAGGTATATTTGGAATATTTAATGAAATACTACTTACATGGTTGAGTCCCATTGACATTTAGGTATTAAAATGATAGGTGTCTTCGTGACGTATTTCAAGACTAAAACACATTTCATGTTTAGATATATGTTGAAATAAATCAGAATCAAGGCCCTGGATTGATCAAAATGCCGGCAATATTATTGACATTCATATTAATATTTAATGGATGATTTATGGTGTGATTCAGTGACCTGAACACAACTAAATGAAAGCGGTCGACCCACATCTATCGCGAGTGTGAGATATATTCATAAAATATTGGACCAACAGAATTCCCCGTATCTCGAATACACATATATCATTTTGGGTTTCAATGTCTGCTGTCTGCGTCTGTGTGTGTTTATATGGATGTATATGTGACCTACTAGCACAAAGCGGTGCCCTTAAAACAAAATGCTGGTGTATTTTTATTAAACGGGGCAATTTACCAGCAGGATACCAAAATTGTGGGCCCTTTTGCCGTGTCGAAGAATATTGAGCTGTCAAGTTTTGTAAAGGACCGTTTGTGTGGTCAAATATAGTGGTTGGTTTGTTGTATTTCACGAGGGTTGTTTTGGGAAATATAATTATCCGTAAATGATGCCATTATACTGAGCACAGGTGAAACTGTTTGTGAGTTAGTGTATATTCGTGTTTAACTTCTGGTTAGAAACCTTTTACTAGGAACGTTCTCGTCGTACCCCGAAATTGCCCCAAAGAGTCTTCTAACCGCGTGGGACATCTATATTTTCTCTTAGTTTAAATCACGTTATCTCCACATAGGTACATAATTTGACTGGCAATTACATTTGCTATTCATAACTATAACGTAGTTTCTAGACAGATATTAGAACAACTTGCAACCTGTGAGGTAGTTTAGTTGTAACCCATTTCTTTACATACACAAGCATCTCTCTGTTTACGAACAATCGATTTGCAAACATACGCTATAATGAACATTACATTGCATTAAATATTTCCTAAATTATTACTAACATGTGCAATATGTGTATGTAACAAATTCTTGAAACAAACTTGCCTAATACCATGATAAGAAGAATTCTATGCTCATATCATGATGGATTGCAAACTAGACGTGGTTTCAAGATAATAAATAACTTTTATAAAAACTAAATATAGAAATAGAATAACACGTGAAGTTATATTAATTAAATTCAACATATAATTATAGACACCGAAAAATACCACGTAGCGCTACTCTAACTTCATTATTTCATTAGGAACTATTTTGCAAAAGAAAGACTAAGTGATTACCTAGCTAAGATATAGGAATGGCAACGCAGCTTCTATGACAGATTTTAAGGTTCTCTGAAGGGTAACAAATATGTAACCATAATTGATATTCTATGGGGATGACTAGGTTATCCGTAGAGTAATTTAGGAATCTGGACATATATGTAGAAATTTCAACATTTCAAGTAGAAATTACGCTCCGCAACATTGGATAATTAACGCTATAAGTTCTCATAAACAGCCCGTGCGTTTTACCCATTTTCAAGCTGCGGTCTAAGACCAAGTGGCGCATTAGGCTTGCCGAGTAGGAGACAAATGTTACGAATATGGGCTCATAAAACATAGGCGATTGCTCCGGCCGGGCCGGTAAAACCCTCGTCAGACAGGTCATTCATTGGGCCAAGCGCCGCGGAGCGAAGACACGGCCGTGACGGAGGCTCCACGATCAAACCTATGTTTGTTTACCTCTCCAAATGTGGACCAGAAGTATATTAAATGCCATGTCGATTATTTATATGAAACAACAATAAAATCCCATTTATGACATTTTTACATCTTGGGGTCTAATTATTGCATTAAAATTTTAATTCAAAATCACGCTCTTTAACTGTACAATAGCATTTAATAGTTTCACTTTTATCACGTTGAATCAGAAATTTACTAGGCACTTCATTTGGCACTAAAAAGCGAACTAATCTTATCTTCTATGCTCTTGATATAAGGATGTTGCGATTCGGATTCTATAGCACTTTATTCTCGCCTCGTTGCCTCGTAACTGTGGCTCGGTTGACTAGCCAGTTTTACTAGCGCGACGCGTGTGTGGACTGCGTATTCCTTGTAAATTTTAACACCATAATAAACATCCATAACATTTTTATAGTGGCCACGCTGATGTACTTTCTGGACATTATTTTGATTTATTTTGTCATTTTCGCGCTATTCTTCATAGAAATATGGCCACACGCGCTCAGTGGAACAACGCCAATATATTTCATTTATTACGCAGTGATAATTCACTTTGACCACTGCAACATACCAATTCTTTTTACGTTACTTCTTTTGCTAAAGAATTAAATGATATAAAGTAATTTTCTCGCAAATTTATACGGTGAATTGGAATATTATAGCCATAGGGATTATCTGGAATGCACTTCCTTCGACTTTCTTATATTTATTTTTCACTATATGTGTAATAAATATATACAGGGTGGTGAATCGAAATTGAGAACATAGGAATTTACATGCTTTTTTTAACATATGCAAATATTATTTCCCCAGTACATTTTACAGGCAAAGTGTAATTACAAAACATGTTAAGAATTTTAAGCTGCGCCGATTAAGCATTGTAAATACATTTAGTATTACGCTTATTTAATTAATTATATATGCCAATTACATCAAAAACCAATGTGGCTGCGGATTTTCTTGATGTTTATAAAGTTTAAACTCCAAAATTAAACGTTATAAATTTACTATTTACAAATTATTTGAAGATATATATATATATAGTAGATTAGTTTTAGATAGTGTCTCGGAGGAGAACCACTGTTCATCATGGAAATCTTACGTATTTAATTGTTACTTACATTTTAATAGATAATGTGCTGTTTGCTGCCAAGAGCATTTAGTTTGCAGCCTTAAAATTATTATGAAATCGGCCAGGACACATTTGAATAAATGTATAATTTATTAGTTCATATCCATGTATACCCAACAAATATTAAAATTGAAAATTAAGTCAATACATTATAGAAATGGCCGTCACATCTTGACGGTACGTACGCGTTAGTTCTAAAGCACCTACAAGGAAGTTTCTAACTATTTGCAATGTTAGGGAAATTGCGTTGAACAGTGATTGTGGTGGGTCGAATGATATTAGGAAAGTGGTGTGAATAGTATTTGGAGGAAGGTTTCCATTTCCAGAACTATCTAAATACTTATACAAACATGCAGATAGTAAGTACTGTGAAACTGGAACCACATCACATCTCGTTGAACTGAGACCATCTGAAACTTGTTACATTTCAGTGACTATAATTACTCGCGTCCAAGTTTACCAACCAACTGACGTTACAATGTGATAACATTAACGAACCCATTCGAATAGATATTATGTACCTACTTATTTGGTCTTGGTGTACAGTTATACACTACTGATATATGTATGTATAAAGAAGTAATCGCTTACCTTACTGTGAAGAATGGCTCAACTGGTTGATTGTTAAATATTTGTTGAATATACAAATCATAATGATACAGTTGTTAATGTCGTTTGATGCAAATACATCTGCCACATGAGCCAACAAGCGAAAAACTTCAATAGTGTGACGTCACAAAAATTGTACTGATTTCAGTCTAGCTGTCTTGATATTTCGTTTTAGCTCGCCTTACGAAGTATAAAAAAGCTAAGGTAATCGGTGTCTGGAGCATACTCGGATCAAAAAAATTCCGTAACGAAAAGTATTTGTCTCGTCACCTTGAATCCAAAAAGATATATTACTCATATACTTGGATGTTAACCGTCGCTCCTCTAAAGGTACCGGCGCGATTTACACTAAATTTGCTACACATATTATTTGGCATCCCATTTGAATCCGCTCGCAGTTTAATTCTAATCGTCTCTATACATCCCGAGTAATAGGGCCCCAAAATTTGGAACCCCCCCAGATACAAAAATAATGAAAACACCCAAACATTCTACAAGAGATTTTTTCGTATTGGTAACTCAAAGACTTTTTATATCTATAACATTTTTTCAAATTGTAAACCAAAAAAAGGCCATAATAATTAAAAACATTTTTTTTTTTGCATACATATTATTTATAAGATAAGCTGAACGCATAGGTGCGTTGTACCTAGGCTTGTATATGAGAAAATAGAGGTGAAGTTTGTATGTTTGTCACGAGCGTGGTAGAAATCTGGTGGGTATAACTTATTTTTTGGCAATTAGTTGAACATTCAAAAATAGATTAGAATAGTATTTAAATTAACGCGATCATAACTAATTATTTTGCAATTAAATATTAGCGATATTATGAAAAAATATCATATCATATATCAAGGACGAAGTTTTTAATTTGGTTGTTATATAAAATGAAAAACAATTTTGATTTGCTTGTTACCATATACAGGTTTATCTTAAATGGCAACGATGGCTTGACCATTTCTTCTTTAAAAATTGTCGAAATGCCTTATGTCAGAGGCGGTACACAAGAATTACAATATCTTTGTCATAGTAATTTGCCCTCAGTTTTTAGGTAATGTACAGAAGAATACCTGTAACAGTTTTAAGTTATCGTTTACTTTTTATTTCCGTGATGACTTTATATTAATTTAGTTTATTACTTTTGACAACAATTCTGCAAACGTATCTACAAAAAAATATAAAAATCGTAAAAGAAATATATTGAAGGGCTCTCCCACACTCCGCGCATTCGTATAATATTTCGAATCTAATTATAATTGTCTTTAATAATTATGGCCTTTGGGTTCACAATTTGAAAGAATCTTATAAAGCGTCGTACAATGTTTTGAAGATTTTTTGAAATACTTTAAAAAAATATGCTTCTTTTTTATATATTTAGAATTATAAAAAGGGCCTCTTTTTACATCTATCTTCAGAATTGAAATGCAATTTAATTTAATATATAATCGGAATTAATTGGGTTTCATTTAATATGTATCAAATTTGGTTAAAACCGTTCCAATATCTTCAGAGGAGATCTGCCAACAAAGTTGGTCTTACGAGAGAGCGACTTCCATCCAAGTATATGAGTCATATACGTTTTCAGAATCAAGAAGATGTCTATGCAATGAATTATAATTTTTAGAATGTAACCGATTTTTTAATGTCCTTGGTCAATTATAAAAGAAAAAAAATTAAAGTTAGTTTTATATTTCGACCAACTGGCACAACTCGGACGTATATGTGGTGATTGACAATGAAGTGATTAATCTTCCAATAATCAGGAAATAATTCCATACAGCCCACATCAATTCTACGCATATGCCCAATACCTCCAAGTGCCCAAGATGGTCACAGTAGACCTGTGTGTATATTTTTGTTTTTTATATTATTCTTATTGGTACGACTTATACGGCGGCACCGTATATTTCCGATTGTATCCCATAGACATCTTATTCATGGAATGACTAATGATACCTAATTGCCGGAACAGATAAATGCGATAGCCTAAAACACGTCATCCCTATTAACCAATATCTATCTCTAGAAACCACAAAAAAAAATCAAAGATAACCGACTCTCAGCTACATAAACTTAAAAAGGGTTCAGAATGCCACTAAAATTTATCGTTTTTTTCTTAATCTTATTTCAACAAATAAACCAATAGAAATGAATTCACATTCAAATAAATCGATCTGCGATAATTGGAAGACATGTTTTTTGAGTCGTAAAAGCAGGGAAGTTCTTGTTCGTTATCCTTATTGTTACCAACAAAAAGTAAGGTAGAGTGCTCTGTACTAGACTTTCTCATGATTTGACGAAATACCACAAAATTTGTGTACAAGTCTCTGATGGCCCGTTGAAGAAAAAATTAAGAATCCTTAAACATTAGACTTGTATATGCTCCGGAAGAACCTCCTAATCGAGAAAACAATATCTTTTTTTACTAAGAAGTAATAGTTTATTCTTGCTACTTTCTGCATATCTCGGAAGAAAAAAAGAATCTTATAAATGTTAAAAAATATTAAAATTTCAAGTAACTCTTGACCGAAAACTTTTTTGATAAATTTACCGTTTCGATTTTTTAAAATGGATATTTTATACTTACGTGTGTCATTGCATATTGCTTTTATTTCATTGCTATGGTAGCGTAAATTTAAGAGAAAATAATTCATTATTATAAATATAGATAGCGAAAATACAAGAAAATCAAGTAAAGGCCACCAGTAAGAAGTCTAGAACAATAAGTTACATATGTTAGAATAAAATAAACTTTCACTGAAAATATACACGAGTGAATTCGCCGGTTTGAGGGTGTTTAGATTCGGTAAACTTGCGCGTCACTCCCCTTACTTTAAAATTTTCTTGCCGTGTGCAAAAACTTGCATATATACGTGATTCGCATAAAGTATTAAGCAACGGATAGAAAGGTAATTGGCTCGGTAATACACGTGGCTTCTTCGCTTTGCATTGCTTTCATATTTAGTAATCCCGCGGTTTCTACCTCGAAAATGCCAAATATTACTTAAACAAATAAAGAAGTTGGTAAATGTGCGGTTGTGGAATTGAAAGTAAAAAAGGGTGGCTTTAAATTCATTCTTCCATTACCATGAAACAAATTTAATATGTGTGGTAACTAGAAAACCGTTAATATAATGGCTAATTTTAAAGTCTATTTTACAGTAAATAACACAAAATTTCGAACAAAAGTTGCTAAAATTTTGTATATAGCTTTAACTTTTATAAGATTCATGTTCCTTGCGATATGTGCAAAAAATGATACGAGTAGGCAAGTATTTCCAGTTGAAATATCATTTTCAAAAATATGAGGTTTTCTTCCAGGGACACATCTTATTTTGATGTTCAACGGTAATAGCTGTAGAGAGTTCACAGACATAGACATCATTGCAAAATAGTAAAAGTGGATTCAGGGATCGACAAAACGAATATTTCCAATAAAATTTCAAAGTTGATCTTCTCTGTGATCACAATACATATAGGATAGTAAAAAACACAGTGGACTATACTAGACATTCGTGTACATATAATCAAAAAATACACATTTTCTGATATATGACTTTATTACAAAATAGAACGAATATTACAGAGCAGTGCGCAGATATTTCAATGATATTAACACGTATTTGTTATAAAATCAAATTACTTTGTTTCCCCAATTTGAGGCTTCAATATTTGGACGTCTGATATTTCATTACAATCTAAATCTATTCAATATGCAAACAAATACGGCCGTTGAACGGTTGTTGATTTGATGTTCATCCAATATTTTTAAATTGATTCATTAATCAGTACAACAATAAATGGCGTCAAAACGAATCAACTATACCAACGGTATACAGCACGCAACGCAGTCATAATCAATTATTATTCTGCAGAATGTTTATTTTGTTATGGGCAATCATGCAAAATCTGATTGAATTGAGTATTGTAAGTGATTTTATCGATGGGGAACGTGTGTTACATTGATTACATTATACATAGTTTAAACTGAAACATATAAACCGTGTGTTTACATGGCGAGACCAGCTGATGCCTGTCTATCAACCAAACCAAATAGTTCTCTATTAGTAACTATACATGTGGAGCTAATCACAATTTATGCGCTATTTATTCTTATTATTGTCATCGGTTATTCGGTAAATTATTTATGGATATGTTACAGTATATTGACAGTAATAAAACACATATGATATTTGCGAATTTCGATGCTTTATTTTTGCTAAAGATATTTCAACAATTGTTTCAACAAATAATTCCGAGTTATGCTTATGATCTAGAATACTGTTTGTGTGAACCGCCGACTAATTAGCTCGTAAATTAAATTTTCTGATTTATTTGTCTATAAATAGATTTTCAATCATTTTGGCTGCAAATTACAGCCAAATGTGTGTAAAAGTGTCAAATTTTACGAAAATCTAAAGTCATATATGTTAAAACAATGTTTCTTGACCTGT